>OU343223.1:209038108-209133754 GCA_910596185.1 Chrysanthemum makinoi | reverse complement strand
ATGTATGGGAAACCGGGATCTTCTTTCGTTTGGTAGGCTTTTTTTTGGATGTCGTAGAACATTCTTCTCCTAATTTCACCAATCCTTAAGCTTCTTCGATTTGAGAGCAATCTTTTGGAAATATGTGATATCTTTTGGGGTGGTAGAATGCATCGATAAGGGATGGTAGCATCACTTTAAGTAGACAACAATCTTTTATTGTGCTATTATACAGTTCTTCTTTAAGCGCGGGGATAAGAGAATCCGACAAAGTTGAGCGTTGGGCGGGCGTGATGCAGCAGAGGGGTTGTGAAGGTTGGAGAGGTTGGTGCTCCTCCTTATCAAATAGGCTTCATTGGTGGTGGAGTTTTTGAGCCAGGGTATGTTGGATCCTTGTAGTGGTTTCCAGATCGAGTAGTGATAACAAGAACTTTTGGATCATCTTTGGATTGGACAGGTTATTATTCTTTGGAGTTTGGCGGCTTTCTAATTAAGCTTTTTCTTGAATGAATCCTTCAAGGACCTTTAAAAGCATCTCCAATTCCATGGTGAATTGTAGATCTCTTCAGGTATCATGGATGGTGTATTTGGGACCTCTTCCCGGCTTTCCTTTTTTAGATTACCCCAAAGAGTGTAATCATTGTTACGATCTAGGAGGAAAAGGTCACCATAGATATCATGGAAAAGAGCTTGCTCATGGTGTGTGTATTAAATGATCTGTATTTATCCATAAATGTATATATAAGGTGGTTAAACAATCTCTTAGTCTCCTGCTTTTGAGGTATCTGAGCTTCTATTTATGCCCTCTTCATCAGTAGTCGAGATAATGGGTTTTATATAGCATAGCATTTTCATTATGGTTGTTGGCTCGTTCTAAATGTTGTATTGATGCTTGAACATACTCTGTCGGTCCCATCCTTCCCGATGCCTATTGGAGATCTTTTCAACCGGTCGACAAGTCAATCTCTTTTATCATCGCTGAGCCATTATCATAGCTGATTTAGACAAGAAGCCAAATGGTTGATACCATAGTGTGGGAACTGTTTAGATATTCTTCGCGATTCGGGAGTTAGTGATAGATTCTCCATCCCTTGATGAAAGTGAAGGATTTGCTCACGATGGTGCAGTCTTCTAGGAGGAAAGAACTTTTGGTGAACTTGGTAGTGAGTTGTTCCCAGTGAAGATAGAGGCGTAACCTTATAGGCTCTTTGGCCTTTCCTTGGAGAGAGAATGGGAAAAACCGGAGTCTAGATGTCTCTTGAGATGCTCCGTCAGCATAGATAGTTTCCACATTTACAAATTGTTTGATGTGGTGAATTGGTTTTTCTTGCAGATCCGGTGAAATTGACGCATTTTGGTAGCAATGTGATGGCAACACCTCATTGATGTTAGGAAGGGTAGACGTGCTTTTGAATAGTCCAGGATGGTAGGAGAAGAATAATCTCTGAGGACTTTGGCCTTAGGTTTGTTGATGGGTTCATTGACAGGAGTAGAAGGAACTTCCTTGCTATGTAGGCTCAGATTATCATTGAAGATAGTTTCAGGAGGATTGGGGACTGTTTGGACTCAGGTCATGGCTTCATCAAAATTGATGGTGGTGCCTTGTGGTTCCGATCCAAGGAGGACTCTTCTTTGTTTATACAACTCTCTATCAGGTTCGGGAAAGGGCTCAAGAAGTGTTTTGGGTGGATCATCGGGTCCTAAGGCATCTAAGGTGTGGTGGTAGGGAATTTTTGATTTGGTTTATCACCTTCTGTTGAAAAGTTAGTAGATTCACAACAAAAACACAAGAATGGGATAGACTACACGGAAGGTAATGAAAATGAGAAAAATCTTACTTGATAGGAATCAAGCAAGGGAACCTAAACGAGATAGATATCTAACTAGCTATTCTGTTCCCAGCAATGAAAACTTGATGGTTAAGGTTAGAAGGAAATTTTAACAGAGCAATTTTCAACCTCCAAGGCAGTGAACCTAATCGTTGTAGTGTAATATTGGGTAAGCATCGGGGATTGATATCGTTCTCTAGGGGAATAGGAATGCTAGTATGAAATATATGATGAGAATGTGGGGTTGAGGATGATTCTTTTTTTATTTTTTTTATGGTTTTTTAGAAGGCTAAGGTAAATATCTCGGGGCAATTGGTTTGGAGGTGGTACTTCTACCGATTACTCTACTTAACTAATTATCTAATTATATAATTACTACGGGTAGCTTATGTCTTACTACGGTTGAGTTGTCACGCCCTATCTTAACGCGTTGTATTCCTAAAGGTCATAGGGTATGCGTGCCCCCTAGTTCTTTGAGGTTATCTTTCATATATGACCTACGAAGTCGGGAAGCCTAAGCTATTTCATCCATAGACCATATCATCATAAAGCATACTCAAGCATTAAATACAATGAAGATGCCTAGTTGCACTCCTAAGGCAATTTCAATTAAGATAAGAAACAACCTAACAAAAATCAATAACTAGGTTTCATAGATCTAAGCAAACACACAAGAAATTTAGCTAGACATGGTAAACAAGCAAGCATACATACAATCAATCAAATACGGGATAGACATAATGATACTTTGGATTAAAATACTTATCTGATGTGTAAAATGGGGCATGGGACCACAAGATGCCATCAATTTGGACTACAAAGCGATTTAGGTTTTTTTCCAAAATTCTACCTCCTTAAATATAGAAAAATCAATTCTATATATAGATTTACAACTGTGAGAGTCACCTTTTGCATGGGGCCTGTCAGGCTAAATCGTCATTAGTTTGGTTCAGGCTAGGAGTCATCGATGGGCGTCACCTTAGAAGTTGTGCCTTGTCTCTTGATTGGGCGATCGTCTTGATTCTAGATGCTGAGTTGAAAGCGTAGTGGCGCCCTCCATTATTAGTGGCAGCCGATGTTTATGTGACCAAAATTTCCTTTGGGCGATAGCCATGTTTTGATCAGTCATCATAGGGGGACGGTAAGTGTGCGCTGATTAGGGTATGAATACCCGTTGATATTTGATGCCGATCTTGACTTTTCCATTTTCTTCATGTATTTGCTCCTTTTCGTCCAAATGTGCTTCATTCCGCATTTTGCTAAAAGACACGAAAAGTGAAAGGCGAAATTAAGCGATGGATATAAAATGGTGTCAATTTTTTGGGCTTAAATGACCCAAAAGCATACATTTAAATCCTTATCACTTTTGAGCGGTATTTTACAAACATAATTGCAACAGCTCTTCCTAATTACAGGATGCCTCAACAAAGGGAGCATCAGTCAAGGGCAAAGGCAGAATCTTTCTCTCTTCTACTCTATCTATATTGTTAATTTCCACGCGTTTTCTAAAACAATGTGTTAGTTTCTTTTCAAGCTCTTTTGTTTCACAAAAGGGGAGAAAGAAGAATAAAAACTCAATTCAAATTTTTACAAATTTTATTTTCTTCTTAAAATAATCTTATGTTTTGTCATCAACAAAAATGGGGAGATTGTTAATACAAATAAACCATAAAAGCGTTCATTTTTATTGCGATCTTCTAATGTTTTTATCGATAACAAATGTAAAATCATTTTAACGAAACAAATAAAATACGTAAAAGGTTTGAGCCAATAGTATACTAACACACTTATACTAAACATATTAAAACCATATCAAAACATGTTTAATAAATAAGTTATATAAAACCAAAGGCATTTTTATATAAACACTAAACAAGTAATATTGTTTCCATCTTACAAGAATGCATATGTATAACAACTAGTGTTTACAAATTATAGAAATGTACATATACATACTTTGTATATATATTGTAATGGGTAAAAACCAAATTTCATGACCCATGACCCATAACCCATGATCCATTGACTAGGTACAATGGAGATGTTGGAGTATAAACCAAAGCCCATAATTACCCATGGAGCATGATCCATAACCCATGACCCATTGCATGACATCATGCATGAAATCATGTTGGGTATTATCCATGATCCATGAACCATGACCCAAGATCCATAACCCAATGTCTAGGTACATTTCATCTTGTTGGGTATCCATAATCCATTACCCATAACCCATGGTTCATAAACCCATAACCCATAATCACTTTGCAGCCAAATCGGTTTTAGTTGACTTGGATCCCAAAGTTACACTAGCCGGATCCCTGGGGAGGGTCCATGGAACCATGGGATAGTAGATATTTTATCTATAAATATGAGCCTTTCCTCTTCCTACCATTTACATACTTTCTCTCGATCTTGTAACATCTAACCTCCTGATCCAGGATCATTTTATGTTTGTGTGATTCTCAGGTTCTCTTAAAGTGAGATCACCACCATTTGAATGACGTAAGCTCAAGGTCATGAGTTGCTAAGCTTCGTCATCATCAACCAGAGGGTATCTTGTTGATAGTTCTTTTCTCCCTCCATAGAAGTGGTATGTTAAAGGCATTAGTGGGTGTAGAAGGTAGATGTCGAAGGCATTAGTAAAGGTGCCAAGGGTGTATATGATATGGTGCATCGTGTACAAGATAGATAGTTTGGGTTAAGCGATTGATATCCTTAAGTATTGTAACTAAGTGGGTGTCTCTTTGGGATAGTTGTGTTATGGTGTAGTGTTTATAAAGTAGTTCCATCCTCCTTTGTAATGGAACAATTATCCTTGTACTAGATAAAAGAGATTAGGCGTGATAGGTGTGGTTCTACCTCATGGAAGACCTGGTGTCTAGCCTAATCTTAGGATAAAGAGAAGCGCGTTGTGAGGCTTCTCATGCGTATAAAGAGCTTGTGTTTTGTAGTCACGAACTCTGGTGGTACTTTCGGGAGTGGAGTAGGGCAAAAGGTGTCCTTGTAGCCAAACCAATATAAATACCATTCTCGTGGTTTTGTGTTTCTTTCTCTTTATCTTTGCATTACTTACTTATATGCTTATCTATCATCCATGCAAAACAAATAGATTGACATAGTCGATCTAAATAGTTTAAGCAGGTTTTAATGGTTATCTTCTAGTTTTCCAGAGTCTACTTTTGATTCTTGGTGGAGTTACGGTTTGAGAATTACATCACTATCCTTCCCATTAGCTTGTTTTCCAGAGAACCTTTCCATTGTCATGTATTATAAATCAATTAAAACTAATTATAAAACCTTTATTATTGTAACAATCATTTTAATTAGACAACTAGAAATCAACCATTCTTGGGACGACCTCTGTCTTACCATTCTCATCGATCGGATATCTCGTTGGTACATAAGGCGGGTGAGAAAATTATAAAATAAGTAAAACATGGTGAAATCTGCATCAATAAGACTCCTTACCTATAAGGAGGCCTTGGGTAAGATAAGTACGTAATTTAGAAGAGTGATTTATTAGCTTCTAGGTTGTAAACACTAATACTTGATGATAGGTATTATTATTCATTAATAATATTGGCGTTTATTTTGTTTGTATTCAATATCAATTACTAGATTCCACATAGTGTTTGATTAAGCTTAAAACAATTTCAAAACTAGTTGTGTTAGTTTATCTAGCATAACTTAACCTTTGCAGGCTAAGGGATTAAGATCAAGTACTCAACTTGGATCAACAAGTGGTATCAGAGCTTGGAAGCTCTCGATCTATGATGGAAAAGGTTTTATTTGTCGAAGAAAGAATAAAAAAATCAATTTTGGTTTTATGTTCGTATCTTGAGAACATTTTTCAAGAGATGATATTTCATTCGTTAACCGTTGAATTCTGAGGAAATTTTTATTGGAGATTCTTGGTACATCAAGGTATATTCTCACCAGAGGGATCTTCAATCTGAACTCTAAATCATGAGATATTACTTTGTGAAAGTTGCTGCAGAGTAAGATGACGTCTTTCTGGAAATTAAATTTTTAGGATTCTTAGGGTTTGTTTTAAAGATTCTTATTATAATGATTTGATTCATCATCAAAGTCGGTTAGAAGATTCATTATGCTCTAAATTCATGTCTTAACATGCTGTTTATATTTGTTTGTTTGAGGGTTTCATGAATTTAAGGTTTTCAATCGCAATTGAAACTCTTCAAGCGACAAGGATTAATAACACAATACATCATTGGTTTTATTCAATTTGTTCATGGTTAAAGTGAAATGACAGTTGATTGTTTAAAATGATTGAAACATTACTACAGCTATGTTTTAATCTATTACAGTTAGGGTTTTTGGCTCGCTTGTGGTACACATTGAAGGATTTGTTTCGCCTGGTACAGCAAGTTCAGTTACAGAAACACAAGCGAACAGTTCATTAGGGTTTACTTATACGTATGGATGCTGCTGTTGTTTATCTGGTTTTACACATCAAGGCAAGATGTAAGGATTTTTATAATCCTAATTAGGACTCTGTATTTTGTTTACTGGTTTTACAATAAGGACATTGGAGTTGCTGTGATCTAAATTCTTGACAAAACTGTTAAGATAATATTGTTCGTCATCAGTTAGTGCTGCATATGGTTCTTAGTACTGCTATGTCTTGTTTACTACTCCTAGTTATCCGTTTCTGCTGCAACAATTCATGTTTTCAGGGTTTTCAAGAAAGTAGCTGCTGATCGTTTATGTTACTGGATTCATTTTGTTACATGGTTTCAATTTGTCATCTCTTTATTTGTATCTTTATCATGGATCAACAAGTTGATACTGGTCATTGAAGAACATTAAAAAACCCTTAGCGTATAAATGTAAGTATCAGATACTGGTCAATGAAGTTGGATTTGTTCAAGAATGATTTGGTTATTGAGTGATGATCACGGCATTATGGCGTCTAGGGTTTTCTAAATGATAGGTGACTCTTGATAATCAGGAACTGGATAAATTGGAGTTACTGCCTGCTTGGTCTGTTAACGAGTTACTATGCTGCTCAAAGAATTTTTAATACTACTTGCTTCATGATTAATACTGTTGTAAGTTTGTAACTTCTTCAAAGTTTCTGCTGATTTGGTAAGTACTATGGCTAACGTTGCTACTGGTATGACGAAGGACTACAAGTTTAGTTACGGATAATGGTGGACCAAGGCTAACAACGATGATTTTGTAACAGGGGAGACGAATGTACCTGCTGTTTTAAAGGCTGGTTTGCTACTGTAATTATTGTTACTGATGCTCGACCCTAAGATTTACTACCGTTGGGAGTTGACGTGAAGCTTTATGCTTGATTGGTTTTTAAAGTGTTCGAGTTCAGTTTATGCTACTGCAAGACAAATTACTACTACCCAAAGAGTTAGATGCAACTTAGTGTTGCGTTTGATAGTTTGTGTTGCCTGGTACTTAGTACTGCAGGTTCTCATCTTGTTAATGTTGCTACGATAAACCTTAGTGCTGCTCTCAATACGCTAATACTACTTTTGAGTTTTAGTGTTGCTTGTTTAATTATTACTACTGTCAAGAAGCTAATATTGTTAGGTTCCAAGTTAATACTGCACTACTTTATGCTGCTACTTGATGATTATGCTGTTAATAGTGTAACAGAGCTGATGAATTCTAGAGGCATAAAAGGAAGGTGTTGTCACATCAGTGATACATGGCTGAAGAATTTGTTTCATCTGATTCTAAATAGTTGCAACATACAATGATGGAGAGATTCACCAGGTGACTAATCTTGTGAATGGATAAAGGAGAAAAGGCATTGGAACATAATATTAAGTCTTACACTACTACTTGTTTTCTTGTAAGTGCTATTGAATGTTAAGGTTCGGCGGTATGTTCTATTGTACAAGTAAGGGTACTTCATTCAAACAGATGGCATGAGTTATAGTGTACAAAGTTAAATGATGGTTATGACATGGTTGGTAACATGTGCGTTTGGTTGGGTTTACGGTGCTTTCATTGTGATTTATTGCGATAAGACTTTTACAAACCCTAATTCAAAATGTGGTTGTGTGTGGATTGAAGACCGGTGTTCATTGATAATTATTATAGTGGTTAAAATTCACATTAGGTTCAAGTTCAACACACGAAGAAGATTGATTTTGGATTTATGTTTCAATGTTTTAGATAGGCAATTAAGTATTATGAATAAATACACTTATGATGCCTCATTTACAAGGACATGCTTAGATCTATCTTTTTCA
The DNA here is from genome assembly GCA_910596185.1 of Chrysanthemum makinoi. NCBI lineage: Eukaryota > Viridiplantae > Streptophyta > Magnoliopsida > Asterales > Asteraceae > Chrysanthemum > Chrysanthemum makinoi. Next base: position 209,125,704 of record OU343223.1, on the reverse strand, counting down.
TACAAGTTATTTGTATATTATTAATTATTAATGGTTTAGAATACATTGATTGGTTTGTTTGATGATGTAGCATGAGGAAGAGGAGACAAATGTTCTTATGGTATTAGTTAATGTCGTTTATTAGTTGTTCTTCATTTATTATTATTGCTTGATATAGACATTTATTGTTGTCATCTTTTAATGTGGAATTAGGATGCTCATTCATGGATGGTACAATGTGGTGTTAGTTATTGTTGGTTAGTTGACAAGTTTTATGGTTACTAGAAATGGTTAACACTTGGATTTCAGGGGAAGCATTTTATATAGTGTTTAATAATTGACATGCATCATTTGAGGGGAAGGTTTTTACAGCTACTAGTCATTATTACTACAGATAGTTTAAGTTTCTATTGCCTTAATTTCATTTTTAGTAAGCATTTTTGTGTACTTTATGGAGAGTATTTTGAGGCATTGGAAGGTTGGATTAGAAGTGTGATATTGGTTCATGGTTGTCGAAATTTAAAGTTGCTTCTGCTTAGAGTCTCCTAGTGAATAATGACAAAAAGGGGAAGAAGTATTTAGAAGTTTTGCAACTTGAAGATCCTTGGTGTTACATGTTATATAAGTTCATGAGTTGAGCTTAAGGGGAAGATTGTTTCATTAAAAATCAAAGAAAAATGGTTTGTAATTATCAACTAAGGGAAGATTGTTGGGATTTATATTGAGTTGATAAATACAAAACAATTAATGAAAGAATGAATGAAACTTCAAGGACTTAAAGACAAAAAGAATTCTACAAGGATGGAGGATGCTAAAAGATAAATATTAGGAAGATTTGTTTCCTAATACAATTATGAGTCTTTGTAAACCCTAAGTGTCTCTAGTATATAAAGAGACACATAGTCATTTGATGTGCCTGGCAAAAGATATAGTCGACTAGGCATTTTGGTTTTAACCTCAAGGATCGTTTGATTCTTTGTTATTGTTAGGTATAACACATTCTACTATTGATCAAGTAGAATTGAGGCTTGTATGGTGTAAGTATTATGAATGATAATGATGAAAAACCTTGTTAATAACAATTGATTCTTTGTTTGAATATTCCGCCTTTGTTATTATTCATACTAGATTGGATATAAACAATCTCGAGGTTACAACGATCTTCACCATGTTTTATGGACCAAAACTATTCTTGAAAACTAGTGCGTTAAAAGCCTAAATACAGATCCCATATATGCCCACTTTCATGATCGTCAATTCCACTGTGGTAGCGGATTATAAATAGATCTATTGATTCCCCATTGATGGGGTTCACTCATGGGTCAATGCGACGTGTATCATCTTTGGAGCGAGTGTAACGAGATAAGAACTCACAATGGGCCCCTTATTAGTATGAGTAAATTTTGCATACACTGCTTGGTTCTGTAGACTTGTACTATAAGTAATAGTCACACATTTTATATTGCATTATATTCGCTGTAATTTTGCATACTTTATTTTTTTGAATTTTATGTTTTCTGGTGTTTAATCACTTGTTTAGCAAGGTATTGGCATGTGGTGGTAGACTACCTAAGTGTTTTTTACATAAGTATGACCTTTTGTATGGGAAAACTTAATATATAAGCTTTATTTCTTTATGAACTTCTTGTAAAATTGGTAAAATGGTTAATGTATTTAACAGGAGTATTTATTTAGATTCTTTATTACTTGTGTTGTGATTTCCAATTTAGTAGCAGCCCATGGCCCGAATGCTTTCGCTGAACCAGATTTTGGGGTGTTACATCGGGTATTTTTGGTTTGGTGGTTACCATAAATGATAAAAGGTGATGAGTTTGGTGATGTGTTGAATGATTATGTGACGCTAACATGGAGGTGATGATAATGGTGACCATAAAAACTAGTCTAATGGTTGGATACATTTAAACTATAAGACACTAATCATCGTACTAATATTTTATAAAAAAAACTAATATATGCAGCCCTTATATTTTAATTAGGCTGTAAATGAACTGAACATTTAGTGAACATTTCATGAACCGTTCGGTAAAAGTTGGTTTATGTTCGTTTATTTATTAAATGAACGAACATAAGCAATATTTTACTTTAAACAGTTAAATAAATGAGCATGAACAAAAGTCGCGTGCGTTAATTTATATTCGTGAACGTCCAATTATACGTTCGTTTATGTTCATTTATTTATTTATGTTCGTGTATCATATCTTTTAATTGTATAATTTTAAAATTGGTTTGTTTAAATAAAACAACACTTATAAAAACAATATGTTGTGCATAATTTAATAAAGTTTATGTTTGTTTGTCTATGTTCATTTGTGTTCGATCGTTAATGTTTGTTTAGCGTTCGTTTTATGTCTTAATGAACGAACATGAACAACTCATTTTCTTAATAAACGAACATGAAGAAGAAAACTCGCATGTTTAAACGTTCGTATCCGTTTATTTTTCAGGTTAAAATTAAACAAACGAACATAAACAAGGTCTGTCCGTATTCGTCTGATTCATTTACAACCCTAATTATAATACCATTGTACTAATATTTTACCAAAATAAAAATAAAAAATAAAATAAAATAAACTAATATGCGCACTTTTTAAGCTGATAATCTATTGTATTACAAACATCGAAAGCAATAGAAATTCATATCTTATCTAATGCTCTTTCCGTCTTGAAATATAAGTTTTTTTTTTTTTTTTTTTGAATTTTTTATTTTTCTGTTTTTTTTCTTTTTACTTTGACTTTAAATTTTTTTTTTTTTTTTTTTTTACCTGATGCAAAATATATAAATAGATTGAGTTTTAAATGTATTTCTATTGGTATAATTTTCATCAAGTATTAGGAGTATGTTGATCCCAGTTGAGCAAACGATCTAATATAGAAACTGACTTAGAATAACAACTTATTAAGTATTATGCGGAATTTAACACTTAATCTTAAGAAGAAGAACGATTAATATTCAACACCTCAATATTATTTATTAATACGAATACTCTTGGTATTAGGGTTTTCCAAGCTTGAAGTGTATCGACCTTAGATATAAAACTTACGTATATCTAACCTAACCTAGAACCTCCTTTTATAAGCTAAGGAGTCCTATACATTATACAATAAGTAACCTACAAGATAAATATCTTTTCCATATTTATCTAATACAATAAACTAACCTACTATACAAAACACTAGTGGTTTACAATATATCATCCGTGGTTACACATTACTACTAGCCACGGTTATCTTCATTCGTGGTTACATTCTTTCGTCCGTGGTTATATCCAAACCACCGTGGTTCCGTACTTGCCAAAGTAATTCATGATTCAAGGAACCAAAACCCAACAATCCTCCCTAAACTTGCTTTATACATTCCAATTTTATTGACAATTCTCAAGTTTCCTTTTTCTCAAAACATCTAAATGGAGGATGTAGCCAAACACTTATGAGATTTAAGAATTGTCTCATATTTCTTCAACAAATCATAAGTTTGACCATCATAGGGTGCTGACATCTTGATAATACGAGGTTTCAACATCACGAACAATAATTTCGGATACTTATTCAGCGAGGATATTCACCTTCTACAAGCATGTGAATAATTTTTCCAGAAAGCAGTTTAAAACATGAACTCCACAAGTTTGATATAAAAATCATCTTGTTACAGTACCATTGTAGAGTCCTTTCCATTGGATTCATCATGAGTTGGTTCAAATAAAATCTTCAAATTATAATAGACCATTCTCATGATAATCGAGTTGGATGTACTTCACCAAACTTATTCTTGTCAAGTCTCCAAAGATCCATCAAATCATCCCTTTCAAAATCTTGAAGCATTTGTGAAAATTTATTATACTCATAAACTTCATTGTTGAGTCTTTGAATTTTCAAACTCCTTCACTTCCATCATTAAGCTTAAACTCATAAGAAACAATTTGATTAACATCTGCAGCTTCTTTCAATCTTTTAGAATTAGATGTTTCTTGAATCTCGATTTCCTCTCTTTCTTTTACTTTGCATCTACTCATCATGCTTCTTAATCCACTCTTCTTCCTTCTCGAATTCATTGGGCATTAATCATCATGATTAATCTTCATACATCTTTCATAAATTTCAAGAATTCTTTCAAATGAACATTTACTAAGATTTTCCGAAATGTGAATGCCTGAATTCTTAATAATTTTCATTAATACATTCCTCATCTGAGCCATTGAAAGAGGTTTCTTTCTTATAACTTGCTTCCTTTCTTTACCAACCTTTCTTGCCCATTCACCTAAAAGCCTAGCTTTTTCCTTATCATCCAACAAATTCCATTCTTGTTCAGTATATTCATCATTTATTTGTTGAGAAGCTTGAAGAAAGTTTTGAGATTCATACCATATAGCTAACATTCTCTTACTAGCTTCCTCTTCTTTTCGCTTTCTTTCTCTAAAGCTTCTTGTTCTTCAAACAACCATATTCTTACGAACTCTGCATCATAAGCTTCTTGTTACGCTCTAGATTTAAACTTCAACTCAGTGCAACCCTTTTACCTTTTCCAACATCAGATTGAATCACCTTCTTCTTCAGTGGTTCACCAATAGCTAAAGTTTTTCCTCACGGGTTTGGGTTTAGTTGCGTGGTTTGAGCAGATATCACAGGTGTAGAAATAGATGAAGTTTTACTTAGATTTATCAAGGTACTAGCAACTTCTTTCTCAACTTCTTTAGACTTAGGTGGTATCTGAGAGAGTTGTGAGAATAGTGGAAGTGGTTATAATAGCATTGGGTATGATTGTAGTAGGTATAGTTGTAGTGGTTATAGTTGCCATGCATACTGACATCGGTGGTTAGAAGTGTACTAACCGTGGTTTCGGACATACCATCGGTGTTTGTGTGATTACATCTTCTACAACTTTCTTCACATTTTCAAGAACTGCCTCATTCCCATCTTTATCAGATACCAAAATGTTTGATCTCCACTATCAACATCTTCTTCCATAGATACATTAACATCCTCCCACAATTCTTGCCTTCACTCCTCCCTGTTTGGATACATCCTCCATATTGAGCGGAAGAGGTTCACCTTCTTATTCAGCTTCAGAAGCAACAAGCAAGGAGCCTTTTTATCTTCTCCAAAACCAAAACCACAGTGCTTGGCGAATATCCTTTTCATGAAACCCATGCAATTCCTTGAGATTAGAGATCGTCTCCTCCATCTTGGTACATTTGGCCGTTAATTCATTTAAGCGTTCAAGAATATCCTCCCACTTGACACGTGTGAGAACAGAGGTGGTTCATTGGAAAAGTCGGCATGTACAAACTTCGAGAATCCGTCAATTCATGTTCAGGGTTCCAACCTATCCTCATCACTTGATTTTGTGTTAACTACTCGAGAGGTGAATCTTTGGATATAGAAAACATAGCATCGAGCCAGAGCTGAACATCTATGCACCCTATATTAGCCAAGTGGCTAGGTTCCTCACTGTGTTAAGTTCCAAGAAACTCTCCACATTAGGAGTTGCCAATGGTTGGGTCTTATTTATGTTTCCACTATCATCGGCATCTAAGCATGTATCGATGGTGGAAGCCTCCAATCATGTCACCTTATTTTGTGGCGACCTCATGAGCAACCCACTAGCACTTTAGGAGGCGTAGTGCCCTTCTTTCTCCTAGTCCATACAATAGGTGTAATATCAGTGATTTGAGGTGTACTATCAGTGGTTTGAGGTGTACTATCAGTAACAATCAGTTGAGTTTCAAGACCTTCATCAAAATCGGGATCGATAGGCAAAGTAAGCATGTGAGGAAATAAAGGAACATCTCTAATTTGTACATTCGTGGTGATTCCTCATATGTGCAAAAACCTTAGGAAGCATATGATGTACTTCATACTCTCTAGAATGTTCAATAGGATCAACAATTTGATGTGCTACAACCAGTTGAACAAACCGAGGATACAAATAGTATTTACCCTTCTTCCTAATGTTTTGTACTAACCCCTCATAAATCATCCTAGACCAATTAAACTTCCTTCCCTCATATAAACAAATAATAGCGTGCCAATTTTTGAAGGAAAGTCATTAAAATCATGGTCTTGTTACTCATACACATCAACAAGGTGTGAATCAAAAACTTCCATTGTTGTGAAAACAAACTCTTAAAGAATTGTACCTTTTCACCCCTATGGGTATAACCTAATCTCTCTAAACCAGCAACAATCTCAACATCTGAAAGATTGTCAACCCCATCCTTCTTCAGATAATGCTTCTTCAACTCTCTTTGGTTCCTTTTGAGACAGAAAACAAGCAAACAGGCAATTTTGCAGATCTTTATGACTGTTTCTTTTGTGAAGTGATCTTGCGAAGAACCCATGTTAGGGAAATGGTTACGTGTTCTTAACCTTGCTTCTTGTTTGAACTGGATTATTCAAATTTCCAAGTATTTGTTCCTTGGGATGAATCTTGTGTATCCTTGTGGAGGTAACAGGACTTTCATGAATGACATGTTCCAAATTAGTTAAATCGGCATTAAAGAAATCATCCATGTCTTCATCATCATGGTAAGTATCAATTTCAATCAAAGCAGGCATATCAGGATCATGTGGATACTCCTCTTCACCATGTAATGGCTTTTCATGTGGTCCAAAGAAAGTACTACTATCAGTACTTACAGCTGGGATTTCACTTGTAATGGCAGATTGGTAGAAGTTGTTGGCTTAGCGTGGTTGTATTAACTCTATCGTGCTTATGTTTGGCTTATCCGTGCTTGCGTAGGCTTTTTCTTCTTTTCAATTTCTTCTACCAACACTGAATTATCTTTCAATAACTCATCCTTATCTTGATGATGAGCACTATTGCCTCTAGTATTCAAAACATCATCATCAGTGGGACCTTGCTTATCAATGATGGGTGAGACAGAACTAGCTTTCCACTTATCAAACAAATAGAACTCTTGAGGAGAATCAGTTTCCTTAGAAATTGCTTCTTCACCAGAATGCTTTTGAGTACTGCATCAACATTAGTGGAAGTTCCCGCAATGATAGGCTCATAATTCATAGATTTGGTTAGCATATCAATGTTAAACATCCGATCCGGTCCTTTGGTCTCAACACTAGGAGTCTTTTCACTGAATTGAACATGTAGATTCTCTTCAACAATTCTAGTCCTCCTATTGTATACTCTAAAGGCTTTACTATGTGATGAATAACCTAAAAATAAACTTTTATTCATTCTTGAAAACAATGTTTACATTATTGATTAAGTGCGGAAAATGGCCCATTATATACAGGTGGTCCCAATACATAAATCAGAGTCGTCTATGACAATGTCATGCATTTGCCTTGCGCCTCCAAAGATAAGCTATCACCTCAAAACCTAAAGATACATGCTAAAGGTGTCAACCACGAGGTTGGTGAGTTCATAGGTTTATTTAAAAGGCACTTGGTATACCATTATCATTTGGTTTTTGATGATCATTACTTCTTTCATAATGTCATAAAATTTATGATTTCATTTCATAAAAGAATTTCATTATGGACCATAAGCAGTGTATATGCACATTACAACGAATATAATGCCATATATTATAAATCTATTACGCCCGACACTAAGTTCATGCAACGGCTCGACGGTTTCATGCACAAAGAAGTCATACAAATAAGGAGCCCATGGCGAGTGTTTATCCCATACACTCGGTTGACGACATGCTATATGTTTCACCTTGACCCATGCGGGTCAACCGGCGGGGAGTCAACCCCAATAGATCTATTTATAACATTCGCGCTTCCCAGCAGGAATTGACGGTTCATGAAAAGGGCAATGTGGGATCTAAGGACTTAGGATAAGCTGCGTAATATTCTAGGTCAAGCATTATGGTATGGTCCATAAAACACCTATGTATGATGTATCTTAAAACATATCAATCAAAAGGCATAGTATGCATGGAAATGCACCATTAAAATCATTTAAGTAAAATGAGCATGTATCTTCCCCCAAAACAAGTATAAAACAGTTAAAAGTAGGGGCTATGAAACTCACCTTGGCAATTAGTAGTCCAAAGGGAGATAATTAATTAGTGGTAGTGCACGCTCGGCACCGCATAACCTAATTATCTGACAATTTAGTCTTTATGTTTAAGACTCGATAAAGTTTAACTAACTTTATAAATTTTAAATGTTTTTGTTGTTGTTGTTGTTGTTGTTTATGTGGCATCGTTTATCTTAAAACAATTTACATGATTTGGGTGGATTTGAAACATGAAGGATGACATGGAAGAAATCTCAAGGAAGGAATTTCGACTTTGGTTTAATGATGACCAATGGTAATACTTGGAAGAGTATACGCAGAAAAGACATCAAGGATGAACGAGACTTTGGTTTGATGATAACCGAATGACGATGTATGAAAAAATAAGCGTACATATCGGATACTTAGTGGACAAGTATCGTGTGTGCGGTGTCGGGTTCTTAAGAAGCGAGATGACCTCTTGTTTTAAATTTACATTTTGATAAATGTCAGAAAATAACCGATTTGAATTTTTTTTGACGTGATAAATATTATTATAATAATCCAAAATTTTACGGGTTGTTATAGGTGTCTCAAAACCGGTCGATCAATGGGCTAAGCGTAGTCCTACCCTAACTTGGTCTCCAAGATTGTTATAGTATAAATACAAACCACTTGTATTCATTCTAAAAATTTTTGGTGACTTGCAAACCTAATTTCTCTTCTCCTTTCATCCCTTTGAGCTTAACTGGTCGTATACCTCCCTAATGCCATAAGGATCGATTTCATAAGCTCAAATAGAAGTGTTTGGTTTGTTTGTGATTATGGACCTAGCTTTTCACATTGAATCGTTACTAATACGTTTGTACAAGAACGAAGGTCAAACACACTTGTGTTTGAGTATTTTTGGTGGTCGACTAGGGTTTAGGTCAATATATATAAACCCTAATTTATTAGGTTTTAGGGTTTCTTGGTTCTTGATTATTAGTATTGCTTGAATTCTCAAAAGATATATACGCATATACTTTTAAGTTGTTAATTCTTTACAAGTATTATTCTTTACTTCATTTGCATATTTTGATGATGTTTAGTTATTTTATATAATTGTTATGTATTGTAAAACCCAACAGTGGTATCACCAGCCATTAATACGTTGTAATTAATTACCGAAACACATAAAACTTTAATCTTGATGACTATTACATGTTTTTATGGTTTCTAGGTTTTAAAAATTAGAAACACTATTTTTTTATTACGGTCGAAATTATTTAATTAGGTTTTATATTTTGTAAAACTTGTAGAAACCCAGGATTTCATGTAATTTTGTGTGGATAAATATGAATAATTGTTAGTGTAATGGTTATATTTGTATCTTGGGATTATAATAGTTATGAGGGATCCATGGTGAAAACAGGCATATTTTGCCATGGATTATTAATTGTTAAGTAACTTCACATGTAATTGTTTTGATAAATATTGAATTGGGCAAGACCTCAATCTAGCTAATAAATCAGTTATGTGCTATGTGGTATACGATTAACTATGGCTTACGAAATCGGCTCGTGGATGTATGTGGCTCACTTACCTTAGTAGGTGAAAGCCCTAGTTAATATATGCATTATTATAAACCTAGAATTGATTATTAGGGTTTTATCGAACAAATTATGCATGTGGCTATTTGTTTTACATATGTTAATTGTTAAGTTGTATGTACATTATTTAAGTTGGTTATTCTTATTATTTGCTTTTTGTTTATATTGTTTTGACATGATTGTAAGCAAAAAGGGTTATTTTGAGAATAGAAAATAAACCGAACTAAATAATTGTGAAATTGGATTTGTATTTTAAGATGTAAATTTTGAACTTTTAGTTGATTGGTGCGACTGTACCAAACAGATAGAAAGGCTCACCCATTATGACAAACTGTGTGAGGGGTATATAAGATAGGTACACATTAAATTGTGACCGAAAGAAGAAGGTTTTAATATGCTTGTGACCTAATTATCCGCTCCTTTGTGCGTCATATTTGGAGCTACCAAGTATAACTACTATTTGTGCGAAGCATCTTAAGGCAAAGTTGTAAGTTTCTCAACGCCTCGATTAAAACTTTATAGATTTATTCTTAGAAATTTATAAAATAATGAGTAAAGTTTTGTTAAATTTTATGTTATGAAGATGTGTGCATGCTTCTTCATACATAAGTTTTAATCACACATCAAAATTTGTACCCTTAAATTTATATTTATGCCATCTAATTATAAGAAACATTTGAAGTTACAATTTATGGTATGTGAGATCTTAGCTAGATTGCAATGACAAGGTAAATCTCTATGTTGTGTGAGACCTCAACTGGAATAAATTTGCCAGTTTCTAAATTAGACAACTTAATTGAGTTAGTTAGTGAGATCTATGACCTAAGGCATAAGATGGGGTGAAACATGCTTATATTTGCATAAAGGTTTGACAAATTGTAAATCCCATAATTTCTAGAAATTGAAAATTGTTTGTCAATTATTATTCTTCGACAATTACCTTGTCGAATACTTTCATCACTAGTAGATCAACAGATGTGGTGGAACTATGAAAATTTGGGTCCTAGTTTCAAGAAAAATTCTATGATTAATATGAATATTACAAAGGGCATTTTACTTTCTTGAAAGGTTGAATTATCGAAAGTACTAACTTTTGAACATTTTTCGTAGAAATGGCTCACTGAAACCAACACACTAGGTTCTTCGTTCAAATCTATGTTTGATCAAGAAAAATGTTTGGTCATCGGCGCTAATTTCAATGACTGGTATAGGCAATTGAGATTGGTCTGCGTGTTGCCAAAAGAGCACGAATACTTGAATCAACCTTGTCCTCTGAACCGGATGCTAATGTTACTCCTGAAATAAGAGCAGCATGGCAAACTAAGTATGACAAGTATAATGAGGTTTCCTGCCTTATGCTTGGAAGTATGACTCCAAATCTGAAAAAGTAGTTTGAGCATTTCTTCACTCGGTAAATGCTTGGTATGTGCTAAAACACATACCATTTCTTTACCAAATCAGGCCCAAAATAACCAAGAAAGAGCCGTTTATGTCTAATATTTGTTGGTTTCTTGAGTTTATGTATGTGCAGGTACGGATATGGCAAAACACACAAAAGAAAGACAAATCAGACAAAAACCGAGCACGAGAAGGAAAAGAGTGCAAAAGCTGAAGCCGGGAAATCAGAAGTGAGTGAATTTGAAGATTTTGATGCTTAAAGGATGATTTTTGAAAGATTGGATCAACTTTGAAGAAATGACAAATTAAGTCTCTCAAGTTTCAAAGATTTTCAAAATCTACCCTTGAAGTTTCAAAATTGGCAAAATACACCCTTGTGTCCATTTTTACCCAAGTACCCTTAATTTCCCTTTAACTTTCACTAATGTTCAATTTATACCCTTTAATAATAATCTTTATCATTTAAATACCTTTAAAAATCCAAAGAGTCCAAAAACCATGTTAACCCTTTCATTTAAATCTGCCAAGTCAGACACTTACCCATGTGACCCTTTCACCTTTTTGAACTCCCAGTCAATAAACCAAGCGAACCCTTTTCACACCCAATGACCCGTCACCACTTCTTTTTACCCATAGGTCAAGAAAAGTCAAACCGTAATAAATAAATCCTTAAAATACCTTAGCGCCAAAATCATCCCCAATTTACCCAGGTAGCAAAAACCCTAATTTACCCACCATAAAATTGGCCACAATTACCATAATTAAGGGCATACTTGTACTTTCGACATACCACGACACATGGAATGCCACCTTGGCAATCCGGTGTGCCAAGGTGGCTCTATTGGTCCATGTGATGTCATTGATAGCAATCAAGGGATGAGATGAAAGGATAGATTGATGGGATTAGATCAAGGGTGGAGAATCAAGCAGAAGAAACACAAATTCATCTTCCTGAAGCTTCCTAGAGTCTCAATTCACTATAAATACCGTGGGATTTCACTCACTTAGTAGAGAATTTTTAGTAGTAAATTGTAGTTTTTAATCTTACTTTTAATGCTTTTCTAAATCTTTGATCACTGTTGCTTTGTATTATTAGGTTGTAATCATTTTTCAATCTAATGAAAGTTTACCTTTAAGTTCAATTTCTCTAAATCTCTTATTTGTTGTTTGAATCATCCACAATTGCTTACTAATCATTGTTTTTAATCCATTTTAGCTTATTTCAGTTTAATCTCAGCTTGTTATCTTTCCAAATCAAAAATCACAAAAAAATTTAGAAAATACTTTGAAAAATACAAAAATATGTCAAAATCATTTCCATAAGCTTCAATAAGCTTAGTTTTAGTATAATATAGCTTATACAAGCTTATTATAGCTTTTTGTAAGCTTGTACTTGGTTTAAATCCGTTTATACTCAAAAATACTCAATTGGTCAACGAAAGTCAAAGGTGAAGGATAGAGATTGATATGGGGTGAAAGTCAGATTTGGATCATCAATGGGGTTTATTTGAGCTTGATTTGGATTAGTGTAGGAGTATTGGGTGTTTACTAGTTCACGTAGTTTTGCCTAGCTTTGGACCCTTGTAAGTTTTCACTTAAAGTCTAATTTTAGCTTATTAATCTAGATCATTATTGGTAGTTTATTTGTGTTGAATTCAGCTTATATTATCATCATGTTGCCTATATGATTGATATTTGGTTTGTTTGAGCTTGTTTATTCTATCTGCATACATTCATGCTTTCATCTGAATTGATAATCTCAAATTAAGTAATCATGGTTTGAGACTATTTTGTGCTTTCACTTAGCATTCAGTAGATCCAAGTTGATTAGGATAAGCTGTATTGAGTTTGTGTATGGCTTAGAATAGTGTTGTTGTTTGTTAAATCTCACATCAGTTAAGTATTAGGGGTGTTTGGATTAGTTTAGTAGCGTGCATTAGATAGTAGTATAGTGGTTAAAAGTAGTTGTAATAATCTCATTTAGGTTCATTATAGTAAATTAGACCAGAATTCATTATCTGCATTCATCCTTTAGTGAATTTCATTTTAGATCTTATTTACTTGCATTTCAGTTAGAATTGGGATAAGCATAGGCTTGAATATAGGTGTTAAGTTAGTTTAGATTGCTTAAATTGTTGTTAGTTCAGCTTAAAACATCTAATATAATCTGTAGGAAGTAATCAAACTTCATAAAAGTCAAATAGCCAAGTTTCTCAAAAAAGTCAAAAGTTTACAAATAATTTTCAATTGCTTGCACTTTTACATTTTTCAAACCTTCATTTTAAGTCCAAATCAAGTGAAATTCTGGATTTCTGGTCTTTGGTTGGTGTTTTATAACAAGCTATTTTTAGAATATTTTTGTGAATTTTTTAAGTTTAATTTGGGCTTTAACTTGATCTGTTTTCATAAATATGCCTTGTTCATCTGCCTTAGCGTATTTGCACTTTTCATTAGCTTCTCAAGAGCTTATTTCAGCTCGAGAAGCTAATTTTTAATTAAGAAGTTGGCCAGGTCATATTAAGGTTCAGTTCGGATTCTGTTTGAACTTATTTTCAAGCTTTTGATAAGCTGCAAGTAGGGAATTAGGATGTTGGATTGTTTTCTGATTAGAGTTGGAATTTGCTTAATTGCTTTTAATCTGAGAGTATGTGATCATAGTCAGTTGCTTTAAGTAGTTTTAAGTAAGCTTAGGCCTATTTCACTTATTGTGGTCCTGGTAGCTTATAAGCTGCAGTTAGCTTATTCTCTCAAAGCTTAATTATAACAGTTACATAGCTTATTGCTTAATTTGAGTTCATTACTTGCATTTGATAATTTTCATAGATTCCTCATAATATTTAGGACTTTTCTGTAATTTTTCATAATTTTCCATGTTCATTTACTATTTTTCTGCATTTAAAATCAGTTTTTAGTACTTTTTAATAGCTTTTAAATCAAATAATTCAGAAAAGGTTCAGAAAAATACAAAAATAATTTTCTTAGGTTTAGAAAATCATAAAGTCACAAAAAGTGTTTTTCCAGATTTTTCTAGTTAAATTAGTATTTTCTAGATATTTAATTAGTTTTAATTAGTTTTAAATTCATAATAAATTGAGAAAAAGTGAGGAAAAATATAATTCCAGTTTTGAAAATTATTTTTAGTTAATTTAGATTTTTGAAAAATAGTTTTGCAATTTTCTTGTAAGTTTTCATAATTTTTAGCATTTTAAATCTATTTTAAAAGTTCAAAATTAGTTTTTAATTCAAATTAAATCAAGAAAAACCAAAAAAAAATTAGATTTAAATTTCAAATGACTTTTAAGTCATCTCCTTAGCTGTAGAAAAATATTAGTTCACTTTTAGGACTAAAAATAGTTTAGTTTGCAATTTAATTTACTTTTTAATAATTACGTTAATTGTGTTTTTAGTTATAATTTGCATATTTAGTTGTAATTCCTTGTTTGCACCATAGATTTAGTAGATTTAATTGCTTTCCCTTATAATTGCTTACCCCGTAGTTTAGAAATCACTAAAAATTCCCTTTTTCCCATTCAAATCGAATAACGGACGTGAGTTGATAATTCCATTCATCTCTCGCTAGGAACGATCCAGGTGCTCAAATCTAATACATTTGAGTAACCCAATACTACAAAAACTCTATAATTGGTCTTTTCTCGAAGAATCAATGCTCACTGAACTCGTTTGTTTGTTTGAGAAGCTGCGCTGTTGAATTGTATGATTTGATTGATGCTCTACACAATTGCAAACAGGGGGATGGTAAACCTGTGAGTGCCCATTTTTTGGAAATGATGAGTTACATGGACCAAATTGGGAGGCTCAACTATCACTACACGCAAGATATCCAAATTGTCCTAATCAACAGATGTCTGAATAAGGAATTTGATGGTTTTGTGTGAAATTTCAATATGCATGCAATGCTCATTGACTATGAAAAGGTTTTTCCAAAAAAGGCTTCACACCTCAGGTACTTTCTATTCAAAGGGGTAGGATCACCAAGCTAAAACCGCAAGTGAACAAGAAGGGTAAAGGAAAAGGAAATGCTGATAAGGGTAAGCAAGTTATGGCCTATCAACTTGAACCTAAGAAATACCCTCCTAAGAAAAAAGAGAATCAAAAGAAGGATCAGGCTTGCCACCACTTGCACTGAGAACATTGGAAGAGGAACTGTCCGCTCTACCTCAATGAGTTCAAAAAAGATGTATAAGAATCTTTGGTAATGTTGTCGAGTACTTCAAGTAACTTCTTTATGATAGAATTATTGGCTTTTCCTCATAAAATAAATTCATGGGTATCACGATCTTGGATGTGGTATTCATTTTGCAATACACTGCAAGGACTTATAGATGCAAGGAAACTCTCATATGGACGACAATACATACACGTGGGTAATGGAGTACATGCACTAGTTGAAGCTATAGCAACGTTTGAATTAGTTTTGCCTCGGGCTTAGTCTGTCTTTGAGCGATTGTCATTACGCACCTTCTATAATTAGAGGTGTTGTTTACATTTCCTTTTGAAAGATATTGGTTTTATTCATAGATTTATTGATTATGGGATTTCAGATTCTTTAAATGGTTTTTGTTACTTTATTGCAATTCCAGTAAATGGTGTGTTTGAGATTGATATGCATGATAATGTGATTGATAAAAATAATTATGTTTTTAGCATCAATAATAAAAGAATCAAAACTGGTTGAGATTCTTCATATCTTTTGCATTCTAGACTTGCTCACAAAGGCAAGAAAGCGCATGCGAAGCTTCTACGTGATGGGATTTTGGAAAATATCAAAGATGAATCATTCGATAAATGCGACTCTTGCATATCTGGGAAGATGACCAAGAAAAATTTTGCAAATCGTTTAGAAAGGACTTCTGATCTACTTGGTGTAATACATCTTGGCGTATGCGGACCAAGAAGTCATGTGTCAAGGAAGGGTGGTAGCTACTTTAACCTTTACGGATCATTTCAGTCGTTATGGTTATCTTACTTGCTTAAACATAAACATGAAGTCTTTGAAACATTTAAGGTTTTCAAGAATGAAGTAGAATTGCAACTATGAAAGAAGATTAAAGCTCTTGATCGATAGAGGTGGTGAATACCTAAGCCAAGAGTTTAAAGATTATCTTCTTGCGTGGGATTGTCAGTGACTCACATCTCCATATACTCAACAACAAAATGGTGTATCTGAGAGAAGAAATCGTACATTTTTAGACATGGTGTGATCAATGTTTTTTCTTACAACTCTTCCCTTATCCTTTTGGAATTATGCTTTAGAAACTATTGTTCGCATTCTAAATATGGTTCTGACTAAGAAGGTTGATAAGACTCGGATGAATTATGGTATGGAAAAGCTCCCAACTTTTCTTACTTAAAGGAATGGGGTTGTGAGGCGTTTGTTAAACGTGACTTAGCTGATAAACTCCAACAAAGATCTGTTAAGTGTATCTTCATAGGATACCCAAAGAAAACAATGGGTTACTACTTTCACTTTCCACCTGAAAACAAAGTAATTGTTGCTAGGTATGGAGATTTCTTTGAAAGGGATCTCATATCTCATGAATTCAGTGGGAGAGTTTATGATCTGGAAGATGATCATGAAGATACATCACCTTCTTAAAACACTAGCCAACTTCAAGTAGAACACGAAAGTCGAGTGTTCCACCGAAGTTGAAGTTGTGCCCATTCGTAGGTGCGAAAGGACGTATGTGCTCTGACGTCTATGTCTTAACGTAGAAGTTGAGGAAAATATGTTATGGGATCTTGGTGAACACTGCTAACTATAAGCTGCCATGGTGATCTTGAAAAGGATAAATGGCAAGTCGCAATGAATGGGTAAATGCAATCCATAAAGATAATGAAGTGCGGATTGAAGCAGACCTTCCTCCAAATGCTAAATTCGTTGGATGTAAGTGGCTCTTCAAAAAAACTGACATGGATGGTTATGTACACACCTATAAAGCTCGTCTAGTAGCTAAAGGTTTTACTCAAACCTTTGGGGTTGACTACGAGGAGACTTTTTCTCCTGTAGCAGAAATTAGAGCTATTAGGATTCTTATAGCTATAGTTGCATACTATGACTATGAGATTTGGCAGATGGATGTCAAAAACGCCTTCTTAAATGGTCTCATAGAAGAAGACATCTATATGGTGCAGCATGAGGGGTTTGGAAAACCAAAATTTCTAAACCGTGTATGCAAACTTCAAAGATCCATTTATGGATTGAAGCAAGCATCGAGGCAATGGAATAAGAGATTTGATGAGGAGATCAAGAAATTTGGTTTCACTCAGAATCTTGATGAGCCATGTGTGTATCACAAACTTAGTGGGAGTAATGTTGCTTTCCTTAACCTATATATTGATGACATATTGATCATGAGAAAAAACAATACAAGTTTACAAGATGTTAAGTCTTATCTTGGAAAGTGCTTTTCTATGAAGGATTTAGGGGAAGCAACATATATTCTAGGAATCAAGATCTACATATATAGATCAAGGCGGTTGATTGGATTAAGTCAAAGTACTTACATCGATAAAATATTGAAGAGATTCAATATGCAAAATTCCAAGAAAGGTTTTTGCCGATGCAAGTAGAACATGGCTTTAGTAGTGAACTATGCGCTTCAACACCTGCAGAGGTGGCACACATGAAAAAGGTTCCTTATGCTTCGGTTGTAGGATCTATCATGTATGCGGTAAGATGTACAAGGCCTGATGTGGTGTTTGCACAAAATATCATCAGTCGAGATCAACAGAATCCAAGTGAAAAGCACGACATCTTTGTTAAGAACATTCTTAAGTATCTAAGGGCTAATAAAGGTATGTTTCTAGTGTATGGTGGGAATCCAGATGGATAACTTGATGTTACAGGGTTTTGTGATGCGTCTTTCCAAACTAATAAAGATGATAAGAAGTCTCAGATGGGAAATGTCTTTTTCATTAATGGAGGAGTAGTATAATGGAAGAGCAAGAATCAAAGTACAAGCGCAATGTATATTACAGAAGATGTTTGGATTAGGAAGTTCATTTCGGGACTTGGAGTTATGCCCTCAATCGAATTTCCTATAAATGTTTATTGTGACAATTCTACTACAAAAACATTTTCCAATGAACCTGGAGTCATGAAGGGCACCATACATTTTCCTTGACGATATCACTATGTTCGAGAACAAATCGACATAGGAGAAATCAATCTACTCAAAGTTCACACATGCTGATAGGATAGGACTTCGTTTAGCTAGTAGTTTCATGCAAATCTGTGATTAGTATTTGGATAAGGGATGTTATGAACAATTATTACTTTAATGAAATAAAATATTGGTCATGTTTATTTTTTTTCATTTTCTTAATATTATATTCTATATTTGCATGTTTAATCTGTGAATAACTTATGTTATTCTAAATAGTCTGTTGTTGATCAATGATGTGGGAATGTCATTGAATTAAGACAAATATGAGTTTTGGTAGAATATACTTAAGTATATTGATGCGTGGGACATGCTAAATTCACATAATATTCAATGAATTGAATATAGGACAGATCCCAACTTAACATGATTGTATTTTATGGATCCTTGTCATTAAGTAAATCATGGATATTTATCCTCAGACTTGAGATACCATATAATTATTATGAATGTAGCACACTTGTGCGAAGTCTAACGTTATCCGTAACTGGTAGTAATAAGGGTTGTTTTCAGAAGTGTTGTAAAGTTCATGAGTTTTGCTTGTTGTCAAGAGAATTTGTTTCAAAGTATAATACTATTTGGGCCCCTCGTAGGGTTGACAAGATGTTTGTGTGGCAATACTCAAGATATATCTGGAATACGTTCAGATTATTTGGTATTCTTGTTCAACATATAACGAGAAATAGTAATCGAGAAGTCTCGTGTTTAAATAAATATATAAAATGTTGTATTTAATTGTTTACTTCCGTTGCATGCTTTGATGATATTTAGTTGTTTTATATAATTGTTATGTATTGTAAAACCCAACACTTTTGTATTATATATAAATAATCATTCATGTAAAAATGTAGAAGAAAGAATAAAAATAATACACTTTTTCTATGCATCAGATAAATTAAGGGGTTAGTACTATATGATTGTAACCATCAAAATATCCTAATGCCATATGAGAAAAGTTCAATGCAAAACAAGATTTATTTAAAAATCAAACCATCTAATCCTAGCCATTGATTTAACTTTCATCATATGGTTAAATTTAACTACATCCCGTCATTTTAAAATAGCATGAGGGGTAGTTTTGTAACTTTATGACACCCTCTCTCATTTAATTACAAACTCTCATTTCTCACCCTCCCCATTTACAATCTCATTAAACTATCTCACCCTCCCCAATTCTCTCTCACCAAACAGTTTCTCTAATTTACAAACCCTAACCCCTAAATGTAAAATTGATCTAAATCACTGCTATTGAATGGACATACGACATGAAATAGCACTATCTAAAAGTGAGTCGTTGCTTGAATCTTCTTCTTCGACACTTTCACTGGGGATATCTTGTTGAGCGAGCATGATTGATAGGTAAAACAATGTGCTGAAATGTCAAGAAAGTAGTCTCAAAGTTTTAATCTTTGTGCTTAACAAGATTGGAAGAAGAAGATTTAACAAGATTGTTAATCATTGAAGTAGTCTCAATGTTTTAATCATTGTGCTTAAAGATAGTCAGAGCTTGGTTAATAGCTACTCTAAACAGTTGGTTAAGGTTTTATATTGATATAAGTTGTTATTGCAATGGCTTATCTCTAACTGATTTTTCTTGGTGAATTTAAAATTATAAGTTTTGCATTTATGGTGTCCGTGAAATTTTTACTAGGCTGAATTTCTGCTTGTGCTATGTATTTTTCATTTTTTGAGGTAAATTAGTTGAAGCTGGTTGGCAGTAAAATTGTCAAAGCACAAGTATTACTAATAGCAATGTGGGACTTGTGACTTGTGAGTTGTAAGTTTGCACGAACCTCTCTATAAAGGATAAAATTTTGGTCATTAGAGCACTGGGTGTGGTGATATAGCCATGCCTCTTCATCACCACCACCTCAGCCACATCGGCATAACAAACCTCCACAACTAACCATAACAAACCCCCTCCCTCATAACAAACCTCAACCTCTTCATTTGGGGCCCACCACTACCACTTTATTTTTTTATTCAAATTTCCAAATAAACTAAATTCATTTCATTAAAAATAAAAATACAATACAACATAATAAAAAACATATGAAACGTAAAATAAAGATACGGTAAAAAAAACATACGCAACTTAAAAAATACATCAAATTATAACGAAGCTAATTATTTGGATTCTGTTGTTGAAATTGTTCCCATTGAACTTATTGCCAAACATGCTCGATGAGACATCGTTGAAGCTTTGCGTGTTTGCGTTTATTATGTAGTTCTTTGGTTTTTTTCTTTTGCAATTCGCAAGCGTTCAATCCATGTGCATTTGTAAATTTGGTGTCGGAGAAATATACGTTTCAGCAATGTCGGATATCGCAAATTGTTGATCTTTCGAAATCATGTTATGCAATATGATGCACGAGTACATGATTCTCCGTAACTTGCCAACACTAAATGTAGCGCCCGGTTGGGCAATGATATGCCAACGTCCTTGGAGGACACCAAAAGCTCTTTCGATATCTTTTTGAGAACTTTCTTGTTTCGCTTTGAATGCGGCATTTTTTGGGTTACTTGCAACTGTAAATGACTTGACAAAAGATTCCCACTCCGGGTAAATTCCGTTAGCTAGATAATACCATTGCTTAAATTTACACTCGTATACTTCAAACTCAACCTCAGGGGCGATGTCATCAAGCAGGTCGTCGAATAACGGAGAATTATTTAAAACCGTACGATCGTTATTCGCACTCGCTACTCCAAAAAATGCATACCAAATCCACAAATCGTATGAAGCAATGGCTTCAAGCATTATAGTTGGATATTTTTTATCACCTCTGTGAAATTGGCCTTGCCATTCTTTTGGACAGTTTTTCCATTCCCAATGCATACAATCGATGCTCCCCAACATTCCCGGAAGCTTATGAACAATGTTATGTGCATGGTATAAGTGACGAATGTCATCCTCATCTTTTTTCTTAAAACTCCTTAACATATAGATGGATTATGTACATAGTAAAAAAATCTAGGCAATCACGTGTACATTGTTCACCTATTTGTAAATACTCGTCTAATGCATTAGGTGCTACCCCGTAAGCCAATTGGCGTAGGGCACATGTGCATTTCATAATCACGCTAAAACTCATTACACCCTACAATCAAGTGCACTTTAAAGAAATCAAAATGCTTGGGAAGAGGATGATAAGTTTCAATATATGTTTCAATACCTTGTACAATTTGTAAAAATATGTTGGATCGATATACTTTAATCAAACTATCTTAACTAGCTTGTTAAGGTTTAATAACCTCGGATAAATCCTAAGTTATTAACAAAGAAACACTGAGCAATCTTTATTAAGTACGCGGAATTTACTTAACAAAGCTAAGAAGAATAACCTTTTTTTATAAACTCTAAATCGCTTATTATGCAGGATACTCTAATACAACTCTAAGATAATCGAACTTTTCTCTAAAACACTAATTAACTTGTAAATTCAGTAAACTCTAAAACTCATAGACTCATAAGCAATCGTACATCTAATGCCAATCTAGGAGTCCTTTTATAGGCTCAAGGATATCCTAGTCGGTTTACAATTAATAACCTTATGCGACAAGTAATCTAAACATAGAATACAATACTTTCCATAAGCGAATACTTGATTCTTTAGTTCTTTGCGACTTTGACTTTTAGGTGCGATACTTTGACTTTGTCTTTAGCGATTACTTTGACTTTTCCCGTACTTTGCGACTACGGTACTTTCATATCTTGATACTTTCATGTCTTGACACTTTCATATCCCAACAATCCTCCCCTAACTTGAATTCTACTTGCTTGACTTCAAGTTCCTATGTGAATATATCTTTACTGACTTCATCTTTAAGATCAGGTTGTTTCTTAGTCTTTTCAATATATCTCTGTAGTGTCTGTGCTTGTCAAAGTATCTCTTAAAATTGTTCTTTCTCACGACATCCGATAAGCTCCATCTTTTCAAGAACACGACAACATATGACAATATGTACATTAATTCATTTAAGTTGCATACTATTCTCATCACTTCGGTGTGTTAACTCTGTGAGAGGTGAATCATTGAAAATTTAATGGATTTAGATCTTTTTACCAAAGCCATTATCTTTGGAGTAGCCAAATGTTTTGGTGTGTAAGACCATGGTACATTGATAACCATATGATTTTTAGCAAATCATCGGCTATCAACAGATTTGATTTGTCTTTACCAAAAGTTGTACCCTTCCGGACTAGTTAGTTCTTCTATCTAATGGTGAACTAATTACCAATAATGGTTTTTCCACCGCCTTTACCACAAGCCATTTTCTTGTGGGCTAGCCAACTCTTCACATTACTGATATGGTGAGTTGATTACCATCCAACTTATTAGCAAGTTGTCAACTAAAAACGGATTTGATATATCTTTACCCGAGCCGTTTGCTCATGGATTAGTCAATCCTTTTGTAACCATGGTGGATTGATAACCTATTGATGTTACCATCACAAAAACCATTTATTGAACCTTTAGTTCAAAATATTTATTTATTAGCAAAAGGTTTCTTCTAAAATTCATTTAAGCGGTTTATTTCGTAAACATACTTTGATGAAATCTTGTCTTTATCACAGATACTTTGAATAAAAGTCGATATATCAAAAAGTATTTTATTCAAATAAAATTCATACCAGTTATTGATCATCTTCAACAATAGTAGTCCAGTTGATAAATAAGTTGATAACCATGCAAGCAGTTTCATTATCCTCTTCCACTTCCAATCCATGCTCTAGCATTCTTCTCATGAGCTCAAGTGTGAGAGGGTATCTTCTTTCTGCAAACATGTGTATCATCGTTCCATTTTCGGCTCTAAAACATGAACTCGGACTCTTTAAAGAATCTCCGACAAACAATTTCCGGCTTTCTTGATTCTTCCAAACATCATCGGTGCTCTCTTCTTGATTTTCCATGCGGTTATGAGATCACCATGTAAAACTAAACCAATCCCTTCTAATGGATTTTGTTCAAAGTAAGCTTTCACCACATGATATAAATAGAATAGATCTACTCTATCTATAATGTGCAATAAGTCCCATAGCCTTTTGAAAACTTTGAAGCTTTCATCTTCTTTATGAAAAATCATGTAATCTCCTTCCTTGGATTTCACAACTTCAAAAACACTAATCTTTGATCTGTTCATCTTCATGTCATTATCTTCTTTTGAATAATCAAAATCTACTATTCTGAGATAATTCCTTAATTCATCACTAGTCTCGGATCTTAATTCAACTTTTTCTTTCTTTGAGAACTGAATATCTCGTAACGGTTTTCCTTTTTCTTTTCAAACTCTTCTTTCTTTTAGCTGGTCCGGGTAGCTTCTTCTCTAAAATCTTTGATGCCGCAACATTCTTCTTATAATCCTCCCTAAGCGCATCATATAATCTTTTCATCTCAAAATAATTAAACTTACGCAATCCTTTATACCCTTGACTTTTCGGATAAGCCATCATAGCATTTCGTCTTTAGCTTTATTAAGTCTTCGTGGCATAAATCTAAGGAATAGGTGATTGTAATGGTTCGGCAGCTTGACATCTAATTCATCTTGTACCTTTTGAGTTGCTTCTCTATTCGAGCTTCTTGAGCTTCCGATCTTTTCTATCTTTAGCATTTAACTCTTCTTGAACTTTTCTAGCTGCAGCTTCATTCCTAGTAACTTCAATTTCTCTAAGTTACGCCAAAGTTAGTTTCTTTTCTTAGTTTCAACCAGAACACCTTTCCCTTTATCCTTAGGATCAATTGCAGGTTGAGAAGTTAAAAGTTTCTTGAAAAGCAACACTTTGATGTTCAGTACCTTGAACATCAGTACCTTGAACTTGAACTTGTTCTTGTTGTTCCTCAGTATCTGAAATAAACTTTTCTTCAGTACCTTGAGGGTTCTTTCTTCTTTGTAACATCTTCTTTCAAATTTTCTTTTTGTAAATTCCTCCCTAATTGGGAGAAGATGGTTGATGAACTTGTTGGCGTTTGTGTTTCCTAGGCTGCTTGTCGCCTTCTTTTGTTTTTGACCCATACGAAATTCTTGAACTAATGGCCACACAAAAGCTTTAGCCTTGAAACTTCAGTTTTAATTTCTTTATCTTTTGCTTGAACCTCGGTAGTCTTTTTTAACTTTCCGGCTCCTTGTCAAAACATAGTTATCCAATGTGATATCATCAGGAGGTATGGTATGTGAAGCCTCTCTTTGAATAGGTGAATGTTCCTCTGATTGAAAACGATGCTAATGTAATAATATGAGAGGACAGTAGTTATTTATAGGAGAGATTTGAAAAATCACTGCCCAAAATAAAATAACGTTAGCATTAATTACCCCTCAATATAACCGTTGGAACAGTACTTTAATACGACAAACGGTACTTTCCACGTTATGCGTACTTTCCCAAAGCGGTACTTTCCAAGCGGTACTTTCGGGAAAAGCAGTACTTTGCCAAATTCCTTCATATAAACTAAGTATAAACAAGCATCCTCCCCTCAAGCAATACACGGGACTATACTAACACCTTATAGTCCTCCCCTCAAACATAGCTTAGTAGTTAATCATGCCAATACTCACCACCAAGTGATTGAATCTTGAAACATCCAAGCCTTTGGTGAGTAATTACTACATTGTCATCTGTGTGAACTTTAACAACATTAATGAGTCTGTGCTCATAACAATCTCTGATAAAGTGATGCCTAATCTGAATATGCTTGGTCTTGGAATGATAAACTGGATTCTTCACAATACAAATGGTACTCTCATTATCAATATTGATAGGAGTATTTTCGAAATTGAACCCATAGTCCAAGAGTTGATTCTGCATCCACAAAACTTGTCCACAACTTGCGCACTGACTACATATTGACTTCAGTAGATGATGTTGCTGCAATTGTCTGCTTCTTGCATTGCCAGGAGACTAACCTTCTTCCAAGATATTGGCATCCTCCAGTAGTTGATCTTCTATCATAGTTATCACCTGCATAATCACTATCTGAAAAAGCCTCCAAGTGAAAAGGTGACTCTTTAGGATACCACAACCCCAACTTTGGTTGTTGCTTCAAATAACAGAAGATTCTCTTTACTGCATTCATGTGAGAGATCTTTGGTGAGACTTGATACCACAATTGATAAGAAACTTTTTCGCAAGAGGTAATAACACCAAGAGTATTGAATTTTGAAGAAGAAGCTGGTCCTTCTACAACTGTTATACAAGAAGAGGAGGAAGCTACATTCAAACCTATTTATTCTGCAAGTGATGATGAATTCATTGCTACGATTTTAGGAGATTTATCACAACCTAGAGGTGGTGTTACTATTAGAGATGTACAAGAAGAAGAACAACAAAGAACTTCTCAACCTGGCTCTGATACCACTTGTTGGATCGATATACTTTAATCAAACTATCTTAACTAGCTTGTTAAGGTTTAATAACCTCGGATAAATCCTAAGTTATTAACAAAGAAACACTGAGCAATCTTTATTAAGTACGCGGAATTTACTTAACAAAGCTAAGAAGAATAACCTTTTATTATAAACTCTAAATCTGCTTATTATGCAGATACTCTAATACAACTCTAAGATAATCGAACTTCTCTCTAAAACACTAATTAACTTGTAAATTCGTAAACTCTAAAACTCATAGACTCATAAGCAATCGTACATCTAATGCCAATCTAGGAGTCCTTTTATAGGCTCAAGGATATCCTAGTCGGTTTACAATTAATAACCTTGTACGACAAGTAATCTAAACATAGAATACAATACTTTCCATAAGCGAATAAGTTCTTTAGTTCTTTGCGGTACTTTGACTTTTAGGTGCGGTACTTTGACTTTGTCTTTAGCGATTACTTTGACTTTTCGGTACTTTGCGACTACGATTACTTTCATATCTTGATTACTTTCATGTCTTGACACTTTCATATCCCAACAAAATAGACTACGGCTCATCAAAGCGGCGCCTAAAATTATCATCTGTATATTTTGGGTTGTCACCAAAATAGTCGACAAGTAGGCGTGCTTGACAAAGAACTTCACGTTCACGGGGGCGTATCGATTTGGTTTGAAGGACCGGCTTCTTGTTCTTGCAACGTTTGCTCTGCCTCAAACTCTTGAATAAAAATTTCTAGGTCCGCTAACTCTTCAATGTCACTTTCACCGGAAAAAGATGATTCACTCATGTCACTCATGTTTATATACGTAGATTTTATAGTGTGTAAAAGTGTGTTTGTTTTGATTGAAATGGTTTAGTATTTTGATTGAAGATGGAGGAGATGAAGATAATAAAAATGGTGATTATGATATGTTTATATATGGGTGGTAAGTTTTGTTTTTTTTTTTTTTTTTTTTAATATCTGTTTAATAACGGATGTAATTTTGAAATTCAATTATGTCACAATTCTCAATTTCCAGTCATTTCTCAAAACAATTCACGTTTCACAATTTCATCATTTATCGTAAACTAGGTTTACGTGTTCCAAATCCGCATAACCTTTATGGTTTAGCGGCGAATTCATAATCATATCATCACGAACATTTCACATGGACTAAGTTTAGTCTACATTTCATTAGCATCATTTGCATCATGTTAGTTCATTCATGACATTGCATTTCACATTAAACGCGTAAATTTTATATTAAATAAACGTTATCGCGTAAATTATTATTTTGAACATTTAATCCGATACTTCTAAAATGATCCCAATATATTTTTATACTTACATTTAGTTTATAAAAACTATATTTTGAGTTTACCTAGTGTTTTAAATTTATTTGGTATATAAATCGTTAAGTTTATATTATTACGACGCTTTTCTTAAAAACTACACGATAATTATATTATCACTCAAATTATGCAAGAAATATATTTTTACAATTTTTATGATCTTAATATAATTTACTTTGGTCCATTAAAATTTATTTTAACTAAAACTACTATAGTGTCACAAATGTATACAAGTTACCATTTATCTCAAATACACTTACATTTTGACTTACACATTTTAAATACATATACATTATAAAAAAAATATATATATATATTTTGTGAGACACTCCCCCCTAAAATCCGGCCAAGGGGGGGGGGGGGGAATGTGTCACCTAAGTTGGAAAATTTATTACAAGTGTAGTATTGCACTCAACATTCATTCATTTCATTCATCTCATTCAACAAGTTAGCAAAAGCTTTTCTCTCTTTGTTTTTTTCTTCCTTCCAAACCGGCAACACATAGGGTGTAGCAAGGGATCATCAAATTTTTCAAGCTCAAGTGTTAAAACAATCTAGTTTACACTCTTGTTTAGGTTTTGAAATAAAAACCTAGGGTGTTTAGGTTAACCCTTGTTCTAATCACCTCATCATATCACTAGTAAGCATCTCATGTTTATTTTTCATCTTACATATTCATTTCATACTCATCTCATCATTTTTGAGCAAAAACATGCAAGACTTATGTGTATTTATACCATTTTTACTTTGATTTTTAGAGTTTTATACATATAAAGTCATCCTATAATTATTCCCTTGGTATATATTGGTCTTGATGATGTTTTGGAACCCATGACACCCTAAGAAGGTGTATGGTAGGATTAGATTAGCTTTGGAGTTGTTTTGAAGGGATTGGAATAGGTTTAGTACGAGAAAAACTATTTTCGATAAGTATAAAAAGTGATCTGTTCTTATTTTGTTTTTCTGGAAAATCCGACAGTAGGCACGAATTTTTGGCCTTGACATTTAGAAAATATACTTTAAAACGAATCCGTGGCCGCTTGAACGGATTAAAACGGAGTTATAACGAAGAAGTTATGAATTTT
Organism: Chrysanthemum makinoi; assembly: GCA_910596185.1. Classification (NCBI taxonomy): domain Eukaryota; kingdom Viridiplantae; phylum Streptophyta; class Magnoliopsida; order Asterales; family Asteraceae; genus Chrysanthemum; species Chrysanthemum makinoi. The sequence continues at coordinate 209,097,775 of OU343223.1, read as the reverse complement.
TCAAGTTTGACGACGAAATATACATTTTCAGAAAATTTCAGCAACTTATTTTTATTTAATACGAGTCAAAATCGAGTCCTAATCTTTATAAATTATTTCGACTTATCAAAAATATATTATTATACTTTGATACGAAGCTAAGGACGTATAATACGTAGAAAACGGATTTGAAACGACTAAGATATACACGTTTTCATAAAATTGCCGTAACTATTATTTTCAGAAAAAACTATATTATTTTTCTGAGAGACAAGTGTTACGGTAACTAAAACGACCATGTTGAAGGCTGTTTTTAACTATGATGTAGAACTTTTTGGAACGAAATGTCTTCTAATAAAATCGAGATCACCAAGCATATTTTCCAAAACGACCAACCGTTTGTATAGCGGAGTTGTAATAAATTATTTACGGTTGCTTAAACTTTGCCGAAACTCACTTTTTACATAACATTTGGACAAAATCACCATATTTAACCTCTTTTATCTTTATGTTCGAGACCTCTATGACGAAAACTCATGTACTAAAACTTCTAGATTTTGATACAAGCTTTCCAAAACCGTCGAGTTCGTTTCCTAACGTTCGACGTACACCATTTTACGACTAACTTTTCGAAGCCATTTTTGTCACTTTCATGAAATTTCCGACGACATTATTTTACGACGAAAAGTGATAATTTCACTATAAATCATTGCGAAACCATTGAAGGATGACATTTTGACGTAAATACTTGTAAAGTAATTTAAGATTGGTCAAGACGTCAAACGAGTATTTTTCGACGATAAGTATTATTTTCAAAACTCACAAATGGTATAAGTAACATACGAAATGCATGCATAACATTGCATCATAACTCAAGTCATAACATTCATTCTAGGTCGCGGATAGTTTCCGAGTCTCACTTTCGTGCACATCATTCTGTTAGCATATCAATCACACCAGGTGAGTTTCATAGCCCCTACTTTTATACATTTTCAATTACTTTTGGAGGAGATACATGCTCAAACTATTTTCATTTACTTTCACAAGTACTCTAAACTTTTACATACTACTGTGAGTTCATACCCCGCTTTACTCATTTAAATTCCTATAAACTATTTGGGGCGAGATATATGCTTATTTATCCAAACATTTAAATTCTTTTGCCAAACAACATTACCTATACTTTAGACTTGATTGCGTTTTATACTTGATTGGGTTATACTTGATTTCATATGCATACTTGGAACAAACATACAAGAATTAGTGGCTCCAAATTAAGTTGTTGGAAGGCTATTAATTTACAAACATACAAGAATTAGTGGCTCCAAATTAAGTTGTTGGAAGGCTATTAATTTACAAACATACAAGAATTAGTGGCTCCAAATTAAGTTGTTGGAAGGCTATTAATTTACAAACATCCCAACACGAGTTGTTGGAAGACTCTTGTGGTGACATTTATACTTTTAACTACTATGATACATGCATACATGATTGACATACTATATTTTGGCAATGGGTTGTGAACACACAGGTTGCAAGTTTTGTATGGGGAACTTGGGAGTGGATTTACAATGCCTTTCTTTGTGTGAACATTTCTCAAAGTATTTCAAATCATTTTGTTACAAACTTATGAACTCACCAACCTTTGTGTTGACACTTTTTAACATGTTTATCTCAGGTCTTAAGGTGATAGCATTTCATGGAGCTTTTGGGTCACATGGCATACATTGGAGTCTTGTGCTTTTAACAATTACCATTCGACATGTTTTGTAAACTCTTTATGTATCATCAAACTTTGTGATTTCTTGTTGTGTAAACCTTAACATACGTAATCGAATGGTAAACTTTTCAAAACGTCTCATTATAGAGGTCGTTTTCTGTATCCATACTTTGTGCTATGACGTCATACCCCAATGACACTATCGTTCCGCTGCGATATTTTGGGGGTGTGACAGATTGGTATCAGAGACTTGGTTATAGAGAACTAGGTTGCATTTTAGTTCCTAGACTATAACCGCTCTCACGTCGATCCTTTCGTTTCCTATTGCCTTACTCACTTTTCGTGCGCATATGTTTTCTTAAGTATTTCTTCTAGAACCACCTCATTAGATAGCGTAGTTTCCTTGTACCAATAGGGGAGTCCCAAAATCTAGTTGGGTCATCAAAGATATGGAGCTCAGTAATGAGCACTTATCTAACTTGATCTCGTGACAGTTCTTGTTTGATGAGATGCGAGATCGAGCTAAATAAGTGTTACTATAAAGCTGGATAGATTTGATGATTTTGCCGAGGATGGGAGTTCTCTTGAGGATACTTTGGGAACTGCTGGCGACTAAACCTCATAGTGACTTTAGCACCTAACGGAATTTCCTACACTAAGTGCGACTCTTCCTAGATACCTACCCTAAATTCCTCCTTCACCGTTTAGAATTGGATGATAGAATGGCTACCTATTTCAGCAACACCAATCGCCGGGACATGTATGCTTGGTGGTATGTACGCGTGTGAAATGAGGCAATTATAATTATGGTGGCCAACATAATTATAAATGCGTCACAACTCACGTGGACATATGCGACCACGCTCGTAGATCGATGTGGACACCTTAGGAACCAATTTGTGGCGTGGTATTATGTTTGAGGACGTTAAGTATAGACCTTTGGGAATTCAACGGTTCTTTCCTTGCGAGATAATGGCACCAAAGAGAGTAACACGCTTGATCTTGGCCGAGGTGGTGCGGTACCAGGGGTGGAATGGCAGGGCGTGGAGGTAGAAGGCGGTAGCGACATGGGTAACAATGACAACAATTGGCGAAACCCGATTTTGCGCCATCATCGCCAACAACTTCAAATCTTGCTTCCCACTATTTGTCACACAAGTTGGAAACCATATGAATAACTCGGAAACCACGGGGAGCGGGAACGGTCTGGCGACACCAACAATGTGGTAAGTAACAACAACACCAACAACAATAACAATAGAATTGGATGCACATATAAGGAATTTTCGGCATGCAAACCGTGGAGTTTGATGGTATAGGAGGTGCTTTGGCGTATACTCGATGGGTAGAGAAGACAAAGTCGGTGATCGACATCACAATTGTGCCACACATCGAGGGTGAAGTATCTTGCTTGCTTGCTATCGGGAAAGGCATTGACATGGTGGAACACACTCAAAAAAGGCTAGAGAGGCAGACTATAGGTATGACATGGGACGAATTTAAGGCGTTATTGAAAGAGAGTACCGGGACAATGAAATGCTGGAAACCGGAGGATGAATTTTATCACCACTCCATGATAGAGGCGGTCACGCAGCCTTTACTTGACCGATTTCATGAGTTAGCCGACTAGTTCCTCATCTAGTTACCCCGAGTCAAGAGAATCTCGAGGTACATATATGGTCTTGTCCCGAAATCCGTGGGAACCGTGAAAACAAGCCGAGTCTACAATACAAAGTCGCGATCGAGGCAGGGAACCACGGACGAGATGGTTAGAAATGGTACGTTGAAGAGCGGTGATAAGAGGAAGGAAGCAAGTGGGTCGAATAAGCAGATAGGCGTGGTAGCAGACAACAAAAGGGCAAGAGTTTTTGTGGCAATGATGCGGTACTGAACAAAGAGAGTATGCGGGTACACATCCCAAATGTGCTAAATGTGCTTATCATCACCAGAAGACCAAGCCCTGCCGCTTGTGTACAAATTGCAATCGATACGGCCATTTTAAGGGCGTGTAAAACCAGATTGGCAACATGAGGAATAATCAAAGGACTTGCTTTGAATGTAACAGCCCGAACCACTTCCGGAATAATTGTCCTCAGTTGAATAAGCCGCCGATGCAAGCTCCTCTAGGCGTGGCAATTGAAGGAAATAACCCAAACCACTTACTCAATATCGCCCACCCGAGGTCGAGCATTCTATATAGGGACCGAGGAAGCCCATAATCGTAACGGTATGTGTTTCCTAGACCATTAAGTGATCCACGTATTATTCAGATTCATGAAGTCTCCTTAGATAAGAAACCTAGATGCGTAAGTTTTGACATAAGCACTTTGACCATACATCGATTTGTGAAACCTAAGGGTAGAACTTTAAGTATCATCGATTGAATCGCGAGGCCGATTCCTCTATGAGGAAGAATGTCACAATTCTCAATTTCCAGTCATTCTCAAAACAATTCACGTTTCACAATTTCATCATTTATCGTAAACTAGGTTTACGTGTTCCAAATCCGCATAACCTTTATGGTTTAGCGGCGAATTCATAATCATATCATCACGAACATTTCACATGGACTAAGTTTAGTCTACATTTCATTAGCATCATTTGCATCATGTTAGTTCATTCATGACATTGCATTTCACATTAAACGCGTAAATTTTATATTAAATAAACGTTATCGCGTAAATTATTATTTTGAACATTTAATCCGATACTTCTAAAAATGATCCCAATATATTTTTATACTTACATTTAGTTTATAAAAACTATATTTTGAGTTTACCTAGTGTTTTAAATTTATTTGGTATATAAATCGTTAAGTTTATATTATTACGACGCTTTTCTTAAAAACTACACGATAATTATATTATCACTCAAATTATGCAAGAAATATATTTTTACAATTTTTATGATCTTAATATAATTTACTTTGGTCCATTAAAATTTATTTTAACTAAAACTACTATAGTGTCACAAATGTATACAAGTTACCATTTATCTCAAATACACTTACATTTTGACTTACACATTTTAAATACATATACATTATAAAAAAAATATATATATTTTGTGAGACACTCCCCCCTAAAATCCGGCCAAGGGGGGGGGGGGGGAATGTGTCACCTAAGTTGGAAAATTTATTACAAGTGTAGTATTGCACTCAACATTCATTCATTTCATTCATCTCATTCAACAAGATATCAAAAGCTTTTCTCTCTTTGTTTTTCTTCCTTCCAAACCGGCAACACATAGGGTGTAGCAAGGGATCATCAAATTTTTCAAGCTCAAGTGTTAAAACAATCTAGATTACACTCTTGTTTAGGTTTTGAAATAAAAACCTAGGGTGTTTAAGTTAACCCTTGTTCTAATCACCTCATCATATCACTAGTAAGCATCTCATGTTTATTTTTCATCTTACATATTCATTTCATACTCATCTCATCATTTTTGAGCAAAAACATGCAAGACTTATGTGTATTTATACCATTTTACTTTGATTTTTTTAGAGTTTTATACATATAAAGTCATCCTATAATTATTCCCTTGGTATATATTGGTCTTGATGATGTTTAGGAACCCATGACACCCTAAGAAGGTGTATGGTAGGATTAGATTAGCTTTGGAGTTGTTTTGAAGGGATTGGAATAGGTTTAGTACGAGAAAAACTATTTTCGATAAGTATAAAAAGTGATCTGTTCTTATTTTGTTTTTCTGGAAAATCCGACAGTAGGCACGAATTTTTGGCCTTGACATTTAGAAAATATACTTTAAAACGAATCCGTGGCCGCTTGAACGGATTAAAACGGAGTTATAACGAAGAAGTTATGAATTTTTCAAGTTTGACGACGAAATATACATTTTCAGAAAATTTCAGCAACTTATTTTTATTTAATACGAGTCAAAATCGAGTCCTAATCTTTATAAATTATTTCGACTTATCAAAAATATATTATTATACTTTGATACGAAGCTAAGGACGTATAATACGTAGAAAACGGATTTGAAACGACTAAGATATACACGTTTTCATAAAATTGCCGTAACTATTATTTTCAGAAAAACTATATTATTTTTACGAGACAAGTGTTACGGTAACTAAAACGACCATGTTGAAGGCTGTTTTTATCTATGATGTAGAACTTTTGGAGCGAAATGTCTTCTAATAAAATCGAGATCACCAAGCATATTTTCCAAAACGACCAACCGTTTGTATAGCGGAGTTGTAATAAATTATTTACGGTTGCTTAAACTTTGCCGAAACTCACTTTTTACATAACATTTGGACAAAATCACCATATTTAACCTCTTTTATCTTTATGTTCGAGACCTCTATGACGAAAACTCATGTACTAAAACTTCTAGATTTTGATACAAGCTGTTCAAAACCGTCGAGTTAAGTTTCCTAACGTTCGAGCGTACACCATTTTACGACTAACTTTTGAAGCCATTTTTGTCACTTTCATGAAATTTCCGACGACATTATTTTACGACGAAAAGTGATAATTTCACTATAAATCATTGCGAAACCATTGAAGGATGACATTTTGACGTAAATACTTGTAAAGTAATTTAAGATTGGTCAAGACGTCAAACGAGTATTTTTCGACGATAAGTATTATTTTCAAAACTCACAAATGGTATAAGTAACATACGAAATGCATGCATAACATTGCATCATAACTCAAGTCATAACATTCATTCTAGGTCGCGGATAGTTTCCGAGTCTCACTTTCGTGCACATCATTCTGTTAGCATATCAATCACACCAGGTGAGTTTCATAGCCCCTACTTTTATACATTTTCAATTACTTTTGGGGGAGATACATGCTCAAACTATTTTCATTTACTTTCACAAGTACTCTAAACTTTTACATACTACTGTGAGTTCATACCCCGCTTTACTCATTTAAATTCCTATAAACTATTTGGGGCGAGATATATGCTTATTTATCCAAACATTTAAATTCTTTTGCCAAACAACATTACCTATACTTTAGACTTGATTGCGTTTTATACTTGATTGGGTTATACTTAATTTCATATGCATACTTGGAACAAACATACAAGAATTAGTGGCTCCAAATTAAGTTGTTGGAAGGCTATTAATTTACAAACATACAAGAATTAGTGGCTCCAAATTAAGTTGTTGGAAGGCTATTAATTTACAAACATCCCAACACGAGTTGTTGGAAGACTCTTGTGGTGACATTTATACTTTTAACTACTATGATACATGCATACATGATTGACATACTATATTTTGGCAATGGGTTGTGAACACACAGGTTGCAAGTTTTGTATGGGGGGAACTTGGAACTGAGTGGATTTACAATGCCTTTGCTGTGTGAACATTTCTCAAAGTATTTCAAATCATTTTGTTACAAACTTATGAACTCACCAACCTTTGTGTTGACACTTTTTAGCATGTTTATCTCAGGTCTTAAGGTGATAGCATTTCATGGAGCTTTTGGGTCACATGGCATACATTGGAGTCTTGTGCTTTTAACAATTACCATTCGACATGTTTTGTAAACTCTTTATGTATCATCAAACTTTGTGATTTCTTGTTGTGTAAACCTTAACATACGTAATCGAATGGTAAACTTTTCAAAACGTCTCATTATAGAGGTCGTTTTCTGTATCCATACTTTGTGCTATGACGTCATACCCCAATGACACTATCGTTCCGCTGCGATATTTTGGGGGTGTGACAAATTATTATATCCGTTGGTGTCAGATTTTTTGCCTCGTCGTCACCACGGCAAACTTGATCACGGCGAGCCACGAAATGGGGTGCGGGTATGGCGGCGAGCCACGACGAGGTGCCACCTCAGTCGACGGCGAGCCACAACGCACCCACACCCACTGCTCATAGTTCACTACTTAATTTAAAGATTTAAGATCATTTGAGGACAAAACATCTTTTACATACCAAGGGATCAATCTCCACCCTTCATTTTTATAGGATCTAATGGATGAGATTAATCCCAACAATTAAAAAAACCCACTTTCATCTTTTTTTTTTCAAATATAAATATCTTTCAAACCGTAAATCGTCACGCGAAAAAAATACACCATTACGACGAGCATTTAGTTATCTTTCTATAGATAGGCACTTTGATATACTTTCGACAAAAATTTTTTTTTCGTGTTTTTCAGGTTTTTTTAAAGTTTTTTTCGTTCTTTTACGTTACTAAAATTTGCATGAAAAAATCATATATGATTTAACACTAATTTGAATACAACATGTAATATTAGTGTTAACTCATATATGATATGTATATGATATGTGATTTATCATATATGATTTAACACTAGTATCACATATGATATTACATATCATATGTGATTTAACACTAATATCAACTGTGATCATCAAATTAGTGTTAAATCATATATGATATTTCATCAAACTTCCAGTTTCGAAGAAAAATGAAAAAAAAATGGCGAAAAAAGTGAAAAAAACGATTTTTTTTTTCTTTTTTCGAAAGTATATCAAAGTGCCCGTCTATAGAAAGATAATTAAATGCTCTTCGTCATTTAAATAGAATTATTTTTTTTAACGATTAACGGTTTAAGAGATATTTAAATTATAAAAAATATGTGAAATAATAAAATGCTTTTAATCTCAGCCATTGATTTTTTTTAAATGGATGGTGGAAATGAGTCCCTTGATATGTAAGAAAAGTTTGGTATGTAAAATAACTCTCCTCTAATTTAAATAGAATTGTAGATACCGAAAAGTGAACATGAGCTCATCCAATATCGTAGTTTCCCACTTTCCCTCTTGATAAGTTGCACATTGAGAAGTTTTCTTCTTTTTCGTGGATGTCTCGTGCGGATAACAATATGAACTTTTTTGCAAGTGAATATTTAGTATATGTATCGTGGGATTTTTTAACGAATCCCGTGGGATTTTTTTACGAATCTTGCAGGACTTTTTTTACGAATCCCGTGAGATTTTTCTGGACGGAAATTTTGAAAAAAAAAATCGTCTTTTTACGAATCCCGTTGGATTTTTTAATGAATCCCACGGGATTTTTCTGGACAGAAATTTTGAAAAAAAAATCGTTTTTTTACGAATCCCGTGGGATTTTTTGGATGGAAATTTTGAAAAAAAAATTCGTCGAAAGTGCATATCTATAGAAAGATGATTTAATTCACTTCGCGATGGTATATTTTTCGTAGCTTGAAGATTTACCGTTTGCAAGATATATTGTTTTTTAAAAAAAGGTGAAAAATGAGTTTTTATATTAAATTGGCTAAAATGCCAATTTTGCATTTACTTTGTTATTTTTGGCTTCATTTCAGTCATTAAATGAAATGTGCATGAATGGTTGAGTTTGACTTATTTCTCTTTAAACGATCTCATCTCAATGCCATATAGGATCGAAATTGACTTTTTTTTCACCAAACTAATTATAGCAAGATTTCAGGTATATATCATTATCATTTTTTAATTGAATTTTTGTTTGTATCTATTAGTGAGCAATTATTGATGGAATTCGTCTTTTCATTCCTGAAGTGACAAAAATGTTTATTTATTTCACAATTTATTATTATTACTTTTTTTTTGTTACAATAAAATCTGATTTTCTCAGCAGCTCAACTAGACCACCATGCAATTGCACGCGTATTCTATATATTCCCCTTTACATTACACCCTGTTCATCTCTTTTTTCTCCTCATTTTCTCTCTTTAAACTAACAAAACACTTCTTTATTTTTCCAATCCTAGGAGAGAATGTATGGTTGGAATAATCATCAATCAAACAAATCAAGAAAAAGCACTCAAAATCCATCTTTTTCTTCTGATCTTCTCGACGAAATCTACCGCTCCATGGACGTTTGTGATGAGAAATTCAGCGAGTTTAAGCGTTGGGAAGATAAAGTTTCAAGTAAACCTAGTGGTGGTGACACAAGAAGAGCTAGTAGTGTGGTGGAGGATGAAGGAACAACGAGTCTCCGCCGAGCTTATTTGGTTAAAAAATGGATCGATATGAGAAATGCAAAAATTTTGACCCGTCGTCGAACGAGGCCTTCATCATTGCCAGAATTTAATCCGTCAGATAACTATGATGATCCGATTTCTTTTAGTTCTAGGTTGAGCTCGTCTCATTTGAGCTTTGGACAAGTGGCGGAAGGTTTCTGCGAATACAAGTCGCAGAAACATTCTTGTTTTGGCCCTTTTAGGAGGCCAAAACATGTAAAAACTAATGTTTCCTCGGATATACATGAGCAGATGGAGGTTGATTACTATTTGAACAATAATCAAACTAACAGAATTAAATATGGGACTTTGATTAAATCAAAAGCTCGAGCGTTGAAGATTTATGCAAACATAAAGAAAGTAAAGCAATCAATTTCACCCGGAGGGAGACTAGCTAACCACCTTCTTCAACACTCTTTTCGCAAATAGGCATCTCAAGAAACCAAAATATTTGAATTCAACCGGTACTGATCATGACCAACTCAAAAGAAAATCAAAATCATTACATGGATCCACTTGTTCTTCGGCTTCTTCATTTACAAGATCATGTTTAAGCAAAAACTCCCCAAGATCAAGGGACAAGCTCAACAATGGGATTCGAAGGACGGTTAGATTTTACCCCGTGAGTGTCATAATAGATGAACATTCACGTCCATGTGGCGAAAAATCTATCTATGGCGAACAAGATTTTACGAAGGTCCATGTAACATCAATATTTGAAAGAAAAGATGGAGACGATGATGATGACATGGCAAGTGATTCAAGCTCGGATGTGTTTGAGCTTGATCACTTGTCGATTTTGAAGGAATGCGAGGAGCTGCCTGTTTTCGAAACTACCCATTTTAGCACAAATCGTGCAATTGCGGATGGGTTGATTTACTAACATTGTTACGGAAAAGGTTTTTTAGAAACTTGATCTCATATTTGCTTGGTTTCCATTTATTTGTTTTTTGTTCTCCATGTTTACTTTAAACTTGTAAGTATTAATCACAACATCAATGAATAAGAATAAAAAAAATCCATATATCTTGTTTCGACACTTCAAACTTCAAAACTAACATTAGCAGTGATTGAAAAAGATGTCATGCTCGTTAAGAAAGTTGACGACCTTGATTTACTTAAATTCATCAATGATTGATGAAGATTAAATATTCCGTGATTACAAGTATATAATATAATAAGATAAATAACAGTCCCTACTAACTTGAATTTGATTGATATTCTTCAGCAATGATTACAATGAAGAAATAAACAATTTGATGTTAGAAAAGTTAACCCGAAGGAAGGAACGTGTGGAATCTTGTGCTTTTAGGTAATTCTTTTTGTTTAGCATATATTGGCCGGGAAATGGATCCGGTGATAAAAAATAATAATAAGAGTAAATTGCAAAAATCGTCCCTAAACTATAGCTAAATTGCACGTTTCGTCCCAAAACTTTGGAAAGTGCAAATATCGTCCCTGTGGGGAAACTTTGGGGCAGAAATCGTCCCTGGCCTAGATCAAATGACTAAAATACCCTTTTCTCTTTATTACTTTTAGGTTTCTTGCGCAAAATAGTCCCGTGTTTCGCAAGATTTTGCAAATTTAGTCATTTTTTTTTTTTAATTAACTATTAGTATTAGTATTAATTTTTTACGTTTTCGTCTGATTTTTTACGTTTTCGTCAGATTTTTTACGTTTTTGTCCGATTTTTTACGTTTTCGTCAGATTTTTTACGTTTTCGTCGGTTTTTACGTTTTCATCGATTTTTACGTTTTAAATTTGGCGATTTTACGCGTTTTAAATAATTTTTACGATTTTTTACGTTTTCGCCCCATTTTAGGTCGTTTTAGTCGGTTTTTACGTTTTTTGATTTTTACGTTTTCTTCAGATTTTATACGTTTTGTCGATTTTTAGGTTTTCTTCCGTTTTTTACGTTTTCGTCCAGATTTTTACGTTTTGTCTCTTTTTTTCGTTTTAGTCCGTTTTTTTACGTTTTCGCCTGCCACCGTTCTTTTACGTTTTTTCTTTTTTCGTTTCTTTTTAGTTTTCGTCCGTTTTACGTTTTACCGTGCTTTTTCTTTCGTCCGATTTTTTTACGTTTTTGTCTCTTTTTTTACGTTTTCCCCGTTTTTACGTTTTTGTCCGTTTTTTTACGTTTTAGTCCGTTTTTTACGTTTTGTCCTTTTTTTTACGTTTCGTCCCGTTTTGTTTACGTTTTTGTCGTTTTCATCCGTTTTTTACGTTTTCGTCCGTTTTTTTACGTTTTCGTCCGATTTTTTTACGTTTTTGTCTCTTTTTTTACGTTTTCGTCCGTTTTTTTACGTTTTTGCCGTTTTCATCCGTTTTTAAGTTTTCGTCCAATTTTTACGTTTTCGTCCGTTTTTACGTTGTCGATTTTACGTTTCCGTCCGATTTTTAAGTTTTCGATTTTTTTACGTTGCATTCCGTTTTTTCGATTTTCGGATTTTTGAAAACGTTTTAGATCCTTTTTACGTTTTGTCGGGACTATTTACGCCGTTTCGGACGAAAACGAAAAATCGAAAACGTAAAAAAAACGAAAACATCTGAACATCAAAACGTAAAAACTGACCACCTAAACGTAATCCAAATCGGCGAAAACATAAACAAACTTAAAAAATCATGACGAAAAACGTAAAAAAACGGACGAAAAAAAATCGGACGAAAACGTAAAAAATCGGACGAAAACGTAAAAAAACGGACGAAAACGTAAAAAATTGGACGATATTTGCACTTTCCAAAGTTTTGGGACGAAACGTGCATTTTGGCCATAGTTTAGGGACGATTTTTGCAATTTACTCTAATAATAATATTAATAAAAGAATGAGAAATTTTTTTAGCTATATATATTTATGACAAAATTACACGGTTGGTCCCTGTGGTTTGCTCGTATTACAAGTTTAGTCCCTAAGTCATTTTAATTACCTCACAGATACCTATTTTTGAAACGTTGCACTCTTTTAGTCCTTATTTTGGATGGCCGTTAGTGCAGTCCGTTAAGTATTTTATTAGTCCTTAAGTTAATAAAGTTTGCCAGTTAGTCATTATTTTTTAAAATATAGTTTTATACAGATTAGTCCCTCCGTTAATAATAGTTATCGCCTTACGTTTTTATCCGTTTTAGTTCGTTTTTATCCGTTTCCCGTTTTTTACGTTTTCGTCCGTTTCGTTTATAGTTTTTGTCCGTTTTTCTTACGTTTTTTTCATCCGTTTCAACATTTTTCTTAAATTTTTACGTTTTTTACGTTTTGTCTGTTTTCTTTCGTTTTTGCCCGTTTTGTCCGTTGTTCTTACGTTTTGTCCGTTTTTCGTACGTTTTTATCGGTTTTCATCCGTTTTTATCCGTTTTTCTTTCGTTTTTGTACTATTTCAACATATTGAAAAATTTTTCCAAAAAGAAAAAAAATTTGGAAAAAAATTTCAAAAAAAAATTTGGAAAAAAAAAATTCCGAAAAAAAATTTTGAAAAAAAATAAAAAATTTTGATTAAAAAAAATATTTTTCAAATAATTTTTTTTTTTAAATCTTTAAAAAAAAAAGAGTTAATTGCAGAAATCGTCCCTAAGGTTTGGCCAAATTGCAGGTTTCTCCGAATAGTTTAAAGTTGCAGAAATGGTCCCAAATTCAAACCTTTTTGCAAATTTTGGTCCTGGCTTTAACGCCGTTAAGTGACTTTCGTTAGAATTAACATAGTTTTGGCCAAAAATCTTGCACCATTGATCCTTTTGGCCAAAACCTTTGCAGCGTTCATCCTTTTGGCCAAAAACTCTAGCAGCGTTCATCCTTTTGGCCAAAAACTCTTGCGGCGTTCATCCTTTTGGCTGCTGCGGGTTCATCCTTTTGGCCAAAACCTTTGCGGCGTTCATCCTTTGGCCAAAAACTCTTGTCAGTTCATCCTTTTGGCCAAAACTCTTGCTTGCGGCGTTCATCCTTTGGCCAAAAATGCAGCGTTCATCTTTTAGCCAAAAACTCTTGTAGCGTTCATCCTTTTATACATTTTCATATGTTTTAATGCGTCTTCATCTGAGATTTTATGCGTTTTTGTTCGCAAATTTGAAAAAAATTGGAATTTTTCCCCTAAAATTTGAAAAAATCCAAAAATTTTGAAAAAGAAAATTGAAAAATCCAAAAAAAAAATCCAATGTTTTTTCAGAATACTTATTTTTTCGAAAATTTTGAAAAGAAAATTGGAAAAAAGATTCCAAAAAATTTTGAAAAAGAAAATTGGGAAAAAAAAATTTGGATTTTTTTTTCCAAATTTTTTTAAAATTCAATTTTTTTAAAATTCAATTTTTTTTTCGTAAAAAAAAAGTATTTAGGAAAAAAAAAGTATTTAGAAAATATTTTTTCGGATTTTTTTTCGGAAATACTTTTTTTCCTAAATACTTTTTTTTCCTAAATACTTTTTTTTTACGAAAAAAAAATTGAATTTTAAAAAAATTTGAAAAATAAAATCCGAATTTTTTTTCGGATTTTTTTCCCAATTTTCTTTTTGTAAAATTTTTGGAATCTTTTTCCAATTTTCTTTTTCAAAAGGATTTCGAAAAAAAAGTATTACTGAAAAATATTGGATTTTTTCTTTTTTCGGATGTTTTTCCAATTTTCTTTTCAAAATTTTTTTGGATTTTTTTTTTCAAATTTGCGAAAAAATTCCAATTTTTTTTTCAAATTTACGTACAAAAACGCATAAAAATTGATGAAGACGATTAAAAACATATGAAAATGTATAAAAGGATGAATGCTACAAGAGTTTTGGCCAAAAAGGATGAACGCTGCAAGAGTTTTGGCCAAAAGGATGAACGCCGCAAGAGTTTTTGGCCAAAAGGATGAACGCCGCAAGAGTTTTTGGCCAAAAAGATGAACGCCGCAAGAGTTTTGACAAAAGGATGAACGCCGCAAGAGTTTTGACCAAAAGGATGAACACCGCAAGAGTTTTGGCCAAAAGGATGAACGCCGCAAGAGTTTTTGGCCAAAAGGATGAACGCTGCAAAGGTTTTGGCCAAAAGGATGAACGTTGTAATAGTTTTGGCCAAAAGGATCAATGGTGCAAGATTTTTTGGCCAAAAGGGGCTAACGTGTTAATTCTAACGAAAGTCACTTAACGGCAGCTTAAAGCCAGGACCAAAATTGCAAAAAGGTTTGAATTTAGACGATTTACTGCAATTTTAAACTATTTGAACATGCGCAATTTACCAAACCTTAGGGACGATTTGAATTAACTCAAAAAATTTGATTTTTTTTTCAAAATTTTCAATATGTTGAAATACTTATTTTGTTTCAAAAAAAAAATTTCAATATTTTTCGAAATTTGGACATATTGTAAAAAAAAATTCAAAAAAAATTTATAAAAAAAATATTTCCGAAAAAAAAATTGAAAAAAAATAAAAAAAATTCAAATTTCAAAAAAAAATTTGAATAAAAAATTTCAAAAAAAAAATTTGAAATTTTTTTTTGAAATTTTTTATTCAAGTTTTTTTTTGAAATTTGATTTTTTTTTTTCGGAAATATTTTTTTCCAATTTTTTTTTTTGGAAATTTTTTTTCCAATTTTTTTTTTTTGAAAAAGTTTCAATATGTTGAAATAGTACAAAATGAAATAAAACGGACAAAATGTAAGAAAACGGACAAAACGGATGAAAACCGATAAAACGGACAAAACGTAAGAACAACGGACAAAAACGGATGAAAACGGGCAAAAACGAGAAACAAACAAAACGTAAGAAAAGTGGACTAAAATTTAAGAAAAATGTTAGAAAGAAAATCCGGACAAAAAACGGATGAAAACCGATAAAAAAAGTAAGAAAACGGACAAGAACTATAAAAATGAAAGAAACGGACGATTTAAAACGTAAAAAGGGGTAAACGGATAAAAACTAACTTAAAACGGACAAAAAGGTAAAAAAATGGGGCGATAACTATTATTTACGGAGGGATTAATTGTGGAAAACTATATTTTAAAAAATAAGGACTAACGATGCAAAATTTATTAACGAAGAACTAACACCGCAAAATACTTAACGGACTGCACTAACGGCTATCCAAAATAGGGACTAAAAGAGTGCAACGTTTCAAAAATAGGTATCTGTGGGGTAATTAAAATGACTTAGGGACCAAACTTGCAATACGAGCAAACCACAGGGACCAACCGTGTAATTTTGTCTATATTTTTTAAGAGAGATAATTAAAAAGATATACACCTAGGTGTATCTAAAATGTGTTAATATTATTTTTTTATAGGTGTATCTCAAATGTGTGGATATTATTTTTCTTGCAATATTAATTTGGAGGAATTGCATATATATCCTTCCAAAGATGAATAATTCCATATATATTCTTCTTACAAGTTTTTGATGCACATAGTACAATGATTTTTATGCATGTAAATGATATATATGCAATTTTACATCTTTAGAGGGATATATATGCAAATGAGCCTATTAATTTTTTCCTCATTTGATGTTAAGTCTATATTGGCTTCTTAAAACTGTTAATCTTTCTATTATGTTCGCTATATCATATAAACCATATTTCAAGTCTAAAATTGTTTTTATCATTCTCTACTGCTATATCACAGGACTAACGTTTTTTTTTTGTTAGTATAGCGCCTAAATACATAAACTAGGAATGAAATCATATATTTCTTCTTGCACATTGCGGCGTTTGATAAAACATTCATTTTGTGGATGCGAAATAAACTTTAATTATAATTTGATTTCAAAGAAAGTATTAACAATATAAGAACGATCGCGATAATGCAAAAAGATACAAATATAGTATTTGGCGGGTTTAGGGGTTAATTTATTATAGGGTTTAGTTAACCATAACCTATAAGGGTTGTGTTTAAACATACTTTAATTAATTTTTTTGCATTAAATGAGCATTAAACATTTTATATTTAACATCACATTTCATGTTTAAAATGAAAAAATATGAGTAATTATGAAATATACTAGTTCATTTAATGCAAATTTTTTAATTAATATATGTTTAAACACAATTGTGGTTAACAAAACTCTTTATTATATTAGGAACCACAAAAAAGGGCATTAAGCTATGAAGTCTAATATGTTTAAGAGCTGTTTTGTAGTATCAGTAATTTAAGATGGTGTTATTAAATATTAAAGATGTTTGAGATATAAATCTTAACAATTTCAGGGAGTATTTTACATAATTAGTAACCTTAAGTGAAATAAAGAAGTAAAAATACTGACTTCTATTAGATTTGCAGTTAAATTCTTACATTGCTAAGCTTTAAGGGATTTTAAAAATAACGCTTAATGAGTTTAGGTTATTTTGTATTATTAGTAAACATAAGAGTGCGTTTTTGCTATATTTTGGATACTAGCAGGGTATCCGCGCGTTGCGGCGGCGGATACCCCTGAAATAAAATTTTTCAGTAAATCATGTATTTTAGTTTATTATGTTCTTTTTGACAATAAATTTACGGATATCAAGAATTTCGTTTAGCCCGTGCCCGTTCGGGTTCGAGCCCATTGGCCCGTGCCTATTTGGCCCATGCCCGTTCGGGCTCGAGCCCGTTTGGCCCGCACCAGTTCGGGCTTAAGCTCATTTTGCCCGTTGACCGTTTGGGCTTGAATATCTCAGATAATGTGCTTTATTATTTGTATTAGTGACATTTAATGCAGGGTTCCGCGTATTTGCTGACGGATACCCCTGAAATAAAATTTTATGGTGAATCATGTATTTTATTTTATTATGTTCTTTTTGATAATAAATTTACGGATTTCAAGAATGTCGTTTAGCTCCCGTTGGGCCACTCGAGTCCGCTTGGCTCGGTCCACCTCGCTCAATTCCCAGCTGGCTACCATGCCCGTTGGATCGTACCTGCTCTTCATGCCCATTTGGACCGTTGCCGCTGGGCTTGAATATTTGTATAATGTTCTTTATTATTTGTATTTGTGACATTTTAATGCAGGAATTATGTTTAAGTTGGTTGTACAATATGCTTGATAATTTTTATTTCTTGTGTAAAGGGTGTTTTAATAACTATATTAATTGTATTTATTGACCAATTAATTAATTAACTACATTAAATATCATGACACGTTTCTTTTTTTTAGTGTTTTAATAGTTTCGTTTGATAGTTTCGTTTTGAATATCCCGCCGGGTTTGAAGCATCCCGGGTCAACCCGGTTTTCGATGTGTATTAATAGTTTCGTTTTGAAATATATTTTTCAACATTTCTTTTTTTTAGTTTCAACTTTTCACTTTTTACGTTTCGGCGGCGGGTACCCTGTGATGATTAACCGGATAAATAGATCTCGATGAGACCTAATTCCACCAGTTTGTATCGGTTTCAACGGGTTCTTCTCCTGGTTCGCTTTTGGATGGCTTTTATTGGTTAATACCAACCGCACATGGCACCGGTTTCTAGTTGAACCATTTGGTCCGGTCCGATTTTCAAAACTATATATACCATTAATTTGTTAGCTTGTATGAAACTTTGTGTGTTTTATTAATTTGTATAATGTGTATAATAACATGTATTTTTCATTTTAGGGTGTTTTAAAAATAATATTAATTAGTGTGTTTAATTATTTTATATTTTGGATTATGTTGCAGCTTGTTTAAATTGTATTTTGTGAAATTTTTATTGTACTTTTTAATAAGGGGTGTTTTAATTGGTTGTTTTTTATTTAATTGTACAATGCGAATAAATTATCGTACTTTTAAATAATAAGTGTTTTAATAAGAGTATTAATTATAATATGCATTTCTCTCACATTTGACTTTCAAGATTTCAGTTTTTAAGGTTTGACCATACAACCATTATATGTAGTATAGATTGATAGTTTTCCAATATTTGAGTTTAGATGAAAACATATCTTCATTTTTGCTAAACATTAACAACTCGATTACCTGCACGTTGTAGCTATGAAACAAAGTTTTAATAATAATATGTTAGTGTAATAAAAAATGTTGACAATGATACGAAAGTTGATGTAAACGAGTAAAAATATAGATTATAGTTTGTTTAAGGGTTAATATGTTATTTTATAAGAGTTTTGAGGAGGTATCTACTATCTATATAAAGAATGGTTTTAAAAAGTAATTTCTAACCTAAAATTCTTTTAAATTCGACACCTGTAAATTAAAACTGATCCAATGGTCTATAATTCATTCTGAGTATTGAATGGGCGGTATCCCTCATGTATCATTCATTTGGTACAACTCATAAAAAAAACATACACACACAAGATCCCCTCTCTATTTTTTTAGAACCCTAACTTAAAACACAACATCAAAATCATATCCACTAATTCCTTTTGTCAATCACACAAATCGGATCTGAACAATAAACCCCCCAATATTCTAGATCAATCCTTAAAAAGAAAACCTCAACACTAAAATGATTGATGATTGATGATGAATAAATGTGTAAAAATCTTCATACGATTCCTAACAAACACATATCCCTAACAATATGACGAAGTATGATTGAAAAAAAAAAAAAAAAATCATTCATCATTGTCATATTAGAGACTGTTATTAACTTATTTCAAACATTGTTTGTATGAAAACTGGCAATTTAGGGAGTCTATTTTAGGTAACCACATTACGTTAAACTAAACCGAGCTTTTGCCTTTATCACTATTTTTATCGACCATGACTTGATTTAATATCGTTTATTGGTTTTTATGATTTATTTTGTTATTGAATGAGTTATCGTATGAGTTTTAACTTTTTTTGATATGCACTATTCGATTCTGACAATAAAAGTTCCTAAAACAATGAATAATGTAACTTTAAACCGTAATCTCAAACTTGGCAAAATAAATAAATAGTTAAAACCGTGAAAAACATAAATAAACAGAATAGAAAGTCAAAGGAACGTCGTGGGACACACGTAGGACAATATATATGAGCTCGAACGGGAAAAACGAGATATTTTATGAAAATTACTGGCACCACCCTCCCCTTTCTCTTTTGGCGCCTCTCCATACCATTTTTATTTTGGTCCTTGTGGCCAACTATATAAAGCCTCACCCTCCCTCATTTGATACTTTCACTTCTCTCTCTAAAACACACACACTACCACTACTTTCTCTCTCTACTCTCTCTCTCCACCAACAAATAAAACCCTAACCCTTAACCACCATAGCCACCGCCCACTTCTGGTCATATTCCAGCCAAATTCCGGATATTGGTATCTCACCTCCACCACCATTTTGTAGATCTCTCTTTCCTCTTTCCATCCATATAAAAATCTCTTACAAAAGCCTACATTAATACCTCCAAATCTTACAAAATACATTCGTGATTCTAGGGTTTTCATTAAATCTTGTAGATCGGGTTGTAAAAAGGTAAATGGAACGTGGGTCAAGCTTGTTTTGGTCTTGACAAGCCACATATGGCTTCTTTTTGGCTCGACCATGGCTCGACCATGGTGGGTTTTGGGTGAAACTTGGGTTTAAAACTAATTTACAACTAATAAAACATATAACTAGTGGTTTGGTATCATGTGGTGTATCATATTATTGTGTTTTTGCATTTTAGGTTTAGTTTCATGTTCTTGGTTAGGATAAGTTGATGGGTTTGATGTTTGGATGATGATTGGAGGTTAATTGATTGTGTTTGGTTGTGTAGATGGGGCGTACAAGCACCAAGACCCACGATGGGTCATGGTTTGGTGTTGTACGTGACCGATATGGACCACGGGTCCGTCGGGTTTGTTTTGTACCTTGTTGGTTGTTGTTGTTGGTGTTTGGATGAGACGCGGAGCGAAAACTTCTAGAGCTTGTTTGGTTCACGTGGTCTTAATCAGGACCGTCATGACCATTAGGGTCATAACATTGGTTTCGGGTATATTTGGTTGGTTGATTGGTTGGCGAGATTGAATTGGGTTGATTTGAGATTGAATTGCGCTATTATGACTTTTATTTGGACTTATTATATAAATTGTCAACTTTGAGCAACGTCGGTGTTACTTTGACTTTTTAGTCAATAGTTGACCACGACAACGTCGTAACATGGACTTTAGTATATTTTAGACTTTAGATTGATTAAAAGCCGAGAAGTCATGACTCGTGCTTGTGGACTCGAACCGAATAACGATTTGGAAACTAATAATGAAATTGACGTAATGTATATGAAAGGGTTAATAAAACTAGGAAACATAAATAATAAAAGGCTTTTTATACCAAAACTATCGATAACAAGACTTGTCTTGTTATTTACTATTTTAAATGGGAATTAACAACTTAAAATGGAAAGGTTTTCTAATAAATAAGTATTTAATGTTTCGAGTGCACGTTTATTGAAATGTGCCATTTATGAGCATTTATTTATTTACGTTGTGTGCGTGGGTTATGGATAACCTAACATTAATAGTGTCGATCCACGTGGATGACAGACTTATTAGGTTGACGAATCTAATAAGATCCCGTTAGGCACGTTGGATAACAATATTAATGGGTGAATTATCCTTATAACTCGTTAGGATGCGACCAGTTTATGGGATAATAAGCGACACGAATAAATAATTGAGTTTATCTAGTTGATGAATTCGATAAGGTTTACTATTTTTTCCGAAACTTATTGGACTATAGAGCTTATTGCTTAGACGTCTCATTGTGTTGCATTGAGTCACATATTGGTTGTTTGAGTGCATTCATGATATCATATTGAGTCGATACACCCACATGAGGATACCAAACGCTAGGACTAAACGGTGAAACAAGACATTTTTGGAGATAAAGAAAAGGAATACGTTGGGGTAAATAACGTTGATTTTGGGGAAATTATATTAAAATTGGTTTAAATTAATAGGTTGTGCCGAGTCCATAGTTGTTGTGCCGTGATTAGTATGTTATCTTACGCTAGTGTTTATTTTGTGTTGCTGTTTGCTTGAGGTGAGTTTCATAGCCCCACTTTTATCTATGTTTTAACTAAATTGGGGTGAGAATCATGCTACTATTTTTGGACCTTCTAAACTATTTTGATTTGCTTATGTGCTTGACTGATTAGATAGATATGTGGTAGTTGTAGCCTTAGTCTAGGGTAGCAATCCTAATTGCTACAGCACTTGCCTAGCTAAATATAGACTTCTACCTCGACCTAGTCCAGGATTAGCAATCGATCTAGACTTTCCTACGACTGTGCTGGCTAGTTTCGCTAGGAGCCCATTATGACGTTAGATATGATATTGGTATGTGATTGATGTGTATCTATCTTAGGTATCGCATAGCAAATTATCTCCAACAGGTCCACTATTTTAAACTTGAATTTAAACCTATGAACTCACCAGCGTTAGCTGACCTTTTAGCATGTTTTCTCAGGTAATTAAGTGCTGTTTGGAGTACGTATTCTGTGGAAGCTTGGCAAGGAGGCATGGTTCAAGGATCATAATCAACTTTGACAATTTATGGGGACCTATTTTATTAAATCATGTTTGGGCCTAATATTTACATTTTGGGATTAATGTTTTGAATATTTAAATTTGGGATTGGTTTTGAATGATAAATGACTATCTTGTTTGCTATACTTGTGTGAGATACCAATCCAATTGTAACGAAAACTTGATTAAGTCTTCTGCACACCGATTTGGGGGTTACTGATTGGTATCAGAGCTCAAGGTTATAGAAAACTAGGTATTTAATAAAACCTAAACTATAACCACTTTTTAGAAAATTGATCCTCGACCGACGCATGCCCACCTGCCAAGCCGAAGCTTCTTATTTGATTATGGTATGAACTGCGATTTGATTTATGAGATATTATGAATTGTAAATTGTTTATTGAGATGTTATGTTTAGAGATATGATTATTGATTTTGGGTAAATGTGATTCGATTGTCGAGATATTATGAACTTGATTGGATCATTGATATGTTGTGATTTTGGGATTTTGAGCTTGATTATATGATTGATTTGATTTGGGATTATATGATGCGTGGATTATGTGATATAACAGAACTTATGTGTTTTATTTAAAGGCATATTTTGAGTAATGCGTAATTTCTATTTTTACTTTTCATTATGTGATATATGTTTTGGTTGAGTAGATGCGCTATTAGAACTAGTTGTTTCAAACACTTATACCTACCCTATGTTTTGTCACGCATCATGCCTTCACTAGCTTATGATGTGTCCATGAGGGAGTGTCCTTGGGTTGCTAGTTCCCCGGCATTGACTCTCACGACTGTTGCGCAGGGTGATCCCTATGTGATTTCCGTTACTTAGTTCATCATCATCGATACGCCCTAGCTCATCTAGGCAGCTCACTTTGCATCGGTCTTCTTAGCACGAGCCGGACTCCTAGACTTACTCGTTGTACTTCCCGCATGTCCGTAAGACCACCATCATCACCTATTAAGCCTAGCAGACCACTCTCTCTGTCATCACCCCGCATCACCATGTCTTAGAAGACCTAGATCCTCTACTGTACACCTCAGGATTCACCCCAAAGAGAGACGCCGACTCATGGACTCTCCCTATGAAGATGAGGGCGAGGAGGAGCATGAGATCGAGGAGGAGCATGAGATTGAGGAGGAGTATGTAGATGAGGATGAGGATCCTCAAGAGTTGGATGATGAGGATATCCCAAATGGGGGTACTCCTCCATTGTAGAGTCCTGCGCATTCTGCGCATTCGCCAGGACCAGGCTTTCCCTTACATTTACCTGAGCCTGATTCTCCTGGGCAGCCTTTTGATTTTGGTTCACCTCCACACTCACCTGAGATAGGTAGCCCATTAGGTTCAGAGATACCATCGGAGATTGCTTCAGACCCTGAGGAGTATGGGGAGAGGGGGGTTTGATGTAGGAGGATTACATCTCAGGGTATTAGGCTTAGTAGGTTGACAGATCGGTTGGTTGGAGTATCGAGAGCTAGTGTAGAGGATTTGAGAGCAGATATGGGTTCTGTAGTTAGGAGGACTACGATTCTGAGAGAGGGTATGTCGGAGCTCCAGGAGCAAGTTGGGGACCTGCTGAGAGGGTTCGCGACAGCCCGAGATGCAGACAGAGCGATATGGCGCAGGATAGGTGAGTTGAAGAGTGATCGCGACGCTCAGCGTGTTGAGCTTTCATCTTTGTGGAGAGAGGTTGACGATGTTAGGAGATCTGTTAGTGGTATTCGTGATCGTGGCTAGATTGTGTTACATTCATGGCATTGTACCATCTTGAAACTAAGTAGTTCTTGGTTCGAGATGTAGATCTATCCTAGTTATCTTATTAGTATCGTTCTTAGGATCGTTTTTCATTTCTCCGTATCCTTTCATGTATTTCACTTTGGAACCTATGAGTTATGGTTATTAGAACGTGCATCCTTTAGTTGTGATTCGGTCTCTAATTGTTTCGTTATGGTATAGCGTTATCCTTGTTAGCCTTGATTATATATTCGAGCGTTATTTGGTGATCTTTGGAACTCAACTCGGTCTTTTACAGCGTGAATTGTGAACTTATGAAACTGTTATTCTTGCCTTCAGAATGATGGCACCAAGACTGTTAGTGCAAATATTACGATATTTAATCTATACAGTCTCGTTTGTTTTGATTGATGACAAACATGTAACTTGTAATACATAACGTAAAATGTACAAGTTACTTGTAATCACACTTTGTCTCAACATACATTCAACACCTCTCGATGACTCAAGTCCTCATATGTTACAACACAGGTTCGTACATGTTTGTTATGTGGCATTATGATCAAACCCATTAACAAATCATTTAGAATGTTTAAAATACGTTTAGAGTCACTAAGTATTTTAATAGGTTAACCATTCTATTTCGAACCTCATTTTACATTTTTCATTTACAAGTATTTCATACAAATACTAAAGTTTACTTACACTTGACAAAATATATTTTATTTTGACAAGCACTCTTTTACAAAAGGTAACTAGACATTTTATTAACTAGTTACATAATACATTTTACAAGTTTACCTTGATAAACTTTTTTGGAAATACATGTTACATCATGTCATGCATCATCTTTGAAATCCTTGGAAGATCACTTGAATATTTTGGTTAGATTGACACTCAATATATCAAATGTGATCTTAGTAAGATTTGGTAATATCTTGGAAAGATTTGAAGAAAGATTTTTTAGATTTTATGTCAGGCACCCACGGCACCAAATTGCATAAAGGACGGAACCCTTTAAAGGGCTCCTTGGTCCGTGGACGCTCCTGACCACTTTTGGCTATAAATAGAAGCCCATTGGTTTCCCATTTCTTCACCACTTCAAATCACATCTTCTCCACCTTCTTGCATACATTTAGATCAATCATTAACAATGTAATAACATACATTAAACACCCTAATGATCATGATCATAATGCTTCTAACATTCATCTTTGTTGTAAGCATACTCTTTGATCAACCAAGGAAAGTTTGGAGATTTAGCCATCCCCACTCACCACAAGCTGAAGATCTATCACAACAAGTTTAGGGAACTTGTGATCTTCATCATGAAGGCTTCCTATCAATGGAAGTTCATTTAGAAGTAGTTATTCATATCCATTAGACATTTGTGTCATGGATCATTAGTGTAAACATCATTGCATCATAACAACACTTTCACCAAACTAGATTAGATGGTTTATGTGTTTGTGCCATAAAACACAAGGTTTGTTATGTTGGGCCATAAAACATATTGGGGGTGGTTGTACCCTTGTAAAAGAACTCGACATCTAGCTTAGTGTCGGAAATATTGTATAGGCGACGTTAGGTTGGTTCTACCTCGAACTAGAATTCGGTATTTAGCTTTGTACGGAAAAAGTGTAACGACGATTGTAAGGTTTTCCGCCGAGAAGGGAGCTTGTTGATTTAGTGAAGTAACTCTCGAGTTGGGTACTCGGGGAGTGGAGTAGGGCGGGAAGGAGATCCGTGACCGAACCACTATAAATCATCGTGTTCGGTTTGCACTTTCCTTTCTTTATCTCTTTACTTTTATAGTTGCACTATACTATTGCTTGTGATGTGGTTTGATGTTAATGCTTGTGTGACAACATGGTTTACTATGCTTTACATTAGTCACAAACATTAATTGGTACTTTCATATTATAACAAGCTTCATAAGCGATTTGATACTAAAGATCTAAAGTTTTTAAGCGGTAACGTATTCACCCCCTCTACGTTTCCACAATTGGTATCAGAGCCACGTAGCTCGTATTTTCAAAACAAATGGTTTTTAAAATAGAGTACGATCCATGTATCAAATTACCATTGAAGCGAAAAATAATATGAAAAATGCTTTGCTTGTTATACTTAGAAATTTTGTTGTTAAATGTAACTTTGTATACAAGCTTGAAGTTTTTCTTGAAAAATAAAATAAAAGTTTGTTGAAAGAACTAGTAAGTATTGTATTGTGTGTTTATAGAAAATTTACGAAAAAATATGATTTTAAAGGAGTGTTTGGGATAACTATAAATTTAGTTGAAAAATCACCTCCGTAAATGTTTAAGATAAGTTACATAAGTAGATATGTTGTTAAATATGTGTATTATATGTTTACTATGAAATCTAGTAAGTCACACACGTGTTCTCTATGTCAAATACTAGTTTTGGTGAATCTGTCTCAGAGGACCACGACACCAAATCTTATAAAGGGCGGATCCCTTTATTTGGTTCCGTGGAATCTGTGTGTACAGTATGCAGTTTTTTGGGCAACTTCAAAAAATCATAACTAATTAACCGTAAGTCCGTACGAGTCAAGCCACCTATCATTTTAAAGGGAATTGAGTCTACTTTCATTTAAAAATACTCTCATGGCCTGAGTCTAATTTTAAATAAGTGAAATATACCAAATACTACAGTATGTCTAAAATATTGAGTTTCGCTTTAACATAAAACTCAAAATTTTGAATCAAGCAATTAAGTTGGTATTCTTAGAACTTTGATACAACTTCCTTTGAAACTAAATAACTTGGTAATATGTTTAAAGGAAACTAATCAAGCTTGGTATACATCGTCATAACGCAAAATGACGAAAAGTGTCTTTCTTGTTATGCTATGCTAAATGACCACTTGTTTATGTTGTTTGCATATATGTTGCTTGCTTACTTTTCAAATTGTTGTTTACACTTGTTTGTTTTCATAATATAAGTGTCAATCTTGCCATGTTATTTATTCGCTTGTTTGACGATTTCTTGTTTATGCACAATAGGTTATTTGATAGATTTTGTGCACTAAGTTGGAAAATTGTTTTACCATCGCTTGTAGAATTAGATCACTTCATTTGCATAGGTTATACTAACATCTCGCATAACTTATGAAATGTCATAACTCACTTAGCAATAAGTACTAAGTAAATTAGTCAAGTTCTTTGAAAAATGAAGGTTTTAAGAGAGTGTTTGGTACAAGGACAAAAACAATGTTGTATGATTTAATTTATGTGTTTTCGCTTTGTAGGATGATAAACTAACTTAAAACATTGATGTATGCTAACCGGTTCATGCAGGGGGATAACATACGGGTGTTATCAAATTTTACCCATTTTCACTTATATGTGAAAATCGTTAGCCCTTGGTCAAAGTCTATGCTCCACTATGTTTGTATATGTGTTATTGACTTTTCCTAACTAGAAATGATTAATGTCACATGTTTTAAGCAAAAATTCAGGTTTCGGAAAACTCCCCGACACCTAAAAAATGGGTCTGTGAAGTTTTCTGGTGTCCACGGATTAGACGGCACCAAAAATTTGGTACCGTCTGTTATGGATTTTGGTACCGCCATACCTGTACAGGCGGACCAGGCGGCACCAATTTAAGGGTTCCGGCTGTGTAAAGAAATGGTGCCGTGAATCCTACAGGTAAGTTATTGAATTTTACTAAATCCCGCAATCTAATTTACCAAACTTTGTTTCTAGGATAGTTGTTAATGCATATCTTTCATACCTCACTCAACACATCCTCAATGGATTAACTTAGGATGTTTGACATGATTTTAGACACTTCCATCTCATTAGAAACTACCATCTTTGTATGGATTAAACATCAAATCCATGAATCCTTAGTTCCATAAATCGACACAATCAAGATGATCATTTTCACACCTTCACTGTTACTTTTCCTCAAGCTTAGCATTTCTTAAAGCAAAGTCATAATGACTAAATCCTTAACCTCAAATAAGCCACTTAAGAAAACCACTAGGATTAGCATTCGATCTTGTTGCTTCATTAACTTGAGCTCTTCATCCTCAGACTCATTACCTCTCAACATCTCATCACCCATTCAATATGTGAACTTTCTAAACTTGAGTACTCCAACTCCACCACCAAAATCACCCACCATCATCCAAAACACCTTCACTACCAAAGTCGCCAAAACTTGTACTTTGTGCAAACACCACCAACATCTCCTCACCCGTTTGCGGATGACTTAGATAACTTACCGAGACTAACAAATCTGGACTCATTACTTGCAAAGATATCATACACAAGTCTATCATATAACTATAGATATTGTTTTGTATCTACATGTATTGCCTCACTTGGTTAACATGAAAATAATGTGTCATCTTTCAAGACGATAAGTATTTACATAGAGTCATAACTCACACGTATGTTAAAGACATACTATCAAGTCTTGTTATCCTTGAGTTTAATCTAAGCTTTATAATCTCAACCAATTAGGATTGATAAATTAAGTATTTCATCAGAAATATTCAAGTATATGCGACTTACGATTGTAGTCATTAAAAGTCATATCCGAAAAATCAACACCCAAGTATTTTAACAACACATGTTGAAACACTTATCCAAAACAAACAACCCACTGTGCCACTTATCCCTCTTTGACACCTACTATTCCTCTTCCATCTTTTGGCACCATTAAGCGTATTGCTCATGAACTTCCAAGAGCATCCTTTAAATCAAACGTGCCCTTTCAAGGTGAACCTATACCTCAAACCCTAAGCTTCATAGACATAACCAAGACTTCAAGCACTTTACCCACTAGTTGTAGCAACCAATGAACCATAAGAATTAGTATCCGTACTTTTTGTGTTCAACATCTATGGACAAATAATCAACCTAAGTACTTCCATAGCACAACAAACCCTACATCACCACATCCTTATTTAGACACACTAGAAGACCTACCACCTAGATCAACCAATCCACCATCCTTGCCATCATTTGAATTCGTTGAGTGTATTGCTCAAAAAGCCCTTGTGTCCAACACTTATACTAAATCAAATGCACGTTTGAACAAACTCAACCATCCTTTCCCACATATAAGGACTTAGATAATTCATTATGGTTAGAACCTCAACTATCAAATAAGCATGGTGCTCTTGGTAATTGTTGTCAATTTACACTAGGTATAAGTAGTACTACCTTCACAAATAATCAAAGTATTAGTAATACTTTGTCGTTAAACTTCTGCATAAATTTCGTTAAACTTCAAATCAACATTTTAACAACATATGTTAAAATGCAATCTCAAAGCCAACATCATACGCCCTAAGAAACAATGACTCTTGAGGAGTATACATAAGAAACTCGAGTGAATTCCTCTTGTCATCATCTAGTGAATATAATCTTGAGACCAAGTTTATTTTAGATAGGACTATCCGATTCAAACACTTTGGCTTCATATCTTCATTTAGGAAAACATGATGTTTTGAAGAACATTATGACTAAGATTCATGCGTTAAGCTTTCATTTTGTTAAAAGGATATTGTATATCCTATGCATCACTCTTGCGACATAAATAGTTGTGTTACAAGAGATTTCATTACACCTCATTGGCTAAATGATCTTGAAACAAACATCTACAAGTTCTGTGAACTAGCATATCCAATTCATTTTGTCATACTTGTTTTCATAAGCATGATAACTTTATCCCATGGGATAATCTCATTTGTTGAAAGATACTATTTGTATCTATTTCCTTTCAAGCGTACATCATAACCTAACCTTGCTTAAACCAATCGCACATCCAAGGTTAAAACTACACATCTTTAGAGCATACACAAGATCTATTGAAGTCGGTAACCTCACTTAGATTCTTGTTAAATAATATTCCAAAGAGCTTTCTTGAGAACGTTCTTAGTTTAACATATTCCATTCTCTAGTCTTAGATGATCAATTCACATTTAAAGTACAAGATGTCATCCATTAGATCATACAATTAGCTGTGTAATTTGAACAACTTTAGATTCTAAACACAAGATTAAAACACATTGTTTATCAAACACACCATTGTTAAAATTCATGTGTATAACATGACGTCTTCATCACCTTAGTTATATTGCATATTAGTTAAGTCACATTAAGCCAAGTATTGGTAAACTATCATCTTTTATGCACTTTAATATGCAAAAGTAGGAGTTCCCATCTTTCTAACATGAGAATGACTACTAGAGAACCTATTGAACTAGAAACTCAATTTGACCTAACAGTTGAATTGCTTCCTGGAGAGAAGTTGGGTATGTGGAATCACCCGTAAAAATGGTCGTGTTTAGCCTTAATTGAGCACCACTAGTAATAGTCTCATATTCATTCTCCAACTTGAAAAATCTGTATTCCTATACTTGCCTAAAGTAAGTGTTAAAACATTGATAGTTTGCCTCGCCTTAGGAATACTAATCAAACAAGTAGTATATATGACTTTTCTTGTAAAACCACTTGCATTGCACTTACATGTGTTGATTACATATTCTTGTTTGATACGATAAGTTGATTTGACATTATCTTAGTGTTTGATAACTAGTCAAATGTGTAAACCTTGGTACGGTTTTATCTTTATAATGGTTGTATTCTTGTTTCATGCTACTAAACGTTTAAACCTATACTTTATTTGCATGATACTTATTTTTGAATTATTTTTAGCATGATTAACATGTTACTTATGAACTCATAATATGTCATTTTGATACATGATAATTTCGATATGATATATTTATGTTTGAACGCTATTAGTTGGCATTCATTATATCTATGTGTAGTGCGATCTAAATGATACATGCTCCAAATTGTTATGTCTTAAACATGGCTTGCATGAATCTTTCATTTTGTTTCTTTTTCTTCTTGTCACACTATTTGTTTGCTACATATGCACATATAATCTGTCAAAGTGCTTTTGGTATGACAAACTTTTAGAAGCCTTTTTATCTTACAAATTAATCACATAGATTTGTATATCCAAGTATGCTTAAGTGTCTAAGTCTAACGACAAAACAATCTCATAATGAAATGTCTTGAATAAAGTTGTATTCTTGCATAATATGATTGTTTTGATACTATCTTGTGCGGTGATTTCTTGTCTACTAAGTGCAATGTATTTTGCTATATGATATGTTATCATTTGATTTCTATCATGTTAACATCTTTTATCACTAACAAATTTGTTTTGTAGGTTGATAACAAGTTATTTTTTATCTCACTTGGTTTTAACTTTTATATGCTCATTTTGCATAATCCCCTTTATTGCTACTTAGATTAGTAATATGCTTTATGGGACCCTTACACTTGCATATAGTTTAAAAGCATATAGAATTAAGTTCTAGCGGGTTGGCTTTGCATTTTTGTATTTTAACCGACCTCTTTGCAAATCTTATCTTTGCTTCGCTTCCAAAAATCACCTCCATCATTATTTAGTTCTAACAATACTCTAATCCTCTTCACTTCCTATTAGGAAACCACATGCCTCATCATACGATCATCTCGTATTAATCGAGAAGAGGTACGTGACTTTAAGGATGAAGTTCATTGTATGCTAACCATCATCCAGAAAAATATCACTAAGCTCATCTCTTTCGTTAACCGAATAATCTCCTAAACACTTTGTTGTCATTCCGTATTTGATACACATTATGTTGGATGTCCACCAATTAAGGGGGAGAGAAATCCATTCACATAATTGTCTTTTGTCAAATTTTATGTCTCTTAGACTCTAAAATACCAACACATAGGCAAACACCACTTAGCTAAAACCGGTTCACAAAACCACAACTAGTTCAACCTCTTTTAACCTTATTCTTAGACTCTAAAATACCAACACATAGGAAAACACCACTTAGCTAAAACCGGTTCACGAAACCACAACTAGTTCAACCTTTTTAATCCTTATATCACAAGTTTGCACCAATACCTCATCAAGTGAAAAACACATCATGTGTTTTACAAACTTCTTCATCTCCACAATCAACGAATCTAGGATTTTCCTTAAACTAGCACCTTACAACTTCACTATCTAGAACACCATCATAGGATCTTATCCTTTTCTCGCTTGACATATATCATGCATCTCATTGTCAGTGCAAACGATATATTAATAAAACAGCCATTTCCAACACGTTGGTCCATCCAACTCTCACTTATATGATGTCATTCTCATCCTCATATAGGTACTCATTATTATTATTAGTATTTTCCATATTGTCTTCACTTCTTTTCAAAGTAATAATCATCCATGTCGGTCAAAACCATGCTAATACTACCCTTCCCATTGTCACCTAGAATAGGTCATTTTTATAATTCGTGTCAATCAATGAATGAATTTATCTTCATCAATTTTATATCTTTTGGTATCATTATTATATTCTTAGATAGAACGCATTATTGATTACTTTTGGGTTGAAGCATATGAGAACTTGCTCAAAACAATAGATTGTTAGCATCAATAAATTATTCAAATCATAACCCTTATGCATCATTGAAATGCAATGTCCATTCACATATTTTTTGTCTTTTCTCTTAGCTTTGGTCACTTGACATGACGAAAGGATTGCATGAGTCCATTTTTTATATTTGCTATACATACGAGTTTCTAACTCCTTAATAGCTTCCTACCTAATCACCACCACCTTCCATCACCACTTTCACTAATCATCACCACCATGGATTAGCGAAAAATTGTTTTTGTAAATCTCGAGTCATCTACCATCACCACATGAATCCTACTAGTAAACCGACACCAACACTAGCACCACTAGTGGCACACCCGGTGGAAGACTTCATATCTTCTTTCTAGGAACTATTTTGTAGGCTTTTATCGTATTATATTCTTACTTTTCTTATGATTGTAATTAGGAGACTACACTTCATGAGATCTTTGATTATATCATTTATCACATATATACATCTTATTTTTCTTTGTGAAAAAGATGAAATATATTGCACTAATGTTTTTCATTGTAGGTTCATCATCATATACACTCGATTGTATATAATTTACTCATCTAAGGATGAAGTTTGCATAAATTATTTTTCTTATCTTAGGTGCTTCTTGACATCCTAGAACAAGGAGGAATGTCCTTTAAGCACTCATATTGCATCGTCTATACTTGGTTGTATATGACATATTTGTCTAAAGACAAAGCTTCTATTATACTTATATTTATTTTGAAGGTTCATCTTGACGCCTAGAGCAAGGGAGCTTCGTCAAGAATTATGAATGCATCTTATATACACTTTGTTGTATATCACTTACTCGTCCAATGACGAATATAGTTTTGCACTAATATTTGTTTTGTAGGTTTTTAATCATACCCTGATGCCTCAAACAAGGGGGAGCAACCGTCAAGGGGGAGCATGAACGCATTTAGCATCATTCTCACTTTTCAACAAGCATTTGTGCTTCGATAAAAAGTGGAGAAAATAGGCTAACATTGCTATGCATTTTTCTTTTTCATATATTTTTCATAATTTTTGTTGCATAAAACTAACCTTGATGTAGGTTAAGCCTCTTTATTTGATCCATGGATCCGCTACCAAACAAGGGACGGATTGAAGTGGACGATTTAACTTCACTAGGGATGATGCAAGCTCGCCTTTTGGGGAGAAATAAAGTTAAACTCCAAGGACACGCCCTTTTTGTTTCGACAAAAGGGGGAGAAGAGTGTAAACGGAGAAGGTAATGTAAAGGTAGTAAGGATAAAAGTAACCTTTTACATTTTACTAGGGATGATGCAAGCTCGCCTTTTTGGGGAGAAATAAAGTTAAACTCCAAGGACACGCCCTTTTTGTTTCGACAAAAGGGGGAGAAGAGTGTAAACGGAGAAGGTAATGTAAAGGTAGTAAGGATAAAAGTAACCTTTTACATTTTACTTTATATTACGTTTACATATATTTGTCATCATCAAAAAGGGGGAGATTGTTAGTGCAAATATTACGATATTTAATCTATACAGTCTCGTTTGTTTTGATTGATGACAAACATGTAACTTGTAATACATAACGTAAAATGTACAAGTTACTTGTAATCACACTTTGTCTCAACATACATTCAACACCTCTCGATGACTCAAGTCCTCATATGTTACAACACAGGTTCGTACATGTTTGTTATGTGGCATTATGATCAAACCCATTAACAAATCATTTAGAATGTTTAAAATACGTTTAGAGTCACTAAGTATTTTAATAGGTTAACCATTCTATTTCGAACCTCATTTTACATTTTTCATTTACAAGTATTTCATACATACAAATACTAAAGTTTACTTACACTTGACAAAATATATTTTATTTTGACAAGCACTCTTTTACAAAAGGTAACTAGACATTTTATTAACTAGTTACATAATACATTTTACAAGTTTACCTTGATAAACTTTTTTGGAAATACATGTTACATCATGTCATGCATCATCTTTGAAATCCTTGGAAGATCACTTGAATATTTTAGTTAGATTGACACTCAATATATCAAATGTGATCTTAGTAAGATTTGGTAATATCTTGGAAAGATTTGAAGAAAGATTTTTTAGATTTTATGTCAGGCACCCACGGCACCAAATTGCATAAAGGACGGAACCCTTTAAAGGGATCCTTGGTCCGTGGACGCTCCTGACCACTTTTGGCTATAAATAGAAGCCCATTGTTTTCCCATTTCTTCACCACTTCAAATCACATCTTCTCCACCTTCTTGCATACATTTAGATCAATCATTAACAATGTAGTAACATACATTAAACACCTAATGATCATGATCATAATGCTTCTAACATTCATCTTTGTTGTAAGCATACTCTTTGATCAACCAAGGAAAGTTTGGAGATTTAGCCATCCCCACTCACCACAAGCTGAAGATCTATCACAACAAGTTTAGGGAACTTGTGATCTTCATCATGAAGGCTTCCTATCAATGGAAGTTCATTTAGAAGTAGTTATTCATATCCATTAGACATTTGTGTCATGGATCATTAGTGTAAACATCATTGCATCATAACAACACTTTCACCAAACTAGATTAGATGGTTTATGTGTTTGTGCCATAAAACACAAGGTTTGTTATGTTGGGCCATAAAACATAGTGGGAGTGGTTGTACCCTTGTAAAAGAACTCGACATCTAGCTTAGTGTCGGAAATATTGTATAGGCGACGTTAGGTTGGTTCTACCTCGAACTAGAATTCGGTATTTAGCTTTGTACGGAAAAAAGTGTAGCGACGATTGTAAGGTTTTCTCCGCCGAGAGGGGAGCTTGTTGATTTAGTGAAGTAACTCTCGAGTTGGGTACTCGGGGAGTGGAGTAAGGCGGAAAGGAGATCCGTGACCGAACCACTATAAATCATCGTGTTCGGTTTGCACTTTTCTTTCTTTATCTCTTTACTTTTATAGTTGCACTATACTATTGCTTGTGATGTGGTTTGATGTTAATGCTTGTGTGACAACATGGTTTACTATGCTTTACATTGGTCACAAACATTAATTGGAACTTTCATATTATAACAAGCTTCATAAGCGATTTGATACTAAAGATCTAAAGTTTTTAAACGGTAACGTATTCACCCCCCCCCCCTCTACGTTTCCACAAAGACGAAACCCGCCTAGGACTAACCGAGCAGCCCCTGCTGTTGTGGTTGCCCCTGTCCGTCGAGGTCGTCGTCCGACCCCGACCACTCCACCTGTTGAGAACCTGAACACTGATAACCCAGCTGTAGAGAACCCGAATGTGAACGACCGTGCTGAGAATGGTCCTGTTCCACCTAACCCGCAACATTTAAACCCAACCCATATCGACCAGCTTGTGAGGCAGCGTGTAGCTGAACTGCTAGCTGAGTCTAATCTCTCTAACACCTCTGGTGGAACCGCACTGCTTAATCGAGCTCGAGGTTGTACCTATAAAGAGTTCCGATTCTGTGGTCTCATCGAGTTCGGAGGAACCGAAGGAGTGGTTTACCTAACTAGGTGGATGGAGAAAACTGAGTCTGTGTTTACCGTTAGCAACTGTGAAGAGGATTGTAAGGTTAAGTATGCAACATTTACCTTAAAGGACGAAGCGTTGACCTGGTGGAACAACTATCACAGATCCGTAGGAAGTGATGTAGCTTATAGCATGACTTGGACCCAGTTTAAGGCTCTCTTGATCAAGACTTATTGTCCTTGGAATGAAGTTAAGAAGCTAGAGATTGAGTTCTGGAACCATAAGGTTAAGGGTACCGACATGACGAATTACAATCGTCTTTTCCAAGAATTGTTGCTGCTTTGCCCTGAAATGGTTCGCACTGAAGCCCTTAAGATTGAGAGGTATACTGATGGATTGCCTTTAGCTACTAGGAATGATGTCATCGCTGCGAAGCCTGTTAACTTGCATGAGGCAATTACTGTGGCTCAGCGTTTGATGGACTCTTATGTATTAGAAGTAGGAGACAAGGGTAAGAACGATAAGAGTGATAAGAGGAAGAGGAACGAAGTTGTTAAAGGGAATGGCAACAAACGACAAGAGACAGCCAGGGTGCTCACCATAAGAAATGGAGAAAAGAAGGGTTATGAAGGTAGCAAGCCCTTGTGTGGTCATTGCAATCGACACCACCATGGACCGTGCTCAATTGTGTGTAGGAATTGCTCGAAGGTAGGACACATGGCCAAAAAATGTAGGTTCCGTCCACTTGCTGCGGCTCAAACTGCACAAGGAGCGGACTGGAAGGCCACTGTTACCTGTTTTGGATGTGGAAAGAAAGGGCACTACAAGAATGAGTGCCGAGAGCCGTGGATGAAAGGAAACCCCGGTAATGGAGGAGGATTTGTTAACCGAGGTTTAGGAAGTAGTGGCTTAAACCCTGTGAAACGTGAGGTTGTGGAGAATCAGGGAAATCAGAGTGCTAGGAATCAGCAGAGAGACGTGGGAACAACGTGTGTGTATGTTATTGGGAAGGAATCTGGTGAGGACCCTAACGTAGTTACGGGTACGTTCCTTCTCAATAATCGCTATGCTTCCATAGTGTTTGATACTGGTGCCGATATGAGTTTCGTATCCACCAACTTTATGCCATTACTAGGAATCTCCCAAGCACCTCTAGGGTTCAGTTACGATGTGTAATTAACTAATGGGAATAGGGAGAAGATAGACACCGTAGTCCGAGGTTGTACCTTAAGTTTCCTAGACCACCCGTTTAGCATAGATCTATTGCCAGTTACCTTGGGGAGTTTTGACGTCATCATCAGAATGGATTGGTTGTCGAAGAACGGTGCACACATCATCTGCGATGAGAAGGTTGTGCGTGTACCATATGGCGGAAAAGTTCTGAGCATACAAGGAGATCGGAGCGACTGTGGAAGTCCTTCCCGGTTGAACATCATCTCTTGTATTAAGGCCCAGAAATACATCGATAGAGGAGGTTGTCTTTTCTTGGCTCGAATTTCTGAAAAGAAAAGCAAGGAGAAGAGTGAAAGACACCTTAATGATGTACCCATCGTTAGAGAGTTTCCAGATGTGTTTCCCGACGATCTGCCAGGGATTCCACCTGTTCGACAAGTGGAATTCCGAATAGAGTTGATACCCGGTGCTGCACCCGTAGCCCGGGCACCCTATCGACTTGCTCCAAGAGAATTGGAGGAACTATCTAAACAGTTGTCAGAGTTGTCAGAGACGGGATTCATTCGACCAAGTTCGTCACTGTGGGGAGCACCGGTGTTGTTTGTGAAGAAGAAGGATGGATCGTTTCGGATGTGTATTGATTATAGGAATTGAATAAGTTGACGATGAAGAATCGATATCCGCTACCTAAAATAGATGACCTATTTGACCAACTCCAAGGAAATAGTGTCTTTTCCATGATCGACTTACGTTCTGGTTATCACCAGCTTAGAGTTCAAGAGGAGGATATCCTTAAGACGGCTTTTAGGACTCGTTATGGGCACTATGAGTTCCAAGTGATGTCATTTGGGTTGACCAACGCGCCAACGGTATTCATGGATCTCATGAACCGAGTATGTAACCCATACCTGGATAAGTTTGTGATAGTATTCATAGACGACATCTTGATATACTCCAATAGTAGAGAGGAGCACGAAGAGCATTTGAGGCTCATTTTAGAATTGTTGCTAGAAGAGAAGCTGCCAAGTTCTCTAAGTGTGAATTTTGGATTCCGTCCGTGCAATTCTTAGGTCACGTGATAGATAGTCGAGGAGTTTACGTCGAGCCAGCCAAGATTGAGGCCATTAAGGAATGGGCAGCCCCTAAGAACCCATCAGAAGTCCGCCAGTTTCTAGGTTTAGTAGGCTATTACCAGAGGTTCATTGAGGGATTCTCCAAAATAGCTAAGTCGCTGACCAAACTGACGCAGAAGGACGTTAAGTTTGAATGGGGAGAAAAGGAAGAAGAAGCATTCCAACTTCTAAAGGAGAAGTTGTGTAGTGCGCCCATCCTAGCTTTGCCTGAAGGAAGCGAAGACTTTGTCGTGTATTGTGATGCTTCGCATAAAGGCTTAGGTGCTGTTTTGATGCAACGGGAGAAGGTGATAGCTTATGCATCCCGACAACTTAAGAAGCATGAGAAAAACTACACCACCCATGATCTTGAGTTAGGTGTTGTAGTGTTTGCTCTTAGAATCTGGAGACATTATCTGTATGGAACCAAGTGTGTAGTGTTTACCGACCATAAGAGCTTGAAGCATATCTTAGATTAGAAGGAGCTGAATATGAGACATCGTCGTTGGTTAGAGTTGCTCAGTGATTATGACTGTGAGATTCGTTATCACCCTGTTAAGGCCAATGTTGTTGCTGATGCACTTAGTCGTAAGGAGAACATTCCACCATTACTCGTTCGATCCCTAGGAATGACCATTAGTTCACCTCTACCATCTCAAATCTTAGCCGCCCAAGCTGCGACATTGACGGAAGAGAACCGTCCTTATGAGAATCTGCATGGAATGGTAGAAAGTGAAAACGGCTTCTTGAAGCGTTCTGACGGAACTTTATGCTTCAAAGACAGAAGCTGGATACCATTTCATGGTGGAATCCGTGAATTGATTATGCACGAGTCGCATAAGTCAAAATACTCTATTCATCCCGGAGCCGCTAAGATGTATCAGGACTTGAAGAAACTCTACTGGTGGCCTAACATGAAAGCCGACATAGCTCAGTATGTCAGTTGGTGCTTGACATGTTCTAAGGTAGAGGCCGAACACCAGAAACCCTCAAGACTCTTAGTTCAACCCGAACTCCTGGAATGGAAATGGGAGCGAATCACCATGGACATTATCATCAAATTACCAAGAACAGCTAGCGACAATGACGCTATCTGGGTAATTGTAGATCGTTTGACTAAGTCTGCTCACTTCTTAGCAATTAGCGAGGTCGATAGTCTCGACAAGCTCGCTTGGCTGTACATTAAGGAGATAGTATCGCATCATGGAGTACCGGTATCTATCATTTCAGATCGAGATAGCTGTTTTACATCCCACTTTTGGAGATCCTTGTAGTCAGTGTTAGGAACAAACTTGGATATGAGCACTGCATATCATCCTCAAACCGATGGTCAGAGCGAGAGAACCATTCAGACCTTAGAGGATATGCTTAGAGCCTGTGTCATTGATTTCGGCAAAGTGGTCGCTTCCGAACCGTCAAGTTTTATCACACAAGCTAACCACTTGTGAATGGTCAACCGTAATAAACTTCAAACAGCTCAGAAACAATGCAATGAAGATCCAGAGGAGTATAGTGTTTCCCCAGGTCGTTAAGTCCCAACGAGCTGTGCGACTGAATAACCAAACGTATAGTGATCGGGTGAATTTGAATGGGAAAAAGGTTATGATTGATACTAGATTACAAAGGAAAAATTAAAGAAAATTAAAAGCTAAATTATATTAAATAAACGCTATCACTATTTTTTAAAATGATGTTTTTCTTGATTTTATAAAACAAAATAACTTAAATAAACTATTTTAATTAAGGCTTAAACTTAAATTATCTAAAAACGTGACTTAAAATGAAAACGTGCGTTGTATATAAAAATTACGCGAGTGCGCAAGAAAAAACGTAAAATTTGTGAAATAAAAGTCCTACTAATGTAAAAACAATTTTCTTACTTACTGAATGACAAAAGAAAATTTTAGAAAAAAGATTTATATTTTTTTGACTTTTATATTTTTTATTATGAATTAAAAACTAATTTACTCTAATTAAATGATTAAAAATAGTAAACTAATTTATAAAAATGAGCAAAAATCACAGAAATTACTTTACACTATGGGGGACCTAAGAAAAATGAAATGGGATCAACAGCTTATACGGATAAGCTGTGAAAATTAAGCTAAAATTAATAAGCCTAACCTTGTATATGACCTTAAGTATTAGATGTTGCAAGAAATAACCAAGACAAGTCCCAAGGGCGCATGGCATCCAGGTACCCTTCTATCATCCTATATAGGGGAGAGGTCTCAGGTTCGACTCCTGCCTCTCCCTTTTGCAAAATTATTATTATTATTTTTTTTTTATTTATCTTTTGGAACTTGTGAAGAACAATGAAATAAGCAATGTTTGTGAAAACTTTAGTTTTGAAAAGCACACAATAAGCTTTTTTCACAGCTTATTGTCCACTGATTTGGACAGTCCCAACCAAAGACCCTTTTACTGGTTTTTTTTTTAGCAAAAATGAACATGAATAAGCTAACTTAATTCACAAATAAACCATACAAGGATTGCTAAACTAAAACAAGCTACTAATAATTAATAAGCAATAACAAAAGGGGGGGGGGGGGAAACAGTTGGCCACATGAGCTAAACTAGAGGAATCCTAAACTACAAATTAAAAAAAAATAAGCCATAAGCAAGTAAAATACGCACCTAATAAGCTATAATGTAAACTAACCTAATTCTAAATACATTAAAAGCAACCAAGAAAATCTGAAAAAGCCGAATTAGACCTAAATAAGCACTTGAAACTCAAGATCACTTATCTGTTGCTATGATCTGATCTGCTGTTTTAGCACAGGCCAAGGGGGTAATTGTTGAGCTTGTTTTGGACAAGCTATAGAGTGAATGAGCTTTTGAGCTTGTGGGCACCCGAAGTCCACCCAGCTGGCTCCCTTTTGCCCCTATTTCAGACTTATGAGGAGCTTAACACAGCTTATAAATAAGCTGTGTAAATGTGGGATTGGCTTGGGTACCCTGCACAGAACACACAAATGGCCAAATGACCCACTTTAACCCAATGGCAGACCTAGTAAACCATTCTTTTGAATTTTTTTCTCTTAACCAAAGTTAAACAAGCTAGTGAACTTTCTATTTTTATTTTTTTAAAATTTTTTATCACTAACGAAACCTAACTAAATTGCTAATGAAAACCCTAACAGAAACCACATTTTTTTGAAACCAAAGAAAACTCTAAACTCTGTGTAAACTTGTAAAAACTTTTCCCATTCTTAAAACTGACTCAAATGCTACTGCTAAACTGATTTTAAAACCCAAGATGGGTCAAAACTCTCTTTTGACCCATTTTGACCCATAAACCAAATGCCACCTCAAACGTTCTAAATGCATATCAAACGAAGAAGCTAAAAAGACTTATTAGAAATTAACCATTACCATTAAACTCAACATTTTAACACCTTAAAACCAGAATCTAACCAAAAACCAGTTTGACTTTCGAATTTTTGACAACAGTTGACTTTTGTTGACTTTTTTCAAAACTTGAAATTAAGAACATGTAATCCAACAACTTAGCTCACATAAGCTTCTACAAGCTTA
This sequence comes from Chrysanthemum makinoi, assembly GCA_910596185.1. Taxonomy (NCBI): domain Eukaryota; kingdom Viridiplantae; phylum Streptophyta; class Magnoliopsida; order Asterales; family Asteraceae; genus Chrysanthemum; species Chrysanthemum makinoi. The sequence goes on along the minus strand of OU343223.1, from coordinate 209,056,208 downwards.
TGGGAGCTGAAAATCTCAGATATTACAGCTTAAATTATAGAAACTGATTAGAACATTTTTTTGGCGGGAAACATAAAGAAAACAGAAACCTGGAAATTGATTGAGAAATCTTGTGAATTAAGACTTAAAACAACTTGTAAATTGCACTAAACGTAAATCCCAGAAATCTTAGACATTAAAACAATTAAAACTATTACAAGAAAAATAAATAAAGGTCTAAAAACAGTGACAACTGCTACTTCTGTCTTCATTCTTCTTTTATAGGCTTCATTAGGGTTTCTCTTTCCTTTCCTAGCCATTGATTTGGTCCTTTTGATCTCCACCCTTGATTTCTTATTTTGGCGCCAAAAATGAAAATAGTGGAAAAATCCACTATCTCTGATAACTTGTAGAGGAGGAAGCATTAAATGCATTTTTGGTGTATTGTGGAGGTGGAGTGATAAGGGTAGAGTTGGTGATGGAAGGTGGAGTGGTGGTCTGGTTTTGCAGGCAGTTGGTGGGAGAAAGGATAAGGTGAGGGCGGTTTTATTTTTTAACCGTGGGTTGGTTTGGGTAAAAGGTGGGTTTGGGCTTGGACTTATTAAATGGATTTGGATAATTAGCTTGGACCAAGGATCTAAAATGGATGAAATGTGTAGTTAGGTACCAATCTTGCCAAAACTGAAAATCCAGGGACCACGCGTGTAACTTCTGAAAATGTAATCCAAGGGTTGGTTTTGCTAATCTTCAAAAATATAAGGACCAAAACTGCCAATCCTGAAACTCCGGGGACTAAACTTGTAAATTCTCAAAACTTTTGAAATTTTTCACAAAGGACTAATTATGACAACTTATGATTTTAAAAGGACCTTTGGTGACTTTTCTTTTTAGAATAAGTGCTCAGGGACTATTTTTGACAAGATTTGAAAGTCGGGGGGCTGAAACTGCCAATTATGCAAACTTAGCTCATTTTTCATCTAATTTTAAAAATTTTGCATCTGAAACATATAAAATGCAATTTTGAGATATTTTCAGTATTTTGATGCATTTCTGAGCATTTTTAAATGTTTTGCAGTTCAGATTTGACCAAAAATGATGAGTATTTACACACTCATCACAAAGACTGGGAGAGACATCTCCCTTTGGCCAAATTCTCCTACAACAATAGTTATCATGCTAGCATTAAGGCCGCTCCATTTGAGGCACTGTATAGCCGAAAATGTCGTTCTCCTGTTTGTTGGGCTGAAGTTGGCGAGAGTCAACTTACCGATCCCGAACTTGTTCTAGAAACCATTGAGAAGATTGTTCAGATTCGTAACCGTTTGCAAACCGCTCGTGATAGACAAAAGAGTTATGCCGATAGGAGACGTAAACCCTTAGAGTTTTAGGTTGGAGATCGTGTTATGTTAAAGGTTTCTCCTTGGAAAGGAGTGATTCATTTTGGAAAGCGTGGAAAACTCATTCCCCGATATATTGGTCCCTTTCCAATCCTGGAAAGGATCGAGCCAGTAGCTTACTGCCTTGAGCTACCATCGGAATTGAGTAGTGTACACAATGTCTTTCATGTTAGTAATCTTAAGAAATGTCTTTCGGAGGAAACATAGTTGTGCCTTTAAGAGATATCCGTATTGATGAGAAATTAAATTTCGTTGAGGAACCGATAGAGATCATGGATCGTGAGATTAAACGGCTGAAACATAGCCGTATTCCGATTATCAAAGTTCGTTGGAACTCCCGACATGGACCGGAGTTCACTTGAGAACGTGAGGATGTATTCTGTAGGAAGTACCCTAAACTCTTCATGACATCAAGCAACTCGGAGTGAAACCCGGGACGGGTTTCTTCCGAGGCTGGGAGGCTGTGACAACTGGCAATTTAGGGAGTCTATTTTAGGTAACCGCATTACGTTAAACTAAACCGAGCTTTTGCCTTTAGCACTATTTTTATCGACCATGACTTGATTTGATATCTTTTATTGGTTTTTATGATTTATTTTGTTATTGAATGAGTTATCGTGTGAGTTTTAACTCTTTTTGATAGGCACTATTCAATTCGGCACAATAAAAGCCTAAAACAAGGAATAATGTAACTTTTAAACCGTAACTCGAAACTTGGCAAATAAATAGCCAAAACTCGTGGAAAAACATAAATAAACAGAATAGAAAGTCGACGGAACGTCGTGGGACAATCGTAGGATAATATATGAGCTCAGGAATGGGTAAACGGGATATTTTATGAAAATTACGGCTCCGACCCCTCCCCTTTTCCTTTGGCCGACGCCCTCCCCTCCCTACCATTTTTATTTTGGTCCTTGTGGCCAACTATATAAAGCCTCACCCTCCCTCATTTGATACTTTCACTTCTCTCTCTAAAACACACACACTACCACTACTTTCTCTCTCTACTCTCTCTCTCCACCAACAAATAAAACCCTAACCCTAAACCACCATAGTCGCCGCCCACTTACGGCCATATTCCGGCCAAATTCCGACGAGTGGCATCTCACCTCCACCACCATTTTGTAGATCTCACTTTCCTCTTTCCATCCATATAAAAATCTCTTACAAAAGCCTACATTAACACCTCCAAATCTTACAAATACGATTCGTGATTCTAGGGTTTTCATTAAATCTTGTAGATCGGGTTGTAAAAAGGTAAATGGAACATGGGTCAAGCTTGTTTTGGTCTTGACAAGCCACGTATGGCTTCTTTTTGGCTCGACCATGTTGGGTTTTGGGTGAAACTTGGGTCTAAAACTAATTTACAACTAATAAAACATATAACTAGTGGTTTGGTATCTTGTGGTGTATCATGTTTGTTGTGTTTTTGCATTTTAGGTTTAGTTTCATGTTCTTGGTTGGGATTAGTTGATGGGTTTGATGTTTGGATGATGATTGGAGAATGCTTGATTGTGTTTGGTTGTTGTAGAAGCTATTTGGGGAGTGTTTGGTTGTGTAGATGGGGGTACAAGCATGATTTGATAAATAAGGCTTAAGGGTTGTGCGTATGGATAAAATAGTATAATAATATCAATATCAAAATAAACCCGAGAATCGAATCGAAAAGCTCTTAGGAAAAAGGTTAGTCAATCAAATCACGTGAGTGAGATATGTGATACCGGATAAGGATACCGGGTCGTTTCCCAACGAAGTGTGAATGGGCAACGTCGCTTTTAGGTTTGTTATTAAAATGCTCGATGTTTTGGGTTTTTGTGTTTTTGATTACGTTATCTACAAATTAAGTAACGGGAAAGTAATTAAGGCTAGGGGAACAAAGTAAATGACAAATTAACTACTACTAAGCATATGACACGATAAAATGAATCTAAATTAAGTCCTAGGGTGCTAATATGCAAAAACGTGAAAACCCGGGCTAATCCTGAGCTCCAAAAGTGAAAATAATGCAATTTAAGGCCTACGGGTACAAAAGTAGTTTTCCTACGTTTTAAACTACTAAAAATAATTTTGAAAAAAGCGGGTATTTTTTCGACCTTAAAATTATTTATTATGAATTAAAAACTAATTTAATCTAATTTAATTATAACAAATACTAAACTACTTTATAAAAATCTGAGAAATTCACTAAAAATACTTTGGATACTACTGGTTCTAAGAAAAATAAAAAACTTGCCTACTGCTTTTTAAAATCAGCAGTTAAAAAGCTAAACTAGTTAGATGGCTTAAACTTTTTTGAAAATAAATTTTTCTTTCAACTTTTTCTTTTTGCAAACTAACTTATGATGAAAATAATCAACTATTATAAAAAACTTAACTTTTCAAAAAGCTTAAATAGGCTGTAAACACAGCTTAATACCCCACAGATTCTCACAGTTAACCAAACACCCTTATGCAAACTTTTAGCATAAATAAGCAACCAAAAAGCAGTTTAAGTGAGAACTTAAGCTAACATGCATACTACTAAACTAAAATAAGCTAAAGATGTCAGGATGGAAAAAAAAGGGGGGGAAATAAGCGAATAATAAGGAGGATAAGCAGTTGGGAGATAAGATTAACTAAGTGGGTATCCTTAGCTAAAAAGGGACAAATAAGCGTAAGCACTAATAAGCAAACTACAAGCTATCCTTGCCTACTCTATCTAATAAGCACTAAAATGTCACAAATAAGCTAAGGGGAACAACTAATAAGCACAAGATAAGCTAAAAAAAAACATGAGCAGTCTGCTGTAATGGCTGCTACAACAGCAAAACAGCCTAAGGGGGCCTTATTTGGCTTCTAAATAAGCTATCTAAAGGACCACATAAAAATTCATAAAATTAGTAGTAACTAGATCACCAACCATAGATTATGTGTACCAAATTTCAGGGCATAAGGCTTCATAATAAGAAAATGAAAAATCAAGAAAATAAGCAGTTTGGGAACCTAAGGTTGCTGATGCAGAAATGGGGCTAAGGGGGCAAGTTTGAGCTAATGAAAAACTGTTAAGAAAAATTAAAAAAAATAAAATAAAAATACAAGCTAGTAGATAAGCAACTAAATAACTACTGTACGAAATTGTAGAGCATAAGGACTTAAAACAAAGAAATTAAAAATAAAAAATAAAAGGCTGTTGGGAGTTTTTTTTAGCAAATGCGAATTTTTAAAAATGGGTGAAAATGAGTTTTTTGACCTATGAAAGTCTAATACCAGATGTTACAAAGTTTCATTAACCTATTAAGAGCTAATATGAAGTAAATGTTACAACCTAATGCACTTAAATAAGAATCTAGCCTAGCTACTAAAAAAAAGAGTTTTAACTAAAACTTTTTTGAAAACTAATAGAAAGCCTTTTAAACTAACTTGAAAATGATACAACTTGATTAAATATTACTAATAATAAGAAAACAAAGCTGATCTAATCTAGAATTTTGGTAAAAACAAGTTTTAGACTAAAAAGTTGGATTATGCCAAACACCCTTTAATGGGGTGTTAAGCTTGTGAAAACTAATTTTTAAAAAGGAACCTTGGATTTTTATTTACTAAACTAACTTAACAGCTTAAAATGAGACTCAGGACTGAGATATAATGAACAATAAGCTAATAAGCACTCAAGTGCTTATTAGCCAAATAAGCAGTAAAAAATATTATAAAAAAAAGACTTTTTCATTAATTAAAAAGACACAAAGTACTAAAATGCAGAAAAACTAAATTGAAAACTATTAAATTCCTAGGTGCCTTCAATGGCTTACAATGCTACTATTTATACTAGAAATAAGCTAGGTCTTCCTTGCTCTTGTATGTTTCTTTACTGAGACAAAAGTGAGTCTTGGTATGCTCTATGTTTCTTTTCTTCAATCAGAGCCTTCCATTTCAACTTGGAGCCCAAGGGTTAATCTTAGCCGTCCCCTTTTTGTTACATTTTGGATTTCACAAACACACTAAACCATAATCATAAGTGGCGTACAAGATGGTTTTTAGAGAGAGAAAGTTAGAGGTTTAGGGAACTTAGTGAGAGAAAGAAAAATCTTATTATGAGCTCCAACTCTCTACCTTGGGAGGTAGAGAGTATTTTTAGTCTTACAATAAAAGCGCCATACACAGCGGCCGTGGATCAGGCATCTGATGGGTAAAGACCGTCCGTCCTCCACGGTGTTACTTAACTAAATACTACTTAACATAAAATAACTACGACTACGAGCTTTCTACGATTACATATACTTGAGGTGACCGACTCTTTAATACATGGAATTTCTAATTCCTAACAATCTCCCCTAAGGAGGTCACCTCACATCATGTTAAACTTACATTGAATACAAACAGATATTACATTAAAAAATTGTTCTTGCATTCTTGATGTAGTACATTGCTCGAGCTCGTAGTCATTGATTCTTCTCATTGCATGTTTGGTTAATCCAAGTGGAGGTCTTTCTTGATCCACGTGATAATGAATTTGAGCCATCTTTTGAGATCATCGGCCAATAAATCTCGACTCTTCCTTTGTGGTGTTGATATTATGTGATGTTGTGACATTTGGACCGACATGCTCACATTCTGGATCATGATATCTTCTCATCGAAGTAGCGGAAGCTTTCGTTGATTCATGATATTGGCGGCGTAGCGAAGCATGGAGTGAAAATATCAGAGTCATTGATGCACTAATCATGATTTCTTAGATATGAATGTGTTGTGTGAGCATGCGCTATGGATTGACGCATCATTACGATCGGTACAAAGCGTCGGGTGTACACGCATGATTAGCAATAAAGCGCGAAAGTGTCTTTGATCACTTTCGTTGAATTGAGGTACACGCGACCACGGTTCCCGTTGATCGATACAAATCTTTTGCACGTGATCGAGGTATAATTCGAAGAATTTCCTTGACGAGGTTTTTTGCTCTAGCCGTGTTCTCAAACCGGAGCGTCTCAAAGAAGACAACACGGAATGAGTGAACCGCGAATTTAAGTCAGCGATTGATGAAAAGAGATTTGAAAAACAATCATGTATTGCTCAATAGAAATTGTTTTGCAATACAACGAAGGTTTTATTGAAAATCAATTATCAATCATAAAACACCTTTTGATTTGAAAAATTAGTACACAGTCGATGTGCTAAAGAAAGAGTTTTTAAGCACAAGCCGGTTTTTCAAAGGTATCCATCAATCCATAACGAACCGGGATTGATTCAAAAGATTGAATAAGCCCCATTGTTTACGTTCGGTTGTCACATGGTTGATCTATATAATAGATCTCACATGCCACCTACCGAGAGCTTGTTTGATGTTGGCTCTAGAAGGCTTTCCATCTTCATTGTGAATATGTTGCATATCACTTTCGGATGTTACGGCAATACCACAAGGATAATGCGTAGGACTCAAGATATAATCTCTCTTTCCACATTGTGTGAAACAGAGAGTCTTCATTGAAAGTGTCCTAATGAGATTTATATGATGATCTCGTGGCTCTAGACTCAATTTGTGCATATTTGGATCCTATATAGGAGACTAGGGAGAGGGTCTCCTTCTTCAATATCAACAATCTCTAAGAGAAAGTCGATAGATAATGTCGGTTCCCGTGAGAATGAAACAAGTCCTTTTAAGAGGAACTTGAGTGGTTTGGGAAGATGAAGTGCAATGCGTCCTTTGGGTCCATGGCGTCTTGTCTTCAATACCGATGTTACCATCAGTAGCATATGAATTGAACCGGTTTACGCCCTAAGGTTGAATATATGGAGGGCTATTTGTTTTCACCCTTTTCTCATTCAATTCTTTTCATTCTTCAACCCCTTTAGTGCTTACCGAGACTTCATAACTAGAACCTTTGTTGGGTTTATTCGATTACTAGCTTCGAGTCTCGGTCCGCACTCTTCCCATATCTCATTTTTTTTTCTCCTTTTATCAGCATACCTAAGAACTCTACACTAACTAAGTGGATAGTCCACTGGTAGATCCCTCCGGTTCCGGCGGATCATGGGAACAAATACCTAACCTTATCATCCTTATATCACCATACATAAAGTAAAGTTGGTCGGTCTATTTGGTATTGTTCATCTGCCATTGGAACCAATTGAAAACCATTTGAAAATCAATCGAGATACTTGTGATATATTATCAAAGCATTTTGTACTGGAATTGTTTTGATATTTTAGAACAAGAGCTCCCCTCAACATGTGCATCAAGTATTGAAATTGTTTTAGCACATGGAGGCAAGAGGAAGAATTAACTTCTTTGAATTCTATTTTCTAAAGATATCAATCATCACTTCCAATCAAACAAGTAGATAAAGCATTTTGGAATGATGAGGTTTTCACAAGTTTGCTCCCTCTCAATATGTGCCTCAAGGTTTGAAAAGATTTTTGCACATACTAGAGGAACATGCACATGATATAAATTGATCACGTTTCAAATCTTTGTGGTTTAAGATAGATGCTCCCCTCAACATGTGCATGGAAAATTTGAAAATTTGAAATCGTTTGTCACATGTGGAAAGGAGAGCTTGTACATCCTTATAAAACCATTTACCGAATTATCGGTTTAAATCCAATTTAAATCACACATTCTCCCCGATCACAATTATCAAATCATTTGAGATTTGTGATCTCTTATAGATTTAAATTGATTTTGAAAGCTTTAAGGAGAATTGTGACTTGATTATGAAAGCGTTTTAAGCGATAAGGATCGAATTTTAAGACTTTAAACTCCATTGATTAAACATGCATGAATATCTTTTGAAAACAATTGAATGACAAATAACTTATTAATTTAATTGAAATCATTCTCCCCCTCAACAATGACATAGGTTGTTGATTGAGAGATAGATATTTTGACAAATAAGTCGAGATGATTATCAAAAATAGAGTCCGAGTTATTTTTCAAAGCAATTAGTTTTCATTAGATAAATGTTTAAGAATCGAGCATGAGATTTTGAAAACATGATAAAGCATGGCTCTGTTCTTTCTTTGAAAAGCGGGTTATTGCCTGAAATGACAATAAACCATTGTTTCTCTTTCTCCCAAATATATATATATATATATATATATATATATATTTATAAAATTGAACAACATCTAAAGTCCGTGTCATTCTTTGAATGACAGCACAAAACCGTAGATATTATCGAATCGAGAAAAACATGACAAATTGACAATATTTTTGAAGATTTTTGAATTTTGATTTTATGTATTTTGAAAGTTTTATAATTTTCTATTTGATTTTTGAGAGTTTTTTAATTTTGTATTTTGTTTTTGAATAAATATTTACAAGAGATAGATGAAGAAAGACCTTTACTCCTCGTCTTCCTCCTGAAGGCGTTTGAGTGTTTCTGGTTGAAGGCTTTTCAATCCAAGTCGTGGAAGAATAAACTCAAAGCGTTCTCTTGGAAGAGCTTTGGTGAAGATAATGCGCTAGCGGTATTGAGTCCTCACAAAATAGAGTTCCACCACACCTTTTTCCACTTGTTCCCTGATGAAATGATGTCGATGTCGATATGCTTTGCTCTTGAGTGTTGAACGTTGTTGCATGAGAGAGTAATATCACTTTTATTATCACGATCTGAGAGGATTTTGTTGAATTCAAAGCCATAGTCAGATAATTGAGATCTCATCCATAGGATTTGAGCACAACAAGATGACATGGCTATGTATTCAGCCTCTGTAGAGGAAATAGAAGTACTCATTTGCTTCTTTGAAGACCCACTCACAAGCTTATCACCCAAGCGAGCACCTCGGGCGTGCCGGCGAGTATCTTGACACCTGCATGATCGATGCATCTGCATATCTGTTAGTGACATACCGGTGTCCTTCGGGTACCAAAGTCCCATGTTGATGGTTCCTTGGAGATACCGAAGACCCGTTTAACCGCTTCAAGGTACTTTTTGGTAGGCTTAGCCCGGTATCTAGCACACATGCATACAGCGAACAAATATTAGGTCTCTAGGGTGAGGTACATCAGGGATCCAATCATACTACGATATTTTGTTTGGTCTACCATGATCCACTGAGTGGTCCTCATCAAGCTTGGTTCGTTCAATCATGGGAGTGTCAACGGGGTCACTTGAATCAAATCCAAATTTCTTTAAAATCTCATTTGCATATTTAGATTGATTTATGAAAATGCCTCAGGGACTTTGTGAAATTTGTAATCCCAAGAAAAATGACATTTGTCCCATCATTGACATTTGAAATTTGGAACCCATTTCTTTTGAAAAGCGATCACATTCATTGGGGTCGGTCGAGGCAAAGATAATATCATCAACATAAATTTGAACGTGAATTAAATGTTTGCACGACTTTACGGTGAACAATGTTGGATCAAGCTGCTCCTTTCTTTGAATCGGTAGATAGAAGAAACTTTGATAGCGTATCATACCATGCCCTTGGAGCTTGCTTTAAACCGTAAAGAGCTTTCTTCAAGCGATAAACGTGAGTAGGATGCTCTGGATTCACAAAGCCTTCAGGTTGGTGGCGTAGACGACTTCTTTAAGATCTCCGTTCGGAAATGCCGTCTTTACATCCATCTGATAGACTACCATGTTCTTACTTGTAGCATTAGCTAAGAATATTACGATTGCCTCGATTCGAGCCAGGAGCAAATGATTCTTCAAAGTCAATACCCTCCTCTTGACGGTATCCTTTTGCAACCAATCTAGCCTTATTCTTTAAAACATCACCATGCTCATCAAGCTTTACTTTGAAGATCCACTTGAGAGCAATTATCATAGCACAATCTGGGCGGTACTAATTCCCATACATCAAGTCGATCAAACTCATGAATTTCTTCTTGCATGGCATTGAACCAGGTATCTTCATTCATGGCGGTTTTAACATCTTTTGGTTCGATCTTAGAGAGTACGGAGTTGAAGAAGCACCATAAGGCATCGATTGCAAGTTGTTTCATGTGGATCTTGGGCGAGAGGATTTCCAATGATGTTGTCTAATGGATGATCGTGAGTCCATTTTCTGAGGTGTTCATGTGGCTGTTGTTGAGGGGCTGAAGTAGCGAGTCGATGTCTCACGTAGAAGATGGTTCGAGATGATGATTGAGGAGCAAATATATTTTCAAATGGAGCATCTTCGGGAGTAGCAAAGGGATTGACTTCATCATGTGAATCAGAAGCATTTCCATGATGTACACTTGATGATTAAAGATTTGTTGATGACGGATTGTGTCGGCGTAAACTTCTTGGCTTAATGACATAGAAGTTGAAGGGTTAATTTCATTGGAGGATAGAAGCGACCTCTGTTGATTGGATTGACATATCATTGTTACTTGGCTCATATTGTTCATCAAACATTGGATCAAACGGTTTCTTTAAATCATCTTAGAGGGGGTACATATGGAGTTCTTGATGAGGAGTTTGGTACAAGAAATGAACCAATGGGACTTTGTTTTGAAGTCTTGGGTCGAAGCTGGAATGTCGGAGCCATTTGACCGGTCGACTCATCAAGCGTGGCGTGAATTGTTTCCATGATATTGGGTTCTCTTGTTTATAGATTCGGTAACCTTTTACGTTTGGTGCATAGCCTACAAAAACTCCAATGTCGCTTTAGCTTCTAAGTTTTCCTAAATCTTGACCTCATTAGTTGGATAACATACAAGCACCAAACACGAAGGAATGAAAGATCGGGTTTTCATTGTGGACAAGTTCATATGGAGTTTTCCATGGCGGATGTGAATCGGGGATCGATTTTGGGTGTAGCATGCGGTGGCGATGGCTTCACCCGGGAAACATTGGAACTTTGAGTAAATCGGCATTGTCCTTGCGGCTTCCACAAGAGTTGATTTAGATCTTTCAACTACACCGTTACGTTGAGGAGTTAGAGGAACACTTCTTTGATGACTGATTCCAATACTTTCATAAAACTCACTAAGTTATTTGTTAACAAACTCGGTTCCATTTATATTGATGATTACGACCATTTTGTTAAGGCGAACTGCGGTTGTTTGATGAGTTTGATGATGATATCCGGAGTTTCATCCTTTGACCTTAGGAACTTTACCCAAGTGAATCTAGAGAAATCATCAACCACAACTAACACATATTTCTTCCCAAAGATATTACGCACTCTCATGGGTCCACATAAATCCATGTGAATTGTATGAAGAACTTCGAGGCGAGTTTGTAGGTTTGGGTTTATGGGCATACTTCTTGCTTTTTCCCAATTGGCATGTTGAACAAAGATGATCCTTTTCATACTTAAGTCTAGGTAAACCTACAACTAAGTCCTTTCTGGAGAGATCATTGATGGTGCCGAAGTTCAAGTGATTGAGGCGACGATGCCATAACCATGACTTTGTTTTTGAAGCCTTTGACAACAAGCAAATTGGAGAAGACTTCATCATATCTTCGATAGAGATGGTGTATAGATTTGAACCACGTGTTCCTCTTAAAAGTTCCTTACCATCAAGTTCTCTATCAAAACAAGTATGTTTTTACGAAGGCTACTTCTAGATCGAGAATCCGAGAATTGACCAACGAGAGAGAGCATGTTATGACCAAGACCTTCCACATAATATACCCTGGAGATAACACTTTTTCCAACAACATAATCTCCAAAACCCATAATTGCATCGAAATGATCATTCCGAATCTAACGTCCGATGAATTTGCTCACGAAGTTCATGAGCGCGACCGGTCTCGGTCATATGCTTGGAGCGGCTGAGTCCGGGTACCACGAGCGATTTGAGCGATCTGCGGTTGAACCTGAGACAAGAATGGATAAGCGGATAATTGGGATCCCCATGCAAGAATGGGTTCCACTTGGTTAATGCGTGTAATGGTGGAACACCCATCGAAATAGAAACATCCATATCGAAGTAGAAGCAATGGAATCATTGGGAATAGATGCAATCTTTGGTGTATGCGTATTTGACCTATTCAAAGTATGTTCACTTCTTAAGGGAATAGTTCTACCGGTAGGCATCCATTTTCTAGTGGGCATAGTCTTAGCGGTTTGAGAAAAGCTGATTATTCTTATGCCAAAAGGTATCCAATAATAACCTATCTTTATAAATGTTCTTCTGTGGGTTTCCACTTTGTTTTCTAACAATCTTTAGTTTTGCCTTTTTGCCTTCTTTGCACGATTATTAGCATTAACAATTTTAAGCTGGGCATTTGTGACATTAGACAAAGCATTCACACCACATTCATGATTAGCAAGCGAGTTCAAGCGGACATCATTACAAGGTTTGCAAATAGTATCGAATTGAATTAATTACTGATGCGCCTAAGGCTAATACTAGAATCAACACGATTAGTTTTATTCAACTCAAGCTTAAAGTTCCTAGATTGGTCTTCTACTCTCTTCCAATGCACATTCTTAGCTTGCAAGGTCCTATCATTCCTTGTATTGTCTTGAGACTTTGACCTGCTTGCTTTAATGTCCTTGATTACTCTGTAGGGAATGGGAACATTAGTTGGTTGATCTAATTTTTGCATTTCTGAACTTGATGTGCAAGGATCTGAACTACTAGAAGGCACATTAGTGTTTACTTTCTTAAGACTGTGATTTGAGCTATTTGCGGGCACACTAAAGTTCACCTTCTTAGCACTAACATATCGGAATCGAACTACTTGAAGGCACATTAGTGTTTACTTTCTTAAGGCTGGGCATAGAACGGATTTCCTGCTTGGCACTAGGCATAGAACAAGGCTTCACGGCTTTGCCTTTTTCACCTAAGGATTTTGGACATGTTGCAATTACACATTCAAGCAGCTCTTGAGATCGTTTGGCCCGGAGGCAAGCAAACCTAATTTCTCTATCAAGAGGTTTATTAATGAAATCCTCTTCAACAATCTCACGGAGACATTCTAGACTATCCTTAAGGTGAGCACAATAGTCATGAAACGCAGGTTCATTATTCCTAAGATGAGGAGGGATGTATTTAACCGTCGCATGTATATTTGCGAGTCTAAGGGTGACTTTGAAGACAACATTCTTATTGAAAACAAGTGGCGGTTTCCCATTTCCCGACTTCTCGATTCTCAATTTCCTTTTGTAAAGGCGTTATTTTTTCGTTGTTTTGGTCACGGGTGACTTTCATTGAATCATATAACTCTTTAAAGTGTCGTTTAACTTTTCATTTTCTTCTAGAAAACTCTCGTTTTCCTTTTGTAAGGCATTAACTAAGTTTTGAAGATGAAAAGTTTGAGAGTCCTGAGAATCTAAAGGAGGAGGCATTTGGGATCCGGTCACATTGTTCTTTTCACCCTTCAATTGAGAGATTTGGGCTTTCAACTTTTTGATCGTGTTACAATGAGCTCGAATCTGTTCATCACGTTTTGCTAATTTCAAAGCGCATCAAATTCAGGAGCATCCAAGGATGTCTTGATATTTGAGGTTTTAACATTTTCTTTTAGATGTTGATATTTTAGTTGTAAATCAAAATGTTCAACTTCTAGTTTAGAAAGATGCTTTACCAAATTATCGTGATCATTCTGATCAATTTTCTCATTAAGTTTTGAATTAATCTTTTCAAGCTCAATGACACGATCATGAGAGACTTTCAGAACAACAGATAATTCATGAAATTGAGAAGCATTAATGGAGCAATTCGTAGCGATGTAAAAAACACATCTTGAGCAATACATTGAGAAATAAGATTCTCATTCAAGGTATGCAAGTTCTTCCTCTCAATCTCATTATATTTTAATGCTCGCTCATAGTCACTAACCTCAACTATCATTGCATCAAATTCCTTTTCCATTCCTTTAATATCTGAATTTATCCCCTTTTAAGACTCTCAAAATGATCTTTTAGTAGTTTGAAGAAAGGCATGACCTCGGTTAGATAGCATTCTTTTGTTTGTTCAAAACCCTTTCCCCTTCGAGTTATCCCGATTGGGTGTGATCCTTTTCTTACAAGTTTTCTCAAAATCGACAAATAGTTGAAGAATAACATATTGGTTGATTAAGGTCTTGCTTTTAGTGGCAATAGTCCTAGGAACTAAATGCATTGGGGTATTGGGAGGATACCATCGTGAAGGCATTTTCCTAAAGGGTGGGTTTGTTACAACAAGATTCTCTGCTTTTAGCTTATCTAAATCCTTTTTCGAACACTTGTTGGTGTTAACAATGTCGAGGCTTAAACTTGTTCAAGGAAATCCAATTCTCCTTCTTGTAATCATGGGGTGTGATATTTATTTTCTTCTCTTTACATTTAGGATCATCTAGTTTCTTGTTCATCTTTTCCTAGTGACTTCATCTGATTTCTTATCTTCCTCAGTGCACTCAGCGCAACTAGGTTTTACTGTCTAGGCTTAAGAATTTCATTGCCATCATAAATAACCTTATGAGGCTGACTCTAGCCTTTTTAACAACTTCTGGATTTGGTTCCTCAACAAGGGGGTACTATGCTTATCACTCAAAACTCTGTGCTTAGTGATTAAGTGAGCAATCTGAATGGTATTTCCTATGCATTACAACTTATTTTCAAGCTTGTTTTCAAGGTTTTTAGATTAGAAAAATCATTCAAAAGTTTTGATTCCTTAATGCTAAATTCTTGCTTAAGCAATTTAACATTTTCTTGAAGTTCTTGTTTTTGCTTAGCGGTTTTAGAAAGCTTTTCTTGTAAGGAGTTTAACTCTTGTTTTAATACTTCTTCTCTAAACCTACTTTTTCTAATAGTTGTATGCATTTGGTCATCCATTTTCTGCTCACGGGTGGTCAACTCAAATTTAGCACGTTGTTCATAAATAGCAACACGTTCATTATAGGCATTAAGTTGAGAGATATGAGAATCATCGAGAGGCACATGCGGTGTATTCATCAAAAACATAGTCATCATTGATTGCTTGAAGATGCATCACTTGGTACAACTTCACTTTCACTTTGTTTCACATATTGATCATATGGGACAACATTGATATTACCCATATCTTCAATATTTGACTCAATAGTTTTAGTTGATTGTACTTTGTCATGCATCTTTTGCATATCAGCATCATCATATAGTTTTAGTACCTCCGAAATGAGTTTGTCTTTGGATGGACCAGCTTGTGGTGGAGATGAGACCTTAGGAGAGACCATTGGAGAAATGCTAGCCATGAAAATTGTTTGTGCGATGGGTCCATCATCAACATCAGTCGTATGCATCACGGTCGGCTACTTGAAAGGCATTCGATGATTGTGACCTATCTCACGAATAGGTGCTCATCCACATCGCATCATAGTCTTAGCATTCCCTTAGCAAGAAACAACAACTCCTCTTCATCAAAGGTTGCTCCATTGTCTGAGCTTGTACTAGCAACATCTTATCCTGAAGTATTCGGCATTTTGAGGGGCGTTTTGGAGATGTGCAATTCCTTGCAATGTGTCCTCACCACCACGGTTGTAACATATTGATGTCTTGACTTGTCCTTGATTTCCATTCCTTCCCGATTCGATTTGCCCATATCCATAGCCTCCACCCGCTTCCTTCGATCATCTTGCCTTTCTTGGATTGGGTTGCACCATAACCTTCCTTCTCTACAACGGTAGCTTGATTGTGTGGATTGGATGTTGTTCGAGGTTGTTGTTGGTGTGTGGGAGAGTGTTCATGTTTTGACTGATCATGAGGGCTAGTTGACTAATGAAGTTTCCCACGTGTGTATCAGCATCAACTTGTTTGAACATTGGATTGGGAATGAGTTTGTGAGTTCCATCACCCATGGGTATAACTTGTGAAGCTTTAGTGGTAATCCCAATGTTTGAGTAGAAGGCGGTTGAATCATTTGATGAGCTTGTCTCTCCCGGATTTGTTTTGAATTGTTCAAGAATCCTCTTTTCAAACATGGCATGTCTCTCATTCCGAAGAAGGAAGGCATAGAGTTGCTCATAGTTTGTATTCTTCAATCCTTTAGTGAGCTTCACTGAAGTGACAAACTTGTGCCATTCGGGATTCATGTTGTTAACAAACTTTGAGTTCAGCTGAATGTTAGGCATGGTCATTGATGTTCCTCATGTCATTCACAAGCTTATGGAATCTCACATAGTACTCATAGACACTCTCATCCGGTTTCATCTTGAAGTGCTCAAATTCATCATAGAGTTGTGATTCTCTGTCTTCCATAGTTAATTGAAACGAGAGAAGCATCTTAACATTATCCCATCTGACCTTTGCTTGATGTTGTGGTTGATAAGCTTGTAGATATGTCTTTTGGAAGACCTTGCAATATGATGTTAGAAGCCACGATATCGCATCGAATCTCTTCTTCTCCTTATCATTGAGCTCATCATACATCTTTGGTCCGTCCATTCCGTAAATCAATGTACCATCTTAATTTGTATCAATTATGTCTCTAGTAGTCTCAACGGGATATGGTCCTTCATCAATCGATTTGAGAATGTTGACCCATTTTCCTTTCAAGGCGGTACAATCGATTCTTTGAGCCCAAGTAGTCACATTCATCAAGCATGGGTGGGCGAGTATCACGAACGGTTGCTTGACATCCCAACAGCATGGAGATGATTGTAGGAGCGTTGGTAGACATGATGACCGATTAAGCGGTTTTATAACTCTATGATTAACCGGAAATAGATTCTTTCCGGGATTTTACTAAATCAAGAAAACCGTATTAAAGGATATCACTCAAGTCAAGCTAGGAAACTTTGAACCAAGTCGCTAAGTGCCAAGTCGCTATAGTCCCAAATCGCTATAACAACTTCGCTACAATCAAATTAAGCTAGCAAAATTTGTGACAATTAAGCTTAGCACCAAGTCGCTAATTTGTCAAATTAAGCTAAATAGCAACTCGCTAGGTACCAACTCGCTAACACCAAGTCGCTAACAATATAAAAGTACAAATTAAGCTAACTTACACCAAGTCGCTACGTGTAGTGGAGAATCCACTATATTGTACTTTTGTCGGCTTGTCTCAGTAGAAAAGTCGCTAACCCAACTCGCTAATTCCTTTAACAACAATTCGCTACCAAATTGCAAAGCAAGTAAGCTACCAAGAAAACTTTTCGTGGCTCAAGTCGCTAGCATGAAAAACACATAAACACCACTTTTCAATCCCAAAACAATCCAACCACGATGATTCAAGCCTTCTAAATCAAAACCTAAACACTTGTGATGATTCTAAACACAAAGATACAATCAAAATCCAAACTTTAACACTAGAAATCACCCAAATGATGCACAAACCACTAAACTTTTTTCAAACTCAAAACCTCCTAAAACCACTAGAAATCAAAAGATATGCAAGAGATGATCAAACCATGGCTCTTGATACCATTTGTAACATATTGGATTTCACAAGCACACTAAACCATAATCACAAAGTGCAAGAAGGTTTTTAGAGAGAGAAAGTTAGAGGTTTAGGGAACTTAGTGAGAGAAAAGAAAAATCTTATTATGAGCTCCAACTCTCTACCTTGGAAGGTAGAGAGTATTGTTAGTCTTACAATAAAGCACACAACGGGCGTGGATCGGGAATACGATGGGTAAAGACCCGTCCGTCCTCCACGGTGTTACTTAACTAAATACTACTTAACATAAAATAACTACGACTACGAGCTTTCTAACGAATATATATACTTGAGGTGACCGACTCTTTAGTACCTGGAATTTCTAATTCCTAACAATAACCTTGAAGTGTATCGACTTTAGATATATCTAACACAGGTACATCTAACTCTAACCTAGGACCTCCTTTTATAGGCTAAGGAGTCCTTTACAATATACAATACGTAACCTACAAGATAAATATCT
>OU343223.1:209005716-209038008 GCA_910596185.1 Chrysanthemum makinoi | reverse complement strand
GCGAATGAATCCTTCTCTGACAATTCTGCCAACTGCCTAGACAGTTCCTCCAATTCTCTTGGAGCAAGTCGATACGGTGCCCGGGCTACAGGTGCAGCACCAGGTATCAACTCAATTTGGAATTCCACTTGCCGGGAAGGTGGAATCCCTGGCAGATCATCAGGAAACACATCCGGAAAATCTCGAATGACGGGTACATCCTTGAGGTGTCTTTCGCTCTTCTTCTCGCCTTTCTTTTGCAGAAATTTGAGCCAAGAAAAGACAACCTCATCTATCGATGTACTTCTCGGCCTTAATACAAGAGATGATGCTCGACTAGGAGGGACCTCCACAGTCGCTCCGATCTCCTTGTATGCTCAGAACTTTTGCGCCACACCGGTACACACGCGATCTTCTCATCGCAGATGATGTGTGCACCGTTCTTTGACAACCAATCCATTCTGATGATGACGTCAAAACTTCCTAAGGTAACTGGAAAAAGGTCTATTGATAAGGTTTTAAAATGTACCTTTTTGAGGGGTCGTTTAAGCCCTTATTTGATCATTTTTATATCCGTTATTACTTAATATCGTTCCTTTTCACTTTTTAGGTATCTTGAAGGCAAAATGCTGGAATGACACTTATTCGGACGAAAAGGCGCGAATATACGAAGAAAATGGCCAAAGTCAAGAATCGAGACACTCAGGCTGCTGGAGCTGAAGGGGACGGCATCAGGCGCAAATCAGTGACGTCGTCGGACAAATTTTGTGATGGCTCAGTAGCCAAATTGCTTATTTTCAAGTGACGGCTTCAGGTTTTAAAAGAGTAGGCGTCGCAACTCAGAGGACCTAGATTTGATCCAGACGACATCAGAGACTGAAAGGGACGGCGTCACAAGCATAAGGTGACGCCGTCGCAAGACTAACGTGGCCAAGACGAAACCCTAATAACGGCGACCCGACGGCGTCACAAATCATAAGGTGACGCCGTCGCATTTGTAATCTTATATATAGAATCCGAATTTTTTAGTTTTCAGGGTGTAGTCTTTTGGAGTAAAAACCTAAACCGAACCAAGGCTGTCTTGTACAGTATTTTAGGGTTCCATACCCTATCTTACATCAAGATAAGTGTTTTACTTCATTAATTCAATTATGTCTTCAATTACTTGTGTGTATGCTTGCATGTTTTCCATGTCCGGCTAATTTACTTGTGTGTTTGCTTAGGGAATATGAAACTTAATTATTGAATATTGTTTGGTTGTCTCTTATCTTAATTGTTAATGATCTAGTATTGCGATAGGTCATTCGTTGTGTAGTTAATGCTTGATTAATCTATGTGAACCTTAGCTTATAGTACCTAGAGTCATTGTAGGCTAAACCATCCTTAGAGTACCTTAGAGTTAAAGTTTATAAATCCTAGTTATTTTGTAGTCATTAACCTTTGGTAGTTTGAAAGAGATAGGGATAAACGCATACCCTACGACCTTAGACACACAACGCGATTAAGAATAAGGACGTGACAATTCAACCATCAATAGGAGATAATTAAGGAGTAATAAAACGTAAGTAAACACATCTTTAAATCATCATACGAGCACACAATAATTAGACATAGACTACATACACCTTAGTTTAGATAATTAGACAAATAGAGTAATCGGTAGAAATACCAACCCCCCAAATCCATACCCCGAGATTCGTACCTTTCCATTTCCTAAAAACATAAAAAAGATAAAAAATAATCTTCCTCAACCCCAACCTTAGCGTAGTAACTTCTCACTAGCATTCCTATTCCCCTAGAGAACGATATCAATTCCCGTGGCTTACCCTAATACTACACTACAAAGATTAGGTTCACTGCCTAGGGTGTTGAAAAACTTGCTCGACGAAAAGGAAGTTCCTTTGACCCCGAACGACGCGTGTAGCGTTATCAAGTTTTTGGCGCCGCTGCCGGGGAATAGAATAGCTGGTTAGGAGTTCACTTCACTTAGGTTTCCTTGCTTGATTCCTATCAAGTAAGACTTTTTTTTCCCATTTTTTAGCTTTCTCGTAGTCTATCCCCCTTCTTCGTGACCTTTGTTCGTAAAACCTATCACTCACCATGATACGTGTCTTCCGCTGAAGATTCTTCACACTACCCGCTCCCAATCTTCTTCCCAATCCTGAAATTGAGAACGCAATCCCACAAAACCCTTCACCCGTTCACCACTTTGGAAATCACCTAAGGCATAATGAGATAAATTGGCAACAACAAAGTCCTTTCTATGACTCAGATTCCGATGAGGAATTTGACTATGGTGAAGCACTTGACAACGGGGAGGTCATTGATGAAGTTAGTTTTGAAATGGAAGAATACCCCTCCCAATGTTTTGACCCTAGGTGTAGAATTGAGAAAGATGGTCCCTTTAACATGCAATTCCCTTGCAAAATAGGATTAGAAGGATTCGATGCTTACTTGAATTCGTTCTTGCCTTTAAACTTAATCTCAAGAAACCTATACAATAAAATCAAGGTCAATGAGTTAACTTATCAAGTGAACAATTCTGTTGAAGCAGTCACTCATTTGCATGTGTTTGTTGGAAGTTTTGCTTATTTGGTAGAATTCATGGTTTTAGAAAACTTAGGAGAATTTATTGATAAGGACCAAACTCAAGTAATTTTTGGAAAACCTTTTAAGAGAATGACTAGGTTAAGTGAGCGGATGATTGATGGTCTAATTACATTCTCTGATGAAGTTGAAGACTTTGTCTACCAAATACCACGTGCTCATCCTAGGTTTAAATACAAGGATGTTGAGGCATGTAATAGAATGACCCCTATTCCATTGCTTAGTGAAAGGGATAAGCAAAATGGACTTAGGTACCCATATGAGAAAACTAAGAGGTATTATAAAAAGTGCCTAGAGTTAGGAGATGATTACAAAAAGAATGATAAAACGTTAGAATGGGTTAGGTATGGGCACGCAAGCGTAAACGATACCACGTAAGGGCACGACTTCGAGTCTAGCTACAAGACTCATAAATAAAGAAAAGCGCTTCGTAGGAGGCAACCCATGCTTAATTGTTTGCTTGTTTGTGTCATATATCTTTTATTGATTGTTTGTTCTCATGTTTAAATTTGCAAAAATGCTTTATTTTGTCTTTAACCTCGTTTTAATTACATATAAAGGTATTTTACATAAGGGATAAGTGTAGGGAGGATTACACACGTTTTCAAAAGAAACGTAAACCTGAGAATTACAATTAATTAAAAGATATATATGTGTGTTTGTTCGAGTCAAATGCTTGTATCGAGTCATAATGGATGTTTTGCAGGAAATTTTTCCAGATTCTAAAGATGTAAATTTTCCAGAATTTTTTCCAGAAAATCGCATACCAGTTTTTGTTAGGATAACCTGACGGCGTCAGGAAGAAGCAAACACAACTGATTACTTTTTCTCGTTTTCTGAGCTGCTTATAATTTTTTGGAATTTTCCAGGTCTTAATTTTCCAGAAATTCTGTAAACATCCATTCCACAAGCATTATATTCTAGTTTAGTAGAGTCCTATATATATTATTACCGCCGATTTTACGCAAAGGTTTCGTTTGTTTTCTTCAAGTGTGCAGGTTTAATTTACCAAGAAGAAGATACATAAGATGAGAAGGAGCTTTTCAAGCAAAACGTTCTTCTTGAAGAAAGATGTAACCACCACTTTACAAGGATCCTACCGAGCTAATCAGGGGAGTATTAGTTTCTTTCGTTTTTTATTACCTTCTATTATCATAACTTTGATACTTTCGGGGAACATTGGGGACAATGTTCAGTTTAAGTATAGGGAGGGAAAATAAAACGGGAACTTTGAAACTATGCTTATTCTTGATTATTTTCTTTGTCCAATTGCATTTGCGTAATAAACCATGAGAAAATGTCGGTTAGGGTAATTTTGGCACCAAATTTTTAATTTTTCATGACACATAGGAGTGGGCCATTAGTCTTAACAAAAGCGTCTCATGGATAGGAAGTTGCATGACTAGCACAAAAACCTTTTACCACCTAAATTCCACCCAAAATGTGAGGATCGCCCTTAGATTAGTATGAATTAAAACATTCATCTTTAATGCTTAGTGTGTGAACCGGTAGTATAATAGATTCTAGAACTTGTTTTGTGATGCATCCCGAGATCGCTAGTAAGATTACACTTGTGTAGTTAGGAATAACTAAATGATAAGAGGCATTAGGATAACCCTTGTTTGATACCCGTAATATAATTACTTCTTCCACATCGGTTGAGTAATTCCCCCACACCTTTGCGTTGTACTCACTTTTAGTACACGATACCCCTAGTTTACCCCTCTGAGCCTATCCTTTTCGCGGTTCTCGTGATGTTTCGGTTTTCCGGAATATCAATGAAGAGCATTGTTTACACCCCACCCCCAAATGTACACCCAAATCGCCTTAGCCTACCTTGTATGCACTCACTTTTAGTGCATTATTGTTATCACCCTAAACCCTTAGTTCAATTATCTAGTTGCTTGCATAAGTTGCTAAGTCGAGTCATATCCTTTGTACACAGTTTTGGGACGATTGGGACTCGTGGGAAAAGTTAAAGTTTATGAAATGACGGGAAGGGAACGTTAAATTCAAATTCCTTTTATTTGCATAATAATGTACTCCAAGTGTTTTGATCTTTTCAATTCGGGTCATATTAGTGTTAGAGTAATAAAAACTCAAGTGTAGGGATGTGCCTATAAATCCCTATCATTTTGATGTTATCGTAGAGGATGGTAGAGTAAAAGTGTAAGAAAAAAAAATAATAAAAATAAAATCGAAAAAAAAATAGAAAAAGAGAAAAAGACAAAAATAAAGTGTTGAAAAAAAAAAAAAAAAAAAAAAAAAAAAAAAAAAAACATGCGGGCTACCATCCTACATCTATCTTTAAATTTATGTATGTTTATTTCAGTTATCTAGAGTCTAGAGTGTCGAGTCTTGGCTTAGCAACGCCATTCTTCGCATGCTTGTAACATAAAGATTTTTGACTTGCCACCACTAAATAGCCTATCCCACCAAACCCTTTGTTTCCCTACCGTAAGCCTAACATTACAACCCTTTAAAAGACCTCTTTGATAGTCTTTCCTAGGTACTTACGCCAAAGCGATGGAGGTTTGATCTAGTCTCAAGCCTATGGTAATCTATGTACTAGAACCGGTTAATGAGTGTTTATCTTCCATTTCCAACTTGTTATATTTCATATACACCCGAGAAATGAGAGTATCCAAACACCCCATGTGAGGTGCTAGTATGTAATTTCCGTGCTTGTTATGATTTTTGCGGGGCTTATATGTGTTGTGGATTGTTTTAAACCAATGCTTCATGACCCCTAACTTATAAATTATATGGCTAAAAGCACATTTGCTTGAGGACAATCAAATACCAAGTGTAGGGATATTTGATAAGGTTTTAAAATGTACCTTTTTTAGGGGTCGTTTAAGCCCTTATTTGATCACTTTTATATCCGTTATTACTTAATATCGTTCCTAATCACTTTTTAGGTATCTTGAAGGCAAAATGCTGGAATGAAACTTATTCGGACGAAAAGGCGCGAATATACGAAGAAAATGGCCAAAGTCAAGAATCGAGACACTCAGGCTGCTGGAGCTGAAGGGGACGGCGTCAGGCGCAAATCAGTGACGCCGTCGGACAACTTTTGTGACGGCTCAGTAGCCAAATTGCTTATTTTCAAGTGACGGCTTCAGGTTTTAAAAGAGTAGGGCGTCGCAACTCAGACGACCTAGATTTGATCCAGACGACGTCAGAGACTGAAGGGGATGGCGTCACAAGCATAAGGTGACGCCGTCGCAAGACTAACGTGGCCAAGACGAAACCCTAATAACGGCGACCCGACGGCGTCACAAATCATAAGGTGATGCCGTCGCATTTGTAATCTTATATATAGAATCCAAATTTTTTAGTTTTCAGGGTGTAGTCTTTTGGAGTAAAACCTAAACCGAACCAAGGCTGTCTTGTACAGTAGTTTAGGGTTCCATACCCTATCTTACATCAAGATAAGTGTTTTACTTCATTAATTCAATTATGTCTTCAATTACTTGTGTGTATGCTTGCATGTTTTCCATGTCCGGCTAATTTACTTGTGTGTTTGCTTAGTGAATATGAAACTTAATTATTGAATATTATTTGGTTGTCTCTTATCTTAATTGTTAATGATCTAGTATTGTGATTCGCAGTTGTCGAAGCAACGTCAAGCTCGACTCACACAAGCTAGCCACTTGTGAATGACTAACCGTAAGAAGCTTAAAACGGCTCGGACACTGATCAATAATAGAAGTATGTAGTACACGGGTAACTCAAACGTGTTAGGTTTGAGCACCGAGATCGTTCCGAACGAGGGTTGAATGGAATTTCCAACTCACGTCTCAATAATCGGGATTCGAATAATATAAGGGACATAAGAGGATATTATCTAAACTACGGGATAAGGAAAGCATAAGGGAACTAAAATCTATGGGAAATCCTAAGAATAAAAGCAAACTACGCGATTCTACACTAAAACGCAAAAACGGAATTAAAACGAAACGCGAATAAAAAGCAAGTACGACTAATCTAAATCCTAAAAATATCCTAAAATTACTTTTACTCTAAAAATGATATTTGAAAACTATTATTGAATTAAAACTATTTTTTTTATTTTTCTTGATTTAATTATAATTAAAAACTAATTTTTAACTTTAAAAATAAAACTAATTAACTAAAAATTATCAAAACAAAGGGGAAAATTATGAAATTACTTTTCAAAAATATAAAATAACATAAAAGACTTTTCAAAACTATTTTTGTATTTTTCAGATTATTTTTCTATTTTCTACTAATTTAAAACTATTTAAATCTAATTAAAATTATTAAAAATACCAAATAAAAGGAGAAAAATAAGGAAAAATATTTTTTATGCTTTTTATATTTATCTTAAACTATTAAAATTGAAAAATTAATTTTTGGAACTTTTTCTTAATTATTTGCAATAAAAGCTATTTTAAAATGATTAAAAACTATTTTAAATTGAGAAAAATAGTAAATAAAGACCAAAAATTATAAAAATCTCAGGAAAATTCTAAAATTATAATAAGAATCTATGAAAAATGAAAAACAAGTAGCTTATGTGTAAGAAATGGAAGCTATAGTGCAACAGATGTGAAAATAAGCTACTAAATTAAGCTAATAAGCTAATAAGCCAACCAAACAGTGAACAAAACTATCTTAAGCTAAAATGAGCTAAAAGAAACTAATAATACCTATTCCTAACAAGCTAGAAGCTCAGAACCATTATCTAAGCCCACTGATTAAACTAAGCAAACAGTGAAACACCCCTTATGTTTAAGCTTATTCAACAGCTTATAAGAAGAGCTTGAGCCAAAAACAGATAATAGGCCTTATAAACCACCTAGCTGACTACACTTGTGCCAAGTTTCAAGATCTAAAACACTGAAATGAGAACAATGCAATAGCTGCAAATTCTGAGAAAACTGGATCAGACACAACTTTTGACTTTAAAAATCAGTTTCTATGTTTGACTTTATTGAGATTTAATCCAAATTAATTCACTGATTTTAATGTTCTAAGACTAATGAAGATTACAGCTAGCTAGATCTATTAATTCTAAAGCCAATAAGCTATTATGTGCCTACTGTTCATACAGAAATTGCAATCAAGAGCAGCTATGAATTGATTTTGACTTTTTGAATGCAAATACTAAATAAAAGACCTCAAATGACTAGTAATTACCTATATTAACTAGTATCAACTACTAACTACTGATCTACTATCCTCTAACTCAGTTATAACAGCTGATCCAAACACTAGTTATTCTACTGATATAAGAACTAAATGACAGATAATGATCAAGTTAAGCTAAACAAGCACCAATCACAGATCAATAACTATAGATTACTACTAATTAACAGATTCAAACCACAGAATAGTGAGCAAAAACAGATTGAAGAACTTACAAAGTGCCTTAGCCACTATGGCTTGCCAAAGTTGTAACAAATGAACTCTATCCTAACAACCCCTAACCTAATCAAATCCAGCTCAGATCTCAACCCAATAATATCATCAGTACACACCAAACTAGATCCAATTCCAACAGATTAAGACAGCACTGTAGCATCTGATATAAGCTTGAGATTTTTGTGAATTGAGTGAGAAAACAAGTACAAGCTCACAATAAGCTACCAAAGCTTAAATGAACTCTAAGAAACAATAAATCAGTGGTGGATCAATCCAAACACAGATCTAAAGTGATTTTTTTTATTTTTAAATGATTTAATTGATTTTTTTTTGTATTTTTGAGATTTTGAAGATATAAGCTAAAAACAGTTTAATAACACTATAATAAGCACTAGAATAAGTTTATAAGCAGATTTAGATTAATAGAAACTTAAACAAACAATTGCAAATGAAAACTAAATTTATATTAATATAAGGATTTGATTACAAAATACGAATTACAAAATATTTAAAACATTGAAATTGCAAATAACCACTACAACTTAAGCTAGAGAGAAGAAAAATACAGAAAAATATATTTTCAATTGTGAACGACTAAGAAGGTCTATTTATAACCAAGCTTGAGGTAGGAAGCTTCTCGAATTCCTTCATTTTGTGCTTCTTTGAGCTCATGTACACCCTTGGATTGAATCCCACACACCTCCTTCTCATCACAACCCTTGGATCATATCTGGTGACAAGTCTCGGCCAATAAGAGAGTGACAAGTGGCCAAGAGCACACGGATCAATGAGGTGTCATTCCCTTTGTCAGTGGGGTGTCAGGGAAAAGTACTAATGTACCCTTAATTGTAGTGAAATTGATCAAATAACCGGGAAGGGTAATTAGGGTTCATATTAACTGGGTTTGGGTAAAAGGGGTAAATGGATTTGGCAGGAGGGGTTTTTTTTTATATTATTTTGGTGGTTTGACTGGTTTAATAAATGAGTTGACCGGTTCGGGTGGAGGTTTGACTCGGGTTTAATGAGATTCGGGTTGGGATATTTGGGTATAATAACTAAACCAGGTAGTGGTTTCTAGCTTTTGGGCTTGGGTCATTACTTTGGGCCGAGAGTTTTGAGAATGGATTGGACTTAGGATTTAAAAGTAATTCAAGTAATAGTTTAGGGACCAATCTTGTACAATTCGAATTTCCAAGGGACCACAAGTGCAAATCTGGAATTATCTCAAGGACCAATCATGTAAAGCTCAAATAATCTAAGGGTTTCTTTTGTAAAATCTGAAACTTTAGGGATCAATTCTGTCAAAAGCTCAAAGTGCAGGGACTGAACTTGACTTTTCTTCAAACTTTTCTGAAACTTCAAAAATCATCTTCTGAGAATAAATTCTTCCAAAATACACAATCTTGACTTTCCAGCTCAGCTAAAACTCTCTTGATCTCTCGTGCTCGGATTTACATCTGATTTGGATCCTTTTTGCGTGTTTTTGCATATCCGTACCTGCACAAGCACAAACTCAAGAAAACCACAAATATTAGCAATAAACGGCTTTTCCTTGGTTGTTTTGGGTCAGTTTTGATAAAGAAAAGATATGTGAATAAGCACATATCAAAATACCCCAGACGAGACCATTGCCGTGTCCTCACGCAATGCAATCAACTCACGCTTCTAAAACCAAGGATTTCAATCTCTTTCTACTAAACCTATGAAGAAGTAGCAAAGATTCCTCAAAAGAGATTAAGAAAGCCTTAATTCTAAAAACGCCCCGTTTACCTTTTAATTCTCATGTAGATATAACGATTAAGCACATTCCGGTTATGAATGACGGTTTGTTGAACTTTCATGTCGATCAATAACTCAAACATTTTTCAAACGACACGTTAGGATCACATAGTAGAAAACACAACACAGCGTGAAGTGACCATACGGATAGAATACGTCGTCCCTAATTTTTCACAAGTCCCAAACTAAGCGTAAAACCAAAATCATTGTTATAGATGAGTCTAGATGCTAACACTACCCATGGAAGTTACTTGTGTAATTACCTTTTGTTCCCATTTTCCTATTTTCCTCTAGAATTTTTTATTTTTGTGAGAAATGAATTTCTTCAAATTCTCGTTTCGATAACTTTTATTCCGATAAAGATACAAAGCTAAGTCGATAATTAGTTATCCATCTTCTCTCAAGAACCATTGTCGTAAAAATGAGGTCCACATCAAGGAATTTTTATTAACTTATACTTCATTTTTCATTTTCATATTTCAATTTTTTTTTTTTTTTTTTTTTTCAACATTCATTTTCATTCACTTAGACTTTTACGTGTATGAGCTATGAACCACGGAGCTTCACGGGGTAATTCCAAGACTATAGGCTTCATGAAATGAGGATCCCGGCTGGCTAGGCTAAGACCTCATACAATCCCGGCTAAAGATCCAAGGGTCCGATCTCGACACCGCAGCTCACAACTTTACTTATTACTTTATTACTTATTACTCAGCACTTATTTATTTATTTCGGATCCTTGATGTGTACCCAATTTTTAAAACAAATATTCTTTTAAGAAGATAAAGAACTAACCATCGCCAAAAACTCAACATCTCTAATTATTTAGACAGATATGGGGTGAAACAATTTTGTGGGAACAAAAAACCATAAGTACCTTCGATGGGCTCTAAAGAGAACCAACTACTCCACGCTTAGCATCTAAACTCATAAGTAACTCTATCATTTCTCGATCTCTGCAAATTTAAAATCTCAAATAATGAGATCCGCAGATGCTTAGCCGATAATTTTTAGATTATCTATGGTTAAGGGAACAAGCTAGGGCTCAACACGCCCGGTCAAGTCAGATTCCATTCCTACTCTCACCAGCGGAAAGTCAATCAAGGTGTCAAAACATATGTTAACTTAGCAAATGCTTCGTCTAATGAAATCAAGTCATGCATATTTAAAGTCACTCAGGGAAACTTGCAAAATCTTGGCCTTGTGAGCTAGAATTCGCATTTTATAGCTTCTAATCTAAGAGACTAGCAAAACCTTTCAATCAAAAAGACTTAACAAAAGCTTTACAAAAATTTTAAATTTTTCACGTTTTTGCACAGTTTTTCATTTTCTAAGGAAAAACGGGGTTACGAGAGAAACACAACAGAAATAAGCAAGTGCGGTCAAATCAAATCGAAGATTACCCTACCCCAGACGAGAACGAAACATTGTCCTCAATGTTTAAAAGCAAGGGTATCAACGAAAATCTAAAAGCCGTTTATTAAGTATGCTAGAAGATAAACGTTAGTCGATAAGATTGAGGATATCGGATTTCCATCAGCATCGATCATGAAACTCGAGTGGAGAAATGACAATCTTCGAGCACGAGAGTCTTCATATCGGGAACATCCTACGCACAACATCACAAACAACCAAACACGAGAAATCGAAGAGGTAGACCCCTTCGCGTCACTTATTAGAAAATAGAAAGAAGATAGAAGGATAAGCATGGGGTGCCTCCCACGAAGCGCTACTGTTTTTGATCACCGAGTCGCTAGCCTGACTCGTCCCCGAATTCATTTGTCCTTGGGGAAGAAAGTGGTAGAGATACCAGGGTCAAAAACGGTGTCCTCATTCCCGAAAGAATGAGACTGGGTGGTTTGGGAGGGAAAGAAAATGTCGGGCTCCAGCACATAAAGAATGACTCCTCCCAAACTCACATAAGGCATATGAAAGATCGATCCATCATCCGGCGGTTTAGCGGGTGGACGAAAGAATGACGGATCAAAGTGAGAAAACTCCAAGAATGATGGGAGCTCATGGTAAGGAGGTGAAAGCTTAACAATGAAGGCATCCAAGTGAGGATCCTTATCACGAATACCGGTTTTAGCATAAAGCTCGTCTATGAATATCCCGGGTTTAAAGATTTTGTCTTCACATGCGGGCTCAACTGGATATGTGATGGTGGACTCGTCAGAGAAAGGTGAGTCAAGCAGTCTATCAAGAAACATCATATCCCCCTCGGGATCATTCATAACAACATCCTCAATACCCGGTGGTATCAAGTCATCAAGAGCAAGAAATGAGTCGGCTTCCTCAATGATTGGGTCATTTGTCGAATTATTGGAAATATCGTTCAAAACCTTGTTCAAATCAATATCGAAGTAGAATCGCTCAAGAATCGGAGGATAAACATCATCAATAGTGGGATTGCCACTAATCTCTTCATCAAATCGGAAAGTTTCAAGCTCGGGAGAGAAATCACTATCTTTAACGGAGATAAGATGCGAACTTGAATTATCGTTCAAAGCTTCAATCTTAGAAATGAGAAGATAAACATTCGACAATGTTTGACGTAATGCTTCATCCTCGATCTCAATATTATCGGGCTCAATCTCTTCTTCTTCTGGCTCAAAATCATTTTCTTCTTCTATGTCGACGGGCTCAGAAGGTAAATCGTCGACGAAATCGATGTCTCCATAAGAATCATCATCGGAATCGGAGAACATCTCAACATGATCATTTGAAATATCAAGAGACGGCTCATCACAAATATCAACAACCCCAGACTCTCTTGGGATTAGGATAAGAATCTCAACATTAGACGATTCCGTTTCCGAAATAGTACTAAGATGCTCATCCCCCATTATAAGAGAATCAACGGGTTCAACAATATCCGTAGAAATATGATCATCGACCTCTTCCAAAACGTCACTTCTCTCAACCGGTGTGAGAGAAGGGGAAGGATCGGAAATTAAAGGCTCAGAAACGGGAGTGGGATTGCCACTCGAAGGAGTATAATCGTCATCCGAATCAGAATCGTAATAATAGGTAGTAGGACGATGTTGGATCACTTTCGCGGCTTCTTCAGCTAATAATTCACGATAGGTTTTCTGATTAGGATCTTTTTCTTCGTGGGAAAGTTTTTCAAGAAGACTCTTAAGATCAATCATGATCTCTTGAACTTTTTGATTAAATTCTGCAGAACATGGAAAAGGTGGTGGTTGAACTTCTTGGTATTGTGGAGGTGGATTATAAGGATAATCATAATTGTTACAAGGAACTTGCTCGTAAGCAATCGGATTCTGCATCTGACAATCGGAATTAACGTGCGGACCTCCACAATACTCACAACAGTACGATTGTTGTGACGAATAAGGGTAAGGTTCATAACCAAAGGTTGAGTTGTTAAATTGAGCTTGACATTGAAAACCTTGGTGAGGACCACCACAGTACTCACAAGAGTATGATTCCGGCTCATGGTACAAAGGTTGGTTAGGAAAATTGGTTGGCTCATAGTTAGGATTGTGGTGAAACTCGGTTCCTGATTTTCCATTACTACAAGCAGGACAATTCTCACCATATTCGGGTCCTCTGCACCATATGCACAAGAGCTGATAAATCGAAGAATTATCCGGATAAGAGTTAGCTATTTCCACCGTTTCCGTGATAGGCTCTGGAGTCACTTCGGGCTCAGAAACATATTCCATTTCCCTCACCGGAGAGGGAGTATGTTCTTCAATTAGAGCACTCTTTTGTTCTAGCCATGCATAAAGACGAGCGAGATCTGGATTTGGATTGATAAAATTCTGGCATACATCACAAAATCCATTCCGACAATTATTTCCGCACCAATCACATATACATTTCAAACATCGAAATTGTGTCTCTTCCATACGGCTTTGGCAATGAAGGCAACGACGATAATTGATCGTATCCATGAGAATTAAACATATAGAGGGTAAAAGACAAGAATTATCGGGTTAAGAGGATACAAGAAGAATATTTTTGGGTTTTTAAGGAAATTTTGAAAACACAATCTTTTTATAACCTTCACGTCAATCGGTGCTCGGTAGCTCTCAAAAGTACGCGCAGCGGAGCGGGAACGAAGAGTGGATCGTTCTTCAGTCTGCAATTTAATGTCAAGACTTTCCTTATACCCCGTGTATAGGTTGTACCTTCAAGGTGAGCCAACGTAACAATCAACGTTCGGGTTTGTTTTGTTGGTTTTATAATTTTTATGGTTTTTGTAAACACTCTAGGAAGAATGTTTAGGTTTTTTTTTAAATGTTTTTGGATTTTTGAAAAATATATATTTTCAAAAACGACGGTAACTTCACTCGGGGAAGGATCTCCAAATGCACGCGATTCGAGACGGAATACGAAAACTCGCTACAAGCCCTCCCCGGCAGCGGCGCCAAAAATTGATTCGCAGTTGTCGAAGCAACGTCAAGCTCGACTCACACAAGCTAGCCACTTGTGAATGACTAACCGTAAGAAGCTTAAAACGGCTCGGACACTGATCAATAATAGAAGTATGTAGTACACGGGTAACTCAAACGTGTTAGGTTTGAGCACCGAGATCGTTCCGAACGAGGGTTGAATGGAATTTCCAACTCACGTCTCAATAATCGAGATTCGAATAATATAAGGGACATAAGAGGATATTATCTAAACTACGGGATAAGGAAAGCATAAGGGAACTAAAATCTATGGGAAATCCTAAGAATAAAAGCAAACTACGCGATTCTACACTAAAACGCAAAAACGGAATTAAAACGAAACGCGAATAAAAAGCAAGTACGACTAATCTAAATCCTAAAAATATCCTAAAATTACTTTTACTCTAAAAATGATATTTGAAAACTATTATTGAATTAAAACTATTTTTTTTATTTTTCTTGATTTAATTATAATTAAAAACTAATTTTTAACTTTAAAAATAAAACTAATTAACTAAAAATTATCAAAACAAAGGGGAAAATTATGAAATTACTTTTAAAAAATCTAAAATAACATAAAAGACTTTTCAAAACTATTTTTGTATTTTTCAGATTATTTTTCTATTTTCTACTAATTTAAAACTATTTAAATCTAATTAAAAT
This sequence comes from Chrysanthemum makinoi, assembly GCA_910596185.1. Taxonomy (NCBI): domain Eukaryota; kingdom Viridiplantae; phylum Streptophyta; class Magnoliopsida; order Asterales; family Asteraceae; genus Chrysanthemum; species Chrysanthemum makinoi. Next base: position 209,023,168 of record OU343223.1, on the reverse strand, counting down.
TATTAAAAATACCAAATAAAAGGAGAAAAATAAGGAAAAATATTTTTTATGCTTTTTATATTTATCTTAAACTATTAAAATTGAAAAATTAATTTTTGGAACTTTTTCTTAATTATTTGCAATAAAAGCTATTTTAAAATGATTAAAAACTATTTTAAATTGAGAAAAATAGCAAATAAACACCAAAAATTATAAAAATCTCAGGAAAATTCTAAAATTATAATAAGAATCTATGAAAAATGAAAAACAAGTAGCTTATGTGTAAGAAATGGAAGCTATAGTGCAACAGATGTGAAAATAAGCTACTAAATTAAGCAAATAAGCTAAAAAGGCAACCAAACAGTGAACAAAACTATCTTAAGCTAAAATGAGCTAAAAGCAACTAATAATACCTATTCCTAACAAGCTAGAAGCTCAGAACCATTATCTAAGCCAACTGATTAAACTAAGCAAACAGTGAAACACCCCCTATGTTTAAGCTTAATCAACAGCTTATAAGAAGAGCTTGAGCCAAAAACAGATAATAGGCCTTATAGACCACCTAGCTGACTACACTTGTGCCAAGTTTCAAGATCTAAAACACTGAAATGAGAACAATGCAATAGCTGCAAATTCTGAGAAAACTGGTTCAGACATAACTTTTGACTTTAAAAATCAGTATGTTTTGACTTTATTGAGATTTGATCCAAATTAATTCACTGATTTTAATGTTCTAAGACTAATGAAGATTACAGCTAGCTAGATCTATTAATTCTAAAGCCAATAAGCTATTATGTACCTACTGTTCAAACAGAAATTGCAATCAAGAGCAGCTATGAATTGATTTTGACTTTTTGAATGCAAATACTAAATCAAAAACCTCAAATGACTAGTAATTACCTATATTAACTAGTATCAACTACTAACTACTGATCTACTATCCTCTAACTCAGTTATAACAGCTGATCCAAACACTAGTTATTCTACTGATATAAGAACTAAATGACAGATAATGATCAAATTAAGCTAAACAAGCACCAATCACAGATCAATAACTATAGATTATGACTAATGAACAGATTCAAACCACAGAATAGTGAGCAAAAACAGATTGAAGAACTTACAAAGTGCCTTAGCCACTATGGCTTGCCAAAGTTGTAACAAATGAACTCTATCCTAACAACCCCTAACCTAATCAATTCCAGCTCAGATCTCAACCCAATAATATCATCAGTACACACCAAACTAGATCCAATTCCAACAGATTAAGACAGCACTGTAGCATCTGATATAAGCTTGAGATTTTTGTGAATTGAGTGAGAAAACAAGTACAAGCTCACAATAAGCTACCAAAGCTTAAATGAACTCTAAGAAACAATAAATCAGTGGTGGATCAATCCAAACACAGATCTAAAGTGATTTTTTTATTTTTAAATGATTTAATTGATTTTTTTTGTATTTTTGAGATTTTGAAGATATAAGCTAAAAACAGTTTAATAACACTATAATAAGCACTAGAATAAGTTTATAAGCAGATTTAGATTAATAGAAACTTAAACAAACAATTGCAAATGAAAACTAAATTTATATTAATATAAGGATTTGATTACAAAATACGAATTACAAAATATTTAAAACATTGAAATTGCAAATAACCACTACAACTTAAGCTAGAGAGAAGAAAAATACAGAAAAATATATTTTCAATTGTGAACGACTAAGAAGGTCTATTTATAACCAAGCTTGAGGTAGGAAGCTTCTCGAATTCCTTCATTTTGTGCTTCTTTGAGCTCATGTACACCCTTAGATTGAATCCCACACACCTCCTTCTCATCACAACCCTTGGATCATATCTGGTGACAAGTCTCGGCCAATAGGAGAGTGACAAGTGGCCAAGAGCACACGGATCAATGAGGTGTCATTCCCTTTGTCAGTGGGGTGTCAGGGAAAAGTACTAATGTACCCTTAATTGTAGTGAAATTGATCAAATAACCGGGAAGGGTAATTAGGGTTCATATTAACTGGGTTTGGGTAAAAGGGGTAAATGGATTTGGCGGGAGGGGTTTTTTTTTATATTATTTTGGTGGTTTGACTGGTTTAATAAATGAGTTGACCGGTTCGGGTGGAGGTTTGACTCGGGTTTAATGAGATTCGGGTTGGGATATTGGGTATAATAACTAAACCGGGTAGTGGTTTGTAGCTTTTGGGCTCGGGTCATTACTTTGGGCCGAGAGTTTTGAGAATGGATTGGACTTAGGATTTAAAAGTAATTCAAGTAATAGTTTAGGGACCAATCTTGTACAATTCGAATTTCCAAGGGACCACAAGTGCAAATCTGGAATTATCTCAAGGACCAATCATGTAAAGCTCAAATAATCCAAGGGTGTATTTTGTAAAATCTGAAACTTTAGGGATCAATTCTGTCAAAAGCTCAAAGTGCAGGGACTGAACTTGACTTTTCTTCAAACTTTTCTGAAACTTCAAAAATCATCTTCTGAGAATAAATTCTTCCAAAATACACAATCTTGACTTTCCAGCTCAGCTAAAACTCTCTTGATCTCTCGTGCTCGGATTTACATCTGATTTGGATCCTTTTTGCGTGTTTTTGCATATCCGTACCTGCACAAGCACAAACTCAAGAAAACCACAAATATTAGCAATAAACGGCTTTTCCTTGGTTGTTTTGGGTCAGTTTTGATAAAGAAAAGATATGTGAATAAGCACATATCATATTGCGATAGGTCATTCGTTGTGTAGTTAATCCTAGAGATTTTGTAGTCATTAACCTTTGGTAGTTTGAAAGAGATAGGGATAAACGCATACCCTACGACCTTAGACACACAACGCGATTAAGAATAAGGACGTGACAATTCAACCATCAATAGGAGATAATTAAGGAGTAATAAAACGTAAGTAAACACATCTTTAAATCATCATACGAGCACACAATAATTAGACATAGACTACATACACCTTAGTTTAGATAATTAGACGAATAGAGTAATCGGTAGAAATACCAACCCCCCAAATCCATACCCCAAGATTCGTACCTTTCCATTTCCTAAAAACATAAAAAAGATAAAAAATAATCTTCCTCAACCCCAACCTTAGCGTAGTAACTTCTCACTAGCATTCCTATTCCCTTAGAGAACAATATCAATTCCCGTGGCTTACCCTAATACTACACTACAACGATTAGGTTCACTGCCTAGGGTGTTGAAAAACTTGCTCGATGAAAAGGAAGTTCCTTTGACCCCGAACGACGCGTGTAGCGTTATCATCTATGCTAAATGGGTGGTCTAAGAAACTTAGTGTGCAAGTTCGGACTATGGTGTCTATCCTTTCCCTATTCCCATTAGCTAACTCCACATCATAACTTAATCCTAAAGGCGTTGAGGAAATTCCTAGTAATGGCAAAAAGGCGGTGGATACGAAACTCATATCGGCACCGATATCAAACAGTATGGAAGCATAATGGTTATTGAGAAGGAACGTACCCGTACCTAGATTCAGGTCCTCACTGACTTCCTTCCCAATGACATACACTCGCGCTGCTCTCACTTCTCTCTATTGATTTCCAGCTCCCTGATTTCCCTGGTACCCTTCAACCTCTCGCTTCATAGGGTTATGCCCATTACTTACCATACCTCGGTTCACCAAACCTCCTCCATTACCGGGGTTTCCTCTGACCCACGGCTGTCGGCACTCATTCTTGAAATGCCCTTTCTTTCCACATCCAAAATAGGTGACAATGGCCTTCCACTCTAATCGTTGTGCGGTTTGTGCCAGAACAAGGGGTTGGGACCTATAGTCTCTGGCCATGTGTCCTACCTTAGAGAAAATGTTGGGAATTATACGTTTGAGTTGATAAGACAAAAAGAATGAAACAAGAGGGACTTAATATGACAAGAAGGAAACCTACAAAAAGATGGAAGGACTTGCTTGCAAAAGAAGTTTTATTTATTAGTCCTTATCCTCTAGTATATAAAGAGGACATAGGTGTAGGTTTATTGATTAAGTCTTCCAAGATGTAGTCGACTAGAGGTGTGTGTGTGTTTAGCCTAGACGTTAGGGGGGAATGTCTAGGGTTTTAGATTAGTGTGTCCTAGGCGTATAGTCTTGTAAACGCCTAGGTTATTAGTTTAGTTAGTAGACGTGTTCCTATAAACGTCTATATTAGAGTATTAGTTAATGGTGAATAAAAACCTTGTGTCAATAACCAAGTATTGTTTTGATTATTCCGCTGCGTATTATGTTTATTATCTTTGTTATTGATCCCTAGCTGAGCTTTTAAACGATCTTATCAATTGGTATCAGAGAGGGGAGCTCTTGATATAGGGATTCGCAAGGTTTTATGTGTCAAAGAATGATGAAAAAGACAAAAATTTCGGAACTCAAAATTTTCGTATTTTTATACAGCACTGTTTTGAAACGGCGATAACTTTTTCGTTAACCGTTGGATCGGGACGAAATTTTAGGTGGACGTTCTCTATATACTAATATAACTTTCCACCGAAGGGATCGTCAATTGGAGATCGCAATAAAAAGATATTCAATGTCGAAACTAGCTGCTGTGATCACAAGTATATTTTTGACATGCTACTGACAGGCTACGATTCGTTAATGGGATGTATGTCATTGTGGGTCCAAGTAATTATTAGATGATGAATTGCTAATTGATGGCAATATCTTTGTGCATCACGTGATGTTTCCAATGGTCCCACTCGGTTGATTACAAAGCAATATCACATGGTTTTGATTGTTACAGTGGGCATGGTTTTTAATTGGTCCATATTGTTGGCTATACATCTTTTAATGAGTTTCCATTGGTTATATATCATACTGGGACCCACGGTGGATATCAATTCTTTAATGTGTTTCAATCAGTCATGGTGATATTTATGTGGAATTAGATTTAGTGTGGAGCCGTATATGGTAGCTTCGAAGGTCTTGCGTTTTTGATTGGCTATTGTGAATGTTTGCTGTAACTGTTTGTTATCACAAAGCGTGATATTTGTTGGGACCTACATCTGATTTGGTACTGTTTGGTTTCAAGATTAAGTTCAAGATCACATGTTTAAAGTACTGCTCATTATTTTCAAAGTACTGCTCTAGCACGTGGATATTGGTATGTCACTTTCAAATTGGTTAATACAGTTTGGATCAGTTATTGTTTGAAACTACTGCTTAGAATTCGAAAGTAATACAAATTTATGCAAAAGTACTGTTGCTCGTATTATTCTCAACGTACTGCTGTCCATATTTGTTAAAGTAGTGCTGCTGCTGCACGTTTTTGGTTAAAGTACTGTTCGACCCCGAAAGTACTGCTTGGACGCAAAGTACTGCTCTTTGATTTGCGACAGTTTAGCAACAGTTCAGTAACAGAATTTGTGTCGGTACTGATTTGGGAGGAAGGAGTAATCATGATAGTGACAGATTAGCGACAGTTTAGTGACAGAATTAGTGTTGCTAATAGGCTTGTTTTGGATAATACAAGATTTTTTTTGGTTTTCGAATTAAGGGGAAGTTGAGCATGATTTTTGTTATGGTTTTGGACGACACACACAGAGGTTATTGTTTACACACACAAAGAGTTTGGTTATTTGTTCTTAAAGGATTTAAAAGGCTCGTATTAGATTTATTGAAGAATTGATTACGAAGAGGATTATTTATCACTTATTTGAAGGTGAAGTGGAATGGCTTGGTTTGTGTTCTTATCATCTAGCTTGTTGAATCTAGCAATGTGTGATTTTTCTTATGATGCTCTATGCACACATTGGCTATCACTTAAAGGAGTTACATTGTAGTGCTCAGTGTCTCATACTAGTTGAGGATTCTTTTCAAGGGATTGCGGTCTACTTATATTTGGTTCGTATAAGTATGGAGTTCCGTGGATAGTAAAGATTTAAGACACAAGTTTGGGAAATTCTACTCCTTCATCAAGTTCGTTATATTTGGTTTTCTTCACAAAGTGATCATTACAAGGAGCTTACAGATTTTGAAGAATCAAGAAGATGGTTAACATATGGTTTTTAGAGGAAGCTTATTGTTAAAAGTTTAACCATCTACATGCATCACTCAAGGGGAAGTGTTTGATTCTTATTACTATTGATTAGTATTACTACTGATGGTTTAGATTTCTACTGTTTCAAGTTCATTTTTAGTTGCGGAAAACTTCATGGAGGGTAATTTGAGACATTGGAAGGATGAATTGGATGTGTAGTATTGGTTCGTGGTAGTCAAGATCATTATTTGCATACGTTCCCTATTTGGATAATAACAAAAAGGGAAGAGATGTTTGAGTGACATGGCATGGATTAAGGGGAAGACAAAGGAAGACATACTTGTTTCATTCATGGTGAGATCCCCTGATCTCAATTTCTCTACTTCGTCTAGGGAAGTTCGTTCAAGAATGGTTTTGTCATTATCAACTAGGGAAAGATTGTTGGGAATTATACGTTTGAGTTGATAAGACAAAAGAATGAAACAAGAGGGACTTAATATGACAAGAAGGAAACCTACAAAAAGATGGAAGGACTTGCTTGCAAAAGAAGTTTTATTTATTAGTCCTTATCCTCTAGTATATAAAGAGGACATAGGTGTAGGTTTATTGATTAAGTCTTCCAAGATGTAGTCGACTAGAGGTGTGTGTGTGTTTAGCCTAGACGTTAGGGGAGAATGTCTAGGGTTTTAGATTAGTGTGTCCTAGGCGTATAGTCTTGTAAACGCCTAGGTTATTAGTTTAGTTAGTAGACGTGTTCCTATAAACGTCTATATTAGAGTATTAGTTAATGGTGAATAAAAACCTTGTGTCAATAACAAAGTATTGTTTTTATTATTCCGCTGCGTATTATGTTTATTATCTTTGTTATTGATCCCTAGCTGAGCTTTTAAACGATCTTATCAGAAAATTCCTACACACCACTGAGCACTGCCCATGATGGTGTCGACTGCAACAATTACACAAGGGTTTGCTACCTTCATAACCTTTCTTCTCTCCATTACCTATAGCATACATCCTGGAAGCCTCTCGCTGTTTGTTGCTATATCCCTTAACAGTCTCATTCTTCTTCCTCTTATCACTCTTACTCTTGTCTCCTCCTTTTAACATAAGAGAGTCCATCAAACGCTGGGCTATGGTAATGGCCTCATGCAAGTTAGCCGGATTCTCAGTGATGACATCATTCCTAGTAGCTAAAGGCAATCCATTCGTGTACCTTTCAATCTTAAGGGCCCCAGTACGAACCACTTCTGGGAAAAGCAATGACAACTCTTGGAAGCGACGGTTGTAAGCTTTCATGTCGCTACACTTAACCTTATGGTTCTAGAAATCAACTTCTGACTTCTTAACCTCATTCCTAGGACAGTAAGTCTTGATCAAAAGAGCCTTAAACTGGGTCCAAGTCATGCCATAGGCTATCTCACTTCCTATTGATTTGTGATAGTTGTTCCACCAAGTAAACGCTTCGTCCTTTAGAGTGAACGTCGCGTACTTAACCTTGGCATCCTCATCAGAGTTACTAACGGTAAACACAGATTCAGTTTTCTCCATCCACCTCGTTAGGTAAACCACTCCCTCGGTTCCTCCGAACTCGATGGGACCACAGAAACGGAACACCTTGTAGGTACAACCTCGAGCTCGATTAAGCGGTGGGGTTCCGGCAGAGGTGTTTGAGTGATTAGACTCAGCTGGTAGCCCAGCTACACGCTGTGTCACGAGCTGGTCAATGTGGGCTTGATTCAAAGGCGGAGGGTTTGGTGGGACATGACCATTCTCAACTTGGTCATTAACGTCCGGGTTCTCAACAGCGGGGTTGTTAGTGTTCTGGTTCTCAACAGGTGGAATGGTCGGGGTCGGACGACGACCTCGACGGATAGGAGTAACCCCAGCATCAGGCGTCGATCGGGTGGTCCTAAGCGGGTTTCGTCTGGGTTCCATTGATCTGAAGGTTAACACAAGAGTTTCATAAGTTCACAACTCACGTTCTATTAGACGGGGTTTGGTCTCAAGGGATATCGAATACCGCGCGAGTACACAATCAAGCTAACAAGGATAATTCTACATCATAACGAAATAACGAAAGACCAAATCAAAATCAAACGATGCACTTTCTAATAACCATAACTCATAGTTTTCGAAGTGCAATACATGAAAGGATATAGAGTAATCAAAAATGATCCTAACAACGAAACTAACAAGATAACTAAGATAGGTCTACATCTCGAACTGGGGACTCCTCAGTTTCAAGATGGTACAATACTATAAATCTAAGACAATCTAGCCACGATCAAGGGCAACTCTAGCTGATGTCCTAACATCGTCCATCACTCTCCAAAGTGACGAGATCTCAAGACGCTGAGAGTCGCGATCTCTCCTCAGATCCACGACCTCCTTCTCCAGCTCGCCAACCTTGTGCCAAAGCGTTTGGTCTGCCTTTCGGGCTGTCGTACACTCTGTCCGAAGGTTCCCTACCTGATCATAGAGCTCTAACATGACCTCTCTCTAGAATAACAGTCATCCTAAATACATAACCCATATATGCTCTCAAGTCCTCTACACTAGCCCTCGACACTCCAACTAGTCGATCTGACAACTGACTAAGCCTAACACCGTGGGATATAATCCGATCATGAATAAGACTCGTCTTTCCATACTCTTCGGGTTCTGAAACAATCTCTGATGGCATATCTGAACCTAGTGGGCTACCTATCTCAGGTGAGTGAGGAAGTGAGTCAAAGTCAAAGGGCTGCCTAGGAGAATCAGGCTCAGGCAAGGGTAAGGGAGAGCCTGGTCCTGGAGAATGCGCGAAATGTGCAGGACTCTGAAGTGGCGGAGTACCTCCATCTGGTACATCCTCTTCATCCTCCTCCTGAGGATCTACATCCTCCTCTACATACTCCTCCTCGTCCTCATACTCCTCCTCATCCTCATCAACAGAGGGAGAGTCCATGAGTCAGCGTCTCTGCGAAGGTGAATCCTGTGGTGGTACAGTAGGGATCTAGGTCTTCTATGAGATGGTGATGCAGGTGGTGATGACAAGAGAGAGTGAGCTGACAGGTGCATAGGTGATGATGGTGTTCGTATAGGCATACAGGCAGCACTGCAAGTAAGTCTAGGAGTCTGGGCTCGTGCTAAGACCTGATGCAATGTAAGCTGCCTAGAAGAGCTAGGGCGATCAGATGATGATGAATTGGAAGTAGGATATCGGGAAATCATATAGGGATCACCCTGCGCAACAGCCATCAGAGTCCGTGCTGGGGAAGAAGTAGCAGCAAGGATCTCCTCAGACACATCATAAGCTAGTGAAGGCATGGTCTGTGACAAAGGCATAGGGTAGGTATAAGTGTTTGAAAATGACTAGTTCTAAAAGCGCATCATCAAATCAAAACATATATCACATAGTAAAAGCTTTTAAAATAAACGTACCGCATTACACAAAATATGCATTTAAACAAAAACGCATAAGTTCTATCTTATCACATCATCCATGAATCATATACTTCCAAGTCACACCAATCATATATCAAGCTCATAACATCCCAAAATCAATAAACATATCTCAATACATAAAATCACAACAATCAAATCCTAGTTCATACCATACTCAAATCAACAGGCTTCGGCTTGGCAGACTGGCATGCGTCGGTCGAGAATCAATTTTTCTAAAAAGTGGTTATAGTTCTCAATAACCTTGGCTTTGATACCAATCTGTAACACCCCCAAATCTTGGTATAGCGGAAGACTTAAACAAGTTTTCGGGGTGTTACTGGATTGGCACATCACACAAGTATAGCAAACAAGATAGTCATAATTATAGTTCAATACCAATCCCATAATTAATTATCCAAATACAATCATCCCAAAATAGTCAAATATAAGACCCAACATAGATTATAAAATAGGTCCGCATAATATTATCAGAGTTAAATATGATCCTTCAACCATGCCTAATTGCCAAGCCTGCACATAACGAGCATTCCAAACATCAACTTAATTACCTGAGAAAAACATGCGAAAAGGTCAGCTAACGCTGGTGAGTTCATAGGTTTAAGTATAAATTTAATAGTGGATCTGTAAGATTTTATTTGTTATGCCAGACTAAGATAGATACATAATAAACATACCAATCACATACCAACAACATAAATAAGATCACAGCAGGGCCCCAAGCGACTCTAGCCAGCACAGTCGTAGCAAGGCCAAGAACAAATGCTACCCTGGACTAGGTCGGAGTTAATATCTATTCTTAGCTAGGCAACAGTGTCATAGCAAATGATTGCTACCCTAGACTAAGGCAACATCTACCACATATCTATCTAAACTATTCATCACATAAGCAAATCAAAAGACTTTAAGAAGGTCCAAAAGAGTAGCATGATTTCTCACCCCAATTTAGTTAAAAACAGAGATAAAAGTGGGGCTATGAAACTCACCTCAAACAAGCAAAGCACAAAAAATCACTAGCAAACAACTAACTCGGCTCAACAACTACTGACTCGACACAACCTATTAATATAAACCAATTCTTAATATATATTCCCAACTTCAATATTATATACCCCAATATATTCCTTTTCTTATCTAAAAAATATCTCGTTTCACCATTTAGTTACTAGCGTTTGGTATCATCGTGTGTGTGGTATCGATTCGACAAGACTCCATGAATGCACTCAAATGACCACAATGCGACTCATAACGACACAATGAGACGTCTAAGCGATAAGCTTTATAGTTTAATAAGTTTCGATATAAATAGTTAGATCTTATCAAATTCATAAACTCGATAAACTCAACCATTTATTCATGTCTGTTGGGTTCAGTAAATACCCAAACCCCTTAAGTCTAGGATTTGAATAGAAAATACCCTAAGTGTTTAGGCCGTTAAACACTAACAGGTCACTGAGTGCGTAGTCTCTCAGTGAGCCATCTTCAGGATACTCAGTAAGAGGCGAAGAAGGGGTCTCTCCACTTAGTAAGGTGGAACTTAAGGGGTGAAGACTGACTCAAGAAGAAGATGCTGGATTCAGTGAGTGATGACAATAACTCACTGAATCCCTAAACTCCTCACCAACTACTTATACTAAAGACAAACTGATGTAGAAAACTGAAGGCAATGAAGACTGAAGAATGAGCGGGATAAGGCAGGACAAGTTTGAATCAGATAAGACGAAGTCCTTATCAACCTAAGCCAACTTTCCCTGAATGGCTAACTATCAGGCTCAGTGTCATCACTGACTTATGGAAAGCTGCCTTGTCTCTTACTTAATATAGCCTTTGTAAACAGAGACAAAATACATCAGTATTTTAGTTTCTGTAACCTGTCACTATGTCACTTAGGATAAAGTTAAAACTCCTACTTGTATAAATAGCATAAGATATGGAGTGAAAGATTTAAGCTTGTGAATTGTAAAACACACACACAAGCCATCATTTACTCCTCCAAAAACAACTCATTTCCTGAGATAGCTCAGTGGTTCCATTGTAGTTGTGCTCAGACTTAGCCTGAGCTTCGTGAGGAGTTACAACCCTTTGTCATTTCAATCCCAAGTACTATTCCGCAAGTACTTGGGTAATGTATTGTTTTTTGATGAGGCGATAGTTAGTTCTTTATCTTCTTAAAAGAATATTTGTTTTAAAAATTGGGTACACATCAAGGACTCATAATAATAAAGTAATAAGTAATAAATAAAGTTATGAGCTGCGGTTCGAGATCGGACCCTTGGATCCTTATTTCAAAAGTAGGCATTTAGGTCTTGGCTACCCTCTTACACCGGCCCTTGGACCTTTAGCCGGAATTGGGTGAGGTCTTGGTTTAACACATTGGGACCCTCATTTCATGAACGCCTAGAGTCTTGGAATTCTCCGTCATAACGGCCCTTGGTTCCTTTATTCTGAAACGTGTAAGGTCTTGGAATTACCCCGTGAAGCTCCGTAGTTCATAGCTCATATAAGTAAAAGTATAAGTGCAAAAAAAAAAAAAAAAAAAAAAAAGGAAAAATAAAATAAATAGGAAAATGGGAAAAATAGGAAAATGGAGGAAAAATAAAATAAATAGAGGAAAAATAGGAAAATGGGAGCAAAAGGTAATTACACAAGTAACTTCCATGGGTAGTGTTAGCATCTAAAGTCATATTTAACAATGATTTCGATTTTACGCTTAGTTTGGGGACTTGTGAAAAATCAGGGACGATGTATTCTATCCGTATGGTCACTTCGCGCTGAGTTGTGTTTCCTACTCCGTGATCCTAAAATGTCTTTTGAAAAATGTTGGAGTTATTGATCGACATGAAAGTTCAACAAACCGTCACTCATAATTGGAATATGCTTAATCATAATATCTATATGTTAATCAAAAGGTAAACGGGCGTTTTTAGAATTAAGGATTCTTAATCTCTTTTGAGGAATCTTTGATACTTTTCATAGGTTTAGTAGAAAGAGATTGAAATCTTTAGTTTTAGAAGCGTGAGTTGATTGCATTGCGTGGGGACACGATAATCGTCTAGTCTGGGGTATTTTGATATGTGCTAAAACACATACCATTTCTTTACCAAAATAGACCCAAAATAACCAGAAAAGAGCCGTTTATTGCTAATATGTGTTGGTTTCTTGAGTTTATGCATGTGCAGGTATGGATATGACAAAACACGCAAAAGATAGCGAAATCAGACAAAAACCCTAGCACGAGAGAGAAAGAGTGCTAAAGCTGAGCCGGAAGGTCAGAAGTGAGCATTTGTGAAGATTTTGATGCTGAGAGGATGATTTATGAAAGATTTGACCAACTTTAAAGAAATGGCAGAATCAAAATTGGCAGAAATTACCCCCTGAAGATTCAGATTTGGCAAACATAGTCCTTGGTGTATTTGGAAGTTACAAGATTGGCCCTTGGATTACATTTTCAGTAATTACACAACTGGACCTTGGAGTTTCAGATTTTACATGCTTGGTCCTGATACGTCTTATACGGATTACATTTATAGTCCAAGTCCAAATATATAATACCTTGGCCCATGCAAACTATCCAAGCCCAACCAGCCCAGTTCATACCCGTTAAATCCTACCCAAGTCCATAACTCGGTCAAATAAGTCAACTAAGTCAAAAGTTAATAATATATTAACCAAAATACTTTTACCGCCACTTTTTCCCCCAAATCCAATTACCCAGAAATCCCTATAAACCCTAATTTACCCTTTGTCCAAATAGCCACAATTAAATCAAATCAGGGGCAATATTGTACTTAACCTGACACACTTGACACACGGAATGCCACGTTGGCAATCCGTGTGTCATTCCTTTGCTCTGATTGGCTACACATACGTAGGAGATATGATCCAAAGGTCTAGATGATGAGATGATAGATGGGATTAATCCAAGGGCCACGAATCACCAAGAGAAAGCACATATTTCAGCTTCCAGATCCTTCTTTGGCTTAAGCATTTGCTATAAATACCTCCTTCATTTTGCATTGTAATCATGTAGTAGTAGTTCTGAGTAGCATTGTATTTTTTAAATGTTTTAAGTGTTTTAAGTTTAATTCAGTATTGTATTTCCTTTTGTATTCCAATTTCTCTTCAATAAAATCATTTTAATTATGTTTTCTAATTTTGTCTCTTATTTCTGTTTTTAAGTTCTTGTGTGCTTAAATTTCATTTAAGTAATCATTTTAGACTGTTGTTAAACATTCTTTGCTTAAACTCTCATTAAAACAAAAATCATAAAAAAATAGAAAAATCTCTTAAAAAAAATAAAAAACTACATACTCTGTTTTAAGGTTAAATTTAGTTGTTAATGATATATTCAGCTCTTATAAGCTCTCCCATAGCTTATTAAGTGTTTATATTGTGCTCACTCAGAATCTACTCACATAACAAACTTTGGTCAATAAAAGTCAAACCGCAGAATCATGGTTGAATTGTTCTGTGCTGCTGATACTGGTATGGATTTGGGTTGATTTTTAGTAATTTGGGTTGATAATTGGTTTATATTAGTGGTTTATTGATCTCAGAAGCAAACCATAGTGGTTGGACTATTGTGAGTTCATTTTCTCTTTCCATTTTTAAGTCTGTAGTGTAGAATCAATTGAATTATTTAAATTCTACATTTAGTAGCTTAGATAAGTTCATAATCATTTATTTGTGTTTCTTTTGGAACCTTAAATCATTTCTGTCATTAATATCACTATCTGCACATTTCTGTTTCAAATTGCATAGTTTAGATCATATATGATTTAGTGTGGAATTGCTGATAATTGTGATTCATCTAGGTGTATTTTAGTTTATTGCGTCTTAGTTAAGAATTAGTTAGGTCTGGATTTGAGTGGTGACTTGGAAATTTGTGAATCAGCATAATAAGGGATGTTTGGATCTCATTTCAAATCTGGTTAGAAGATGAGTTTGTGGTAAAATTTCTTTGGTTCTAGTCTCAGTTAGGATCAATAAGTCAGATTAGTTCATTTACTTGCATCTTAGATCGATAAAAGTCAAAATCAATTGTTTCATGCTTTCATTTTCACATCAGTTGGAATTAGAAGATCAATGTTTGCATTTAGGGTTAGAATAGTTTAGTATAGCTTAACTAGGTTTCAATTCAGCTTAATATAACATAATCATCCATTAAATTTGATTCAAATCTCAAAATAGTCAAAGTTCAAATCTGTTTCAAAAAGTCAAAAACATTAAAAGTGTTTTGTGCACCAGACTTTGTGAATTTTTAAATCAGTGATCCTTGTTCTAAAGTTGTTGAAATTTTGGGATCTTAAACTTTAGTTGGTGTTGTTTCAAAATATAATTATAGTAGAATTTTTGGAATTTTATTAAACCACTTAATCTGCTTGTCATTTGGGTTATATTTGCCCTGTACACACTTGTAGTGAATACTGAGTGTGTACTGGTAACTTGCAGATTCTGTAGAAGTCTCATTTGAGCTTGTCTTAGGCTAAATTTTGGTTTATAGGTTCCTTGGTAGGTAGACTAGAGGTTCTCACTTTTAGTTTTAGCTTTAGATTATTCTAGTAGCTTATTTTTCATCTGCAAATTAGCTCATTAGGCCCTTTTAGCATTAGATTGAATCTGAACTAATCACTTGTAGCTTGTTAATCAGAGGTGTAGTTTAGTTGCTGTAGGTGCATTGCAAGTAGTTTTAGCTTATTTCAAGTCATGGTAGCTTATGGTTCTGTAGAATAGTTTGTAGCTTATTTCTAGAAGCTTAATCCATTTCAGTTACATAGCAACTAGTATTTCCAGTGATCCAAAGTAGTTTTTGTCATTTTTAATTGATTCATAATCACTTTTTAGAATTTTATGGAAATTTTCATACTTTTTTGTCACTGTTTACTATTTTTCTGATTTTTAAAATAGATTTTAATACTTTTTTAATAGTATTTAATACAAATAAATCAGAAAAAGCTCAAAAAAAAATATAATTTCATTTTTACTAGATTAAGAAAAATCAAAAAGACATAAAAAATATTTTTCCTGAATTTTCATAGCTTAAATAGTAATTTTTAGTCATTTAATTAGTTTTAAATAGTTTTAAAATCATAGAAATTAGAAACAAGTTCTATTAAAATACAAATCCAATTTTGAAAATTCTTTTTAGTTATTTTAGATTTTTGAAAAATAGTTTTGAAACTTCCTCATAAGTTTTCATAATTGTTAGCATTTTAAATCCATTTTAAAAATTCAAAAATAGTTTTTAATTTAAATAAATTCAAGAAAATTCATAAAAATTAGTTTTAAATCTTAGATAACTTTTAAATTGCATTTCCCAATTTAAAGTAATTTTAGATCACTTTTAGGGATTAGTTTGGTTTAATTTGCATTTAATTTGCGTTTCATTTAATTCGTATTTTACGTTTTAGTTGTAATTTGCGTAATTAGCCATTTGCATTATAAATTTAGAACTTTTATATGCTTCCCTTTACTTTCCCTTGCCCCTTAGTGTAGAAATCCCAAAAATATCTTTTAAAAACATTCAAATCCCGATAATCGCGACGTGAGTTGAAGATTCCATTCAACCCTCGTTCGGAACGATCTCGGTGCTCAAACCTAATACGTTTTAGTTACCCATATACTACACACTTCTCTATAATTGATTTTCCTAAATCAATTTTTGGCGCCGCTGCCGAGGAGGGCTTGTAGTGAATTTTCGTATTTCCGTCTCGAATCGCTTGCATTTGAAGATCCTTCCCCGAGTGAAGTTACCGTCGTTTTTGTATATATATTGTTAATACAAATAAGCCGTAAAAACGTTTATTTATATTTTACGATCTTCTATTGTTTTGGCGATAACAAACGTAAAATCATATTAACGAAACAAACAAAATACGTAAATGGTTTGAGCTAATAGTTTCTAACATATTCACATTTTCACATAAAACACTAAAACAAGTATAAGTGTTTTTATGATTTAGTAATACATATGTACAACAACTAGTGTTTACATATTTGGATAAAATATACCCATAACTAGTATGTAGTATATTGGGTAATATAAATGGGTAGAAACTTAAGTATCACAACCCATTGGGCAAATACATTGAATGTAGTTGGGTACAACCCAAAGCCCATAACCCATGGATCTTGACCCATAACCCATTGCATGACATCATGCTTATATCACATATGGATAATACCCATAACCCATGGATCAACCCATACCCAAGTGACTAAGTGCATTGCACTTAAAGATACATTGTATCTAGCCAAAGATACATGGTTCAACCCATGACCCATGACCCATAACCAAAATACCCATGGGTAAAGAGGAGCATTCCACGGATCCCTAGCTTTGTGCTAGCCGGATCCCAAGTGGAAGAGATCCGTGGGATCTGGGGAACAGTAGGATTTTTCCTCTATAAATAGTGAGCCATTTCTTCATTATTTCTCATCCCTTTTCTAACACACTTTCCCCCCTGAGTTAAATCTCACTAACCTTAGATCCAAGAGATCTATGTTTGTAGTTTTGTTTTTGTGTGATCTTTTAGGTTCCTCTTAAAGGCAAGATCACCACCTTTGAAGTCAAGCAAGCTCAAGTCCATGAGTTGCCATGCTTCCTCATCATCAAGGCTACTGAAGTCTTCTTGTTGATGATTCCTTTCTTTCCTCAAAGAAGTGTAGGGTTGAAGACATTAGTGAAAGATGTCTCAAGTGTCAAGACGAAGATATTAGTGAAGGGTATCTATCGTCTATAGCATAAGCACTTGTGGTAGGTGCTTAGAAGTCAAGACAAAGAAGCATTAGTGAAAGGTGCTTAGAAGTCAAGACAAAGAAGCATTAGTGAAAGGTGCTTAGAAGTGAAGACACAAGACATTAGTGAAAGGTGTCTTGTAGATCTAGTCAAAGGCATTAGTGAAAGGTGCCTTAGATGTACATTCGATATGGTGTGTTTCGATGTACAAGATAGACTAGTATTTGATCCAAGGATATTGATATCCTTGATGATGTTGTAAAGGAGTAAATCTCCTTTGGGATTAG
>OU343223.1:208983581-209005616 GCA_910596185.1 Chrysanthemum makinoi | reverse complement strand
ACACGACAAGGTTCTAACAATGAGCTTTGATATTTATATTATAAGTCTTTTCGTTTACAGGACAATAACATCACTGAGTCAAATAGATTCTTAAGGGATCATGATAATGAATACATGAATATCGATGTTCTAGCCCAACTCCTAATGTTAAAACCAGTTATACGCTTCAATTGGATTAAAACAAGGTTTCAAAATGCATGGAATTTGACAAGTTGTATATTCTATTCAGCAAATACATATTTGTTAGACAGATTGACGTTTTTTGAAACCCGAGAATTTATTAAATTTAAATGTTGCTTTGAGAAAGAGGTAACATATATTTGACCTTGATTTCTAAAATGAATTTATCTACTTATTAAGTTATTAGTATGTTGTTTATGTATGTTTAAGAATGCTATTTGCTTTTTGCCATGTACGAATGTAAACCTAAAATGTAGAGGACATAGGAGCTTGGATGTATTCAAGGTATATCCTTTGAGCTTAAATATTGTTTAATCTTGACCATATAGTTGAATTCGTTATTCACCTTTACGTATAACATACCTTTTAGGATTTGGGACTATATGACAGTTTTATGCCAAAGGCGTCACTCAAACTGGACGTGGCTTTGCATAAAAGACTTTTCTGGCTCAATATTGTAAGCATCCACTACAACATTCACTGGCTACCCCAGCGACATATGGGGGGATTCCCCAGACGTATACATTTGGGGATCACATTTCCCCAGACATGTCGCTGGGGAATCCTAGCTGGGAAGTCTAAAGGGATTGTATCCCCGCGACAATCCCGGCGACGACGTGGGTCCCACTCAAATTTAAGTCAAAAAGCAGTGCCCTGTGGCACATTATCCCCGCGACATGTCGTCTGGGAATAGTCGAATTAAGCAAAATGATTAAGACACTAATTATATTGATTAAGTATCCCGTGACATGTGCTGGGGATACTATGGTACTTGTTGACAAGTCAACGAGTTAGCCTACTATCCCGGCGACATGTCGGGAAACTTGGTTTTCGTTGGCTTGTCAACGTTTAGCGTGTGTTATCCCCGGCGACATGCGCGGAAAGCCCATTTTTTTTTAATGCGCTGCGGTCTTGACGATTCGATTTTTTCGAATTTTTCGGAAAAATCTACCAAATAACCCTGTACCAAAACCTGTATAGACTCGCCACAACTTGTACCAAAACACAAATACCATATAACGGATCAACGCAATACAAATAGATCACAACTTTTACATAAACACGACTCAAAAGTCAATATGTGCATTGATAGATAGGGAAACAAGTGTTTAAATGGCGCCAAGATGAACCTAATAATATATAACACAACTACCTAAAGTACCAATGTAGCATACTAATAATATATAACACAACTAGCTAAAGCTAGTACCAATGTAACATACTAATAATATATACACAACTATCTCGCCGTTGTATCCTCATCACCGCCAGTCTCCTCGTCATCACCACACCCACCACTCCCGCTAGCACCACCCGAGTCATACTCCCTGAACATATCCGTATCTTTGTCGCTTCGAGGAGACTCATCATAAAGCTTACATCTTTGGTGACTTTCTCGTGGGGGCATGCTTGGCTTTGGATGTGGCCCGTGATGGCAATGCACCCCACAGGAATATGCCCGAAGCTTACCCTACTTGCCAACGCATTGATTTGATCATCCGTGTATTCACCCGTGGCCTCAAGCTTTTTCATCTCGTCCTATGTAGTGACAAAAACACAAGATAGTAAATATATTAGTCGGTTTGCTACATTATTTCTCGATAATTCATTAAAGTGTGTTTTGAAACAAAACTTACATATATCCGGCGGTCCTCATCGTTAAGGAATACCCCATCAACAGTATGTGTTCGCCAATAAGTGTCGATGAGTGACGTGGTATTCATGAGTCTGGATGCTGCATCTGTACATGCATATAAGATGAATAATTTTTAAAGCGACAAATCACAACACACCAAAGCGTATAATCATATATATATATATATATATATATATATATATATATATATATATATATATATATATATATATATATATATATATATATATATATAATGTTTATTACCATATTATATATATGTATATATGCATGTAAAATAATTATAATGTTTATTACCATATTATCTCGAAGGCGAGAGTCGTGGGATCCCTCCAGATATGACCTTGCTCTTTTGCGGTTAAGCCGATTTGTAGCGGCTCGAAATGTTCTTGGGATCATTCCAAAACTTAATGTACTCATCCCAATCACCCGCTGTAATTTCCTCGGGACGTGCCCGCCTAATCGCCTCCGCATCGTAATCCCCGGTGGTGGGGTCTATCTTCCAATGTTTGGCTTTGAAAGAAGCCTTGTTAGTATTGTAGGCTTTTTTGAGTGCGAGTTTATGCCTTCGTAGATCTGGGCCAGGGAGGAGTCGATGTGCGGCCTGAGGTCAAATAGGGTCTGCAATCATATACAACAAAACGAAAAGAGAGTTAGAGATATAATTTATATATTTATTTAAATTTGTTTATTTATTTATATGATATAAATAAATAAGCGAATTTAGATAAATATACACAATTAAATGAACGATAATGAAATAAACATAAAGGATAACTGACCCCAATATAAATGATTCCCGCTTCCTCTCCTTGGGACCTTGTCCCGAAGGGTAAAAGGCACCTTCCCTAACGACCTCCCCATGTAGTTAGACCAATGCGCGCATGGGGCCGAGAGGGTTTAAGGTTTGTTTGTCACCCATCTCAAAAGTGATCGACACGGGACCTTTTTCGTCTACGTTGCCTTCAGAGAAAGGTTCCGGGTCTTGTCGCGGGGTATTCACTGCCCGCTGCGCCTGCCGCAAATTGGGCTTTCGTTTACCTTTGCATGCAAAATCAAGTTAGTGATAAAAGTCATAAATATGTATCAAATTTATGCTTGTATTACAATACTCCGGAAATTCTTACCTTTGTTAATGAAGCTTGCCCACAGCCGGTGGATGCCTTGGCGGAGAGACGATCCTCCCCGCCACCGTCACCGCCGTGGGACCGTGCAACATCTGTCGACATCTATACAAGTACAATTAGCATAAGATATAGAAATTCATGAACAAAATAATATAAGCATGCACACATTCAAATACATACACATTCAAATAAATATACACATTTAAACAATCCACAACAATTTCATTCATTCATTCAAATATATAAGTGTATTTTGCAAGTTACAACTCAAGATCAATCTTCTTCTTCACTAGAATAAACTTCCAATGAGACAAAATATTCAGATCCCAAACGGGGGACTTTCCGAAATTAATTTCTAATAAATTAATTTGGACGGGTTCTATAGGATGATTAATTTTAGAGGGGATTTTCCAAAATTAATCACTAAAATCCTAAAACAACTAATTATATAAACTATAAATGCTCATATCAACAAATAATAACTATAAACTAACCAAATAATATAAACGAGCACATGTCAACAAATAATAACTATAAACTATAAACTACATATCATTTCACTTTTTTAACATACATACCATTATTTTAACATACATACCATTTCACTTTTTCACCAAATAATAACTATAAACTAACAAAATTTAAACAACTAATTATTATAATTATAAACGCCACATTTCAAGGCAATTGAACTAATAATAACTATAAACTAACAAAATTTAAACAATAAACATTCCCCAGCGACATGTCACCCGGGATACCAAAAGGAGAAAAAAAAAATTATTACATACCTTGTCTAGCCTCCTCGTCGCCTACTGCCAAAAAAAATTAACTTTCCAAGTTAACAACTTACAACAATAATAATCTGCAAAAATTATAACATACCTCGCTCTTGCTCCTCGTCGGTCCTCGTCGGCTACTGCCAAAAAAAAAAAAAAAAAAAACCACTTTTTTAATTAACAACAACTTACAACAATAATCTGCAAAATCATAATATAATTAACTAATTTAGTTGAATAACATTTAAAATTTGTAAAACAAACCGTGTAACGTGTGGTGGTGGTGATGGTGGATGCGTTGGTGGTGATGGTGGATGCGGTGGTGGTGATGGTTGATGATTGTTGGTGAATGGTGATGGTTTTTGCTGCAGAAATCGCCACAGAAATCGCCACAGGAAGGTTTTTTTTTTTTTTTCGTTTTCTGCAGTGAAGAAGATATCCAGATCTACTTTATGATAAAGTTTTTCCCCGGCGACAATCCCCGGCGACATGTCGCTGGGAAGGTATAGTTTTGTCGTTTAGCGTAAATGGCGCGATAACGAAAATTTTGGTGGTGGGTTTTCATTCCCGGCGACATGTCGCCGGGGAAACTATTTAATTTTTTATTTATTATAATCCCAGCGACATGTCGCTGGGGAAAACTGTTGGGTAAAATTTAATTACTTTATGTTGTTAACGACTTCAAAAAAATACAATTTTATCTTTTATTTTTATTATAATCCTAAATATTTTCCTTCTTTCTTTGCATTATAAACTCTAACAAAAAGCTACCATTCTAAGATCTTTATATTCTTATACGGAGCTTTTGATTTACAATCTAAGAACGCTGTGGCGAACAAGAAAATATTACCTCAAAATGTTGCATGCAATATTTAATTGGATCAAGAAGCCAAATGATGCATAGTTGAATGTGTTTTATAAATCTATGATTCATCAAGAATAACATGTGTTACACATTAGACGTTCAACATCCTGAAGCCTGGTATGTTATAGGTTACACATTTGACGCCAACGGATGAGTGGGTATGTTATGTTATGCTTGATTAGTCGGTATATGGTTACACATTGACGCGTTCAACGGATGAGTCGATATGTTATGGTTACACATTAGACGCTCAACGATGAGTCGGCATGTTATGCTTTACACATTAGACGCTCAATCCAATGAGTCGGTATGTTATGGTTACACATTAGACGTTCAACGGATGAGTCGATATGTTATGGTTACATTAGACGTCAACGGATGAGTCAAGATGTTAGGTTACATTAGACGCTCAACGATGAGTCCGGATGTTATGGTTACACATTAGACGCTCAACGGATGAGCCTGTATGTTATGGTTACATTAGACGCTCAACGGATGAGTCGGTATGTTATGGTTACACATTGGACGTTCAACGAATGAGTCGGTATGTTATGGTTACACATTAGACGTTCAAATGATGAGTCGGTATGTTATGCTTACACATTAGACGCTCAAATCTAATGAGTCAGGTATGTTATGGTTACACATTAGACGTTCAACGGATGAGTCGGTATGTTATGGTTACACATTGACGTTCAACGGATGAGTCCGTATGTTAGGTTACACATTAGACGCTCAACGGATGAGAGTCCGTATAGGGTGGTTACACATTAGACGCTCAACATCCGAAGCCCAGATGTTATGGTTACACATTAGACGCTCAACGGATGAGTCAAGTATGTTATGGTTACACATTGACGCTCAACGATGAGTCGGTATGTTATGGTTACACATTGACGCTCAACTAATGAGTCGGTATGTTATGGTTACACATTAGACGCTCAACGGATGAGTCGATATGTTATGGTTACACATTGGACGCTCAACCTAATGAGTTCGTATGTTATGTTACACATTAGACGCTCAACGGATGAGTCGATATGTTATGGTTACACATTAGACGTTCTACGGATGAGTCGATTTGTTATGGTTACACATTAGACGTTCAACGGATGAGTCGTTATGTTAGGGTTACACATTAGACGCTCAACGAGTCCGTATGTTATGGTTACACATTAGACGCTCAACGGATGAGAGTCCGGTATGTTATGGTTACACATAGACGTCAACGGATGAGTCGGTATGTTAGGTTACACATTAGACGCTCAACGGATGAGTCAGTATGTTATGGTTACACATTAGACGTTCAACGGATGAGTCGGTATGTTATGGTTACACATTAGACGCTCAACATCCGAAGTCTGTGATGTTATAGTTACACATTAGACGCTCAACTGATGAGTCTGTATGTTATGTGTTACACATTAGACGCTCAACGATGAGTCTGGTATATGTTATGGTTACACAATGAACGTTCAACGGATGAGTCGATATGTTATGGTTACACATTAGACGTTCAACGGATGAGTCGGGTATGTTATGCTTACACATTAGACGCTCAACTAATGAGCTCAGATGTTATGGTTACACACATTAGACGTTCAACGGATGAGTCGGTATGTTATGGTTACACATTAGACGCTCAACGGATGAGTCATGTTAGGTTACACATTAGACGCTCAACGGATGAGTCGGTATGTTATGGTTACATTTGACGCTCAACGGATGAGTCGGTATGTTATGGTTACATTATTGACGCTCAACGGATGAGTCCGTATGTTATGGTTACACATTGGACGCTCAACGGATGAGTCGGTATGTTATGGTTACACATTAGACGTTCAACATCCGAGTCGGTATGTTATGGTAACACATTAGACGTTCAATGGATGAGTCGGTATGTTATGGTTACACATTAGACATTTAACGGATTAGTCTGTATGTTATGGTTACACATTAGACGTTCAACTAATGAGTCGCAGATATGTTATGTTACACATTAGACGTTCAACGGATGAGTCGGTATGTTATGGTTACACATTGGACGCTCAACGAATGAGTCGGTATGTTATGGTTACACATTAGACGCTCAACGGATGAGTCGGTATGTTATGGTTACACATTAGACGTTCAACGGATGAGTCCGTATGTTATGGTTACACATTAGACGTTCAACGGATGAGTCCGTATGTTAGTTACACATTAGACGCTCAACATCCGAGTCGTATGTTATGGTTACATATTAGACGTTCAACGGATGAGGCGATATGTTATGGTTACACATTAGACGCTCAACTATGAGTCGGTATGTTATGGTTACACATTGGACGCTCAAACGAATGAGTAAGTATGTTATGGTTACACAACGCTCAACCGATGAGTCGATATGTTATGGTTACACATTGGACGTTCAACGGATGAGTCGATATGTTATGGTTACAATTTAGACGTTCAACGAATGAGTCGGTATGTTATGGTTACACATTGCACGTTCAACGGATGAGTCGATATGTTATGGTGTACACATCGACGCTCAACGATGAGTCAAGATGTTATGGTTACACATAAAACGTTCAACGGATGAGTCGGTATGTTATGGTTACACATTAGACGCTCAACGGATGAGTCGATATGTTATGGGTTACACATTAGACGCTCAACTGATGAGTCGACATCTTAGTGGTCGGGACATTAGACGCTCAACGGATGAGCTGATATGTTATGGTTACACATTAGACGTTCAACGGATGAGTCGATATGTTATGGTTAGACATTAGACTTGAACGATGAGTCGGTATGTTATGGTATACTATTATTATTATTATTATTATTATTACATATTACCATTACTATTATTAATAAAGTCAAACGGTCAAAGGTATCCCCCTACGACATGTCGCCAGGAAAAGTGCAAATAAATTTTGAACGGATGAGTCGATAGGTTATGGTTAGACATTAGACGTTCAACGGATGAGTCGGTATGTTATGGTTACACATTGGACGCTCAACGAATGAGTCGGTAAGATGTTATTACACATTAGACGCTCAACTGATGAGTCGATATGTTATGGTTACACATCGGACGCTCAATCCAATGAGTCGGTATGTTATGGTTACACATTAGACGCTCAACGGATGAGTCGGTATGTTATGGTTACACATTAGACGCTCAACGGATGAGTCGGTATGTTATGGTTACACATTAGACGTTCAACGGATGAGTCCGGGTGATGTTGTGGTTACACATTGGACGCTCAACATCCGAAGTCGGTATGTTATGGTTACACATTAGACGCTCAACGGATGAGTCGGTATGTTATGGTTACACATTAGACGCTCAACGGATGAGTCGGTATGTTATGGTTACACATTGGACGCTCAACGAATGAGTCGGTATGTTATGGTTACACATGAACGCTCAACCGGATGAGTCGATATGTTATGGTTACACATCGACGCTCAACTGATGAGTCATATGTTATGGTTACAAATTAGACGTTCAACGGATGAGGCGGTATGTTATGGTTACACATTAGACGCTCAACGAGTCGATGATGTTATGGTTACACATTGGACGCCTCAACGGATGAGTCGTTATTTTATGGTTACACATTAGACGTTCAACGGATGAGTCGGTATGTTATGGTTACACATTAGACGTTCAACGGATGAGTCCGTATGTTAGGTTTACACATTAGACGTTCAACGGATGAGTCGGTATGTTATGGTTACACATTAGACGCTCAACGGATGAGTCCAGTATGTTATGGTTACACATTAGACGCTCAAATCGGATGAGTCCGTATGTTAGGTTGTTATCGACGTTCAACTAATGAGTCGGTATGTTATGGTTACACATTAGACGCTCAACGGATGAGTCGGTATGTTATGGTTACACATTAGACGTTCAACGGATGAGTCCGTATGTTGTTACACATTAGACTCAACATCCGAAGCCTGTATGTTATAGTTACACATTAGGACGCTCAACGGATGAGTCGGTATGTTATGCTTACACATTAGACGCTCAACGGATGAGTCGGTATGTTATGGTTACACATTGAACGCTCAACGATGAGTCGATATGTTATGGTTACACATAGACGCTCAACGGATGAGTCGGATGTTATGCTTACACATTAGACGCTCAAATCGAATGAGTCGGATGTTATGGTTAACACATTAGACGCTCAACGGATGAGTCGATATGTTATGGTTACACATTAGACGCTCAACGGATGAGTCGGTATGTTAGGTTTAGACATTAGACGCTCAACGGATGAGTCGATATGTTATGGTTACACATTAGACGCTCAACGGATGAGTCGGTATGTTATGGTTACACATTAAGCTCAACGGATGAGTCAGTATGTTATGGTTACACATTAGACGTTCAACGGATGAGTCCGTATGTTATGGTTACACATTAGACGCTCAACATCCGGAAGTCGGTATGTTATGGTTACAAATTAGACGTTCAACGGATGATTCGGTATGTTATGGTTACACATGGACGCTCAATCGAATGAGTCGGTATGTTATGGTTACACATTAAACGTTCAACGGATGAGTCGATATGTTATGGTTACACATGGACGCTCAACGAATGAGTCGGTATGTTATGTTACACATTAGACGTTCAACGGATGAGTCGGTATGTTATGGTTACACATTAGACGCTCAACGGATGAGTCGGTATGTTATGGTTACACATTAGACGTTCAACGGATGAGTCCGTATGTTGGTTACACATTAGACGCTCAACATCCGAGTCGGTATGTTATGGTTTAGACGTTCAACGGATGAGTCGGTATGTTATGGTTACACATTAGACGATGAGTCTTATGTTATGGTTACACATTGGACGCTCAACGAATGAGTCGGAATGTTATGGTTACACATTGAACGTTCAACGGATGAGTCGATATGTTATGGTTACACATTAGACGCTCAACGGATGAGTCGATATGTTATGGTTACAATTTAGACGTTCAACGAATGAGTCGGTATGTTATGGTTACACATTAGACGCTCAACGGATGAGTCGATATGTTATGGTTACACATTGACGCTCAACGGATGAGAGTCAGATGTTTGGTTACATTAGACGTTCAACGGATGAGTCGGTATGTTATGGTTACACATTAGACGCTCAACGGATGAGTCGATATGTTATGGGTTGGACATTAGACGTTCAACGGATGAGTCGATATCTTAGGGTTGGACATTAGACGTTCAACGGATGAGTCGATATGTTATGGTTACACATTAGACGTTCAACGGATGAGTCGGTATGTTATGGTTAGACATTAGACTTTGAACGGATGAGTCGGGTATGTTATGGTATAATTATATTATTATTATTATTATTATTACCATTACTATTATTATTAATAAAGTCAAACGAAGTCAAAAGGTATCCCCGGCGACATGTCGCTGGGGAAAAGTGCAAAATAAAATTTGAAACGGATGAGTCGATATGTTATGGTTAGACATTAGACTTTCAACGGATGAGTCGGTATGTTATGGTTACACATTGGACGTTCAACGAATGAGTCGGTATGTTGTGGTTACACATTAGACGTTCAACGGATGAGTCGATATGTTATGGTTACACATCGACGCTCAACTAATGAGTCGGTATGTTATGGTTACACATTAGACGCTCAACGGATGAGTCGGTATGTTATGGTTACACATTAGACGTTCAACGGATGAGTCCGTATGTTGGGTTACACATTAGAGGTTCAACGGATGAGTCCGTGATGTTAGGGTTACATTATTGACGCTCAACATCCGAAGTCGGTATGTTATGGTTACACATTAGACGCTCAACGGATGAGTCGGTATGTTATGGTTACACATTAGACGCTCAACGGATGAGTCGGTATGTTATGGTTACACATTGGACGCTCAAATCAATGAGTCGGTATGTTATGGTTACACATTAGACGCTCAACGGATGAGTCGATATGTTATGGTTACACATTGGACGTTCAACGGATGAGTCGATATGTTATGGTTACAATTTAGACGCTCAACTAATGAGTCGGTATGTTATGGTTACACATTAGACGCTCAACGGATGAGTCGATATGTTATGGTTACACATTGGACGTTCAACGGATGAGTCAAGATGTTGTGGTTACACATTAGACGCTCAACGGATGAGCCTGCGATGTTATGGTTACACATTAGACGCTCAACGGATAAGTCGATATGTTATGGGTGGACATTAGACGTTCAACGGATGAGTCGATATGTTAGGGTTGGACATTAGACGCTCAACGGATGAGTCGATATGTTATGGTTACACATTAGACGCTCAACGGATGAGTGATATGTTATTGTAGACATTAGACTTTGAACGGATGAGTCGGTATGTTATGGTATAATGATATTATTATTATTATATATTATTATTATTACCATTACTATTATTAATAAAGTCAAACGAAGTCAAAAAGTATCCCCGGCGACATGTCGCTGGGAAAAAGTAAAATAAAATTTTAAAGTAATCAAAGTAACACTAATTACATATTTTAAATAATCAAATGAATCTCGGCGTACATGTCGCTGGAAACATGCAAAATAAAATTTCAAAGTAATAAAATTAACACTAATTACATATTTTAAATAATCAATGAATCCCTACACATGTCGCTGGGAAAAGGTAAGCGGGAAAAGTTCCCGCCACGTTGCACGATGAAATTTTCGGTCAAAATATAAAAGTAGCACATGTCACGGGAAAACCTCTCCATAATTTAGCGACTTTTCTACGAGACTCGTGCCAATGAGGATATATTTTTGTCGTTTAGTGATGATTCCCCAGCGACAATTGTCGCCGGGGAAAACGGCGATGGGGAAACTGGTAATTGTGGTAGTGATCTTGGATATTATACAAGTTTGGGTTATAGAGGGATTTGGATTTCTTATGGCATCTACAAAGCAGAATTCCTTGATTGACAAGTACACTCTCAACCACCTTCTTAAAACTAAAAACAAGTATATGATTATTTGTTGTATTTTTGGCTTCTGTATGGTTTTTGCTGTCAAATGTATAAGCACAGTAGAACCCTCTCTTCAGGCTGTTTTATAAGCACATTAGTATTTTTGGCTTCTATAAGGGTTTTGCTGTGATTATTGGATAACTAGTCAAAAGAAGCCGAATTGAAGTGCTACACATCTTGGTCAAACCTCTAATAATGCTATAGTGACTTGTACTAAGAAAAGCCTTGAACCACTCTTATGTTTACTAAACTTAGCTCCCATAAAATCAACATATGGAGCATGGAAATTTTGTTGTGTTTATCAGTTAGTATAATGAATTAGGTTACTTATGGCCTTATACATCAATTTATTATGGCCTTATAGATTAGTGTACTCATGGCATTTGTTTAATGTTTATTGCATATGCTGGACAAAACTATAGAGCTATACATGAAAATGTGAAAACAACCCTTGAGCATCTTTTGACAAAACTACATATGAGGGCTAATAAGTAAATGATGAAAAGCACACACGATAATAGTGCTTGGATTGAGGAAGTAGTGCCTGAACTGAGGGTACTGATCAGTGGCTGTTTTGGGGAGATTTTGGATATGGCTCGCCAAGAAAATGAGAAAGTTGTATCCTTCTTTACAAAGAGAACGAATATTAGATCATTATTGGTAGCTTTACCTAAGCGACAGATGGCAGAGATGGAAGGAAGCTACTCTCGCCAACTTGAACAAACTGAAGCACTATGTTTTTATCTCCTCTCAACATCAGAAGACCAGTATTCTTATGTAAAACAAAAAGTTAAAGCATACAAAAAGTATAAGTTTGATAACATATCAACTTTTCAAAACCCATCTTCTTCAGTAGTTGTTTAAAACAATGTAACTAACTTGTCATCTTATGTTGTTAGAATGTATAATTTCCAGAAGAAGTGAATGACAATGCAAGGAACCAGAGGGAGTAACAAGACATGAACCTCATGTAAAACTGATGCCTAAGCCTTGACAGTTCTACCTCTATGACAGTGTCCCCTACTGAATATAAGTTATTGTCCATCAATGGAAAAGATTCCTTCTGGACAAAGTTTGGTAATACAACTTTGATATTTCACAATATAACTAACTACTGATAATTTTGTAACATATATGCAGAGAGATACATATGCGCATGCATCATGCATGTGTATGACACTATGATTTTATATACGTGTGATGTTTAATGTTAATTATTCACACACATTAATACATCTGTGTGAACTGAGTATATAGCAGACCATGCCTTAATATCGCCTCCCTATAATCTCACAAAGATGAGTAAATTTAATCTTGATAGTTAAGTGATAGTATCTTGGTGTGAATTACAACATTGTGAAGACACTCGATGATTAAATAAATTGCCTGGAAGACCCTTACTATGTTCCTTCATCAATGAGTAATGGAAATTTTGATTTTATTCAATAATTGGTATGTGACCTACCAGATTATTGGGTAAATATGATTTTAATTACATGTTCCTGTAGCTGAATCAAAACACCAATGAAAAGCATGTTTATCTAAAATAAAGAGAGTTTGCATCCATTTCACATGACACATTATGGGATGTACATGCCAATTTGGTGGAGGTATCAAGGGATTGTTCGTGTAACTTTTGTATTTTTCTGCAGGGAAACTTCTCTTAAAGATCCTGAGAGTCGTCAGAGATCTGTCAATGGCCGCAAGTAATACTGATATATCTAATCACTTGATGAAACAAGACAGAGATTTGAATCAAAGTCAGATGATTATTAAGAAATATAATAACAGGAGCAATGATCCACAGTTTCAAAGTGGATTTTAAACTAATGCATTGATTGCTTAGATCATACAAACGCGCTCAATATGCGCATAACTTAGCGTTCTTAGGTCGCCACCATGCCATGAGATTAATGATAACCAAGCTGGATCCCTGATAAAGAGTATCCGCCTAATAGACATGTACCAAAACATGGGTGATGCTCTGCATAACAATATGTGGATTCAGCTCACAACACCGTATGTCTACTTTGTCAACTTACGTTCTTTATTCGGTTCTATCTAGAGATGTCAACATGGTGGGGCGGATGGCTTGATGATGGTTAAAACTAGAGTGGCAATTTGACCATACATATATATTATCGCTTTGAATTTGGTTGTGTTCTATCTTAAACGGATCATATAAAGTCCATTATTTGATTCAAGATTAAGTAGTTATAAATTTTTTTTCTAATAACAATTCACACATTTCTATTTATATTCTTCTTAAATGCGAATGGAAGTTTTTGGTTAACCCAACACAACCTTTCACTCACAATCAAAACGCACATTTTTTGACCAAACCTGTTTTGAACCGTTAACAATCTGCCCATCTTGCCACCTTCAGCCAATTTGGGTAATTTATGGTGTTAGGAATTAGAAAATTCAGTCATTAAAGAGTCGGTCACCTCAAGTATATGTATTCGATAGATAGCTCGTAGTCGTAGTCATAATATGTTGTAGTAGTTTGTTAAGTAACACCGTGGAGGACGGACGGTCTTTACCCATGTATGCCGATCCACACCCGAGGTGGCGTTTATTTGTAAGATTATAAATACCCTCTACCCCCAAGGTAGGGTTGAGCTCAATACCATTTTTCTTTTGTTTCACATAGTTCCCAACTCTCTTCCATTTCTCTCTCTAGAACTTCTCTCTAAACCTTGTTCACCAACATATGATTATGGTTTAATGTGTTTGTGAAATCCTATATCCTACAATTGGTATCAAGAGCCATTTGTTTGATCATCTCTACATATCCTGGATTTCTAGTGGTTTAAGATGGTTTTTGAGTTTGAGAAAGTTTAGTGGTTTTTGCATCATTTGGATCATCTCTAATGTTAAAGTTTGAATTTTGGGTGTACTTTTGTGTTTAGAATCATTGTAAGTGCTTGGGTTTTGATTTGGTAAGCTTGAATCAATGTGGTTGAGCTTGTTTTGGATTGAAAAGTGTTTTGAAGTTTTTCATGCTACGAATCGTTCTCGTAGTATTTTTCATCATAGCGACTTGCTTCAGTAAAAGGTAGTGAGTTGTAGTGTTAATTGTTAGCGATTTGGTCCTAGCAACTTGCCTATTGAGACAAGTCGACAAACAAGTACAACTTAGTGATTCTCCACTACTTAGCTGCATCACTGGTGAAGTTAGCGATTTGTTTTCAATTTTTAGCGACTTGTATTCTAGTATTCTTAGCGACTTGGTGTTAGCGACTTGATCTACGAGTTGCTCTTTTTTGACTTGACCGTGTAGCGACTTGGGTGCTTTAGCGATTTGTGTCCAAAGAACTTGATCTTAGCGACTTGGTCTTAGCGTTGGTTCACAGAAATTAGATCTTAATGAGTTGCTACTTAGCGATCGGGTAAGTATTCTTAGCTAATTTGTTAACTTTTTGTTTGTAATACTTTTCCATTTAGTAAATCCCTGAAAGAATCTTTCTTAATTAAAGAGTTTTAAAATCCCGTAACTGTTACATGTCTACCAACCATACAATCATCTCCACCGTGATGTTGGCTGTACCGTTCAGATACTCGCCCACCTATGCTGAATGTAATCGACTACGACTTTGGGCTCAACGAATCGACCACTGCCTTGGAAAGAAAAATGGGTCAACATTCTCAAATCCATTGATGAAGGACCTTATCAGTTGAGACTACGGGACTTAATTGATACAATGCGCAGATGGAACAATGATCTATGGATTGAGCACCAAAGACGTATGATGAGCTTAATGATAAGAGAGAAAAAGAGATTCGATGCCGATATCGTGGCCTCTAACATTATACTTCAAGGTCTTCCAAAATATATCTACAAGCTTATCAATCACAAACATCAAGCCAAGGCGTTTGGGATAATGTCAAGATGCTTCTCTCGTTCTCATTAACCAAGGAAGCAGAGAATCTCACAATCTGATGATGAGTTTGAGCATTTCAAGATGAAACCGGATGAGAGTGTCTATGAGTACTACGTGAGATTCCATAAGCTTGTGAATGATATGAGGAACATCAAAATGACCATGCCAAACATTCAGTTGAATTCAAAGTTTGTAAACAACATGAATCCCGAGTGGCACAAATTTGTTACCTCTGTGAAGCTCACTAAAGGACTAAAGAATACAAACTATGAGCAATTGTATGCCTTCCTTCTTTAGAATGAGAGGCATGCTATGTTTGAATAAAGGATTCTGGATCAGTTCAAAACAATCAGGGAGAAACAAGCTCACCAAATGATTCTACAAACCTTTTCTACACCAATGTTGGTATTACCACCAAAGCATCTCAAGTCATACCCATAGGTAATGGTAATTACAAGCTCATCCCGATCCAAAGATATAAGCCTCCCGACTCCAACACACTCATGGAAAACTTCATCAATCAACTATCTCTCATGGTTAGTCAAAACATGAACTCTCTTCCACACACCAACAACAAATAACCTCGAACGCATCCAATCCACACAATGAAGCTAACTGTCAGAGATGGGAAGGTTATGGTGCAACCGGTTCAAGAAAGGCGTATAACGAGGGAAGATGTGGAGTTGGTAGAGGATATGTAGCAAATCAGAATCGTGGAAGGAATCCAAATCAAGGACTAGCAAAGCCAAATGCTGCACTGTGGTGGTGAGGGACACATTGCTAGAACTGCACATCTCCAAAACATCCACGAATGCGGATACTCGAGACAAGATGTTGCTCGTGCAAGCTCGGGATAATGGTGCGCAGCTTTGGATGAAGAGGAGTTGTTGTTTCTTGCCGAGGGCAATGCCAAGACATATGATGCGATGTGGATGAGCGGCACAATTAGAAATAGGTCACAATAATCGAGAATGCCTTTCAAGTCACGACCGTGATGCATACGAATCACGCGTCGATGATGAACCTATCTGACAAACAATTTTCATGGCTAGCATTTCTCCAATGGTCTCTCCTAAGGTCTCATCATCACAACAAGCTGGTCCATCCAAAGACAAAATCATTTCAGAGGTATTAAAACTATATGATGATGTTGATGTGCAAAAGATGCATAATAAAGCATCGCCTTTTGAAACTTATGAATCGAATATTGAAGATGAGGGTAATAGTAATATTGTCCCATATGATCAATATGTGAAAGCAAAGTGAGATTGTACCAAGTAATGCATCTTCTCATCAATAATGATTATGTTTTTGATGAATACATTGTATGTGCCCCGATGATTCTAAGTATCTCAATCAATGCCTATAAAGAATGAGTTGCTATTTATGAACAACGTGCTAAGTTTGAGTTAACCACCCGTGAGCAGGAAATGGATGACCAAATGCGTACAATTATTAGAAAAAGTAATTTTAGAGAAGAAGTATTAAAACAAGAGTTAATCTCCTTACAAGAAAAGCTTTCTAAAACTGCGAAGCAAAAACAAGAACTTCAAGAAAATGTTAAAATGCTTAAGCAAGAATTCAATGCTAAGGAATCAAAACTTTTGAATGATTTTTCCAATCTAAAAACTTTGAAAAACAGGCTTGAAAATAAGTTGTACATACAAGGGAATACCATTCAGACTGCTCACTTGATCACTAAGCATAGAGTCTTAAGCGATAAACATAACATTCCCCTTGTTGAGGAACCAAATCCAGAGGTCATTAAAAAGGCTAGAGCTGATCATAAGGTACTTTATGATGGTAATGAAATCCTTAAGCCTAGGCAAAAACCTAGTTGCGTTGAGTACACTGAGGAAGATAAGAAATCAGATGAAGTCACTAGGGAGAAAATGAATAAGAAGCTAGAAGATCCCGAGTGTAAAATGAATAAGATAACGATAAAACCCCATGATTACACTAAGGAAAATTGGATATCCTTAAACAAGTTTAAGCCTCGAGACTATATTAACCCCTGAACAAGTGTTCCGGAAAAAGGATATGGATATGCAAAAAGCTGAAAATCTTGTTGAAAAGAATCCCCCTTGTAGGAAATTGCCTCAAGCAACTGTGTATCCTCCTAACACACCAATGCACTTAGTTTCTAGATCTATTGCCACTAAGAGCAAGACCTTAATCAGCTTATGTTGTTTATCAATCTGCTTGTTGATTTTGAGAAAACGTGTAAGAAGAGAATCACACCTACTGGGATAACTGAGGGGAAAGGGTTTTGAGCAAACTAAAGAATGTTATTTAACTAAGGTCATGCCTTTCTTTAAACAATTAAAAGGTCAATTTGAGAGTCTTCAAAAGGGATAAATTCAGATATTAAAGAAATGGAAAAGGAATTTGATGCAATGATAGTTGAGGTCAATGATTATGAACAGGCTGAAATATAATGAAGTTGAAAGGAAGAACTTGCACATCGTAAATGAGAATTTGATTTCAAGTTGTGTTGCTCAAGATGTGTTTTATACTCTTACTAAGCACTCTATTACTGCTTCTCGATTTCATGAATTATCTATTGCATTGAAAGTTTCCCATGATCGTGTAATTGAGCTTGAAAACAAAAACTCTGAACTAAATGAGAAAATTGATCGGGATGATCACGATAATTTGGTAAAACATCTTTCTAAACTAGAAGTTGAACATTTTAATTTACAACTAAAATATCAACATCTTAATGAAAATGTCAAAACCTCAAATATCAAGACATCCTCAGATGTTCCGAGTTTGATGCGCTTTTCGGATAAACAAACCTGACCCGAGCGATTCAAGCTTCAGCTCATTGTAACACGATCGAAAGTTGAAAGCCCAAATTACTCAATTAAAGGGTGAAAAGAACAATGTGACTGGCTCTCAAATGCCTCCTCCTTTAGATTCTTAGTATTCTCAAACTTTTCATCTTCAAAACTTAGTTAATGCTTTACAAAAGAAAACAAAAGTTTTCTAAAAGAAAATGAAAAAGTTAAACGACACTTTAAAGAGTTATATGATTCAATGAAAGTCACCGTGACAAAAACAACGAAAAAATAACGCCTTTACAAAAGAAATTGAGAATCGAGGAGTCAGGGAAAAGGAAACTTCCACTTGTTTTAATGAGAATGTTGCATCAAAGTCATCCCAAGTTGCAAATATACTTGATCAAAGTTAAATACATTCCTCCTCATCTTAGGAATAATGAACCTGTGTTTCATAACTATTGTGCTCACCTTCAGGCCAAACGATCTCAAGAGCTACTAGAATGTTTAATTGCAACATGTCCTAAATCCTTAGGTGCGAAAGGTAAAGCTGTGATGCCTTGTTCTATGCCTAGTGTCAAGCATACAAACCATTCTATGCCCAGTGTTAGGAAAGTGAACAATAATGTGCCTTCAAGTAGTTCAGATCCTTGCACGTCTAGTTCAGGAATGCAAAAAGTAGATCAACCAACTAATGTTCCCATAATTCCTTCTACAGGAGTAATCAGTGACATAAAAGCAAGCGGGTCAAAGCCTCCAGGCAATACCAAGCATGATAGGTGATAACATCAAATAGTCCTGATTATTAAGTGTCAATTTCCCCCGATAATGCTCGTTATTTATATGGATTTACGCTTGTTTTCCATTATTTTACACTTTCAGGTAAATTACGAGCATTGGAGCTAAATAGACGTGGAAATGGAAACGTTACTAAAGATTTATCACAGTATGCTTATTTTGAAGAAGTTACGGCGTAACTCATCTCTCACATTACGCATACATAACTATTGCGTGACCCAGAAGTCAAACTTATCAAGAGGTTACGGCGTAACTCCACCCAAAGGTTACGACGTAACTCCATTAGGTCAAAAGAGGTTCCACGTGCCTACACAGAACTCACTACACTTACGATGTAACCTTGAAAACTACGTGTAACCACTTATTAGGTTCCAAGTAACTAGCAGATCTAGTGCATTTACAGAGAAATAGAAGGTTACGACGTAACTCCTCTATGGGTTACACCGTAACCGGACACTGCACCTGCCTATAAATACCCCACAAATTCCAGCATTTCTAATCATCCCATTCCACACACAACACTCTGAGAACGTGGGAAAAATCTCAAGGGAGGTCTAGGGAAGCATACTGGTTTGTCCAAGGAGAAGTCACACCAATACGATAAGCTTTAGCGTTTATTATTTCTTTTACTTTCAATTCATGTATTTCGTACCTTGGAATATTGAATTGATGTGCATGATTAATATGGCGGCTAAGCACCCTTTGGTGCTAGCCTAGTTATGATTCCTTAATTGTTTTGTTTTTTACCTTTACTCCGCATACAATTATTTCTAAGTGTATGCATGCATAGTTCTTTGGTAGTCACCCCTCGTTCGGTAGTTTTGAATGGCGATAGAGGCCAATTGCCTAGGAGATATGACCAACTGACCCTAGGTGAGCGGACTGAGACGGAAGGGTAAGATATGACCAACCCCACGACCCTTTCTACTTGTGCGATTTGACCAACTGATCACCTATCGTTTGGATGAACTTAAGAATTGGGGTGTAGTGTCTAAGTTCCTAACGGTCGGGCACTCACTATTTAGAATCTAGCATGTAGCGATACTTAATGACTCGGCTTAGGGACCCGAACAATAGGACTTATGACGGGATGACTTCTCTTGTGGTGGCATCTTGCCGATAGGTTAGGCTTAGCGAACACCAAATGCCCTCTCAATTTTACCCCACTGAAGTAATTGGAAGTAGATAGACGTAGACATAACTAGTTAGGAAGATTAACTAGGTTAGCACCACTATTCCTCTATTGATTTCCCTTCTACCATTTATTTGCTTTTATATTCTCCATTAGTAGTTTAATTAATTAAAACCCTATCAAACCATTTATATTCTGTGATAATTAGACTTAGTAATTATCCGACACACATAGCTCTTTGGGACGACCTCGGCTTTACCATTTACTACACTACACCTAACGGGTACACGCCCATTAGTGCATAGGGTAGACCATAGGTATAGCGAGACACTATAAATATTAAGACACGTCAAGAAACTTGCATCAAGTTTTTATACGCCGGGAGCTATTTTAGGATTTCATATTAAGTCCTGCTTTTAATTTTCTTTCTGATAATGTCAGGATACAAGACTCGCAGCTCTAGGCCCTTTCTAGCTACCCCATTTATTGACCCGGAGAAGCAATTTCGGAAAAAGGATCTATTCTCCTGCTCCTATTCACAACATCTTCTCATTTTACTAATCGCACTACCACAGAACCAGAGGTCATCAATGAAAATAATATCAATGACCTTACCATGGAGCAGTATTTGGACCTACCAAACGATAACTGCCAACGAAGCTTCACTAAGGATTCTCCTACCGAAAGATACTCCATCCGCATCATATTATTCGAGAGCTACATGAGCTTAAGTTTTCTGGAGACAAAGATGAGGACGTTCAGGATCACGTAGATGAAGTTCTCCACTTATCCTCTCTTTTCAACGTCAGGGTACTCCAAGTTATTCACCACTGCAAGGATTTTTCCTATGACTCTCACCGGAACAACAAAAGATGGTATAACAAAAATCCTAGTGAAAGTAAAGAAGCATGGGGAAAACTAAGAAAGGAGTTCGATCCACAAGCAATTTTGCCCTCCTTCAAAAATGGCTAGGCTTCTTGGGAAAATCTATCAATTCATGCAGATTGAGAAGAAACGCTTGCCGCAAGCGTGGAAAGATTTAATGAACTTCTCTATCGATGCCCTACTCATGATTTAAACAAACATCAAATCGTGATACGCTTTTTATCTAGGGGATTAATGCGCAAACACAGAGAACTCCTTGATTCACCAAGACCTATTCCTAGCATGATTCCATCGATCGATTTGGAATGTATTCACCGATTCTCAATATTGCTACAAGTGGCACATGGATACTGGATACGAACCGAGAGATAACTTCGATCATAAGGTAATGAAGATAATAACAAAGCAAGAGTACAATTACGGGGAAATTTTTGAAAAACGGAGATTGGAAAGAGAAGCTGAAGCATGTAGGTTTGAAAAAGTTAAAAGTGTATTTGAGACCAATTCCTGGAACAATATTGAAAAAAAGATTCTCGACCACATCAAAGAATCAAGAGAGCGCGACGATAGGATTGAAAAGATGATGAAAGCATTCGTGGATAATACGGTCTCTTCTATTAAAATTCACGATGATAGGATAAAAATATTAGAGAAAAGTGTTAGTTCATGTTCGTAAGCCATCTCGATTACCTAGCTGCTCGGGAGGAAGAAGTTGTCCACACTGTAGAAACTATCCTCGAAGAACCTTTGATCTTTTCTGAAAAAGGTTAAGTTGACGGATCGACATGGAGAAACAATCACTTTTGGACCAAACTCTGCTAGTAAACCCTCCCAATGATGCTAATGATACTACGCGGGAATTAAGTTATGATGAGACTATTCGCCTCAACGAAAGATGCTCATCGGTTTTGAGGAACGAGCTACCACAAAAGGAAAAA
>OU343223.1:208820023-208983481 GCA_910596185.1 Chrysanthemum makinoi | reverse complement strand
TTTGATTGTTTGGCGCTTGTCTTATCGTTTAATTTGTCAAGATAAGCGATTTGTTAGTTGGAGCGAATTTGTCTATTTGAGCGATTTGTTGGCTGAAGCGACTTGTCACTTTTGAGCTATTTGTCTCTTGAGATTTTGTGTTTTCTTCGCGGTTACGCCACGTTTTCATGTCTATCAACGCATCCTACTATCATCTCTTCTGTTGAAGACGCCTGCCGCGGATCCGATACTCGTCCACCTATGCTAGGTAACGGATTATGACTCATGGGCTCAACGAATTAGGTTGTACTGCTTGGGTAAAGAAAATGGGGTTAACATTCTCAAATCAATTGATGAAGGACCGTACCAAGTTGAGACTACGAGACATACTTGAAATCACGCTGATGGTCTCAGGACATTAGGATTGGATAGACCAAAGACATATGATGAACTACCGATAAGGAAAAAAGAGACACGATGTTGACATTAGGGCTTCAAACATTGTACTTCCTACCAAAGGACATCTACAAGTTAATCAATCACAACACGAAGCCAAAGCAGTTTGGGAACAATGTCAAGATGCTTCTCTCGTGTTCAATTAACTAAAGAAGACAGAGTGTCTCAACTGTATGATGATTTTGAGAACTTTAAGATGAACCTGGGGAAAATGTCACTGAATACTATGTGAGGTTCCACAAGCTCGTGAATGACATGAGGAATATCAAAATGACAATGCCAAATATCCAGCTAAATTCAAAGTTTGTGAACAACATGAATCCTGAATGGCACAAATTTGTCACTGCAGTCAAACTTAACAAAGGATTGAGGAACACCAATTATGAGCAACTATATGCTTATTTACTACAAAATGAGAAACATGCTGCGTTTGAGCGAATGATCATGGAAAAGTTCAAGACCAATGCCGAGATGCAAGCTCTTTAAATGACTCAACTGCATTCTACACCAATGTAGGGATTACTACCAAAGCATCACAAGTCATACCTACCGGAAATGGTAACCACAAGCTCATTCCCTGATCCGGGTATAAGCCTCCCGATGCCGGTAGTCATGGAACACTTTGTCTATCAATCTGATCTTATGGTCAAAAAAACTTGAATCTCACCCCACTCACCAACAATCATCTCGAATCGCATCAAATCTTCACAAGCATGCTATTGTTAAAGAAGGAAAGATAGTGGTACAAAATGTGCAAGGAAGACAAAATGCATACCTTCCACATAATGAGCAAGGGAACGTGGGAGCTGGATATGGGAATGTTGAGCGGATATAAGAATGTCGTGCTGGATATGGGAATGCTAGCGTGGTGGTGGATATAGGCAATCGAATCGTGGAAGGAACATGGCTCAAGGTCAAGTAAAGCCCATCAATTGTTACAACTGTGGAGAAGGACATCGCAAGGAATTGCACCCTTCCAAAACGTCCACAAAATGCAAAGTACTTCAGGGATAAGATGCTGCTGGTCCAAGCTCAAGACAATGGAGCAATGCTGAATGAGGAAGAATTGCTATTTCTTGCCGGGGAAATGCCGAACTTATGATGCTGATGTGGATGAACAGCCAGGCAGTATGGGTCATAACAAGCCCAATGCATTTCAAGTCGCAGACTGTGATGCATTTGATTCAGATGTTGATGATGAACCAACCGCCTGCACCATCTTCATGGCTAATATCTCACCAATGGTAACTCCAAGGGTCTTCTTCACCAAACAGCCACTCCTTCCAGGGAATTTATCATCTCAGAGGTATTAAAACTATACGATGATGTTGATGTGCAAAAGATGCACGACAAAGTACAATCAACTAAAATTATTGAATCAGATATTGAAAATATGGGTAATATCAATGTTGTCCCATATGAGCAATATGTGAAACAAAATGAAATTGAAATTGTACCAAGTAATGCATCTTCTGCAGTCAATGATGTCTATATTCATGATGAATTCACTGCATGTGCCCCTGATGATTCTAATATTTCTGAACTAAACGCCTATAAAGAAAAAGTTGCTATATATGAACAACGTGCTAAGTTCGAATTGACCACCCGTGAGCAGGAGATGGATAACCAAATACGTACAGTTATTAGAAAAAGCAATTTTAGAGAAGAAATGTTAAAACAAGAGTTAAACTCCTTACAAGAAAAAGCTTACAAAAACAAGCTAAAAAGCAAGAACTTCAAGAAAATGTTAAAGTGTTTAAACAAGAATTTAATGCTAAGGAATCAAAACTTTTGAATGACTTTTCCAATGTAAAAACATTGAAAAATAAACTTGAAAACAAACTATACGTACAAAGGAACACCATTCAGACTGCTCATATGATCACTAAGCACGAGTCTTAGCGATAAGCATAGTATTCTTAGAGAGCCAAATCCGAGTACTGAAAAATGCTAAAGCTTACCATAAGATTGTATATGATGGTAATGAGATCCTCAAGCCTAGGAAAACACCATCATGTATTGGAAGCACGGAAGAGGATAGAAAATTAGAAGATGCCTCTAGGGAGAAAATGGATAAGAAGCTTAAAAGATCCTCGTGTAAAAATCAAAACATAACGGTCAAACCCCATGATTACACTAAAGAAAATTGGATTTTCCTGAACAAGTTTAAGCCTCAAACTCAATTAACCCTGAACAAGTTTTTTGAAAAAGACATGGATAAGCAAAAGCAAATGTACTTGTTGAAACAAACACTTTTAGAAAAGTGCCTCAGCCCATCGTATCCTCCGAATACACCAATGCATTTAGTGCCTAGAACTCTTCCAACTAAGAGCAAGACCTTAATCAGCCTGTATGTTGTTTATCAACTATTCGTTGATTTTGAGAAGACATGTAAGAAGAGAATCACACCTACAGATAAATCGGGGAAAGGGGTTTTAAGCAAACTAAAGAATGTTACTTAACTGAGGTCATGCCTTTCTTTAAACAATTAAAAAGTCAATTTGAGAGTCTTCAAAAGGGGATAGACTCAGATATTAAAGAAATGGAAAAGGAATTTGATGAAATGATAGTTGAGGTCAATAATTATGAACGGGAACTTAAATATAATGAAATTGAAAGGAAAAATCTGCATATCTTAAATGAGAACTTGATATCGAAGTTGTGGCTCAAGATGTGTTTTATAATGTTACTAAGTATTCTATTATCGCTTCTCAATTTCATGAATTATCTGTTGCTTTGAAAGTTTTCCATGATCGTTTCATTGAGCTTGAAAACAAAAACTCAAAACTAAATGAGAAAATTGACCAAGATGATCACGATAATTTGGTAAAACACATTTCTAAGATGGAAGTTGAACATTTTGATTTGCAACTAAAATATCAACATCTCAAAGAAAATGTTAAAACCTCAAACATCAAGATATCCTCGGATGTTCCAGAGTTTGATGCAGTTTTTGAAATAAACAAACGTGACGAACATATTCAAGCTCACTGTAACACGATCAGAAAGTTGAAAACCCAAATTTCACAATTAAAGGGTGAAAAGAACAATGTGACTGGCTTCCAAATGCCTCCTCATTTAGATTCTCAATTTTCTCAAAACTTTCATCTTCAAAACATCATTAACGATACAAAGAAGAAAATGAGAGTTTTCTAGTAGAAAATGAAAAGGTCAAACGACACTTCAAAGAGCTATACGATTCAATGAAAGTCACTCATGACAAGAACAATGAAAAAATAACTTCGTTACAAAAGGAAATTGAGAATCTGAAGAGTTAGGTAAAAGGGAAAATGCCACTTGTCTTTAATGAGAATGTTGCATCAAAGGCATCTGCAGATTCTAAATATACTGTGACTATTAAATACATTCCTCCTCATCTTAGAAATAATGAACTTGTGTTTCATAACTATTTCTGTCACCTTAAGGATAGTCTAGAATGTCTCCGTGAGATTGTAGAAGAGGATCGCATAAATAAGCCACTTGATAGTGAAATTAGGTATGCATTCTTATATGCCAAACGATCTCAGGAGCTGTTAGAATGTTTAAGAGCAACATGCCCTAAATCTTTAGGTGAGAAAGATAAAGTTGTGATGCCTTGTTCTATGCCTAGTGCTAAGTATGCAACCCATTCTATGCCTTAGTCTATGCCGAAAGTCAAGCATGTGAGCTTTGATGTGCCTATAAGTACTTCAGATCCCAGCACTTCTAGATCAAGAATGCAAAAAGTAGCAAAACCAACTAATGTTCCCATAATTCCTACAGGGAGTAATCAAGGTACAAAAGCAAAGGGGTCAAAGCCTCCAGGCAATACAAAGCAAGATAGGACCTTGCAAGTTAAGAGTGATCAAAGGAAGAGAGTAGAAGACCACCCTAGGAACATTAAGTTTGATTTGAATAAAACGAATCGTGTTGATTCCAAAGATAGCTATGCTGCATCGTAATTAGTTGGAATTCTGCTACTATTTGCAAAACATGTAATGAATGCTTGATGGCTGGTATTAATCATGAATGTGTTGTGAATGAGATGAGTAATACTGCAAAATTTCCTGTTAAAATGGTTAACACTAGACAACAGGATAAAAAGGTCAGAAGACCAAGGAGGAAGAGGGCTAGAAAACATTGGAAACCAAAAGGAAGAAAATTTAGTAATATAGGTTATCATTGGATACCTACTGGCCGTAAATTCAATCTTAATGAGTTGTGCCCTAAATTATCTAGATAAATACCCATTAGGAAATGGATGCCCACTGGTAGAACTATACCTTTAAGAAGTGAACATACTTTGAATAGATCTACTGTTTCTACTAGCTCGACATCTACATCTAATGATTGTATTGACTATGTTTCTGATGTGGATGTTCCAATCTCGTTTTCTAACCAATTGGAACCCATTATTGCATGGGGATC
The DNA here is from genome assembly GCA_910596185.1 of Chrysanthemum makinoi. NCBI lineage: Eukaryota > Viridiplantae > Streptophyta > Magnoliopsida > Asterales > Asteraceae > Chrysanthemum > Chrysanthemum makinoi. The sequence continues at coordinate 208,978,639 of OU343223.1, read as the reverse complement.
CCAATTGTCCAGTTATCCATTCTTGTCTGTGTTCAACTGCAGGTCATTCAAATCGTTTATGGTACCTGGACTCGTGCGTTCCAAGTATATGACTAGAGATCGCCATGGCTCATGAACTTCATGAGCAAATTTATCGGGACTGTTAGATTCGGGAACGACCATTTTGGGGCAATTATGGGTTATGGAGATTATGTGGTTGGTGACAGTGTAATTTCCAGGGTATAATACTATGTTGAAGGTCTTGGTCATAATTTGTTTTCTGTCGGTCAATTCTGAGATTCTGATTTAGAAGTGGCTTTTAGAAAACATACTTGTTCCGTTAGAGAACTTGATGGTGTGGAACTTTTAAGAGGTACACATGGTACAAACTTATACACCATCTCTATCGAAGATATGATGAAGTCTTCTCCAATATGCTTGTTGTCAAAGGCTTCGAAAACAATGTCATGGTTATGGCATCGTCGTCTCAATCACTTGAACTTCGGCACCATTAATGACCTTTCCAGAAAAGACCTAGTAAGAGGCTTACCAAGATTGAAGTATGAACAAGATCATCTTTGTATAGCATGCCAATTGGGAAAAGTCAAGAAATATGCCCACAAACCCAAACCCACAAACTCAGTTATGGAAGTTCTTCCCACTCTTCATATGGATCTGTGCGGACCCATGAGAGTGCAAACGATAAATGGGAACAAATATGTATTAGTCGTTGTTGATGACTACTCTCGATTTACTTGGGTTAAGTTTTTTAGGACAAAAGATGAAACTCCATATGTCATCATCAAACTTATCAAACAGTTACAGGTTCGACTTAACAAGACTATTAGAATTGTTCGAACAGACAATGGCACGGAGTTCGTTAACATAGAATTAAGTCAATTTTATGAAAGCATTGGAATCAGTCATCAAAGAAGTGTTCCACGTATGCCTCAAATGAACGTGTAGTTGAAAGACGAAATCGGACCCTTGTTGAAGCCGCAAGAACAATGCTAATTTACTCAAAGGTTCCAATGTTTCTTTGGGCTGAAGCCATTGCCACCGCTTGCTACACCCAAAATCGTTCCCTCATACACACCACTCATGGAAAAACTCCATACGAACTTGTCCATAAATGAAAACCTGATCTCTCCTACATTCGTGTATTCGGTGCTTTGTGCTATCCAACGAATGATGGTCAAGATTTAAGTAAATTAAGGGCTAACGCGGACATTGGAGTTTTTGTGGGTTACGCACCTAACAAGAAGGGTTACCGAATCTACAACAAAAGAACTCGAGATATAATGGAAAGTATTCACGTCACGTTCGATGAGCTGTCTGGGCAAATGGCTCCAGCGCAATCAGGTTCTGGACCCGCATCTTAACTTTTGATTAGTAGTCCTATTAGTTCTTCTCTTGTACCTAACCCCTCACAAGCAATTCCGTACGTACCACCTTCGGAAGATGATTTGAAGAAATTGTTTGATCCAATGTTTGATGAACACTATGAGCCTATTGCTAATGATCAGTCAAATCCATCAACAGAGGCTGTCCCTAACCCGCCAACGTAGATAACCCTTCGTTTCTATGTCATTGAGTCAAGAAGCCAACTGCAGATCACTCATACTCATCATCAAATCCTCAATCATCGAGTGTACATCATGGAAATGTTTCTGGCATCTATGATGGAGATAACCCCTTTGCTACTCCCGAAGATGCTCCATTTGAGAACATATTTGCTCCTAAACCAACTTCAGAACCATCTTCATCAGGAGATCCAAACTCTGCTACGCCGCCTCAACAACAACCATACGAGCACCTTAGAAAATGGACACATGACCATCCATTGGACAACATCATTGGAAACCCTTCTCGCCCAATATCCACTCGTAAACAACTTGCAACTCATGCCTTGTGGTGCTTCTTCAACTCCATACTATCTAAGGTCGAACCAAAAGACGTTAAAACTGCCATGACTGAAGACAGCTGGTTCAATGCCATGCAAGAATAAATTCATGAGTTTGATCGACTAGATGTATGGGAATAAGTACTTGCTCCTGACTGTGCTATGATCATTGCTCTAAAATGGGTCTTCAAAGTAGAACTTGATGAGCATGGTGATGTGCTAAAGAGCAAGGCTCGATTGGTTGCAAAAGGATACCGTCAAGAGGAGGGTATTGACTTTGAAGAATCATTTGCTCCAGCTTACGTGATCGAGGCAATCGAATCTTCCTGATAACGCCGCAAGTAAGAACATGGTAGTCTATCGATGGATGTAAAAACCGCTTTTCTTAACGGAGATCCGAAGAAGTAGTATACGCCGCCAACCTGAAGGTTTTGTGAATCCAGAGCAACCTAATCATGTCTACCGCTTGAAGAAGGCCCTTTATGGCTTGAAGCAAGCTCTAAGGGCATGGTACGCCACGCTATCGAAGTTTCTTGTATCTAATGGATTCAGCAAAGGAGAAGTTGATCCGACATTTTTCACCAGAAAGTCAGGAAAACATTTAATTCATGTTCAAATCTATGTTGATGATATTATTTTTGCCTCGACTGATGCCAATGAATGTGACCATTTTTCTAAGGAGATGGGCTCCAAATTTCAAATGTCAATGATGGGACAAATGTCATTTTTCTTGGGATTACAAATTTCACAAAATCCCGGAGGCATTTTTATCAATCAATCTAAATATGCTAATGAAATCTTAAAGAAATTTGGATTTGATTCTTGTGACCCTGTTGACACCCCCATGGTGGAGCGTACTAAACCGATGAGGACCACTCAAGGATCATGGTTGACCAAACTAAATATCGTAGTATGATTGTGTCCCCGATGTACCTTATCACAGCCAGACGCATTCTGCTTCACAGATGCATGTGTGCTAGATATTAGGCTAAGCCTCAAAAAGCACCTTGAAGTTAAGTTAAACGGGTCTTTCGTATTCCAAGGAACCATCAACATGGGACTTTGGTACCGAAGGACACCGGTATGTCACTAACAAAATTTATGCGCATGCTTCCACTCAATGCCAGGTGTCAAGATACACGCCGGGCAAGTCGAGGTGCTCGCTTTAGTGATAGCCATGTCATCTTGCTGTGCTAAAATCCTATGGATGAGATCCCAATTATCTGACTATGGCTTTGAATTCAACAAAATCCTTCTGTACTGTGATAACAAGAGTGCCATTGCTCTCTCATGCAACAATGTTCAACATTCAAGAGCAAAGCATATCGACATTCGACATCATTTCATCAGGGAACAAGTGGAGAACGGTGTGGTGGAACTATATTTTGTAAAGACTCAATATCGGTTAGCGACATCTTCACCAAAGCTCTTCCTATAGAACGTTTTGAGTTTATCCTTCCTCGACTTGGTCTAAAGAGTCTACAACCGGAAACACTCAAACGTCTTCAAGAGGAAGACGAGGAGTAAAAGTTTTTCTTAATCCATCTCTTGTAAATATTTATTCGAAAAAAAAAACCCACAAAAAGAAAATAGAAAAATATAAAATTTCAAAAATCTATAAAAAATCAGAAAATCTTTGAAAAAGCAAAATAAAAAAAAAATTAAAAAAAAATCCATCTTTTTTTATTCTTCGATAACATCTATGGTCTTTGATTTGTCACTCTAAGAATGACACGGGTCTTTAGATGAAGTTCGAATGTATATAAGCTTTAAAAAAAATAACAAAAAAAAAAAAAAAAAAAAAAGAGAGAATGAAAAACAAAGGTTTATAGTCATTTCAGACTGTACCCCATTTTAAAAGAAAGAACAGAGCCATGCTTTATCTTACTTTTCAAATCTCATGCTCTGATTCTAAAAACAAATGTTTGTCACCAAAAAGACAAATGTTTCATTCACAAATATTTTTCCTTCTCTAAATTCTTCTGAAAAATATTAGTTATCTAATGAAAACTAAATAGCTTTGAAAATAACTCGGAGAATGATTTCAATTAAATCAAAAAGGTTATTTGTCAAACAATTGCAATGTCTTATACAATTGGTTCAGACCTTGGCTAATGTTATGTTTTCATAAGATACTCAAGCATGCTTGAACATTGGAGTTTAAAGTCTCAAAATCTGATCCTTATCAGTTAAAATGTTTTGTCAAAAGCAAGTCACAATTTTCCTCCAAAGTCTTCAAAATTAATTTAAATCAATAGAGATCACAAATCTCAATGGAGTTGAAATTTGTGATCGGGGGAGAATTTTTGATTTAAATTGGATTTAAACTGATAATTCGATAAATGGTTTTGTAAGTGATTAGCAAGCTCTCCTCCCTACATGTGCAAAACGATTTCAAATTTTCCATGCACATGTTAAGGGGGAGTATCTGTATCAAACCAAAAAGGATTGAAACGTGATTAATTTGTCTCTAAGTGCAGGTTCTCCCTAAATGTGCAAAATACTTTCGAATCTCGATGCACATATTGAGGGGGAGAAACTTTTTGAAAACCACATCCTTTCCCAAAATTTTCTTTAACAAAGTATTTAAAATACTAATTTAGATCGGGAAAGTGATGTCGATATTTTTAGAAAATGTTGATCAAAGAAGTGAATTCTTCCTCTTGCCTCCATGTGCCAAAACGGTTTCAAACATACGATGCACATGTTGAGGGAGAGTTTTTTTTTGAAATATCAAAAAAAATTCAGGTACAAAATGCTTTGATCATAGATCACAAGTACCTGGGTTGATTATTCAAATGGTTTTCAATTGGTTTCAATGGCAAAAGAACAATACCAAAAAGACCTACCAAAATTATTTATGCATGGAGATATAAGGATGGTTAGGTTAGGTATTCGTTCCCACGATCCCGCCAGAGCCAGAGGGAGCTACCCAGGGACAATCCACTAGATAGTGTAGAGCCCTTTAGGTATGATGAAAAAAAAGGAGAAAAATGAGAAATGGGAAGAGTGCCGACTAAGTCTGAGCTAGTACTTGAATAAACCCAACAAGGTTCTAGTTATGAAGTCTCGGTAAGCACTGAAGGGGTTGAAGAATGAAAAAGAATTGAAATGAGAAAAGGGTGAAAATAAATAGCCTTCCATTTATTCAACCTTAGGGCAGAAACCGGGTTCAATACATATGCTACTGGTGGTTACTAAGGTAACACCGGTATTGAAGACAAGACGCCATTGACCCAGTGACGCACTACACTACAACTTCCCAAGCTACCCAAGTTCCTCTTAAAAGGACTTGTTTCATTCTCACGGGGAACCTACATTATCTATCGACTTTCTCTTATAGATTGTTGATATTGAAGAAGGAGACCCTCTCCCTAGTCTCCAGCATAGGAACCAAATGTGCACAATTGAGTCTAACGCCAAGAGATCATCTAAAAAATCTCATTAGTACACAAAATTAATGAAGACTTGTTTTTTCACACAATGTGGAAAGTGAGATTATATCTTAAGAGTCCTACGCATTATCCTTGTGGTATTGCCAGAACATCTGAGTAATATGTAAAATATTCACGATGAAGATAGAAATCCTTCTAGAGCCAACATCAAACAAGCTCTTGGTAGGTAACATGTGAGATCTATCCAATAGATCAAACTTGTGACAACTGGATTGAAACAATGGGGCTTATCATTATTGAATCAACCTTGGTCCAGGAAATGGATTGACGGATACCTTTGAAAACCGGTCGTTGTGCTTAAAATTCTTTTCTCTAGCATAATCGACTGTGTATTAATATTTCAAAATAAAAGGTGTTTATGATTGATAATTGATTTTCCTTAAAACCTTCGATGTATTGCAAAAACACTTTATATTGAGCAAGACACTCGATTGTTTTTCAAATCTCTTTTCATCAATCGCTGAATCTCAATTCTCACTCACTCACTTGTTGTCATCTTTGATACGCCCGATTTGAGAACGCTAGAGCAAATGCTAAAACCCTATCAAGGAGATTCTTCGAATTATACCCGATCACGTGCGCATTGTACCGATCAACGGGAACCGTGGGCCGTACCTCAATTCAACGAAGTGATCAAAGACGCTTTTGTGAACTTTATTGCTAATCGTTGTATGCGGTACACCCGACGCTTGCGTACCGATCGATTTGAGAGGTCAATCCATAGCCGCATGCTCACACAACACATTCATTTATAAAGAAATCATGATAAGTTCATCAACGAATATGATATTTTCACCCCATGCCTCTGCTACGCTGCTGCAAATATCATGAATCAACTAAAGCTTCCGCTACTCTGATGAGAAGAAATCATGATCCAGAATGTGAGCATGTCGGTCCAATGTCACAACATCACCTAATGTCAACACTACAAAGGAAGAGTCAGAGATTTATGGAAGCTGATGATCGCAAAGCTGGCTTAAAACTCATCATCATGTGGATCAGTTAAAGACCTCCACTTGGATTAACCAAACATGCAAAACATGAAGAATCAATGACTACGGGCTACAGAGCAAAGAACTTAATCAAGAATCCAAGAACAATCTTAATGTAATATCTGTTTGTATTCAATGTAATTTGAGGTGACCTCCCTTAGGGGGAGATTGTTAGGATTTATAAAATCCAGTTATTAAATTGTCGGTCACCTCAAGTATATGTAATCATTAGAAAGCTCGTAGTCGTAGTTATTTAATGTTAGTTAGTATATAGTTAAGTAACACCGTGGAGCACGGACGGGTCTTTACCCACTGTATGCCTGATCCACAGCTCGTTGGAGGCGTATTTTGTAAGATACTATAAATACCCTCTACCTCCCAAGGTAGAGTGTTGGAGCTCATAATAAGATTTTTCTTTCTCTCACTAAGCTTCCTAAAACCTCTAAACTTTCTCTCTCTAAAACCTTAAGCCATACGCCCCATTTATGCTATGGTTTGATGTGTTTGTGAAATCCAATATGTAACATCCTGCAAACACCCTCATATCACTCGTTGTACAAATTTGAAATTCATGAATGGTTGATACTAATACAAAGAACTTTATATACCTTGAAATTGAAATTTAATGAATTTTTAAATCATAATATGTTAAGCATTCGCAAGAGTCATGAGTCAAGCCAGTTTGACAGTACTAAAAAAACCATTTTGACCCGTTATCCTATATATCCATCATACAATAATGATAAAGTCAGAATTTGAATACCAACATTTTTATTGACAGAAATCAGAACCTGATGCATTAAGCTATCTTTTCATCAAAGTTCAGTTGGCTCGTCAAGTAACAGCCTACAAAGAAGAATTTTCGAATTACATTTATTTAAGATGGTAAAATGAGTGGGGCGAGCGTATTTGGTAACGGGACTAAAAGTACTTGACCAAATGCAAAGATGAATTCTGAAAACGATGAGTTTTTTAAGTTAGAGCTTAGAGAAAAGTTAACATGACCAACTGTTACACATGTAGAAAGAACAACAACTTTGTAATGATGTAAATTGTGTGTCATTGCACTCACCTTTGACTTTCATGGAACTTGCAATGAATCATCTGCAAACTAATAAGGGGTTTGGGATTGCATTTTAGAGATGATTAATTTATTATCGCCTTTGCAAAATGAATTAATCACAAAATTGTTTTTAGCAAGATATTTGGAAAAAATTGAGAAACCAAGTTAGTTCCTTCATTTTCATTACGCTCTCTGGCAATGATATGCTTTGGTTGTATACAGCCGTAATCTTTTTGATTTAAAATTTATATTTATAACGAAATAATCTAATTTCCCTAATCATATTCTGAGACGACCGAAGTTTATACAAAAATAAAACATCAGAGAAACATAATCCTATCCAAAAATTCCTGCTACAACCGTTGTTAGAGACACATATCCTGCACGTGCATATTGAAATTAAGAAATGGCAAGCACACGTTACCTGTGAAAGTAAACTTGAATCTTTCTGCGCCACTTCTCCTCATCAATAATTAGGAACAATACTGAAAGTTCAATCGAGATACGTCGGATACAGAACACGCACACATAATTCAGAACCACAATTGATTATTCATCCTAAATTTTTTTGATTTGCCACCTGCATATAAATCACGATTTGGATCGCTGCAAAAGCAAACAAAATAACAAAGGCTCAAAGTGTCATTTTTAAAATATTACCCGAGAACCATGCTGAAAATCAACGAAGGCATTGGCCTTAGACTGTAACGTTCCGCGAATGCTATGTCCCAACCTTCCACCAATCTGCTTATGTTAGCATAAATGACCAAGTGTAACCCTCAGCCCATATGTTATACTTGCAAATATGAGACATAAATCGACCATAATCAATATTAAGATCTAAAGAGGCTATTACCAACTAACACATGTAATAGTCTTAAGCAACAATAAGTTAGATGCCACTTTAAGACAAAGTATCACTTTCTAACAGAATCTAAAAAACAGTAAATAAGAAAGTTCTTGCAAAATAGGTTAAAAGTTCAAGTATGCATCACACCCTACTACTTTTCTTCCCACACACAAACTTTAGAACACTTACAAAACAAATAACTACTGTTGTTTCTAAACAACTTTTTGCTGACGGTTTGCCAAACACCATTTTCTGCTAACGGGGTGTTTATTTTAGTTTATTTGTGTGGCATATAGGCTTATTATCTTTCTAAGGCCTATGCGCTTATCAAGCCTATAACTTGGTTAAACTTTAAAGTTTGGTTAACATGATTACTGTATACAGTATCAATTAAAATAAAAAATTAAAATCTAAAAGGGGAATGGGTCAACCAAGCTCAACCTACTTTGACCCATTGTGTTTAGTTCTTGCAACCACCTTTAGTCACAGTCACACGCTTCTAATACGCAATGCCATAGATATGGATGCATTCTCGTAGATGATCATTACTGTATTCAGTATAAATTTAAATAAATTAAAAAAAAATCTAAAAGGGGAACGGGTACCTTTAGTCACAGTCACACGCTTCTAATATGCAATGCCATAGATATGGATGAATTCTCGTAGATTATGCAATAAAGAAGTGTCACCTTTACATATAGTTTTAGCAGAAAAGCAAATGCAATTGCAACTGGAATTTAAAGGAAATAAAACATCGCCAAATTTATGCACACAGCCAAATGTTGCCAGCCGCATCCTACCGCCGCCGTCACAACATTGCAAATAATGAGCTACTAACTTTATATATTGATTCACACTTGTTATATTTGCTCCAACCCCTTAATAGAATGATCATGCATTCTGTTAAAGAGGACCCACAATTACATACATATATCTTTTATGTGGTATAAAAAAGAAATGTATATGAATAACAACTACTTACTGAGAGGCCCATGGTCATGCTCGAAGTAGCAATTTGTTCTTCCCATCCTTCAAAGAAACCGGGTAAGCTTGAAGGGTGAAACAATACCGTTTGCAGCTCCGCTAGCTGAGAAGGACAAGTAAATAATAGAAAAACTTGACTGATGAAGGAATTTTCTTAAGTAAAAATATATATATATATATATATATATATATATATATATATATATATATATATATATATAACTTAGAAATAAATTTGGTCGGTGATGATTAGAGAAGAGAAAAAACCGTGTGCCCTTTTCGTGCACCGTAGATCTGCTGTGGCTACTTATTATACACAAAAAAATTATTTCTAATGTTTATATGCTATTTTCTAACTATCAAGTACTTCCTAGAAAAAAAATGATAGTTAAAAATTAATTCTAAACGACATGAAGTACTACCGACTCCTTACCATAATAGAAATAGGAGAAGCATACATGACGATATTAAGTGCAGCAGCCATAAAACCATTAACGTCAATTTTCGTATCTCCTTCAAGCAACAATTGTGTCGACTTGCACTAGAAATATGTACTCGACATTTTCTTTGAAAAAAAAAAAAAAAAAAAAACTAATAGCAAAAGAAGATGTTCATGCAACTGTGCTGAAAACTAATAGCAAAAGAAAATCGTCGTTGAATTTGATTCAAATCTACCTCACTAAACGCACCCATTTTGGCCCCAATTTCAGCCTTCAATCCCACACCCATTTCAGTCCCCAAACTGAACTATATTAGCCACCAAACTGACCTATGTTAGCCCCCCATTTCAGCCTTCTATGGTCTGATTACGCTTATAAAAGGTTATTATCTAAAATAGAAATTAGACCAAAGTTTTCCTCTATTAATAAGAAATTAAATTTATAGTAGAGCATGAGTTGTGCCTGCACCTCGGTCATTGTTCGAGTGGTTGCAAATCTTATTCTCCCATCATGTACTCTTGTAAACACAGACCTGCACAATCAATTTATAACATCTTCAAAGCCAAACTCATGACAGGCATTCGATTGCAGTCAAATCAATGAACTTTGGTACACTACTTTCTAAAATCAATATGAACTTTGGTACACTATTACCATGCTTCTAATCAATATGAACTTTGGTACAATATGCAGCTTCCAATGATTTGAATGCAATCCTATGGACTTTGGTACACTATTACCATGCTTCTAATAAAATTTAAAGCATTTTAGCTCTGAAAATAATCTGAAAAGAAGACAAAATGTTATGACACTGCTACTTTGCATTATCACTAGTAGACAGCTAACTGAAATGCAACATGCACCAAATATTGAACCTGCATTCGAGATATGAAACAATTGACGATATTAGTGTACTAACAAAAAGGTAATAATCAGACCAAACTGAGTTGACCAATTTTTTAAGTAAAACAAAACATAACCAGATCAACCAACAGGTAAATGTGTGAATCTGTTACATCTATGATAAATTGGCAATTTTCAAGGCAAAAATAATTATGAAAGTGAAGATATAATTTATACCTCATATGACATATTATCGACATCAAACCGCATATCCCTACGCCTATCACGAATATCCGCAATCCCAAACAATACTGACTGATCCAAGAGCATAAGATCCTGCCACAATATAAAAGTTTATATTTTGTTAGCTGCCTAAACTCCAAAATACCCTATATTACATATTAAAAAAGCAAAAAAAAACAAACCTCAAACGTTAGCCTGCTTTTTCCTCAAAGATGTCTATTAAGCAAGACTGAAGACCTCGATTGACTGAAAGCGCTTAAACTTATACCGAAAATCAAAATAAATTTCACCATGCCAAATGTATACCGACCACCTCGAAGATGTCTACTAACGATATTTGGATGCCATAGTGACCTGTGACTAATAATTTCACTTGGACATCTCATCTATCTGTTAACAGTAATGAAAACAAACAACAAATTAAGGAAAACAAAAAACACTAACACTCAATTCCAAATTTAGACCATAATTGAAAGAAGAAATTAAAATTGAACAAACCTGATTCGGGGTTGATTTCAAAACTGAAATCAATAATCACTAATCAATAATCAATAATCAAAATATGTAGATGGAAACAAAAAGTATTCTTTAATTCACCAAAAGTAACCTAATTCAGATTAATTTTGAAAAAAACTAAAAATAAAGATTACACGATATTGAATTTGGTTGATTACTAATGATGCAATACAGATTATGGTAATTGAGGATGATGATGATGGAGGCTTGGAATACATTTGTTAAATAAGGATTAGGGTTTGTTGCCATTATTTTGTAAATCATAGGGCGAAAAATTAGAGTTTTTGAAATTGTTAAAGTGAATAATGTAATTGATCCGTATTTTGTGTGATATGCTTTAAAAAATTCAAATGAATCATAAATGATAAAGATGGAATGTTTTGAAAAATTGTTAGTGAAATAAGGAATTAGTGGTTAAGTTTCAAAAATTACTTGGGATGTAGGGGAGGAAAGGGATAAGTGTTTAATCCGTTTCAAAATTAAGTTGACTTCCGCCCTTTATGAATGTTGTAGATTTTCGCCCTTTATGAATGTTGTAGATTTTCGCCCTTTATGAATGTTGTTTTCCTTTGTCTAACACAAAATCCAGCTTGGTCTAGTGGTAGTTGTGTTGGTGTTGTTTGTAGAGACCTTGGTTCGAATCTCACTTTTGTCATATTTTTTTAACAACAACCACACGACACAGCAGCTTAGTTGGCATTGCAAGTGCCAAGTGGCATTGACGTGGCATTTATATGTGCCAAGTAGCATTGAGGTGGCATTTCCATGTCATTGTACATGCTTTCAAGCTTCAAGTACAACTCGTACTTAGCCTCATATATAAGTAAAGATATATATGTATATGTATATTAGATATATGTATATATGTATATATATATATATATATATATATATATATATATATATATATATATATATATATATATATATATATATATATATATATATATATATATATATATATATATATATATATATATATATATATATATACTTCAGCCAATCCAATGTAAGGCGGCATGACTTATAATTATATGTTTGTTGTTTTTTGTTAACTGAAATACATTTTTTAGAATTGTCAAACAATATTATAAGACATTTTTTTTCTTTTTTTTTAAGAATTATAAATAATTATATGGTTTGCGTGGATGGTTAATAACACAACATATATACTTTTTACAACATTATGAATTTTATGCTAACATAATTGCATAAGTCCTTACCAAGTAAACATGATTCAATTGTATAACTTAATCGTTGCCACACTCACACGGTAGCTAACGAAACGTGAGAATACTGATAGTACATTTCTTATAAATTTTAATATAAACAATTAGTCGAAAACTTTTAGTGCGAACTCAGTTATGCATCTCTTCTTCGACTGGATCAACCAATGACTCAGCCCACACAACTTTTATATTTGAGTACTCCCCAAAAACATTTTTGATTTGAAGTTTACGGTAAGCCATTTGGGCATCCCTCTTTGTTTAAAATTCAATAAAGGTAAAACCACAATTCAGTTCACTGTTTTCAGGATCAGGTACATTCGAGACTTCATTTATTCATTTTTGTGTTTGTATTTACTGGTATTTAGAAAAAGAGTTTTCATAAATATTTCAAATACGCATGGAATGTTAGTAATTATCATAATCTAAGTTTGGTTGCATTACAGAGATAATCCTTGACTTAGTTTTCCTTTCTTTGCTCATTTGTTTTAGAAAGACAACATATATTGAGGAACAAAACCAAACAAAATACACAAAAAAAAAGGCAACCCACATTTCTTTGCTCATAGCAGTTAATCTAAATAAAAATAAAGACATGTTGAACCAAACATATATTTGGAGAACTTCTCACATGTACTCAGTTGTCGACATCATGACCTTACTCAAATACTTTCTTAAAGTCATGGCTAGACTTGAAGACCTTCATATAAAAATAATAAACTTTTACCCAATCCCGTCTTCCACGAGGACTTGAAGACCTTCATATGATTCCTGAAATAATAAGCCCATGATCATATTCAATTTGTTAAACTTTTAAAATTGGTTAATTACAAACACCCAACTTAAATTACCAACAGATAAACATAACCAATCATGTAACAAAGGCCTTGATGAATTTTTCCTAACCTTACCCAAACACCTACGTAAGTTCCTAATCCAATCCAAACGCTATGCAAAATAAGAATTCTTCTACCATCAAATTAAAATTAGTAATTTAATAATATGATTTGAAGACGTATATAATAAGTATGTGTAATCATATGACTGGAGGTTTTAAGGAATCATGTATATTTGAAGAAAGAGAAAAATGATTAAGCATAGTTGAACAACAGATCTATTAATTGAGTATGATGTCTTTCAGATGATTTTATACTCTTTAAAGTCTCAAATCGAACCCAAATGTAGGACCATCCGGTTTTCGTGACTCGTGATCTCAATCTTGGTTGTTCTAAACCTACATAGCTAATGCAAAAGATAGTATTTGGAATAAGAGAAAGCGTTTGCGTTATTAAGCACCTCTGATAAGCCTATCCAAAGACAACATATTTTCATTTCAAATAATTTTACCTTATATTTTTTAGCTTACCCTGTTAGACTAGTTACATATTTGAACATAGTCCAAATCGGCTTATTTGTATATACCAAACCTGCCAACTCCAATGAAAACCAATAACTACATTATGCAACAAAGTAAAAGGTAGCTTACCTTTGTCTAGCTGGAAGTCATATTGAAGTTGAGTTATGAACGTTTAGTTGATCTGATCCCTTTTACTGTAACTGAAAATCAAATAACATTGATCTTAAAGCTGAGTCATATTCGACGAAACTAAGAGTCGATGTTAAAAAAAGTGGTTGTATGATTAGAAAAAACTTGTTCAAAAATACCTTTATATTTTTGACCCACATGTTTCTTTTATAACTGATTATGCGATGTTGACATAAGATAGTGTTTCAATGTATTCCTGCTCATTTAAAGTTGTACTACTAGAACTTAAGTTTTCACTAAATTCTGATAGTTAAGGACAATGGACAAATTGCTTATGAACACATCAAAAGTTTTCTCATTAACCAATGCGGGATAAAAATTGTGTACGCAATCTTTAAAAACTTGTCATATATGATTCAATAGTTATATTCTATAGACTATAGTATCACTATTAAGAAACATAGATAAAGAAGTCTTCTAAGTAGTCAATTCTTTTAATTACTCAATTATGAAGCAGGTATAAAACTGATTATCTGACCTCTACATATTATAGGAATCACTTCATCTTAACACTAAACCAAACACCCCCTAAGGCCTAAGATTTAGCAAAGGGTAGTATTGTACCAACACTCGTTTACCTTCTCATATATCTTTGAAGCCCTCTCCTATTTTTGTTTCTTGAAAATGGTATTCCCTTTTTCTTTCTTTCTCCCACAAGTTTCGATCTTTTATGGCGTGGTTAGTTCCCATAGTCTTTTGCCTATAAATAGCAACCGTTTAAGTTACTTCAATTATTTATCCTAATAAAGTCTTCAAGATAAATAAACAGATCAAGACTTCGCATGCATATACCATTTCAAATGTAACCAACTCGACATCATAATACATGGTGGAACTTGCAGAATCGTAGCAGACTCCTGATGTGCTTCGGTTGAGCCACATGCATGTTCTGGATGAATAGTTAGGATTGCAACTTCACCTTTCTTCATGTTCTTTACACCTCTATCAAGCCCATAGATAACTTTTTCTGTAATAGAAACACGGCTTCACTTCGTTAGTGCTTGATTTTTCGTTTCTTTAAAAAAAGTTGCAAAAGTATTTGAAGTTTGACACCAAAAAGTGCCTACCTTCGTCTATTTTGAACTTGGATGGCGCCTCATTCTCTCCTTTATTCACAATCACAGTTTCATCTTGAAGTTTCTCAATTAGTTTCACTATAATGAAACAACATAAGTGTAATGTGTTAATTATAAACGGGTTTGTGGAAAACTAGAAGGGGGGTTGAATAGTTTTGCCGATTTTAAGTTGATTTCAAAAACTTTAGATTCGATATTATGTGAAATCGTATGGATGTTGAGAACGTATAGATTTAATGATAATGCAAGCAAATAAATAAAGTTAAGGGATAGAAAAGACACAACCGATTTATAGTGGTTCGGCTACAAGGTCACCTTCCTTGCCCTACTCCACTCCCCGAGTCACCTACTCGAGTTTCAAGCACTATGTCAACAAACTCCTTCACTTGGCGGAGAAGCCTTCACAACGTTGCTTACACTTTTCCGGTACAAAGCTAGATACCGAGTCCGTAGCACGGTGGACCAAACCAACACAACTATTACACAACAAATATGTGAAATATCAAATACAAGATCTTCGCACATGAAATCTTGTGAGTGACAAATCAATAAAGGGCCCCTTGCTTGGATGACTTGTAGAATGCTCGTGATCTCGCCTTAGAGAAGGACCTATATGAGGATCACAAATAGAAAGAAAGAAGAACAACTCTCTAGATCAAGTGATCTATATGTTAGAAGAGAATGAGTGTACGAGAGATTTACTAAGAAGAGGGGTGAGTTAGAATGAAGAAATGGCTCTCTATTTATAGGCAAATTTCTCTTCTGTTCCACGGATCCCACGGATCCCTTCCACTTGGGATCCGTCTAGTGTAATCCTAGGGATCCGTGGTACGCTCCTCTTTGCCCATGGGTTTTTGGTTATGGGTCATGGGTTATGGGTTGGTCCATGGGTTTTTTTAGATTCAATGTATCTAAGTATACATTGTATCAAGTCTTCTTTGGTATGGGTTAAGATCCATGGGTTATGGTCCATGGGTTATGGTTTTACCCATCCTAATAAACTATTACAACAAATGCTTAATTATTACATTTTTGTATTTAAATGGCTATATGTAAATGCTTTACAAAAATAACATGTATCCTTATAATTATACTTAAGATAACATTACATTTGTTATCAACAAAACACAAAGAGATCGCAAAATATTAATAAACGTTTTTACGGTTTATTTGTATTAACAATCACCCCCTTTTTGTTGATGACAAAACATAATGTTATGATGAGTAAAACTTAAGAATAGATGCAAGTTTTGAAAGCCCCTAAGTTTTACTTCTTCTCCCCCTTTTTGTCGAAACAAAAAGTTAACCCTTGGAAGAAATAAACAAAAAAGTTAACTCCCCCCTGACGGTAGCTCCCCCTTGTTTGGGGCGTCAAAAGAAAAAAAAAAATCCTACAAAAAGAAAGGTTAGTAACATGCTTATATAATCTTGTGATTGTCGAGAATCAAGATTAGGAGCCAAGGTATGTAAACAAGGCCTTGAAATAAAAACAACAAATTGTAGTGGTATGTATGCCACTTACAAGCATGTAAAAATAAGAACAAGACTTGTTCTTGAAAATGACTTCAAAAGAAAAATAATACTAAAAGTAGAAAATAGTAGTAGTGATTCCTTCCATGCTTGCATAAGGTTATGGATGGAGGTTTTGATGAGTAATGGTATTGATGCTATCAAGGATGAGGTTGAGTATGAAACGCATTTCTTCCCTAACTTCTATTGCAATTTCCCTAGTGGATTGGCAATGTTCACAATGTAAATGATGTGGGTAATGAGTGCGGAAGTTTTCCGGGTTGTTTTGATTTGAGTGATGCGGAAGTTGTGGTGGAAAAATAGGAAAATATGGATCAATATCCGGAATGTTTGTAAATGGTGGTGGAAAGGAACCTAGATGTTCTTGTAATGTGATGGGAGCTAATGGTGGTGATGTTTCAAGATCTTGAAATATAGTATTTGGAGATGTGGGGATGTTGAAAAGACTAATTCTTTTTCTTTAGGTTGGTTAGATCTTGTTGGAGTCTTAAGGAGTTCCAAAAGAGTTATTTTAGGTGGTGATGAAGTTGGTGTACTTATTGGTGATGAGGGAGGTGCTATAATGGAAGCATCTTGTGGTGAGTTATTTGTTGAGGATGAACCATTTGAGATTGGTTTAGCTAAACAACAAGATCGGATACTAATCCGTGCGGATATCCTAGCATTTGATTGTGGTATTTTGGATGGTGGAAGTACAAAGGTTTGGATATCATGATTGTTTGTACTAGATGATTCTCCTAAAGGGTTTTTGGATGACATGATGAAGTGTGTTTGTGAGAAGGAGATGGAGTATGCAAGCATTTTGGGAATTATATATATAGAAAAACAAAGCATTGTAATGAATGCTTGACCCAAAATATGGATTAAAATCTAATGATTAGATATGAATTCAAGGCATGTGATCATGAGAACACAAGCATTAAAGAGCATACTCCCAAAAATAAAACAAATGTGGATTTTTCATCCAAAGGAAAAAAAATAGAAGTTGAAAACAGCTTCTGTTGCACGGATCCCACGGATCCTTCCCTTGAGGGATCCGTCCAACATAAAGGCTGGGATCCGTGGGTCTGGTGTTTCAGGAAGCACAAAATTTTCCTTTTGGAAACATTTTTGCCTAGTGTGTGCCTATATGCAAACTATTTGGAGTTTCGGTTATCTCGACTCCTAAAAAGAATTAGAAAATAAACTAGAAGTATAAAACCATCCTATTGAGATAACTTGAAAACACATATTTAGTACATGAGTACGTAATTTTGTGTTATCAATGCTCCTAATTCATTGTTGCTTAAATGAATGTACCGGAAAACACATATTAGTTATGTGTCCCTTTTAGCATTCAAAAGACATGAGATGCAATGAAAACGGGTTTTTACTTTGTATTAATAATGAAAAAGCGATTTGTCCTAGACGTGAGAAATTGCTTTTGTGAAATTGATACGGGAAGGTATCATCTTTTTAGAAAACATTGTGAAAGTAGGTTTTCTTTGAAAATGAAAAAAAATTATAAGAAAGCTATAAGTGGAAAACTCATCTTGGGTTTTGAAAATTCCCGTATTGTTTGTGAGTTGTGCGTGAAATAGAAATCCTAGACTCAGAAAGAAGAAGGCTAGTGTTTACATACCTTGTAGAGTCAATTAAGTTACGACGTTTGTTCCATTAGACCAAGACCAAGACGAAGTAGGTTGAATTGTTCCCGCTTCAACGGTTTGGTGAGGACGTCGGCTATGTTGTCTTCGGATGCTACCTTCTCAATAGAGATGTTCCCCTTTTGAACATTGTCTCTTAAAAAGTGATGACGAATCTCTATATGTTTTGTGCGAGAATGCAATACCGGATTCTTGCTTAAGTCGATGGCACCTTTGTTGTCACATAGGATGGCTATGTCGCTTAGATGGATGTCGTAGTCTACTAACGCTTGTTTCATCCATAGTGCTTGTTGGCATGCTTTGTCGGCGGAGACATACTCGGCTTCAGTTGTTGATATTGCAAGTGCCGTTTGTTTCTTAGAGAACCATGATGTTAAACAACATCCCATAAAAGTACATACCCCACTTGTACTTTTTCTATCAACGTAATCACCGCATGGTCGAATATGCATATACAATTGTTTCTGCTACCGTGCCCTTAGGATACCATAATCCTAATTGTGTTGTACCCTTAATATATCTAAATATCCTTTTACGGCTTCTAGGTGTGATATTTTAGGGTCTTCTTGAAACCTAGCACATAAGCAAACACTAAACATGATATCCGCCCTACTTGCCGTGAGGTAGAGAAGGCTACCTATCATGCCACGATATTTAGTATTATCTACGGATTCTCCGTCTTCATCTTTTGTGAGTTTGGTGTCGGATGACATTGGAGTCCTAATTGGTTTTGACTCTTCTAGACCGAATTTCTTTAACATCTCCTTGATGTATTTAGATTGATTGAAGAAGATACCATCTTCTACTTGTTTTATTTGTAGACCAAGAAAGAAACTAAGTTCTCCCATCATACTCATCTCGAACTCGTCATGCATGATTTTAGAGAAATCATCACACATGTCTTGACAAGTGGATCCGAATATAATATCATCTACATATATTTGTACTATGATTATATGTGACTCTCTTTTCTTAGTAAAAGTGTGTTGTCAACTAACCCCATGGTGTAGTTGTGTTTAACTAGAAATGACTTGAGTCTATCATACCAAGCTTTTGGAGCTTGTTTAAGACCGTAAAGGGCTTTCTTTAATTTATACACATGTTTGGGTTTTTCAAAATCAATGAAGCCCGGAGGTTGAGCTACATATACTTCTTCATTTATGACACCATTTAGAAAAGCACTTTTGACATCCATTTGATAAAGCTTTAGATCATTAGCACAAGCATACGCAAGAAGTATTCTTATAGACTCTAATCTAGCACGGGCGTAGGTCTCATCAAAGTCTATTCCTCTTGTTGGTTATACCCTTGAGCAACGAGTCTAGCCTTGTTCCTAGACACTACTCCGTTTGCATCTAATTTGTTTTTATAAACCCATTTGGTTCCTATTATGGTTTGATTACTAGGTGGAGGGACAAGTGTCCAAACATCATTAGAAACAAATTGATTTAGTTCTTCTTGCATAGCCATTACCCAACTTTCATCTTTTATGGCTTCTTGTGTATTCTTAGGTTCTAAGGTTGAAACGAAACAAAACAAGCTACTTTGGTTTTGAACTTGAGACCTTAATGTTCGTTCGTTTAGTTTTCCTATGACTTTATCTACGGGGTGATCTTTGGACTCTTTAATGTTTATTATTTCATCACTTAGAGGTTCTTCTTCTTCACTTATCTTTTTCTTTATTACTATGGCTTCACTTTCTATAATCTCGTCATCGACAAGAGGTGGAGAGGGTTTGGGTGGACTTTCATCAAATTTTATATTTAATGACTCTTCTACCTTCATTGTTTCTTTGTTTAATATGACGTAAGCTTTGCTATTTGGCGAATAACCTAAAAAGATACCTTCGGTTGATTTAGGATCAAATTTTGTAAGGTAATCTTTAGTGTTAAGAATAAAACATTTACTACCAAAGACTCTAAAGTGATTTAACGTAGGCTTTTTGCCTCAAAGTAACTCATATGGAGTTTTTCCTAAGATTGGTCTAATCAAGACTCGATTGAGTATATACGTTGAAGTATCAACGACATTACACCAAAATTTTTGAGGTATGGATTGTTCATTAAGCATGGTTCGACTCATTTCTTGTAGAGTTCTATTCTTTCTTTCTACTACCCCAGTCGATTTTGGAGTGCGTGGAGCCGAGAAGTTGTGAGTAATACCATTAGCGTCACAAAAGCTTCGAATTGCACTTCATTATCGAATTCCCTACCATGATCCGTCCTAATAGACACTATGGGACTTCCTAGTTGTCTTTGGATCTTTTTGCTTAATATTTCAAAATAGTTAAAGGTTTCCGTTTTGTTCTTTAAAAATTTTGTCCATGTATACCTAGAGTAGTCATCCACTTTTACCAAAGTGTAGTAGTTGCCTCCATAACTTTGGATAGCGGATGGACCAAATAAATCCATATGTAGTAATTCTAGACACCTAGTTGTGGACACCATGTTTTTAGCTTTATGACTCGAATGAGCTTGTTTTCCTACATTACAAGCATCACAAAAATGATGTTCATATTTTAACTTAGGTAGATCTCTTACTAGATCTTTGGATGATAGCGATTGAAGAAGTCGCATGTTGGCGTGACCCAATCTTCGATGCCATAAGGTCAAAGTATCATCCATAGAGGTAAGACATAGTTTGTCTTTAGGTTCATTACCGATTTTAATGACATAGACTCCATGTTTCCTAATTCCTCTTCCTATGGTTATGCCATTTTTAAGTATCTTACTACCAGTTTCGGTAAAAAGTACATTGCACTTTTTATCACATATTTGTCCTATACTTAGGAGATTAAAGTTTAGGTTTTCTACGTGACACACATCGTTAATGGTTAGAGATTTGTTAGAAATCGTACCTTTACCGATGATTCTACTTTTGCTATTTCCAAACACCACATTACCTCCATTTATGGATTCATATGTGGAGAATAGATCCCTATTGCCGGTCATGTGCCTTGTGCACCCGCTATCCTTGACCCATTCATTGGGGTCTAGGTCGACCTTTAAGCACACCTAAAACAAAAATAAACTCAAAAGTTTGGTCCCCATTTGTTCATGGGTCCATTAGTGTTAAACATTCCATTCATGTTAGACATGTATGGATAAGATGAGTATGCATTCCATGGAGCAAAGTTTTGAAAAGGAAAACCGTTTTGCATGTT
Organism: Chrysanthemum makinoi; assembly: GCA_910596185.1. Taxonomy (NCBI): domain Eukaryota; kingdom Viridiplantae; phylum Streptophyta; class Magnoliopsida; order Asterales; family Asteraceae; genus Chrysanthemum; species Chrysanthemum makinoi. The sequence goes on along the minus strand of OU343223.1, from coordinate 208,957,184 downwards.
TTGATTCCATCCCATTTGATGGTTACTTTTCGGTTAAACGTTATTAGGTCTCCTAAATGAGTTAGGTTTTGAAAAAGATGGAGCTTTGTTTCTTGCAAAAGTAGGATTATATTTTGGAGGTGGTTGTCTAGTGATGAAATGATTTGGTTTCTTCCTATTAACTATAACAAACTCAGTTCTAGATGAAGAAGCTACGTTATTGCTACTGTTTGCTACAGCAGATCCACGGATCCCTTTGTGTACACTAGCCGGTTCCCTTTTTAGGGGATCCGTGGGATCCGCCACAACAGTGGCTGGTTTTTCTAGTTCCTTGAAAAATTTTGTTTCTTTACTTTCACTAGTTGATGGATCAAGTTGTTGACTACCTAGACCCTTTTGATTGTTACCTGTTTTAACACTATCGAGTATTGTATCTAAAGTGTTCGTGCTCATTCTAGCAATTTTAGAATCTAAGTGATCCACTAGTGTTTGAAGTTGAACGCAAGTTCACATTCACCACTTGCTATTTTACCCTTTTCTAAATGTTTTAGATTAGCTTTCAATTCTATGACTTCTTTATCTAAACGTTGACTTTGTGATGTGGGCCCAAGTGTTGATGATCAGGCCATGATGTTTCTAGAGGCCCAAGATCGTGTGACAAAAGGGGCCTCACTAAAATGGGCATAACTTGGGCTACGGGGCTCCGTTTTAGGCGAATAACTACCAAATCAAGCTTGAACGAGGAGCACGTGATGGGAAACTAACTATGTTGGTTACCAGAACTTTCGAGCCCCGAAACACTCTATTTTTTGAGTTATTTGCATTTTAGTGTTTTTTCGGGTTTTTTTTTTTACTTTGTTTATGTAATAACTTTCAACCCGTTTGTCTTCTAGGGCCCGTTTCTGTTTTGTAGTCCTATTTAAGACTTCCTTTGTAATGTGGAATAATCAGTTTTATGAAATACCAAAAGTCTATTTTTGGCAACTTTTGCTAAGAATTCCCTATAATCGGCATTCGTGTGAATCAACGATTATTGGTAGGATCGTTCCTGGTATTCGTGTGAATCAACAGGTCCGGTTTGTGTTATCTCGTTATTTAGTCTACATCACTTTGACTCTTTAAAAGCTTGTTTTTGTTACTTAGTTTTAAGCTAATATTGCATAGTTTGTCATATTCATTATGCAATGAGTCGTCATCAAGTGATGAACTACTATAGTATTCGTGACATACCTCGTCATTTACCATGAGACAAATTTCTTCGTCTTCTTCGTCGCTCATTCCCCACGTGCCACTCACGAACGCCTTTTGATCATCCCGTTTGGGACACTTACTAATAAAGTGGTTTGGGTCCCCACACTTAAAGCAAGTACGATCATCCTTCGGCTTCTCGTCCTCTTTGCTTTTCCGAAAGCCTTTCTTATCATCATACGGTTGTTTGACGTATCTTCCCTTTCTTCTAAAGAACTTTTTAAAGTCCCTTACCTCCATAGCGTACTCTTCGTCGTCACTACTCGAAGATGAGTTCTCCTCCTCGCTTGAAGCCTTTTTGGCTTTAAGGGCAAGAGATTTGTATTTCTCTTTCACCTTTGAGGCTTCGGAATCTTTAGCAAGGACAAGCTCGTAGACTTTTAGGTTGCCTATGAGTTCATCGAGGTGAGGATTGTCAAATATTTCGACTCTTCGATTGCCGTCACCTTGGATCTCCACTTCGATGGAAGTGCCCTTAGATATCTCCTAACATGGTTACGGCTAGAAAAAGATTCATCAAGTGCTTGTAAAGATGTAATAATAGTATTAAAGTTAGCAAATGAATGATCTATAGTTTCCTCATCCGATATTGAAAATTGTTCATATTGTTGAACAAATAAATCAATTTTATTATTTTAAACTTGTTGGTTGCCTTGATGAGTTACAACTAAAGAATTCCAAATCTCTTTAGAGGTTTTAAGCATAGAAATTATTTCGAATTCCTTTTTCGGTAAAGCATTATATAAAACCATTTTTGCTTCACTATTTTTAGAAAGCTTTTTCTTCATTTCATCGTTTAGTTTATCATGAGGTATGTGAACTAAATTTCCTTTATCATCATTTGAGGTAGCCTCAAAATCACCTTCAACAATAATGTACCAAAGATCAATATCTTTAGAATTCACATATGTTTCAAATCTATTTTTCCAATATATAAAAGCATTAGTTTCAAGTAGTGGTGGTCGTTGCATAGATTGCCCTTCCTTATAATTTTCAGAACCCATAGTGATCGAAAAGTTTTTAAAATACAATTTTATTTTAAAACTTTTATAAACTTAGCTCTTGATGCCAATTGTGGAAAACTAGAAGGGGGGTTGAATAGTTTTGCCGATTTTAAGTTGATTTCAAAAACTTTAGATTTGATATTATGTGAAATCGTATTGATGTTGAGAACGTATAGATATAATCATAATGCAAGCAAATAAATAAAGTTAAGGGATAGAAAAGACACAACCGATTTATAGTGGTTCGGCTACAAGGTCACCTTCCTTGCCCTACTCTACTCCCCGAGTCACCTACTCGAGAGTTCAAGCACTATGTCAACAAACTCCTTCACTTGGCGGAGAAGCCTTCTCAACGTTGCTTACACTTTTTCCGGTACAAAGCTAGATACTGAGTCCGTAGCACGGTGGACCAAACCAACAAAACTATTACACAACAAATATGTGAAATATCAAATACAAGATCTTCGCTACAGAAATCTTGTGGAGTGACAAATCAATCAAGGACCCCTTGCTTGGATGACTTGTAGAATGCTCGTGATCTCGCCTTAGAGAAGGACCTATATGAGGATGACAAATAGAAAGAAAGAAGAACAACTCTCTAGATCAAGTGATCTATATGTTAGAAGAGAATGAGAGTGTATGAGAGATTTAGTAAGAAGAGGGGTGAGTTAGAATGAAGAAATGGCTCTCTATTTATAGGCAAATTTCTTCTCTGTTCCACGGATCCCACGGATCCCTTCCACTTGGGATCCGGCTAGTGTAATCCTAGGGATCCGTGGTACGCTCCTCTTTGCCCATGGGTTTTTTGGTTATGGGTCATGGGTTATGGGTTGGTCCATGGGTTTTCTTTAGATTCAATGTATCTAAGTATACATTGTATCAAGTCTTCTTTGGTATGGGTTTAAGATCCATGGGTTATGGTCCATGGGTTATGGTTTTTACCCATTCTAATAAACTATTACAACAAATGCTTAATTATTACATTTTTGTATTTAAATGGCTATATGTAAATGCTTTACAAAAATAACATGTATCCTTATAATTATACTTAAGATAACATTACATTTGTTATCAACAAAACACAAAGAGATCGCAAAATATTAATAAACGTTTTTACGGTTTATTTGTATTAACAGGGTTGTATTGAGCTGTGTCAAGTAATATAATTAGCGGGTTAAAAGACACCAAAGTCTAGTTTGAATGGTTGAATGGATACAACCTCCTAAACTTGTTTCACTCAGATATTTTATAGTATGATATTACAAATGAATATTTAGGAGCTTTTACCTGTTGGAACTGATCCAAAGATATGGGATTGACATGTAAGGAAATATTCTATAGGGTGTTGCATTCCTTAAAATATATAACCACAAACACAACAGGAAGTCCACCGAATGACATGAAAGTGATAGCCACCTGTTTCATATTAGTTATGGTCTAACCATAGTGACTTCAAGTGAATGAGACTGCAAACCAAAGTAGGAAGTTCTTCAATAGTATATTCTGAGTCAAACAAATAAACCATGAAGACAAACCTTTGTCGTTATGAAACGGCCTGACATAAATCATGTCGGCCTTTTTTTAATATTCATTTACTTTCTATTATTTAATCTTCTCTCCTTTATGCTCTTTATTCCTAGAATATTCACGGGTCATTAAGTTTTTTTTCCCTGTTCACGAGCCGTATGGCACTACAGGCGGACTGCTAAACCTAATGACTGCCCCATGTGAAGTTAAGTAATCGGCATATTGCCTCTATAGCTTTCTACATACAAAGTACCATTTTTAATCATTATAAGCAACCCCCTTTCTGCAGGGGTGAGCACACATCCTTCGTATGCTACTGAATCTCATCCAGACATCGAGGAGGAAGTTGGAGTACCTCTTTTAAGTTTCTGAGGCCCAAACACGATAATTATGTTCAGTCCTTTTTGTAAAGTCTATTTTCAGACCCTGTATCTTCGTTATAAGAAGTTTCATTTCTATATGAGTATAGTGCTAACTTATTTCATCTTCTTAATGTACGTATAATGTTGAAATATTATGGCAGGAAATCATATGAGGTTGTTTTGCTCCTACAACAACCCTACTTACCAAAAGTCACTTCATCTCTTAGGGCAGCAAAAAGTAAAGAAGCGCATGACTATTGCTTCGATTAGAGGGTGATTTACCTCTATGAAAAATATAGATTAGCAGCAGGTACAATATGACATTTTGGACATCTTGGTTGTTGAAATTGTTCAAGAACGTGAGAACCTGAAACATACAACTAAACATACATTAATACATGTAAATCCACTAATTCACTCGTAGACGCGACCAACCTTGTGTGGTCGCACATATGCGTTTCTTTATACACCGATGTTAGATCAGCTTTGTTGGTTCTTCTGCCATTTGTGACCGCAATTGAAGCTTATATTCTCCATACATCATTACCAGAAACTACACATCCACCCTTTAAATATATATACATTTTTATACATTACTAATTTATTATAACGAAATTTATTTTTATGTGTTTTCATAATTCAAAAAGGATTATTTGTTACCATATTTTTGATTCTATTTTTTTGTTTGTCCTTGAAGGCTTATGATCGACAGTAAGGGCTTCAGCTACTCCAAATAGTATAAGTTGTCCTTATGAATCAATGTAGTTACAACATAAGTACCACTGATCACATATTCCTTCATAACTCTTAATTAGTAGCTATAATATCATAAAGCACATCTGGGAGTAATTATTTGAGTTTGGTAACCACATGTTACATTTCACCACATGACTATCTGACATAAAAAAGTAAAGAGATTGCATACCAGGAAGATCATGCTAAAAAATTTCGCGTTGTAGAACTCGCACGCTATTTCCATATACTTGACATCCTGAGCTGTTGAGGATCTACATACAAATTCAATATTAACTTACAATAGTACTTATTTGTGTTTAGATAATGATTTTGGGATAATAAGTTATAAGCTTAATGGGTTTGATCGGCATAATAGTAGGTATTAGTAACCCCATGAGTACCCGTGTTAATGTAGCAATAAATAGGGGTTTGCTCTATTTGCGATTCATCGGCAAGAGCCACTAATCCAAATGGTCCACAAGCACTTCTTGAGGAGGAACCGCCATTTGTTGTTCAGTTCTTATTTACGCCTGCCTCGACTCCCCTAGACCAAGCACAAATCATAATAGCTTCTAGAATAGATACGTGTAAAGAATATTGAACCACAAATAAATCACAAGTAATGTGTTGGTGCAGTGGTAAAAATATATGGTAGCCTTACTCACAGACCCATGTTCGAATCCGGTTAACTGGTTTTTTTGGAAAGCACAGACCTCGTAAATCATTTTACTAAAAAATCTTGAGTATTATTGAAATAAAATAATTTTGTCATCATATTTGACGAAGTATTTGTTTATGAAATTTTTCACAAGAAAAACAGAAGACAAATAGTGTTCTGGTTCAACCAGCCAGATCATTTCAGCTCATACCATAAATTATCCATGTTGACTGAAGGTGGCAAGATGGGCAGACTGTTAACGGTTCAAAACAGGTTTGGTTGAAAAATGTCGCGTTTTGATTGTGAGTCAGAACAAGTTGTGTTGGGTTAACCAGCAAAACTTCTATTGCGCATTTTAGAAGAATTATAAACAGAAATATGTGTGAATTGTTATTAGAAACAAAATATTTATAACTTCTTAATCTTCGAATCAAATAATGGACTTTTATATGATCCGTTTAAGATAGAACACAAACAAATTCAAAATCAATTAATATATGTAACTGGGTCAAAATTGCCACTCTAGTTTTAACCCATCATCCAAGCCACCCGCCCCGCCCATGTTGACATCTCTAGATGAACTGAATAAGGCTGTAAGTTGACAAAGTAGATATACAGAGTTGTGAGCTGCAGATCCACCATACTGTTGTGCAAGAGCATCACCCATGTTTTGGTACATGTCCATTAGAGCGACAGCAATACTACTATCAGGATCGAGCTTGGGATTTTCTGTTAATCCCATGGCATGGAGCTGGCGACCTAAGGCTGCTAAGCCGTACGCATATTGAGCAACGTTTGTACGATCTAAGCAATCAATGCAGTTAGTTCTTAAAACTCCACTTTGAAACTGTGGATCGTTGCTCCTGTTATTATATTTCTTAATAATCTTCAGACTTTGATTCAAATCTCTGTCTTGTTTCATCAAGTGATTAGATATATCAGTATTACTTGCAGCCATTGACAGATCTCCTGAAGCAGCTCTCAGATCTTTAAGAGAAGTTTCCCTGCAGAAAAATACAAAAGTCACACGAAAGACTTGTAGGATGTGAGAGATCGATCATTGGTTCAATATCAAATGAGAAACTGCATGCAATTTACTTTCATACCATCTTCATGAAAAATCCCTTGATACCCCCACCAAATTGGCATGTACATCCCGTAATGTGTCATGTGAAATGGAAGCAAACTCTCTTTTATTTAGATAAACATGCTTTTCATTTCGTGTTTCGTTGAAGCTACCAGGAACATGTAATTAAAATCCCATATTTACCCAATAATACAAGTAGGTCACATACCAATTATTGAATAAAATTAAGAATTTCCATTCTGCATTGATGAAGGAACATAGTAAGGTCTTCCAGCATAATTTATTTAATCACCGAGTGTCTTCACAATGTTGTAATTCACACCAAGATACTATCACTTAACTATCAAGATTAAATTCACTCATCTTTGTGAGATTATAGGAGAGGGGAACGATATTAAGGCATGGCTGCTATATACTCAGATTCACACACAGATGTATTAATGTGTGTGAATAATTAACATTAAACATCCATACTGAATTTCAGATTCAAGATGACCCATCAGTCAAAGAGTATAAAGCCATAAGCTTATATCACACTCAAGTTCAAATTTAATGAGCTTACCTGTTTAGGGATTTGGATCCCACCCCCCAAGGCAGAAAATGGCTGAGAGGGTAAAGACAGGGGCATATCTTTCTTTTGCCTCTTCCATGATGCTAAAGCTGAAGGACTCATCAAATGATCAGTCTTTCCATTGCGGAGCACTTGTCTATGCACATCGTCAGAAACTCGCAGCTCTTTTCGAAGTTCTGTTAATTTAAGTTGTTACAGTAAGCGTATCTAACAAAACTTAATGATTTTAACCCATTAGAACACATTTTTTAATCCTTAATAAGCTAATAATCACCTATTCACTTCTTAAAGAGAAATACCTTCTGATGACTGCTACACCTTACAAACTTTTGCAGAATACCACTCCTGTGATGATATTATGTTTATTTTTAATAAATGATTACACATGCTGATTGCTTTCAGTTGGGTACTTTGACATGTGATGATATTATGTTTATTTTTAATAAATGATTACACATGCTGATTGCTTTCAGTTGGGTACTTTGACATGTGATGGTTTTATGCTATGTGTTTTAATGATATATGATATAATGCTTGATTGTTTACAACTGTATATTATGACATGTGATTCTTGTTAACGATCTACTATTATATATGTTATAGCACAAATGTATATTCTTATGTTTGAGAGAATTAGTATACCACAACCAACGTGAGCCTGTTTTCCCTAACCGGGACGACTGTGCTTCGTTCCTTTAGTGTTTATAGTGCTAGGATGGATATTGTATGATTTTTATGAGTGTATAATAAACATAGCCCAATAGCGAAAGTATGTGACAACTAATTAGGTGAAATACCTCGCGACCTCGTGTGGAACGCTTGTTCATTATAAACGAATCACCGAAACTTGTTCCTATTTGTTGGGCTATACAAAAAAAAGGTATCACATGAGTGCGTTAATCTGAGATAGGTTGTAAATGGAATAACACTTAAAAAGAAAAAAAAGTTCTAGAAATTACAACATAACCATGTAACAACAACTAAATATTTACGACATAACCATCTAACATCAAATAGATATACGTAACATTTGACTGTAGCTAAGGAGCGATATGCCATTCAGTTATAGGAATGCCTGCAATAAGAACAACATCTTAGGGCCTTATTTATCACTTATAAAAAAAAGGTTAATAGAAGTTCTCCACTTATCAATCTTGTTTAAAATTCCATCATCAATCAGTTTCTGAAAGGACAATAAGGAAGCCAATGTGATAAAAAGATGCCCTTCTAATTTCCATATTTCTCGCAACCCATACAGGCCACCCCATGAATATTTTAGCTATAACACAGGTGACCTTATTGTTATCTACTTTGTTTATCCTCTCTATAAGTTCTTCAAGCTTGTCGGACATGGTTTGCATTATTTACATGGTCAAGTTACACATGTCACTCCTGTCCTACCATGGTTCAAACCCATCAGGGATCGACACCATCTGCATTGGATCTCCAAAACCATCTTTCTCTAACCAGTTGCTAGTCACAAGCTTGTGATTGAATTTTGTGTTTATAAAGGTAACTCTTACTCCTTGCTCAACTAAACATTGTGCAAGCTCCATTGTAGGAATTACATGGCCTTGTGCAGGATATGGTATTATTAGAGCATGAGGTATTATTACTCCTTGCTCGACTAATTAACGTTGAGCAAACTCCATTGTAGAGACTACTTCTGGCTCGAGGGGTGGCGACTCATTCTCGTCATTTGGGCTACCCTCTTCAGTTATTCTAGTTTTTCCATCTACCTCCACAAATCTGAGCTTAAATCTGTCATAATTGTTCATTCCGGCCGCTTTAAATGAGAATGTACCCAAGACTTTAATCAAATCGTCTTGGTGGAGGACTTCTTTTTGGATCAAAATCTCAGCAATATGAGAAAGTTTGTTTGTGTGTTCTGTCACGAGTGAGACAGTGCTGAAATGTGTTATAAGCTTTAAGAAGAAAAAAAGCTTTAAGAATTCCTCGACTTCAGTGTTGAAATGTGTTATAAGCTTTAAGAAGAAAAAAAGCTTTATTGGAAAACTCATCCTTATTTGATGACTCCAAAAGAAAAATGTATCCCTTAAGCAATTTTCTTGAGACTCATACTCAGCAACTTTAACAAAGACCCCTTGCAATGTCAAGGTAGGAGCATATCTGCAGAGGAGGGAATTAGATATATTGCTAAGATCATATACAAATGGTAATCAGTTGTGACAGAGATATAAGGCGATACTTACAAACTACAACTCGGAATCCCATTGGTAATAGGTTTCTCTGCAAGTGATCGAATATCATAGAAAATTTGATATATAATGTTATTACATCCATAAAAAATTATTAATGGTCTAGCAAAAAACATGAGAAGATCAAGTCAATATGCAGACAATACATATCAACAGTTACGCATACAAATTATTAACAGAAAAAAACACTAACACTACCTCTATCCATTTATAGCTAACAATGTGTATTTTAGACATTATAGCATCAACTACATCTGTATTCAGTGATACATCACTGATAAGAACAGCATGTGTGCACTCGCTCCACTTTTTAATCATAGATGCACCTGCACATGATAATGTACCATCATTTATAAAAAAAATGGGAAACTACTAACCTATCGTACTTTTTGCACCGGATCATGCCCTAGAGTCAAAGTCCTGCAAGCACTAAAAGAACTTATAATTCACACCAAACAGACTAATATATTGCATCAATGTGTAGTGAGAATAGTGAGATGACTACTTACGCACAGATTGCATGACCGATTTCATGATATGCTACTATCGTCTTACTCTTTCCATTTGTCATATGAGTTCCTTCCATTCCTACAATGATTCTATCAATCGAGTCATCAATTTCCTTTAAAGTAATCTTATCGTTTCCTCTTCTTCCAGCAAGAATAGATGCTTCGTTCATTAGATTTGCTAGATCAACACCACCGAAACCTGGGGTCCACATACTTGAACATGTATGTCTGCCAAGTACCATAAAAGGTAAATCTTATTAGTAACATATATGATACATATATACATAGATCGAAGCACCAACCAGTCTTAAAATCGGCATCACAACACACGTACACATATGATAAACAGAACATCAGCAAAAACAAATAAGCCCATGTGTTTCAAGCGATATAATAACACATATAATAACACAACTCATATGTCCACATACAGAACAATTAGTAATACACGTGTATACATGTATCCATAACTCCATAAACAACATTTACGTGTGACATTACAAATAAACACATATGGTAAACTGGTTCCTAACAAATAACATGCATAACTGTTCAGAATACAGAGCAAAAAAGTTTCATTAGGGTTTTGAGGGAAAACATGCGTACATTTTTTCTGGAATTAAATTTAAGAAAAGATATTATGGTAAGTGCTATATTTAAAACACTAAACTTACGGATTCCAATAAAATTATAGCCATTTATAGATTATAATATGCAACATAATTATCAAAATAACTTGTTGCCTAAGTGGTAAACACATAAGTTATTTATCCAAATGACCAAGGTTCAATCCTTGCAAGGCTCCTTTTTTATAAATAATTTTCAAAAATAATTATTAAAAATCCGAAATTTACAAAAAAATTATTAAAAATACGAAATTTATATAAAATCTAATTAAATTAAAAAAATAAGTGATATTGCTTAGTTGGACAAAAAATGATTATGTGGCATTAAATTGAATTACATGGCATTGAGGTGGCATTTGTGAAAAATGCCTCCTGTTATATATATATATATATATATATATATATATATATATATATATATATATACATATATATATACGTGTGTGTGTGTATATACATATATATATATATATATATATGTATATGTATATACACACACACACATACACACACACACATATATATATATAAAAAAAACCAAGTGTCATATACTGTCTTAGACTAACAAATCTAGTTCACAATTAAAATAATGACTTGATTACTAACCAAGGCCTGAGATTTCATTGTTATATCCATAGCTCTACCTATAACCCCTCATACCAATTTGGTATTGGAGAGTGATCATGTTTAACCTGCATGAGATCGATTATGTTATGCTTATTGGCCTGTTTACGTTTGACAATATGAACGACTATATCGATTCCTTTTTTCTCCTTGTTTATGTCCCCGTGGTCAACCATCTATGGATTGGGGTAAACATACGCTCTCGGACATGCTCCCTATACATTAGACATGCTCAACACAAACGATCTTGAACTCTAAGAAATTGAGACAAGCTTCAAAACTAACACTAAAGGTCAATGATTGATTATAAAAAACAATTATTAACTTATTATCACACGATCATGTAAAAAAATTGCATCTTGAACTCTAGGTAAATGATATTATTACAATTATGAAGCTTTTAATATAATATGGAAGATCAACTATAAGCTTTTAACACATATCACATCATACTGATCATAGCATGCACTTAGAAGTTACTTAATTCTTTTCATAAAACATCACTTATCATAACCGAGAGGCATTAGTGACGTAAAGGTGAATTTTACGCTTATCAAGACAAAATTTGGCAATTTATTTTCAAACGTAATTGCAGACAAGATGTGCATATCGTGTCTAATATTCTACTTTTAGCAAACCTGGAGAAGGTCCATTCCAAATTGTTGCAAAAGCTCAGGCTGGTCATTTAACAATTCCTCACAAGCCGATATCTCAGGTGCACCAACACTTATTTCGTCTCGCTTGCTTGAACTTCCAACATGTAGCTTCTTCAGAACCTTTGACAAATACATTAGCGTGAAGAGTTATGGTTCCAAATTCACAAGCTCTAAAATCTGAAGATCAAAACAAAATCTTTAAGCATTGTAACCACACTCTCATAGTTTAAAGAGGTCATCAACGAAAAATAAGCTATATACTTGTGATACATAACTCTAAAACTCAAGTGGTTATTGATGAAATATTTTTCCTCTTTGCTCTGAGGAAATAAATGAAAAATTCAATTTCTGAATATGTGAAACAACGTTAACTACAATATCATACTTTTTCTTGAGCTGTTGAAGTGCTTCACCTTATAGTTTAGTAAGAAATACATCGCTATCGAGACACTGGAGTATACACTTAAGTGAATTTGTTCATGCATAAGCTCTATATTTTTAGAAGAAAAATAAATTGAATAAATACACAAAAGAAATTTACAAGTTAATGATTACATTAGTAAAATTTGAATACCAAATTTATGACCATCTATGGTTATGTAACAATAATGTTGTAATATGGCTCCCATTGGCCCTCATTTATCGTAGTATGAATATTGTGGATACAAAAAATCATATCATATACATCTAATATGAAATAGCGCTAGAAAAGCTAGTTTGCAAAATAGTTTTTGTTGAGATACCAATTTTAATGTGACAATATTGATGAATTTCTCTATATCAATCAACTAAGTCTTGAAGGAGTAACATGAGTTTTTTGTCTCCATAAGGAAAAAAGAAGTTAGTCTGAGATGAAGCTGTGATCACGTATCCTAAACAAAAAAGCAAGTGTTGATATGCTGACCTTTCTTTAAGCCCTTGGCCCATCAATTATGTTATAACCACTCTTTCACTTCCTGCTAACTACACCAAATGACGGCATCTGCAAATTTTCCCTCCATTTGCATCATTTCCATGTACGTGCATTGTTAATATTCTGAAAGAAAATGGATGCAATGACCCACCACGTGGTTTTTAGTACTCATATTGGGCACACTAAAAATGTATAAAAATCTTATCAGAAGAAAATATGCTTTAGGCCAATTTGGTCGTGACTCATTTCAATAAGTAGAGAAAGAGACTTAAGCCAATCTGGCCAGTTGTAGTAAGTACTGGACTAAACATTCTTGATCTCTTATTATGTATTTATGTTAGTATAAATGTGAACTTTTTAGGCAACCCGTCACCATTATACCGGTATAAAACTGGACCTTTTTGTTCAGTTAGTATAGAAACATGTTAACTATGGACAAATGGGTTTAAGCCAACCCACTCAACCCATTCCAATTAGAATAAAAATTACCCATTTTAAATTATAACCAGACCAGGTCATTGCTCTCAGAAGCACCTCTGCATAATTCAAGTAATATAAATACATCTACAATTATATTCATTGCTCAGTGACTAATAAACTTGGATTACTTAATTTTATCTTTCTCATATTGAATATTGTAAAAATTATAGTAAAATGCATACCTCACAAGTTCATCTGTTTGGAGAAATGATTTTTGCTCAATTGTATGAGAGACTCGTGTATCTTTTTAGAAATGCTTTAATGTCATTTCAGTAGTATGCCCAATCTTAAACTTTTGAGAAATGATTACCACTGGAGATAAATTCTCTCTCCTTAAGAGCATACTAGCACTTCTTCAGTTCTCCCTCGTTATCCGCCAAAACCTTCTTGGTTTGGCTTAAAAAGTGGGTCAAACTTGCAGTTAGGGACTGTTTGCTTACTACTGAATGGGCTGGTTCAGAGGTGCTGCTGAACCGATCATCATTCATTATGTGGTTTTATACAACCTTTCAAAGTCTAACCTCATACTCTACAAAAACATGTCACATGTTACCAAAAATATGATTATTAACGATCATAAACCCAAATATAGACATTGCAGTAGAAAATATAAATCCACCTTAGCATTCATAGTGAACAAAAAGGTATGTTGTACAAACTTGGCCCATTGCAGATTAGTCTACTATAAAAAATTCTCAAAATTTTTTGTAGTTTTTGGCTTAATTTTTACAGTTATTAAAAAAGGTTTCCTTAGTTTATAAAAGGTTTATATATAAATTTGGGGATTTGATAAACAGTAAACCCATAATAGTACCTGTCGCTGCCGCTGTTCTAGTCTTAGCTTTTGAAATTTCCATTCTGTACTCATCATTTTCTGAACAGCTTTGATCTGGTCTTAACCTTGAATCAGTTGGTGGAAGCTTCCCCTGAAATAAACATACAACAACATTCAGTCCAGGGGTAAGCTCATTCAAAGTAATAACGAAGCACGTTAGATTATACCTTGTGGAAACCTTTGGAGGTTTGCTCCTTTTCCAAAGCAAATGAGCATTTGTATTATTATTGACGTCATAGGGTAGTTCAGTATCTGTGCAAAATGCCCCGAGAATATTTGGACTTACGTCCCCACAATTTGAATGGCAAAAGCGAGGACGATATGCAGACCTATGAAACTCCTGACCCATCTTGCTATGGTGAAGTAGTGGACTTAAAAGAAGCCGCAAGTTCCATAAATTCATGATCTATGTCAACACCACGTTGAGATCATTCAATTAATAATAGCCCCATTTCTTAGCACATCAGAGAGCTATACATATTCAATAAATTCTAGCTAAAACTTAGTTGGAAGGTGAGACCGAGTAATAGTAAACATCTCTTTCATAGTTTATTAAATGTAAAACTTGTTACAAACCTTGGAATATGTCGTTAAAAAGAATCTAGAAGTTCCATTCATGTTATTGACCTGAGAATTGTTTATCAGGTTGTTTTGTTGTGCAAACGTTCACACGCCTTGTATATATTGTTGAGATTGGAAGTGCTCTGTGTATATTGTACTCGGACACGCCTGCTTTTCTTACTACTTACCATCTTTGTTGTAGCAAATTACTGTGTCGTAGCAAATTACTTTTAGGACATTCTTGATGTTTGGCTCGTGTAGTGGAATATCTTCTCATAAGTATAATCCTGCAATGAAAGACTACGTTAATACTATTTTTTATAATTCTCCGTAAGCCAATCCACTAATGCTTGAAACAAAATGGTAAGTTTACAACCAACACATTCAAAGTGCTTATGATCTTTTCCAGGATACAATAAGCCATTAAGCACTTGAAATTATCTTAACCAAACACTCCCTATTTATTATAGTTACTGCAATAATGCAGGTTATCAGCCTTTTAGCTAATATGAACATAGCGGAAGGTTATTCTCATACATGTAGTACCATTATTCCGGCACATGGATGACACATTGTATTGAGATTAAAAATAATGTTATCAATGATTCTTTATTAGCTTTAGTGACGGACATCACATTAACGATAACATACATTCTTTCACTGATTTCTAACATATTATGTGTTGTTTACTGATTTCTAACATACATGTTCATATTGAGCTAATCTATCATCTATGTCTGGCGTAATATAGTTTATCATGGTAAACAATACCTTAGCCACCCATTCACGTGATAAAGAAAAAGTAACAAAACCAACATCATGTATACAGGTTCCTTCCTCTATCTGCATTAATTTTTCATTACATATCAATTTACTGTGTGTTAAATATCTTGTATAGAGTAAGCTAATTTGTGATGTAAATAAGGAACTACAATGAACCGAGATCAAGATCAGAAATCATAGGTGATAGATACTCGTAAACACGTTCAATCGGAGGGTACCTTAATGAAGCATTAAGCACAAGGTTAATTAACATCGTCACAAAAAATACTTAATGCAATCTGCTTAACTACAATGTCCTGACTCACTCTTTTATCTGACGCAGTAGAAATCCATCAGGAAGCTTCCTTATCTGGCTCACATGAGCCATATACTCATCCCAGACGCACCATTATCTGGCCCACGTGTGTTAACTTTGTAAAAAGATATAAATATTGATAAAAAAAACTTTCCCAAAAATACATCAAGTGAAAGTTCAACACAAAGTTACAATGCATTATAGGGGTCAAAGCAAGTTTACATTCAAGTAAAAATCATATTTGGAGGGTTGTACATTTACTAAGCCATTAGAGAGGTCAAAGTGGGTTTACATTTAAGTAAATGTCCAAACAGGTCGTTAGGTCAGCACTATATATGTCCATGTTTTTAAATATTACGATTTACGCGTGTTTGAAGTTTTAGAGAACACTTTAGATGATTTGTGAGTCATATGACCTGAACCTTTTCCTTTGTATATGTATAAGTTTTACCCATTTCGCATGTTGGAGAAAACTTATTCAATTCAAGTAATGGGGAATCCTGAAAGATGTCTGCATTTTAAGGTTTCTGTACCTTGGGTCTGCATTTTCTGTCTTGACAGGAGGTCTCCCCAGTTATGAATCCATTGAAGATCACAACAACTGCTACAATAGGATCAACATAAAAGCAGAACTGGTAGAACTCTTACCGCATGAAGTATTTGTTCTCGGCTTATGCAGTCACCGGGAAGCCAGCATAAGCCACAATATATACATCTTTGCAGCGACTCTAGGACAAACCGTCTCGTACTAATGCAACATAGCGTTGGAGTCCATTACACGAACCACCCTATAAAAAATGAATCAAGTTGAGAAACTGAACAGGAAGTCTCTCAAATTAAGGATACATAATTACATACACAGTTTTTTGCTCGCTTTTGTTGAAAGGCTAATCATATAAAAACTAACATAATAATTAGTAAACCATTACCTTATCAAATGTACTTGCTTTTTTCATTTCTCTTTTCCTCAATTCCACCTAAACAAAACACATCTGAACGCATAAGGACGACAATCCAAACACCCCTAAAGGTTCAACACTTCCAATGTGATGTAAGAATACTTATCTTATAATACATTCATTGACCGTTTCTTTCTATCCATAAAAAGGCTTCAAATGGGCCTTGAACACGTGATCTGCTTAACTAATAATATAATACGAAACCCCGAGTACAATAGCAAGATCAGAAGATGAAGATCACTCCATCTCCTAGCTCCTTAAGTTACTCGTGTTTTTTTGAGGATTTTGACCTGTTTATATGCGTATGAGTCTGTTTGGGGGTATTTTAACCCAAGTGGTCATATTATTCTTCTAGCTAATTTTATTGCACACATCTGAATTGCTTTAGTTAAAGACTCGAATTGTTGTTGTATAAATAGCGATTTAATTTTATGTACTAATATTTAACACACTAATTATTCGTAATAAGACAAAATACTTTAAAAAGAACAAAATGTGCTATGGGTGAATGTGACCTAGTTCATTTTAATTAGCTACTTATTAATATTACTTTAAATCAAACAGATACCACATAGTTCATCAACCCCTTTAAAGAGTAACGGACAACATTAAAATATCACTATAAACAGTATGTTATGAGACTCTGCTATATGGAAATCAATGTTGTAAGGTTTACGGTTTGAATCAAATGACAATTTATTTGAGTTGAGGTATAACTTAAAATGGAAAAAGTAATGACGAGGAGGGAACGGGAGTCCTATGAGGCTATGACTTAGAAGTCTTGAACTCACCGGGTTGTCGAGTCTTTCCAAAGATCCATTTTCCATAATTTCACCAATGCTACACCATCATAAAAACAATGGATATAAAACCGATAACAAAAACTTATAAACATACAGAAACACAGAAATAGGCTTGCCTTTGCTTCAACAGCATCTCATTCTGTGCATCGACCGCGGAAATGTTGGCATTAGACTTTCTCATAGCTTGGCTTCTTGCAAACATTTTGCTCCATCTAGACAACAGAGTTTTTGCCCTTTTTGAGATATCTGGTCTTCAAATCAGATAATGAGATTCAAATAGCAAAACAGCAAATACGAAAAGCAACTACATACATAATAACCATTGCTCTTATTATGTGCCTTACAAAAACTCAGGCAACAAAATTGTGCAGAGGTCATAGCTAAGGAAAGTAGATACAACCCACAAAGTTGATGAAAATCTTGGTCATGTTTATAATCCCTCAGAAGTCAGAACTAAGAGAAAACTTTTATTTAATGTCACTCTATCATAGTATAACAGATATTTCCTTGTACCCTCATGCGCAAGCAGGAAAACAGAAAATAATTTGACGACACCAGCCAAAGAAAACAGACCTGATCCTCGGTAAAATCGAAGTTTATTGACACTCTGCAATATGGCTGACATGTGGGTTGGGAGAGCTTTATGTAATGGCAAGTGACAAATAACCTAAAGGTGGTTTGCATTCAGTAGATGAAGTATATAATAAACAGTACATATGCAACAAATACCAACTCAGATTACTACCCGCAGAATGACGTGAAGAACAGTAGTTTGCTCTTCGATTACTGCTTGACTCAACCATGAAGCTAAAATCATCACACCTCCATTTGTCAGAAACCTGCAGTTTCATGAAAGGATGATAAAAATATTAGATCTTAAAAATAGTACCAAATAAACAATGATAGCCAGTGAACAATGAAATATTAGATCTTAAACAATTTACAACTATAATGGAGCAAAATAGTTTGTTATCGTCTCAGTAAAACAGGCCAAAGAATCCTAGAAGCCGTGATAGATAATACGATAAACAAACGTCAAGAAATAGTCCAATTAACATTTCAGATATCTGTTAACACAGTAAAAGCAATATCTGATATATGATAACACTATAAAACTAAAAAAACTACAAAACTTTTTACACTTATAAGTCATAAATCGAAAAACAAATTGGGATTATTCACCTGTAAAACTAAGAAGTCGATTAAACTTTTTAGGGATGAAAAATATAATAGGGTGTATTTATACAAAAAAAAAATAGGTTAAAAAGATATATGGTATAATTATCTTGTAAGTAGGATATATCATAATTTTTTTTAATTGTTATCTTCATAATATACATTTCTAAAATACAAATTGCAGGAATTTTTTATCATCTCCTTATTTGTATTGATTTGAAAGATATAAATCAAAAAATAATTTACTCTAGTGGTAAGTTGTTTACAAAAATCATGAATGACCCAAGTTCAACTCCAACAAATGTCTTCTTTCTAATAAAAGAATTTTAAAATTAAAAAATAACAAAAACAAAAACGAATTTTAAAATTTATAAAAAAAAAATATACATATATTAATTAAAACGCCACATGTCATTTAAAAAAATAAAAAAATGCCACGTAAATAGAATGATGACATGGAAATATGACATGGCATTATGGGATGCCAAGTGGCATTTTATGTGGCATGCCTCCTCTTATATATAATGTATATATATATATATATATATATATATATATATATATATATATTATTATTTTTTAATTAATTTTTTTATATGACGTAAAAGAGAAATAACTTAACGACTATAAGAAAAAAAAATATTGCTATTATTATTTATTACAATTATTATGAGAAAACATTGAAAAATAAACTAGTTATGACTTTTTCTTTTCCCAAGAGTTTTCGGTAGCTCCATTGAAACACATAAAGAAGCGGAGAAGCACGTCAGCGCGAAGCATATTAAAAACCCGACTTCTTTAGGGAATCAGGGAGACCCGCCTTATACCTCTCTTATAGTTTGTTCATAATGGGTGAGCCAACTACTTTCGAAGGACTAAAAAAATCAATTTATAAATAATCTACCAAACAAACAAACAAGGAAAAAATAACAAGGAAAAACACAAATAGAAACAAGGCTAAACAAAGCTGGAACTAAAAGTAAAACGAAAATTGAAAAGAAAGAAAAAATACGGTTTTTTGGACAGAATGGTTCAGCCGATCGGCTGGGCTTCCAACCAATCCGGTTGGATTTGGTTTCGAGGTCTAGCCGAATCGGTTACAGGTCGTACCGATCGGCTGGACGGAACTTGTAAGATAAAGATTTTTTTAACAAGCAAGGGCGGCACAATGTGAGAATGATTAAAGCACAGATTCAAAGCACACAAAAACACAAACAAATCCCTGGAAACGGCGTCAAAAACTTGAGGTGTCTCGCGACTAATAGTTTTAAATTTATAACACGAATTACCGAATAAAGCTAAGAACACACGGGCAAGTATGACCCTTTCGTATGTAGTTAGTTTTGGTTGGTAAGCCGAGGTCGTTCACTAGGATTTGGGTGTTTTCAATTGTGAAGAATCTATGTAATAGCAAGTAACACGAAAGTGGTAAATGGTTATCACGTCCCAAAATACCATATAAGCAACAAGTAATGCTAAAATGATGATTAAGCATATTAAACAAGAATGCAATAAATATAATTAAAACTACTTGTTTGGAAATAGTATCAATATCAATGGAGTGAATGGAAGTATCGGGTAGATATTAAGCAATAGCAAACAAAATCAACATTCATACAATTCCAATTCAATGGGTGATATCATGAATTTGCATATATCATGGTTTAGACTAACGAAATATTTTGACCTATGAATGTTATTATAAACCAAGTCATTATGCGCCATTTATGAGAAATACGAGTTTTACTAATTTTTTCATAAGAGCCCTTTCAACATATACTCTTGATTAAACCTTTATGAATCCATTTAACTTGTTTATTCATAGTTGTCAATTATGAAATACCAAATATATATGCGCGCTAACATTTGGAACAAATCACATCAAGAAATCCTTTCAGCCTATTAATCCGGTTATGATTCACCAACAAGATATTTAGACGCATATCAATTCAAACAAATTCATAAGCAAAATCATATAACTATATTGCAAAATACTAAATACTCCATATCAATATCTACATTATTCTAAACAAGTATAACCAAAACTACTCCATAGCAAATTCCATTATCGAACACAAAGGCATTAACTCAGAAAGTTGAACATGAAAAAAATGATTAAAGGTCTTACAATGATTGAAATAAGATTACAAATGATGTATTAATGATGCCTCAAGTATTGGTGATGACTTCTTGATATTTTGACCTCCAAATGATGACTTCTTAGATCTCCAAAGTTCCCTGGGATTTTATGGACGAATATTGGGTTTTTAAGAGAGAGTAGTGGTGGTAAAAAAGGTGTGAAAGGTATTCTCTCAAGTTGAAATGATGAAAACATACACAAATGAGGTCTATTTATAATCCTTCCAAGCCTAAGGTTATAAATGCATTTCTTGATCACCAAGTAGATTAGAAGGACCTAGAATCCATGTAGGAAAGACCTGGAACCGAATGGAATGAGGTAGAAGGTTCATGATGAAGTTGTAGAAAACTCGTATGCTCCAGCTGATTCGGTTGTGGGGCCCTTCCGATCAGCTGGAGCCATTGGATAGAAAATGTAAAATCCAAAATTCTAGATCTTTCTCTTCCGCTTCTATGGCCGCTTGAATCACCTAAATCGGAGTTCGTATGCTCAAGATATCGCCAAAATGGTGAAGGTGTGTCAGGAACAATGAGTCTTCCATATTTCTTCGTTTAAGCTTCATTTCTTCAATCCTTTCTTGTTTTCCTTATTCCACTTTATTCTTGAGTCCTTAGACCACCATTTTGATTACTTTATCTTCTCGAATATACTCCAAGAGACTTGCTTTTGTCGGGGAATTCTTCGCACATGAATAAATCTTTGTTTTTTACTTTTTTTTCCGTCTTTTTCTCCACTTTCCTGTATTTGGCTATAAATAAACTAGCATACACACTTTTATATGGTTAAGCAACAAAGCATATGATTATAACCAAATAACAGACATAAAAGCATGGATAACACTACTAAAAACATGCACAATTTATGCGTTATTAGCGACACAATTTATTATGATATGAGAGGGTAGCAAAGATAATTGGCGTTCCCGAAGGGTGAGTGAAAGAATAGGCATTTGTTCCCAAGTTCGTGGTTTAGGTTACCCCTTAAAATCTCAAAGGTTCTGTCAAGCTTAGAATCTCTACCTAATGGAGAGTTTAACAAATCCGAAATACTACTCTGAAGGAGAGGTTGATTGTTACTAGTAAATCAGTTAGTTGCCTCAGCAGTGTACTTAGTACTCAACGCAGAAAGGTACAACATTTGAATCCAAAGTCATGATTCCAAAAGGAATCCGACTACCAAATGATATCAATTCAAGTTCTAAATAAAAGGGGACGTCGACGGTTCCAAACGGTCACACTAAAAGTCTACACATCGATAGGGCGCAAGGTATATCATCAAAAGAACAGCATCGATGGAACAACATAAATCGAAGAAAAGCCTTGAGGTAGAGGCGTCTATAACAAGACTATAAACAAAGCAGTGCTACGGGGATAAGCGATTTCCAAATTCTCAACAAGACCCAAAGTCACGAAATATAGCAATCTAAATTCAAACATAGCCGAGGCCAATCCCAAACATTTCAATAAGCTCAATGAGCTTATTACAACTTCACACAATCCAAATGCAAACTTATGACCAATCGGGTCTAACTCGACCTGATGCGAAGCAAGGTCATACGGTTCCAATGATTTCAAAAGTAATCTGAAGTCATATCATGACCAGACGGTGATGAAAAGCGTTCCATACAAGAGGAAAAATATCATGATAAAAAGAATTATGATGCCAGTGTGTCGTGTGTAGGTAAAAAAAATTTATAAAATTCAATGCTCGTTTACACACACCAAAAACTTTACCCTTTTCTGAAATCAAACCAAAACCAACCGGACATAATACTATTATAACTACTCCCAGTATCGCAAAATTCACCTCTGAGGCTGACATAGGTGATCAAGCTATGTCCCACTGTCCCTGGTTGAATATAGGTGATCAGTCTATATTCACCCGAGGTTCAATGAATTTTGATATACTCGACTTAGTTACTCTAGCATCATGTCTTTCACTTCCAAAATCCATTCCAAAAGGCCAAAACAACTGTCGAAACTCAATGTCGAAAGGTGAGATTGGTAGAGAAAGAGGCGTAACGCTACAACAGGTACGATACGTAAGCATAAGTATGTCGGAGATACTTATAGTAAATAGCAAAGATAAGTTGGCATAAGCCATCAAATAGTAAGACGCACATCTCATCAATTGTAACAGAAACAAATTTGTAAATGAGGCATCAGCTTTGGCAGCAGGCACGTGTCGGTCATAGGGTTAAGTTTTCATAAAAGTGGTTATAGTCTAGGTTTTGAAAATTACCCAATTCTCTATAACCTTGGATCTGATACCAACTATAACACCCCCAAATTTGGTACAGCGGAAGCATTCGGGTCATGGGGTACTAGTCAATTGGTATCACAACACAAAGTATAGAACAATAGTTTTACATTAAGAAACTTCATAAACAAAGGTATAAAGTTTACATTATTCAAAAATAGTGCGGAAATACAGGCCCATAATAATAAAGCGGTCCCAAATATGTCAGAGTATCATATGACCATGCCATGCCATGCCAAAAGCCTCCAAGGTAAGTTGTTGCGTTAAATTTGAAAATACACGCTAAAAATGTCAACACGAGGTTGGTGAGTTCATAGATTTGAAATAAAGTAGTAAATCAGTTTTGATGTGCATTGATATACAAGTAGGACAAGCGTGCAAGTAATAGTAAAGAGTAGGGCAAGCAGTAATAATTGTTATCCAACCACAACAAAATCATATAAAAAATATGTAATCAACAATAGCCTACCAGCTGGATCTAAAGCTTGTGTACTTTTCACGGCTATGTAGGATTCTACCACGCCGTAAGAACCACAAAAAAAAGTACCACACCAAGTTTGTACCGAGCTAAAGCGTGTGTGCTTTTCACGGCTATGTGAGATTCTACCACGCCGTAAGAACGACGAAGAAAGTACCACACAATGCTTATACCACACAGAATGTTCCACACACTAGTACACCTAACGCAAATATATCCGCACACAAGCTTGACCAAGTAATATAATATGAATTTAGCACAGTGAAAGAAATAATTTTATTTTAATGATAGTTGAATAACCGAGAAAGTTTTTTAGCCAAGTACATAAACTTTTCAAGAATCAAGTCATTTGCAAATATTGGAATTTAGTAAGTCAAGCATGTATTCTCTCCTAAAAAATGTTTTCAAAACAAGTAAGGTAGGGGCTATGAACTCACCTCAATATGAAGTAATGCAAGAATCACAGCTGTCACAACTGACATCAAGAAGCATAGCACAACAGTGTCAAAAGTACAAGTACAATGGTACAGGATCAACACAACCTAATAAGTATATAGTTATCTCAGAATACATCTAGCAAAGAAAAATAATCTTCGAAAGAGAACGTGGCTTAATTTTCGTGGAATACTCGTTTTGTTAATTTCAAAAGTCCATTATAAATATCTCAAAGGTTTAGTTTTAACGTTTCGTGCAGTGGTAAGAAAACATAGACTCGACATACAACTCACGCCAAAGACAGAATGCAACTAACACCAAAAGTAGTCAAGAAGTATGGACGAAGACTCACTTCGACAAGAAATTGACAAGAAAGAAGTCAAGACAATAACAACACATAATTACTTTAATAAATAAATTAAATGGTAAGTTTCGTTATTTACCCCATAATCCCAAATAGTTTGAACAAACGCTTAGATTTTATTATAATAGAAATGATTTGAATATGAAAGTGCAAGTTTAAATTTTTTTATAAATTTCGGAATGAAGGGTCCATTTATACAACATTACCAAGTCGTCATGACTTTAATAAAACTCAATTTCTCAAACAATATTTACCGGAAGTCTACGATGAGTACAATTGGTAATAATAATTAATCTCACATACTAGAATGAAACATATTGGATTTCACATACACATCATACCATAAACAAAGTGGGCGTATAAGATGTGTAACACCCCAACCCGATAAGGGTAGAAGTATTATAAAATGGTGTCATATCAAAGCATACATAATGAACATAATAAAGCAGCGGAAGTCTTAAATAATAATCAAAGGAAAATCCAGCCAACACGGCTTAAACGTTACATAAGTTTATCAAAAGTAGAAGGAATAAATCCAAGACATAAATAAGCATAATCCGAGTCTAAAATAATGTCAACATAATCAAGCAGAAACTAAGATGACTAGAGCCATAAATCCATATAACCGCTCATCACTCAAACCCATAGCTAAGATCCCAGCTTCTAGCTTAATTACCTGCCGCATGGAAAGAAAACGCGGCTGAGCTTAAAAAGCCCAGTGAACAGATATATATATAACAAAACGAATAATCGAAGGATAAGTAATGAGGATATCATAATCATAAGGTGCAATGGGAAATATCATAAGGCATAACAAAGGATAACGAAAAGAAAGAGAAACGGAAGGTCAGTCATCTACCACGAGCCCATATCATATCATACACATATCATATCATATCAGTTGTATTCGGAGGGGTGACCTCGGAATACCATATATAATGGAGGGGAGACCTCAAGTAACAGTGGAGTGATCAACTCCCGGAATGTGAAGACGCGTATTGCACACGACATCATTCACCATATAAATCATATCATAATAGTTAAATCCACTAAACATATCATATCTAGGATGCATCCATACGCCCCCCGGAACATAATGGCCAAATCATATACATATAGTGAGCTCATAATCATATCATAATGGGGACGGTGTACAACATCACTCGTGCACACTGGAGTCATGCCATTGGTGCATCAATGACATGGTCATGTTACCTTCATGACTAGGAACACATATTTGGCTCGGGTATCAAACTGACGGGTCAAAGCATAATCATATCATATCATAAGGGTTCATATCAAAGTTCATATCATAGTTCATATCAAAGGTTCATATCGAAGGGAGCATAGCAAAGTCATAGGGAAGCCCTAATAAGGAGGCTTAGAGTAAGGCATAACAGTTCAAGCTAGTATCGAAAGATGTATACGAATCATGAGAAACCTTAAGAGGTAAGGTCAGAATATTTGTACCTTATTCTGAGCAAATCACAAAGAAAGTAAAATCAAGAAAGCAGATCAATCCCGTCGCCCGGAACCTATATGAATTAGATAACGTTCTATAAGAATCAGATCACTCGTTTAAGACGGCTTTCCATTTTTAGCAGGTTTCCACTTTTAGTAATCTTTCCATTTTAAGCACTTTCTATTTTAGGTAACTTTCTATTTTAGGCAGGTTCCTATTTTTAGTAACTTTCCAGAAATAGCAGGTTTCCATAATTAGTAACTTTCTATAAATAGCAGGTTTCCATAATTAGTAACTTTCTATAAGTAGCAGGTTTCCATAATTAGTAACTTTAGTTACTTATCTTAAGTTAAATAATGAAAATGAATGTTATTATGATTTAAGGATCATTTATGACAAGTTATAAAAGTTTAGGGTGTAAAATGTCAATAATGCAAAGTATAGGGTTAAAAGTGTAAATATAGCAAGTTTACTCATTTTACTCATTTAATCCCTTTTAGTTAATATATTAACAAGTTAATCCATCAAGTTTCATAATTTACAAAATAACCCCTTTTCTTTATCAAATCATGTAATACAAAACCCTAGTTTTTTATTATGATTAACGTATAGGTTTTAACATATTTTGACTCGATTATCATAGACTACACAACTCTTTAAGCAATACCCATTTTGGGTCGTGACTCCTTCCCCAAAATCATTTTGTACGCCCCACATATAAGACCAAACAAGCTCGTAAATCATTCGTTATCGATTCCATTTTATCACATACGTATACGCATAGTTTCAAGGCTCATTTAACTCGTCATTAAAATTATATGCAAGTCGACATAAGGAGAGATCAAAATCAGTTTCGTATTAAGATTAGCATGCCACATATCATACGAATCATATAGTGTTTAGAGTCATGGTTTTATGTAATCTATTTCATCATTTTATGTGACAACATAGTCATTATTTTATGTATCCCATTTTCGTATAACAAGCCCTAAGGAGGACTCCATAGCCACGATTTGATCAAGAAGACAAAGAGGAAAAGACATGAGATGATGATACGTTACCCTAGTAGCGTGTATGTGACAAGCAACAAGAAATAAACCACCACGATCAAAACCAAGCCTCCCTTGGCTTAACAAACCCCACGACCTAGCTTCCTTTAGAACCAAACACGATCACAACGCCCACCAATCAATCACACACGATCACGAGCCTCCTAGGAACACTTTCTTCTTTGATTTTCGGATGGGAAATGGGAAAAAAATGAGGATGCCGCCCCTTATGGTGAAGGAGAGACTTAGGGTTTTTCTTGTGTGTTTTTGAAATGAAAAGATAGGTGTAAATGAGATTAAATGAAATTGATTTGGAGAGTAAATGGGAAGTGATAAGGGCCGGCCATCAAGGGGGAGGGAGGACCAAGTTATAGACTTTCCAAGCTTATCATTTTACTATGAATGTAGTCTCCTTTGTAGTCCAAGTGAATTGTGTACATATTGTAACATGTTTTGGTACCTTAGAGTTTATTTATTTGTGTACATTTACTTAATAACATAAGTTAAATACTTTCATTATTTGTGTATATTATTGATGAGATAAATTGTTAAATGATGTTGACGTGTTTTTCGAGCTTACATAATTATTAAGTTGGAGGGTAAAAGTGTCATTTAACGCGTTTGAGATTTTTAGGGTTTTACAACTCTTCCCCTCTAAATTTCAATTTTCGTCCTCGAAAATTGAAAGGAAACGAAGCAATAAATGAAGACATACCAGATTATGAAAAGAAATGTGGATAACTAGTTCGCATAGATTCCTCGGTCTCCCGGTAGCTTCATCTGGGTGATTCTTCCAAAGAATCTTAACAAACAGAATTACTTTGTTTCTCATGACTCGATCTCGTCGATCTAAAATAGCTTCGGGTTCTTCCGTAAGGACATATTTGTTGAATCTGATCCAAAGGATAGGTAACCACGTGTAATGGATGATAGTTGTATCCCCGCAGCAGAGACACATGGAACACATCATGAACATGAGATAACTGAGGAGGTAGAGCTAGACGGTAGGAAACCTCCCCAACACGATCCAAAATCTCGAAAGGTCCGATGAATCGAGGACTGAGCTTGCCCTTGATTCCAAAACGCTTAACACCACGGAACGGTGAAACTTTCAGAAAAACACGATCACCAACACGAAACTCCAAGTCGCGCCTATGCTTATCGGCATAACTCTTTTGCCGTGAACGAGCCTCCTTCAATCTTTCCCTAGCAATCGCCACCTTCTCATTAGTAATTGATGAGTCTGACCTTCAATCAAACGCTTACCTACCTCATCCCAGCAAATAGGTGCTCTACATTTCCTCCCATATAACAACTCATACGGTGCTCCCTTGATGCTAGCGTGCCAACTATTGTTGTAGGCAACTCCACCAAGCACAGATACTCATCCCGCCCATCCATTCCAATGCACAAGCCCTCAACATGTCCTCAAGAGTCTGAATGGTCCTCTCCGTCGACCACCGTTTGAGGGTGAAAAGCGGTGCTGAACTTAAGACGCCAAATTTCTGCAGACTCTTCCAAAACTGTGACGTGAAGCGCGGATCTCTATCGAAATAATAGCAGAGGAGTACCATGCAATCTAATAATCTCTTGCTGAAAAATCTCCGCCAATCTACTAACACGATAATCTTTCAGGATAGGTAAGAAATGAGCGGATTTGGTTAGTCGATCAACAACCACCCAAATCGCATCATGTCTTTTCCGAGTAGGAGGCAAACCCGTGACAAAATCCATGGAGATTTCTTCCCACTTCCATGTAGGAATATCTAACGGCTGCAACAAACCACTAGCCCTCTGATGCTCAATCTTAACTTGCTGACAGGTCATACACTTAGCCACAAACGAAGCCACATCTTGTTTCATACCATTCCACCAGAAATGCTGCTTAAGATCCCGATACATCTTGGTAGAACCAGGATGGATAGTGAAAGGGAACTATGAGCCTCGCAGAACAGCTTCACGCAGCGGATCATTAGGAACACAAAGTCGACCCTCATACCATACGACGCCGAAACCATCAACATTGAACTCACCGCTATTCGAACCACGCACCAAAGCTCACCATTATCCTTCTGAGCTTCCTTAATCTGTAACATAAGGTTGGACTCTACCTTCAAGCTAGCCCAATAACCATCATAACCCGAACAAAATTCCACCTCCATAAGCTCAAGATCGTGAAGAACCCTGGGTTCAATCTCCAAACTAGCAATCATACCCGACTTTCGACTCAGCGCATCAGCAACTACATTAGCCTTACCCGGATGATACTGGATGTTCGTGTCATAATCCTTAAGAAGTTCTAACCACCTTCGTTCCTCATATTCTCCTTTGTGTGAATATATACTTTAAACTTTTTGTGTCAGAAGATATCACACGATTCACCGTACAAGTAATGCCTCCAAATCTTTAAGGCAAAAACCACCGCAGCTAACTCCAAATCATGCGTGGGATAATTTTCTTCATATGATGTCAATTGCCTCGAAGCATAGGCAATCACCTTACCATGCTGCATCAATACACAACCCAAACCCTTCTTCGATGAGTCGTTGTAAATCTGAAAACCTCCGGAACTCGATGGAAGTGTCAAAATAGGCGCAGTAACTAATCTCCGTTTCAACTCCTCAAAACTCTACTCACGCTCATCCGTCCACTCAAACTTTTCTCCTTTCCTCATCAATTGCGTCAAAGGTAACGCCAATCGAGAGAAACCCTCAACAAAACGACGGTAATAACCAGCAAGCCCCAGAAAACTTCTAATCTCCGTCATAGTAGTAGGTCTCGGCCATTTTGTGATAGCTTCAACCTTAGATGTGTCCATCTTGATACCATCGGCAGACAACGTGACCAAGGAAAGCAACTTGGCTCGCCAGAATTCACACTTAGAATTTGCATACAACTTCCTTGAAGAGTCTCCCTACCTACGAAGGTGGTGCCGTCGTTCTCACCTTAGAATACACGAGGATGTCATCGATGAAGACGATTACAAATTTATCAAGGTACTCGTGGAAAACACGATTCATAAGATCCATGAAAACTGCAGGTGCATTAGTCAAACCAAACGGCATAACCAGAAACTCATAATGGCCATAACGAGTACGGAACGCGGTCTTAGAAACATCTTGCTCCTTCACACGTAATTGATGATAACCAGACCTCGGGTCAATCTTAGAGAAAAATTTTGCACCTTGCAACTGATCAAACAAGTCGTTGATGCGCGGAAGAGGATAACGGTACGGATAGTGATACGAGCTACCGGTAATCAATACACAACCTCATACTCCCATCTTTCTTCTTAACAAATAACAGGTGCCCCAAGGTGAAACACTAGGCCTAATAAAGCCGTTTCCAACTTCTTGCAACTGTTCCTGCAATTCCTTCAACTCGATCGGTGCCATACGGTAAGGAGCTTTAGATATAGGTTCAGCACCAGGAATCAAATCGATGCCAAATTCAACTTCCTAAGCGGAGGAATGCCGGAAGTTCGTCGGAAAAACATCAAAAATTCACGTATGACGGAAAGACTTTCGATGGTAGGAACTTCAAGAGAAGTATCCTTAATGGATGCGAGAAAACCAAGGCAACCATGAGAAATGAGAGGCGAGCCATAGCCGAGATGATCTTAGCTGACTTGAGCGGTTGAGCACCATGATAAACGAAATCAGGTTGGTGAATACTACCAAAGATAACATTTCGAGCATAACAGTCAATGGTAGCCCTATGCAAGGCCAACCAATCCATACCCAAAATAATATCGAAATCAAACATATCCAAAGGAAGAAGATTAGCCGAACGAATACAATCATCGAAACGTAGGGGACAATCCAAGTATTCACGGTCAATAAGCACCTGGGTTTTCATAGGGGTGGAAATAGAGATTCGGGCTAACAAAGGTGTGGGTGTCATATTTAATTTCTTCACTAACGAAGTAGATATCATAGAATGTGTAGCACCGGTATCAAATAAAGTAAAGGCAAAAATATCACCAATATAAAGAATGCCGGTAATGGTACCTGAAGAGTTCATTGGTCCCGGTAAAAGAATACACACGCCCTTGGTCGGAGCTGGTTTGGCGTGTTTCCGTGCAATCAGCTTTCCAGGCAGTCCTTAACCCTATGAGTAGTAGACCCGCATGCATAGCATCCACCTTTGGCCTTGAAACAAACGCCCGGGTGAGGCTTTCCACAAGTGTTGCAGAGTGGAGGAGGAGGCAAAATCTCAGCCGGCCTCTTATGATATGAAGAACCAGAAGAACGGTCCTGCTGACCACCACGATAAGATTGATCCCGAACCTGACGCTGACCCCCGCCATCACGACCCTGACGGTCGTTTCCTGATCTGTCATACCTCTGTGAACCCTGTGCCCGAGTGTCCTGACGTCCACGGTCGTGACCACGGTCGTGTCGACCCCTAAACTCCTGAGTATGGTCCTGTCGACCCCGAGGATAAATACGATCACCGTCCCTGTTCCTCTTGTTGAAGCCTGGATCCTCATGTAGCAACTCAACAATGGGCAGCATCATCGCAACTGCAGCTACCTCAGTGTACTCGTTATTAATCACCCGGTCCAACACCCATTTCTTCAACCCCCATTTGAACTTCCGAGCCTGACGACGTGCATCTCCAGCAATCTCAACTACGAACCCAGCCAACCTCATAAACCGTTGCAGGTATTCATGGAAGTTTCCTATCCAGTGGATTATGGCGTTGTACTCTCTTTCATATCGCTGCTGTTCTGATTCAGGAAAATACTGTTTGTAGAAGATATCCCTAAAAGTATTCCAAACACAAGTATCTAGAAAGTTCTCTTCCTTGGACAAGAGATAGGCCTTCCACCAGTTGAGGGCATCACCCTCGAATTTGAAGGTCGCTAGTCTGGTTTTCACCTCGTCACCACAACCCAGACATTGAATAGCTCCATGTGCGTGATCCAGTCCTCCGCATCATTAGGTGAAGCTTCTGATCGAAAAGGGATTGGCTTAAGTTTGTTGAAGCGTTCGATCCAAACATGAATGGGAGTAGGTGGGTTGGCACCCCCACCATCATTTACACCGGAGGAGCTAGCGCCATTTCGGACGTTATTAGTGATGGTAGCAACGATCTCGGCATAGCAGCTACGCGCGTGCAATCAAAGCTTCGAAGTTAGGATTACCATACCCGTTATCGTCGTTGTTCCTTCGAGTAGTCACCATCTGAAGAGTTCATTAAACGATTAGCAAAGGTTAGGAAGTAAAATGGAGATCATGAACGGAAATGATGATAATGAACCTAGAATCTACCCAAATCTCACCAGTCAAATCTTAAGCTCTACGGATCAACGGTTAGGGTCCATATGTCACGGTCCCGACTACAAGTCGTAAACTGGCTCGATGCATAATTGTAACACCCCAACCCGATAAGGGTAGAAGTATTATAAAATGGTGTCATATCAAAGCATACATAATGAACATAATAAAGCGCATAAGTCTTAAATAATAATCAAAGGAAAATCCAGCCAACACGGCTTAAACGTTACATAAGTTTATCAAAAGTAGAAGGAATAAATCCAAGACATAAATAAGCATAATCGGAGTCTAAAATAATGTCAACATAATCAAGCAGAAACTAAGATGACTAGAGCCATAAATCCATATAACCGCTCATCACTCAAACCCATAGCTAAGATCCCAAATTTTCTAGCTTAATTACCTGCCATGGAAAGAAAACGCGGTGAGCTTAAAAGCCTAAAGGAAGATATATATATAACAAAACGAATAATCGAAGGATAAGTAATGAGGATATCATAATCATAAGGTGCAATGGGAAATATCATAAGGCATAACAAAGGATAACGAAAAGAAAGAGAAACGGAAGGTCAGTCATCTACCACGAGCCCATATCATATCATACACATATCATATCATATCAGTTGTATTCGGAGGGGTGACCTCGAAATACCATATATAATGGAGGGGAGACCTCAAGTAACAGTGGAGTGATCAACTCCTGGAATGTGAAGACGCGTCATTGCACCGACATCATTCACCATATAAATCATATCATAATAGTTAAATCCACTAAACATATCATATCTAGGATGCATCCATACCCCGAACATAATGGCCAAATCATATACATATAGTGAGCTCATAATCATATCATAATGGGGACGGTGTACAACATCACTCGTGCACACTGGAGTCATGCCATTGGTGCATCAATGACATGGTCATGTTACCTTCATGACTAGGAACACATATTTGGCTCGGGTATCAAACTGACGGGTCAAAGCATAATCATATCATATCATAAGGGTTCATATCAAAGTTCATATTATAGTTCATATCAAAGGTTCATATCGAAGGGAGCATAGCAAAGTCATAGGGAAGCCCTAATAAGGAGGCTTAGAGTAAGGCATAACAGTTCAAGCTAGTATCGAAAGATGTATACGAATCATGAGAAACCTTAAGAGGTAAGGTCAGAATATCTGTACCTTATTCTGAGCAAATCACAAAGAAAGTAAAATCAAGAAAGCAGATCAATCCGAGCAGCCGGAACCTATATGAACTAGATAACGTTCTATAAGAATCAGATCACTCGTTTAAGACGGCTTTCCATTTTAGCGAGTTTCCACTTTTAGTAATCTTTCCATTTTAAGCACTTTCTATTTTAGGTAACTTTCTATTTTAGGCAGCTTCCTATTTTTAGTAACTTTCCGAAATAGGGTTTCCATAATTAGTAACTTTCTATAAATAGCAGGTTTCCATAATTAGTAACTTTCTATAAATAGCAGGTTTCCATAATTAGTAACTTTAGTTACTTATCTTAAGTTAAATAATGAAAATGAATGTTATTATGATTTAAGGATCATTTAGGACAAGTTATAAAAGTTTAGGGTGTAAAATGTCAATAATGCAAAGTATAGGGTTAAAAGTGTAAATATAGCAAGTTTACTCATTTTACTCATTTAATCCCTTTTAGTTAATATATTAACAAGTTAATCCATCAAGTTTCATAATTTACAAAATAACCCGTTTTCTTTATCAAATCATGTAATACAAAACCCTAGTTTTTGATTATGATTAACGTATAGGTTTTAACATATTTTGACTCGATTATCATAGACTACACAACTCTTTAAGCAATACCCATTTTGGGTCGTGACTCCTTCCCCAAAATCATTTTGTACGCCCCACATATAAGACCAAACAAGCTCGTAAATCATTCGTTATCGATTCCATTTTATCACATCATGATACGCATAGTTTCAAGGCTCATTTAACTCGTCATTAAAATTATATGCAAGTCGACATAAGGAGAGATCAAAATCAGTTTCATTATTAAGATTAGCATGCCACATATCATACGAATCATATAGTGTTTAGAGTCATGGTTTTATGTAATCTATTTCATCATTTTATGTGACAACATAGTCATTATTTTATGTATCCCATTTTCGTATAACAAGCCCTAAGGAGGACTCCATAGCCACGATTTGATCAAGAAGACAAAGAGGAAAAGACATGAGATGATGATACGTTACCCTAGTAGCGTGTATGTGACAAGCAACAAGAAATAAACCACCACGATCAAAACCAAGCCTCCCTTGGCTTAACAAACCCCACGACCTAGCTTCCTTTAGAACCAAACACGATCACAACGCCCACCAATCAATCACACACGATCACGAGCCTCCTAGGAACACTTTCTTCTTTGATTTTCGGATGGGAAATGGGAAAAAATGAGGATGCAGCCCTTATGGTGAAGGAGAGACTTAGGGTTTTTCTTGTGTGTTTTTGAAATGAAAAGATAGGTGTAAATGAGATTAAATGAAATTGATTTGGAGAGTAAATGGGAAGTGATAAGGGCCGGCCATCAAGGGGGAGGGAGGACCAAGTTATAGACTTTCCAAGCTTATCATTTTACTATGAATGTAGTCTCCTTTGTAGTCCAAGTGAATTGTGTACATATTGTAACATGTTTTGGTACCTTAGAGTTTATTTATTTGTGTACATTTACTTAATAACATAAGTTAAATACTTTCATTATTTGTGTATATTATTGATGAGATAAATTGTTAAATGATGTTGACGTGTTTTTCGAGCTTACATAATTATTAAGTTGGAGGGTAAAAGTGTCATTTAACGCGTTTGAGATTTTAGGGTTTTACAAGATGTGTTTAGAGAGAGAAAGTTAGATGTTTGGGAACTTTAGTGAGAGAAAGAAAAATCTTATTATGAGCTCCAACTCTCTACCTTGGGAGGTAGAGAGTATTTATAGTCTTACAATAAAACGCCACCTGACGGGTTGTGGATCAGGCATACAGTGGGTAAAGACCCGTCCGTCCTCCACGGTGTTACATAACTAAATACTACTTAACATTAAATAACTACGACTACGAGCTTTCTAATGGTTACATATACTTGAGGTGACCGACACTTTAACTAGTGGATTTTCCAAATCCTAACAATCTCCCTAAGGAGGTCACCTCAAACACACATTAAATTACATAGAATACAAAAAGATATTTCATTGAGATAGTTCTTGAATTCTTGTTCATGTTCTTTGTTCTCAGAGCTCGTAGTCTTTGATTGTTCATTTTGCATGTTTGGATAATTTGAGTGGAGGTCTTTAATGATCCACGGATACTGAGTTTTGAGCCGACTTTGAGATCATCGGCTACATTAATCTCGATTCATCCATTGTGGTGTTGGTATTATGTGATGTTGTGACATTCGGACCGACATGCTCACATTCGGATCATGATATATTCTTATCGAGTAGCGGAAGCATTAGTAGATTCATGATATTGGCAAATACCGCAGCCAGTAGAAGCATGGAGTGAAAATATCAGAGTCATTGATTCACTAATCATGATTTCTTTGGAACTGAATGTGTTGAGTGAGCATGCGGCTATGGATTAACCGCTCCATTCTCATCACGCAAACGGATGTTCCTGCATAAAACTGTTAGCAATAAAGTGCACAAGAGTGTCTTTGATCACTTTTGTTGAATTGAGGTACACGGCCCACGGTTCCCCGTTGATTAGTGTTGGGAATTCTGTGAAACAGTGATTCTGCTGATCGAGAAACAATGGATATTGCTGAAGAAGAGTTTCACAAGTAAAATAAACATACAAAGTAGGAACTATGCTGGTTATTCTAATGAAGTAATCAATAAGTGGAATCACAAGTACTTGAATCTGGAATCACCAAGTAGTAAAGTCGGGATTCTACCGCTATGGATTCTACTGAAGCTATGGAATCTGCTTTGATACCAATTGATAAATCCTAGATCCGGACTCAACTAGAGTGTATAATAACAATGATTGAATGTGCCCAGCGGAATAATAAGAACACAATCAAAGTTACCAACAAGGTTTTTCTTATAAAAACAATGATCCTCTATGGATCTTTACACCCTCTCTAAAGAGGTTTTTCTTGAATGTTTTATCAAAAAAATATAATTTCTATTACATAAGACCTAAGATCCTTTTATAGACAAGGAACACTATTCTCCCTCAAGCCCATTGGGAAAAGTACAAGCATGCAAATAAATAAATGTAAAACCTATACACATGCCCATGCTAACCTTTAAGGCGACACTAAAAGCTAACCTCGGGCGCATATAATAGCATGGGGTTAACATCGAATATAATATACATATATAATTGATGAATTCTTACCTGGCTCCTTTCCCCTAAACCGAATTTCTAAATGATACCTATCAGAAGCTAAGAGGATTGTATCATTTAAGTTCCGCCTGGATTCTTAATAATTTAAATTGTGAGGATTGAATCTATTTAACCTAAAGAATTCCCAACAATCCTTCCCAACAATCTTAACACTTCGAAC
Source organism: Chrysanthemum makinoi (assembly GCA_910596185.1). Lineage (NCBI taxonomy): Eukaryota > Viridiplantae > Streptophyta > Magnoliopsida > Asterales > Asteraceae > Chrysanthemum > Chrysanthemum makinoi. Next base: position 208,920,557 of record OU343223.1, on the reverse strand, counting down.
CAGAGGATTGTACTCGAATATCGGGTAGCAAAGAACCAAAAACAATTACATCTCTATGATGATACAACTTTGAAACACACCGTTCTTTGCAAAGAACAAATGACATAATGCACATCAATACATATCGGTTTCAAACTATTCTCATCACATCCAGGTGTGTTAACTCATGTGAGAGGTAAATCATTGAAAATAATGGATTTGATGTCTCTTTACCAATAGCCATCACCTCCGAGTAGCCAAATGTTTAAGTTCGAAAACTATGGTAATCGATAACCATCCGATTAAGAAATCGAACTATATAAACGGATTTGACTTGTCTTTACCTCGTGTTTGCTATCGTGACTAGCCAACTCTGATGGAATGCGTCATCATCATGGTGAGTTGATTACCATTTATGGATTTCGTGAACCTTTACCACAAGCCATTATCTTGTGGGCTAGCCAACTCTTGTGTCAGAAAGACATGGTGAGATGAAAACCATGAGTGGTGTAGTAATGAACCAACACCAAAACCGCAAGCAAGGAAGAAACTGAACACAAAGCAAGTTAGAGTTTTGTTTTTTAATCACTAAACACAAGACATAACACAATTTTTTTTTTTTTTTTTTTTTTTTTTTTTAATAAATATAAAATTAAGAAAGAATAAAAATAACCGTGACATGTACAAGATACCAACAAGCAGCAGCAGAAACCAAAGACAATTGTAGTGTCACAGAACACTAAGCCTCCCTCAGCGTATATGAGGATCCAAACAAATTTGAAAATGGTTAGACTAAAAAAATTACAACAATAAGCCTCCCTCAATCAATGTAACACCAGACTTTTTGTTCTGGGTACCAGAATGAACGCTTCCTTTGAGTTTTCCAAGAATAACATGCTGAGGGCTTAACAACATTTGCCACACTAACTCCACCATGTGCCTTGGTCATATGAGATACATAAGGTGTATATGACTGAAAATAAGAACTTTTAGGTCTAGAGGGCATAAGCCTAGCATTATCATGTTCCACCAACCAAGAGTAACTGTGAAGAATATCCTCCACTGAGAGAACTCGAAAAGGCCTATTAAGCCTGCAGTAAAAGTGATGCATACACCTTTGGTTTACCAAGAACCTGGTTTACCGCCTCACATGTGCGTTTTGGGAACAAATGGAGGAATACTAGCAACATTAGTCCATGTGGGTCTAGAAGTCTTATGGCCGCAGGAAACACCCATCTTTTTCTCATGATATTCATAGCTTTAATAAGATGGAATTTACTACCACACACAAAACAAGATTTCTTCTTAAAAGACTTATTCTTAACACAACTTTGTTTATTATATTTAAACTTATCGAAAATGAATTAGCATCAAAATTGTGTTTGATGTAATAAGGAACTGGCTTTGTTTTTGAGCTCACCATCGGCTATTATGGACTTGGGTCAGTGCTGGGTGTGTGCTTAGGTGAATGACTTCTCACTTGAATCACATGAGGCATAGTCAGTTGACTTTAAATCTGACGACTTGTCACTTATAGAACAAGAGACAGAGTCATTAGGTTTGCTATTAAGGTCTAGCAAGTCACTTGACTTTTTTGCCATATAAATGGTGTGATCCATCAAAGTCAACCGTAATGGACGTGTCAATGGGCATGAATTCACCTCTTATAGGTCCGAGGGACGGCATGCATATTACCCTCCTTTACAAAGTTAGCTAGGCCAACAGGTAGATTTACGCCCATCATACTTAGCTTCTGGACCTACATATTTTTGAAAACCCAATCCTATAGGATATGTCTGAGATTGACTAGAATAGATAATTCTATTTAAGCTTTTACCAGACATTTGCCATTCATTATTCCTAGCAATTTCCTCATCTAGTTTTTCTTTAAGCACTAGGTTTTCAGAGACTACAGTAGCTTTTTCTTTCTCAGTGCGCTTTGATACCAATTGATAAATCCTAGATCCGGACTCAACTAGAGTGTATAATAACAATGATTGAATGTGCCCAGCGGAATAATAAGAACACAATCAAAGTTACCAACAAGGTTTTTCTTATAAAAACAATGATCCTCTATGGATCTTTACACCCTCTCTAAAGAGGTTTTTCTTGAATGTTTTTATCAAAAAAAAATATAATTTCTATTACATAAGACCTAAGATCCTTTTATAGACAAGGAACACTATTCCTCCTATTGGGAAAAGTACAAGCATGCAAATAAATAAATGTAAAACCCATACACATGCCCATGCTAACCTTGGGCAGTACACTAAAGCTAACCTCGGGCAGTACAATAATAAAGATGGGCTAACATATAAATAATACTACGCATGCATGTCCTACGTGGATTCACGACTTCAGCAGAATCCACAACTTTACTACATCAGCAGATTCCATAGCTTCAAAAGAGAATCCATAGCTTCAAAGAGAATCCACGGCTTTACTACTTCACAGATTCACGGCCAAAGACTTCAAACAGATTCCACTTATTCATTCTCAAGAGAATAACCAAAGATAGTTTCGCTTTGTATGTTTATTTTACCGCCAGAAACTCTTCTTCAAGAGTATCCATTGTTTCTGATCAAAGAATCAATCGCTTTCACGTAATTCCCAACAATCAAAGTACTTCCTGTGATCGTATAATTCAAGAATTTCCTTGACAGGTTTCTCACAATGCTCTAGCCGTTTCTCAAACCGAACGTCTCAAAGAAGACAACACGAAGTGAGTGAACCAAATAAATGAGATTCATCGATTGATGAAAAGAGATTTGAAAACAATCGTGTACGCTTCAATAGAAATTGTTTTTACAATACAACAAAGGTTTTAATGAAAATCAATTATCAATCATAAACACCTTTTATTTTGAGAAATAGCGCCACCGTCGATGTGCTAAAGAGAAGAGTTTTTAAGCACAACGACCGGTTTTTCAAAGGTATCCGCCAATCCATAACCCGAACGGGATTGATTCAAAAGATTGAATCGCCCATTGTTTTCGCTCAGTTGTCACATGGTTGATCTATTGGATAGATCTCACATGCCACCTACCAGAGCTTGTTTGATGTTGGCTCCAGAAGGCTTTCCATCTTCATTGTGAATATGTATGCATATCACCGGATGTTCTCGCAATACCACAAGGATACGCGTAGGACTCATAAGATATAATCTCTTTCCACATTGTGTGTGAAATGCATGGTCTTCATTAAAAGTTTCCTAATGAGATTTATTGATGATCTCGTGGCTCTAGACTCAATTGTGCATATTTGGTTCCTATGCTAGAGACTATGGAGAGGGTCTCCTACTTCAATATCAGCAATCTCTAAGAGAAAGTTGATAGATTATATCAGTTCCCCGTGAGAATGAAACAAGCCCTTTTAAGAGGAACTTGAGTGGTTTAGAAAGTTGAAGTGTACCAACTGGGTCCATGAAGTCTTGTCTTCAATAAGATGTTACCTTGGTAACCACCAAGTAGTATATGAATTGAACCTTACCCTAAGGTTGAATTAAATGGAGGGCTATTTCTTTTCACCCTTTTTCTCATTCAATTCTTTTTCATTCTTCAATTCTGCTAATGAGACTTCATAACTAGAACCTTGTTGGGTTTATTCCATTACTAGCTTAGTCTGGCCGCACTCTTCCCATATAACACTTTTCTCCTTTTTTCATCATACCTAAGGACTTCTACACTATCTAGTAGATTGTCCCTGGGTAGATCCCTCCCGTTCTGGCGGATCATGGGACCTCAACCTAACCTTATCATCCTTATATCACAATACATAAAGTAGAGTTGGTTGGTCTTTTGATATAGTTCTTCCGCCTTGAAACCATTTGAAAAACAATCAAGATACTTGTGATATTGAATCAAAGCATTTTGTATCTTAATTGTTTTGATATTTTAGAAATGCTCCCCCTCAACATATGCATAAAAATTCAGAATTTGTTTAGCACATGGAGGCAAGAGATCTTTGAAATCGTTAGATTAAGAATGAAAGGTCCAATATTTTGATTAACATTTTCTAAAATGATCATCATCACTTCCCAATCAATTTGAGTAGATAAAATATTTTGAGGAAGGATGAGGTTTTCAAAAGTTTGCTCCCCCTCAATATGTGCCTCAAGTTTTGAAAGAGTTTTGCACATATTAGAGGGAACCTACACTTAGAGACCATTTCAATCACGTTTCAATAGTTTGAGGTTTAATGTAGATGCTCCCCCTAAACATGTGCATGGAAAATTTGAAATCGTTTGAAACGCCAGGCATAGAATGATTTGTATGCTTGGCACTAGGCATAGAACAAGGAATCACAGCTTTGCCTTTTGCACCTAAGGATTTAGGACATGTTTCAATTACACATTCTAGCAGCTCTTGAGATCGTTTGGCCTGAATGCAAGCAAACCTAATTTCTCTATCAAGAGGTTTATTACTGAAATCCTCTTCAACAATCTCACGAAGACATTCTAGACTATCCTTAAGGGGAGCACAATAGTCATGAAATGCAGGTTCATTATTCCTAAGATGAGGAGGAATGTATTTAACCGTCACGTGTATTTACTGATCGAGGATGACTTTGATGCAACATTCTTATTAAAACAAGTGGCGCTTTCCATTTTCACGACTTCTCGATTCTCAATTTCTTTTTGTAAAGACGTTATTTTTTCGTTGTTTTGGTCACGAGTGACTTTCATTGAATCATATAACTCTTTAAAGTGTCGTTTAACTTTTCATTTTCTTCTAGAAAACTCTCGTTTTCCTTTGTAAGGCATTAACTAAGTTTTGAAGATGAAAAGTTTGAGAATACTGAGAATCTAAAGGAGGAGGCATTTGGGATCCGGTCACATTGTTCATTTCACCCTTTAATTGAGAGATTTGGGCTTTCAACTTTATGATCGTGTTACAATGAGCTCGAATCTGTTCGTCACGTTTGTTTATCCGAAAAGCGCATCAAACTCGGAACATCGATGATGTCTTGATATTTTCGGTTTTGACATTTTCTTTAAGATGTTGATATTTTAGTTGTAAATCAAAATGTTCAACTTCTAGTTTAGAGAGATGCTTTGCAAATTATCGTGATCATCCAGATCAATTTTCTCATTAAGTTTCGAATTAATCTTTTCAAGCTCAATGACACGATCATGGGAGACTTTCGTGAGCAACGATAATTCATGAAATTAAGAAGCATTAATGGAACAATTCAGTGTAGCGATGTAAAACACATCTTAAGTAATACATTCAGAAATAAGAGTCTCATTCAATGTATGCAAGTTCTTCCTCTCAATCTCATTATATTTTAATGCTCGCTCATAGTCACTAACCTCAATTATCATTGCATCAAATTCCTTTTCCATTTCTTTAATATCTAAATCCATCCCATTTTTAAGACTCTCAAATTGATCTTTTAGTTGTTTAAAGAAAGGCATGACCTCAGTTAAATAACATTCTTTAGTTTGCTCAAAACCCCTTTCCCCTTCAGTTATTCCAATGGGTGTGATCCTTTTCTTACACGTTTTCTCAAAATCAACAAATAATTGAAAGATAACATATTGACTGATTAAGGTCTTGCTTTTAGTGGCAATAGTTCTAGGAACTAAATTCATTGGTGTATTTGGAGGATACACAGCTTTCAAGGCATTTTCCTAAGGGGAGGTTTGTTACAACAAAATTCTCTTTTGCTTTTCCATATCTTTCTTCCAAAAAACTGCATGCTCGGGTTAATTAAGTTTGAGGTTTAAACATGTTAAGGGAGATCTAATTTTCCTTAGTGTAGTCATGAGGTTTGATAGTTATGTTTTTCTCTTTACATATAGGGTTGTTGAGTTTTTTTATTCATTTTCTCCCTAGTGACTTCATCTGATTTCTTATCTTCCTCGCACTCGGTAGCTAACTAGGTTTCTGTCTAGTCTTAAGGATTTCATTACCATCATAAATAACCTTATGAGCAGTTCTAGCCTTTTTAATGACCTATGGATTTGGTTCCTCAACAAGGGGAGTACTATGCTTATCACTCAAAACTTTGTGCTTAGTGATCAAGTGGCAAATCAATGGTATTTCCTTATGCACAATTTATTTTCAAGCTTGTTTTTCAAAGTTCTTAGATTGGAAAAATCATTCAACAGTTTTGATTCCTTAGCATTGAATTCTTGCTTAAGCAATTAAACATTTTCTTGAAGTTCTCGTTTTTGCTTAGCAGTTTTAGAAAGCTTTTCTTATAAGGAGTTTAACTCTTGTTTTAATACTTCTTCTCTAAAATTACTTTTTGAATAATTGTATGCGCATTTGGTCATCCATTTCCTCGCCACGTGCAGTGGTTAACTCAAACTTAAACATGCTGTTCATAAATAGCAACTTGTTCTTTATAGGCATTTAGTTCGGAGATAACAGGAATCATCGAGAGCACATGGGTATTCATCAAACACACGGTCTTTATTGCGCGAAGATACATCACGTTGTACAATCTCACTTTCACTTTGTGTCACATATTGATCATATGGGACAATATTACTATTTCCCCATTATCACTATCGAGTCATAAGTTTCAAGTGATTGTACTTCATTATGTATCTTTGCCGATCAACATCATCATATAGTTTTAATACCTCGAGATGATTGATTCTTTGGATGCACCAATTGTTGCGGTGAAGGAACCTTAGGAGAGACCATAGAGAGATCCTTGCCATGAAGATTAATCGCGTTGGTTCATCATCCATATCAATCATAAGCATCACAATCGGCTACTTGAAATGCATTTGGATTGTTCTCGACCCATACCATGCAATCGGCCGCCATCTACATCAAGCATCATATGTCTTAGCATTCCCTTCAAAGCAAGAAAAAAGAACTCCTCTTCATCCAAAGTTGCTTGTCTGAGCTTGCACAAGCAACATCTTGTCTCTAAAGTATTCTCGCATTGCGAGGACGTTTGGAGATGTACAGCCTTGCAATATGTCCTCACCACCGCAGCTTGTAGCATTTGATTGGCTTTGCTTGACCTTGATTCCCAATCCTTCCTCGATTTTGATTAGTCACATGACCTCCGCCTACTCCAAGATACCATAACGCTCCAACCATCCCGTTCATATCGTCTACCTTGCACTTTGGTTGCACCATAACTTTTCCATCTCGACAAAGAGCATGATTGTGAAGATTGGATGAAGTTCTGATTTCATTGTTAGTGTGAAGACTGTTGGTGTGTGGACTAAGGGTCAAGTTTTGTTTAACCATAAGAGCTAGTTGATTAACGAAGTGTCCCACGGCTGCATTAGCATCAGCTTGTTTGAACCGTGGATCGGGAATGAGTTTGTGATTGCCATCACCCATGGGTATAACTTGTGAAGCTTTGGTGGTAATCCCAACATTGGTGTAAAAGGCAGTAGAATCATTTGGTGAGCTTGATTCTCCCTGATTGGTTTTGAACTGTTCTAGAATCCTTTTTTCAAATATAGCATGCCTCTCATTTTGAAGCAGGAAGGCATACAATTACTCATAGTTTGTATTCTTCAATCCTTTGGTTAGCTTCACAGCTGTGACAAATTTGTGCCATTCGGGATTCATGTTGTTCACAAACTTTGAGTTGAGCTGAATGTTAGGCATAGTCATTTTGATGTTCCTCATGTCATTCACAAGCTTATGGAATCTCACATAGTACTCATAGACACTCTCATCCGGTTTCATCTTGAAGTGCTCAAATTCATTATACAATTGTGATTCTCTGTCTTCCTTAGTTAACTCAGAACCAGAGAGAAGCATCTTGACATTATCCCGGTGCCTTAGCTTCGGTGTTGTGATTGATGAGCTTGTAGATATCCTTTGGAAGACCCTCAAGTATAATGTTGGAAGCCACGATGTCGAAGATCTCTTTTTCTCCTTATCATTAAGCTCATCATACATCTTTGGTCTGTCTAATCCAAAAATCATTGTTCCATCCAGCTATCAATTATGTCTCTTGTAGTCTCAATCTAATAAGGTCCTTCATCGATTGACTTGAGTATGTTGACTCCGTTTTCTTTTCCTAAAGTAAGATCCGGTCTGTCCATTCGTTGAGCCCATGAGTCATAATCGAGTTACTGTCAAGCATAGGTGGATCTAGTATTCGATCCCGGCTTGAACGCCCTCATTTCTGAAGAAACAATAGTAGGAACGATGTTTTCCATGATTACAAGTTCTACGAGATTTTACTATTCTTTGATTAAACCGGGAAATTGATTCTTTCACAGGATTTTACTAAACCAAAAGAACAACTGTAAGAATGTAGCACGAAGAAGTAACAAGTCTCAAAAGACAAGTGGTTAAACACTCAACTCGCTAAACAACCAACTCGCTCAAAGAAACAAGTCGCTTAAGGAATCAACTTGCTAAATAGCCAAGTCGCATTAGTATCAACTCGCAACACAATCAACTTGCTTAATGAAACAAGTCGCTAAGTAGCCAACCCGCTTTAGTATCAACTCGCAACACAATCAACTCGCTTAATGAAACAAGTCGCTTTAAGAATCAACTCGCTTAATAGCAAGTCGCAAATTAACACTAACTCGCTTTACCACCAAATAGCTTAAAAGCTTAACTCGCTAAATAGCCAAGTCGCATATATCAACTCGCATCCAAGGTAACAAAGCAACACGCCGAAGAAACTCAAGTCCGAGACTCAACTCTCAGATAGTACAAAGTTCACAACTAACCACTTTATCAATCAAAAACAACCAAACCACAATGATTTAAGCCTTCCAATTCAAAACATAAACACATATGATGATCCTAAACACAAAAGTACAAGCAAAATTCAAACTTTAACACTAGAATTTGTCCAAATGATTCAAGCTCTCCTAAACACTTAATACCCCAAAAACCTTATGAAATCCACCAAAACAAAGAGCATGAAAGGTGAGTGATCAAACCATGGCTCTTGATACCAATTGTAATATATTGGATTTCACATACACATCATACCATAAACAAAGTGGGCGTATAAGATGAGTTTAGAGGGAGAAAGTTAGAGGTTTGGGAACTTTAGTGAGAGAAAGAAAAATCTTATTATGAGCTCCAACTCTCTACCTTAGGAGGTAGAGAGTATTTATAGTCTTACAATAAAACGCCACCGACGGCGTGGATCGCATCGTGTACAATGGGGTAAAGACCGTCCGTCCTCCACTGTGTTACATAACTAAATACTACTTAACATTAAATAACTACGACTACGAGCTTTCTAACGATTACATATACTTGAGGTGACCGACACTTTAACTACTGGATTTTCCAAATCCTAACATAGAATATCTATTAGTTATTGAGTTTTACAATTTGATATTAGTTTAATAAGTTTTAGTTTAGCATTTGGTCCGTTACGAGCTTAATATATTAAATTCACCACGAGTCTAATATATTATGTCCGTCTCGAGTCCAATAGTACGATATGAGTCAAATTGTCTAAATAATGTAAGTCCGATATAGTCCAATATTAATAGTTTCGATCCAAGTATCTAGCACATTATGTGATAGCAATATTCAATATTAAGCCCCAATCCCAAGTATCAAGTCCTAAGGTCCGTAATGTACCAATGTATACAACAGTTAAAACAAGTGAATTATGTTAGTCAATGTTTCGATGATCGTAAATGATTAAATACCCATTAAATATAACTTTAACAAATGAAATTTGCATATTTATTTTATATCTACTTAGATTGCAATCACCCTTATATAAAAAATAATTTGGTCAAATAGTAAAAGAAATAAGCACGACACAATTAAGCCACAAAATAAGCTTCGAACAAACAACTCCCAAAAACCAACCTAATCGAGACCCAAATACAAGATAGATGAGCTCTTATAAACAAGAAGAAAAATAAGCTAAAAAAACACACCGTGGGTGTCCCTTTTGAGATTCAAACAAAAAACAAACAAACAGTACCCTTACGAGGTTTCTTTTGTATGCCGAGGCTACAATAACACCAATAAGCAACACCAAATACGACCAAGAGTCATTAAGGGTTCCCAAACTGCTTATTTATAAGCAAATAAGCTGTTTAAACAAAAAAGATATCATACAAAAATTAAACTCGAGACCCACACAGTTTACTCGACCCCAACCCGAGACCAAGAATAATGAATAAGTACCATTTTGATAGTTTTATAACCACACCAAACCTTAACAATAAGTTTTAATCCATTTTTAGTTAAATTTCATCCACGAAAACGATAACCACATAATAATAATCGGCTATAAGTAGAAACGAAATGACAGATAGACTTGACATGATTTGACATACCAACTGGAGAGGAGAAAGAAGAGTGGTGACGGATAAAGAATGGTGAAAACACGGTACCAAAACCAGTCACGAATACAAGTACCCATCTAAACCTTTGTATGACCCGAACATCTTGATCTACACCCGATCCATGACCCAGATAGAAATAGTGACAGCAGCAGTACTCAGAAGTTGGGGCGGCGGCGAGTGGCGGTGTGGCCGGATAAAAGGCTGGAGGCGGCTAGGGTGGCGGACTTTGGTGGCAGCTGTTGTTGGGAGGAGGAGGGAAGGCAGTGGCTAGGGTTTTTTTTTTTAAATTACATGAACCCTAGCATGTAAAACTATTAATACATAAAGTATTAAAACAACTTGTAAAGTTATAGAAAATTCAGGGGGTGCGGGGTAATTTAATCATAGGGACCAGTCATTTAAGTAAACTTTTAAAAAATTGAGTTTCGGGCTCATTTGGACTAGTAAACGCGCAAAATAAATTACGAAAATAACGCCATCGCGTTCGGAATAATTTTTCCATTGAAAACGAGTATTTACATGACTAGTATTTTCATAAATAGTATAATAATTACTTTAAAAGTTTTTATTGAGTTACGGTTGTGTCGACATGCGTTGTGTGTAGTTTTCATGTAAAACGGGATAACTCTTCGTTTTCGATTCAAATTGGCTTGGGAAAGTCCGAAATGAAAAAAAATTATAATAAATATAATTTACTATTAAAATAGGCTCTTGAAAAATTACCGGATGCTGCTGGTTTGGTGTGGTTAGCATGCTTTTCTTTTTTGTGTTTTTGTTTTCGTCTCAGGTTTGGGATTCTTTGAAGATTTTTGCATGTTTTCATTATCCCATCTTCGCTGGATGATATTGTTCATTTCCTAAATCCTCTGTGGAAGTCCCGGACAGTTAGAAGTGTTGTTTCGAATCTTTTCTTTGTTGCTGCTACCTATTTCATTTGGCAAGAAAGGAACAACAAGATTTTTAAGAAGAAAAGAAGATCTTAAGCCCAAGTTTTTGATCTTATCAAGTCCACGATTTGGCTCAAGCTTCTCACGTGAAGATTCAAGAAGAAGACGAACCTGAAAGATCTTTTACTAGTTTGGCAGTTACCTCTCTTTCTGATGCATTTCTAATGACGAGTTTACATATTGAAGATTTTTTCCAGAGTTGGTTTGGTTGAGGAGAGTTCGGTCTCTTTGGTGGTTGCTCTTGGCATTTTGGATTGTTCGTTGGAGATCCATGTGAGAGTTGTACTCTTTTTTCCTTCTCCAGCGTTTTCCCACTGGTTTTTTCTTGGGAAGAGTTTTTAAGGAGCCAGACTCATTTGCTTCATCAATCTCCTTCGAAGCGGCTTATAGATAGTTGTGGTGGTTCATGTTTTTTAGAGTGGTTGTTCTATTGATGATTTACGGATTTTATGTTTATAGTTTTTGTAATGCTTTGTGGCATGGCACCAGCGGTTTAGTGGGTTGTTCAAGCATTGCTTGAGGTTAATGTGGCACTACAGTCATATTTAATTGTACTTATTTGGTTGTATGATTAATATATTTTACCATGGTGAGTCTCTTTTACCCAAAAAAAACATGGAAGAGTATATATAGATAACATGTGTACACATTATCTCATATAAATCAAACATTTTTTCCCAAACATTCTTAGCCAAGTATCAACTAAAGAATATGTTTGGCAAAATTAGCTGAGATTGTAGCTTGTAGCTGGAGTAGAAGCTTTTACTTTAAGATATGTTTAGGAAAATAGCGGGAACTGGAGCTTATAATTGAGAAAAAACACAAGATAACAAACAAATCAAGGTATTACTTAAACCATAATACAAAGGTAGTTTTGTAAAATTGTCTTTTTCATAAGCTCAAGCTTCTTCTATATACTTTTAAAATTTTGTGTGCCAAATGAAACATATCTTCTAAAAGCTTAAGATCCTAAAAGACCCTATAAGCCTCTTTCCAAACACAACCATATTCTTTCCCAACTCAACAAAAAATGATTGGTAATATTTGCGGTGAATGTCAAAAGTCACAAAACAGTGCTTGAAAAACCATCGTCCGTGAATAGACAATCAAATCAATATTTGTTGTCTCGAATAATGATGCGTAATATGATCGTCAAACTCAAGTAAATCATCAAGCTAGTGAAAAACGAGCAATATAATATAACAATTTTCTCGAGTAGTTCAAGTAATTGTCGCATGTATTTAAAAGGAAAATAATGATTGGAAAACACAAACTGATAACATCAAATAATCCTGACTTTTAAGTGTCAATTTCCCCCAATTATACTCATATTTTATGTTGTTTATATGGGTTTACTCTTATTTCGTTATATTTCTCTTCCAAGTAATATATGAGCATAGGAGCAAAAGAGACGCGGTTTTGGAGATATACTTAATGATTTATACCTTAGTATGCTTTTATGGAAGAAGCTACGGCGTAACTCTCACTCTCAATTACACCGTAGCTAGGATTACGTTTATGAAGACCAAGTCAACAGCAGTTACGGCGTAACTATCAACTCAAGTTACGCCGTAACTATCTAGGTCATGTGGAATTTCCCGCCTCCATTAGTTACGCCGTAACCTCCAACATGAGTTACAACGTAACTAGCACTCCGAGAGTTCTAATGGGATCTTTGAAGATTACGGTGTAGTCATCTATTGAGTTTACGACGGAGCTTACGGAATTATGGCATAACTATTCTTAAGGTTATGCCGTAATCATCACACCGTGACTTGATATTTAAAGATATTTAAGTTACGGCGTAACCACATTATTAGGTTACGCCGTAACTATAATCAGGCCTATAAATACAAGCCCTAAAATCTGCATTATTCATCATTCACTCACAACACAAAAGGCAGAGAACGTGAAGAGGGTTCCAAAGGCAGATCGTACTCAGCATACGGAGCTATTTCCAAAGGAGAAATCATGCCATATCATCGATAAGCTTTAGCGATTTCTATTTCATTACACTTTAATTCATGTCTTCATTCATTATGTTAAACATTGAATTCATTGTGTGTTTCAATATGATCGGCTAAGCACCTTTGGTGCTAGCCTCGTTATGATTCCTTGATTGTGTTGTTTATGTTTTCGCACTTTTATTATTGTTTCTAATGTATGCATGCATAGTTCGTTGCTAGTTACCCTAGCTTCAGTAGTTTTAAGTTGCGGTCGTATTTACTTGCTTAGGATAATTAACCAAAGGACCCTAGAAAAGTAGGTAGAGAGGGTTGATAACAATTGACCAAAGGACTATCAATCCCTCTTGTGCGAATTGACCAAAGGATCACCATTTGGAAGGAGGAACTTAAGAAGTTGGGGATGGGTGTCTAAGATACTAGCGCATGGGCACACATTGTTTCGAATCTTGCATGTAGGTTACTTAATGACTTAGCTTAGGTTGCTAGAGATCACCGTCACCCCAAAGGATAAGCCTTTGATTTCGGGTAGGAACCTTTGTCTAATAGGCTATGACGAATTGACCAAAGGAGTCTAGCGAATTGAACCCCCACTTGAAGCAATAAAAAGTAATTAGAAAACATGGACATAACATGATAGGATGAATAATTAGGTTAGCACGCTTTCTCTTCATTGTCACAACCTCATTTAATGTCCGCATTTTATTTCTTGCTCTTTAGTTTAATTAATCTTTCAGTCATTAATCTTTTAAAAACTGTGACACTAGACTTAATTAGGATCCAAAACTACATAGCTTTTGGGAATGACCTCGGTTTACCACCTTCTATACTACGCACGACCGGGTTCACTGATAGTTAGTGCAATAGGTAGACCTTAGGTAGACGAGACCTTATAAATTTAAATCCTGGTCGAAAATAATGCGTCACTAACTCCTAACTCACTTTTCCTCACTCAACCGCTCATAATTTTAAACTCTGAAAATTATGAAAAAGGACCGTGTGAGTAGGTTGGTAAAAAAATAGACACTGTTTTTCTTGGTTTTGAAAATGAACGCCCATTTCGCATAACTAGGTTGGCGTACTACGAAATGTACATGGGCCAACCAAAATATGCCACGTGGCTCGGTTGTCGATTTCTTTATTTTATATAAAACAACCATTTCACGGGACCCATCACGTAATGCTGATGTGGGGCCCCATATATTGACTGGCCATTTGATGTCTGATTGCTTTATCCGGGCATTTTGCCCTCGCGTCACCCATATACGGTGGGGCTCCTGCGAATCGACTGTCTTATATAAATAAAACAAAAACTAAGCTACGTGGAAAATTTTGGTTGGTTCAGGTGCATTTCTCCCTATTCCGACCTAGTCATGCGTAATGGGTGTCCATTTTTGAAATCACACAAAAAGATGTCTATTTTTTATCAACGTCATATTTGTTTAATGAGAATCATGACAAATTAGCTAGCTATTATGTTAATCAAAGCAAACTGATATTATCCTAAAAATTCTCCAACAAATTCCCCCCCCCCCCCTTCTCTTTTCTCCCACGTCTCATTTTTTTCTTTTCAAAACCTTAAATCACACCTCACTAATGGCTGATGATGACAATACTCCTCCTAACCCACCACTCCCTACATCCGATAAACTAATCCCTTTGGTGTAACTAGCATCTCTAATAATGTACCCAATAAACTAATCCCTTTGGTATAACCACATTATTAGGTTACGTCGTAAAGGCAGAGAACAAAAGGCAGAGAACATGAAGAGAACATGAAGAGGGTTCCAAAGGAAGATCATACTCAGCATACGGAGCTATTTCCAAGGGAGAAATCACAACAGATCATCGATAAGATTTAGCAATTTCTATTTCATTACACTTTAATTCACGTCTTCATTCATTATGTTAAACATTGAATTCATTGTGTGTTTTAATATGATCTGCTAAGCACCTTTGGTGCTAGCCTAGTTATGATTCCTTGATTGTGTTGTTTATGTTTTCGCACTTCTATTATTGTTTCTAGTGTATGCATGCATAGTTCATTGGTAGTTACCCTAGCTTTGGTAGTTTTAAGTTGTGGTCGTATTTACTTGCTTAGGAGAATTAACCAAAGGACCCTAGGAAAGTAGGTGAAGAGGGTTGATAAGAATTGACCAAAGGACTATCAATCCCTCTTGTGCGAATTGACCAAAGGATCACTGTTCGGAAGGAGGAGCTTAAGAAGTTAGGGATGTTTATCTAAGATGCTAGCGCCCGGGCACATATTGTTTCGAATCTTGCATGTAGGGTACTTAATGACTTAGCTTAGGTTTCTAGAGATCCCCATCACCCCAAACGGTAAGCCTTTGATTTCGGGTAGGAACCTTTATCTAATAGGCTATGACAAATTGACCAAAGGAGTCTAGCGAATTGAACCCCCACTTGAAGCAATAAAAAGTAATTAGAAAACATGGACATAACATGATATGATGAATAATTAGGTTAGCAGGCTTTCTCTCCATTTTTCACAACGCATTTAATTTCCGCATTTTATTTCTTGCTCTTTAGTTTAATTAATCTTTCAATCATTAATCTTTTAAATATCGTGACACTAGACTTAATTAAGATCCAAATATACATAGCTCTTGGGAACGACTTCGGCTTTACCACCTTCTATACTACGCAAGACCGGGTCCACTGCTCGTTAGTGCAATAGGTAGACCTTAGGTAGAAGAGACCTTATAAATTTAAATCCTGGTCAGAAATCCTGCATCAAAATTTTGGCGCCGCTGTCAGGGAGCTATATTAGGATTTTGTTTAATTCTTTTATTTTTTTTATTATTTTTTTCATTTCTCACAATCTACTTTCAGCTTCAGATATAACGGCAGTTGTGGACATCAACAACCTCACTCTCGAGGAATACCTCGCAATGACAAGGGATGAGCAAGGGTCGGGGCTTGTTAGGCTGGCTATTGGAGCGGATATTCAGTTCGAGATAAAGCCACAATTCATGAGGGAGCTACAAGCAAATCTCTTTCCAGAAGCATTACCAATGATGCTTATTAGCATGTGGAAAATGTGGAGTACATTGTTAGCCTCTTTAATATTCCAGGAGTCTCGAACGATGTTGTTATGCTCTGATTGTTTCCTATGACACTCATTGGAACCGCAAGAAGATGGATTGATAGATTACCCGCCGGGGCAATTGATACATGGGCTCTCCTCAAGAGATATTTCATTCAAATATATTGCCCTCCTTCAAGGATGTCAAAACAACTTGAGGAGATCCATAACTTTAGATAAGAAGGTGATGAGATGTTGTACCAAGCTGGGAAAAGGTACAACGATAACTTTTACAAATACGCTACTCATGACCTTAATAGCAAGAAAAAGTTCAATATCTTCTACAAAGGCATCAACATTGCTACAAGACAGATGCTCGACTCGCAGGGGCCAATCCCTGGGATGACCCCTACTCTAGCTATTGAAGCTATCCAAAATATGGCTGACCACTCTCAACAGTGGCATGAAGGAGGGAGCAGTAGAAGTATGGTTGGAAATTTGGATGGCATTGCGGCCATTACTAATAAAATTGAAAACTTTGATAGGGACATGAAAGAACTAAAAAAGAATGTGCATGCTATTCAGGTAAGATGCGATACATATAGAGGAGCTCACCTAGCCAAGCATTGCCCTTTAAAAATCGACGATCGATTGGTCGAAGAGGTCAAGTATGGAGATGGTAGACCCTTCCAAGGAAATAACAGTGGGTGTAGATATCAAGACAGACCCCCCAGATATTACTTGAGGGGAGATAACCGAGCTCCTTTTCTGGAAAGGAAATCTACCTTGAAGAATCAATAAATAAATACTTGAAAGAAGACGTCAAGCGGCAGACCGATAGGGATAATTTGTTTAAAAGTTTTCAAATAGGAACAAAGGCTAATCTCTTAGCCCATGCCGAGACCTTGAAGAACCTCGAAGCAAAACTTAGGCTTTTGGAAAATGACATTCAGGAAAGTAACATGAGAAATGATGGTGGAGCATGCAAGGCTATATTCTCCGACGAAGAGAGACCTCTTTATACCCCTTTCAGGTACTAGGAAAAAGAAATCGCATGCTTCTCCAACCAGTCAAAGCAGGAAGAAAATGATGAAAAAGCTCAGGTGATTGAACACCATTCCATCGAAGAGCAACCTACCATTTTGGGAGAAGAAATTAAGTTGAACGCCCGATGCTTGGCCGTTGTCCTTAATCAAATTCCTCTAAAGGAAAAGGACCCAGGCAGTTTTATTCTTCCTTGTTCTATTCATGATTTATATAATATTAATGCTTTGGCTGACTTAGGAGCTAGTATAAGTATAATCTCATTTTCTATGTGCAAAAGACTTAATCTTGGACCTATCAAATCCCTTTGCATGACCATAGAAATGGCAGATAGAACGGTTAGCATACCTCAGGGGGTTGTGTAAAATGTTCTAATTAAAATTGATAATTTTACTCTTCCAATTGATTTTGTAATTTTAGATATGGAAGAAGACCTTGACATTCCATTGATTTTAAGTAGACCACTTCTTGCTACGACACGAGCTAAAGTTGATGTATTTGAAAAGGTCATAACTTTAAAAATCAATGATAGAAAGCTTATTCTCAATATGGATGAATTAGGAAAATGTCATCATATTGAAAAAGTTTGTGTAATCAAGAAAAGTAAAAGTGAAGTCCTTCCTATTGTGCACAAGCACTTTGTTACTAATGATTGTCCCATTTTTAGTGATAATGTGCAGGAAATCAAAGATGGAACGTGCAACAATGATGAACTACCCCGTAACTCTTTTGTTAAGTTACAGCGTAACCTTGAAGCAGGAAAAGAACGGATGTCTGAAAACCTGGAAAACGAACCCTGTGGTTCTAGCACAGCTCGACATCTTAGTTTGCAAGGGAAGCCGAAAGTGATTGAAAAGAGATACCATTGGTACAAGGCGATACTGGTGGATAATGAAAGATGGTACGACCTATGGGCTACCTGTGACCCTAATGTTGATTTTGTGATGGTGGGGGCGACAAGGCAAGGTTGAGAAATAACAAGTATATGTGGTCCTCCATAAATGATAAGGAGAGAAAAAAGCTTAAATGGAAAGGAACTCTACCATTAGACGAGTGGGTACGAATTGTATATGGCAAGGTTAATGATGAGGCTAAGACGTGCATTTGGGAGGACCAAAACCGCATTCACAATTGTGAAACCCCCATCGTAAATGATAATGTAAAGACTAGACAGAGGCATTGGTATGAAAAGATAGGGACTGAAGGCGAAGTATTTTGGGCTTCTTGTGACCCGTTTGACGAAGATTGTAACGGGGGAAGTAGCATGGCAAGAGTTGGGGATGACGATCTTTTATGGACCTCAACAAACGAGATGAGAGAAGCGAATTTCCATGCTTAGACAAGTTAGGATTTGATGATTGGATCAGGATTAGGTACGGAAAAGTGGACGCTTCCACTAAAGAAAATATTTGGAAGGGGTGCATAAGAAAAGAAGACCCAAGCGAGGAAGAGAATCTTAATGAAAAGAGTGAAGAAAAAAAAGATTACAAAATGATGAGTGCTTATTCACTCATCGTTTTTACCCACCTAAGACCATAAAAACGACCAAAAACACCCAAATACGATCAAAATATGTCAAAAATATCCTCGGAGTGTGTTTTGTGTCTTGCAGGTACAAAAGGATTGAAAACAGAGCGAAAATGAGCAATAACAAGCGGAAATCAGAAAAGTGCTGAAACAGACAGAGCCGGGAGTGGATTTTCGACATTTTCAGAGCCCGGGACGCGTTTTTGAGAGTGAACAGAGGGAAAACACCTAAAAACCTAACCCGAAACCAAAATTTCCATTTTACCTTTCCCCGATACCCAAATGACCAAATTGATCCTTAAAACCAAAAAAAAAATCCAAAATTCCATTTTATCCTTAAAAACCATTTTATAAAAATTTAATTTTTCTTAAAACCAATTTTCAATTTTTCAAAAAAAAATAAATAAATAAATAAATACATTTTATCTCAAAATACTTAAAAACATTTTTCAAACAATAAACCCTCACACCCTTCTCTCTTTTACCTGTTCTTCCCCAAATCATTAAAAAACCCAGAAAACAACCCAGCAAAGCCTTTTGCCCGCCAAACCCTTCCCCCTCCCCCTGTCACTCTCATTCTCACATCCCAATCCCACTCATCTCCCTCCCCCAAGGCAGAGTCACGAGACACCCCTCCACGTTGGCAATCCCAAACTCACAAAAGCCCCATGGATGGCTCAGATTGTCCCCCAACTTGTACCTAATTGATGGATGGCAGGGATTGGATCAAAGAAGCACAAGAGATGGTTTGGCTGTTTTACCTCACAAAACTAACACACAAGAAGAAGACACAGAAGAGAGAAGTGGCATTTTTTTTAGTATAAATAGGTTTTGTAAAGAAATTGTAAAACTTGTCTAGAATCTTTTGAGTTCTAGTCCCATTTTAATATTTCTGTCATTTACAATTCCTGTAAGTTTATTTTTCAATGCAAGTTACTTTAATTTTTTTTTAGTTCACTTTAAATTATTTCGTTATCACTGTTATGTTCTTAAGTTCTGTTTCCAGTTCTTTAAAATTGTTAGTTAATATTGTTGAAACTAGTTTTTAGTTTGTAAGGTAAATGCAAATCAGTTTTAAACTCATTTCTGTCAAAAAAAAAAAAAAAGGGATTGTTTGGTTTTGCAAATATCTTGGGTCAAACTCTCAATTTGACCCAAGTAATGTCTGAAATTGTTTTAAGAAAGTTTTGATTTAATTCATGTGATGTAATGATAGTGAATATCTTCAATTTTTATTTGTTTAATAGCTTTAGAATTTAGTTTTTTAGAATCTGTTTGTCTTTTCTTTTTTTCTTTTTTCTTTTTTTTTCCTTCCTGTTCAGCAAACTGTAGCAGCTGCATCTCTTTTTTTTGCTTAGATTTAGGAGGTTTAAGTTAGATCTAGGATTAGAATTTGATGAAATCAACTAGTTAGATGTATAAGCCTTATATGTGCTAGTTTATTTGTGACTCTAGAGCTTATTTTGTTGCTTGTTTAAGCCGCCAAAGTGCTCATTTTTCTGCCCTGATCAGTCCAACAGCAGCTGTTGTCTTTTTTTTATTGCTTGTTAGGTATTTCTCTCAGCTTATTAGTCATAGTTTAGTGTATTTAGAATGAATTAGGTCCACGTTAGATCTCTAGTGCTTGTAGTTTTAAACCTGCTTATTTCATTTTTTACTTGAGCCTTAGGAATTCCCTAGATAGATGATTCAGCCAACTGTTTTTCCCATTAGTTTGCTTAATGATAGCTTATTTGTTGGCTCATTTAGTTGCTTATTAAGGACCTTTAAGTACTTATTAGATGTAGTATTTACTAGTTTGTAGCTTTTTAGAAGCTTGTTGTAGCTTTTGTCGATTTGTTGTAGCTTATTTTTCCTTGGATTGCTCTTATCCCAAACGTACCCATTCCCTTTTTTTTATGTCTGCTGCAAGCTGATCCATTATGATTTCAGTTTTCCATGTTTAGTTTCTAGTAAAAGAGTGTTAATTTAGTCCCTTAGTTAGTTTGTAAAAGAAAAAAATCAAAAAAAAATTGCCAAAAAGGCAGCAATGGGATTCGAACCCCAAACCTCCTAGTCTGCAGTCCACAACCAACACAGCAAACACCTCAACCAACTGCCCTGGGGTCTTTTTCATGTTATCTTCTGCACTATCAGTTATTTAACTACAAACTCAGTTTTAGCCTAGCAACTTAATTGAGCCTTTTAAGTACTGATTTCATATAGTAGTAGTGTATTTTTTTATTTTTGTTAGATTCCTTACTAATTAAAGTATTTTTTATAATTTTTGTAGAATTTTTCAAAAAGTTTAGTATTTTTAGTTAATTAGTCAGATTTAAATAGTTTTTAATTCGTAGAAAATAAAAAAAAAAGTCAAAAAAATACTCGGCTTTTTTCTAAAATCATTTTTAGTCATGTAGAATGTAGGAAAATTGTTTTTGCACTCGTAGGACTTAAATTGCATATTTTTTCACTTTCGGGGCTTAGTGCGCTCCCGGTTTTTTCGCGCTTTTGCATTTTAGCACCCTAGGATGTAGTTTAGCGTCGTTTTATTGTTTCTTAGGCTTAGTATAGTTTATTTAGCGTTTACATTGTTTTACGTGCTTTATTTTCATTTTCGTTCTTTATTTTGTAGAATAACGTAATCAAAAATCCAACTTCGTTTAACCAATTCAAGTCCTAATCACGAAACTCAACGACACCGTCAATTTCACACCTCGTTGGGACACGACCCGGGGAAATCACTTTCCCGGTATCACTTTATTCACATTCGTGAGCTTTGGCACGTTAACCCTTTTCCTAAAAGGTTGATTTGTCGAATTTCACGATTAATTTGATAAATTGATATTGTCTTTATTTCACCACACACACAAACAATCGAGATCAAATTTTGGCGCCGCTGCCGGGGAGGTGTGTTGCGACAATATCGTGAAGTTTTTGCGATTAGTGACTTGAAGAACCTTCCTCGTGAAGTTATTGTTTTTGAAAAATACAAAAATACAAAAATATTTTTCTTTTCTTTGTATATATGTAAAAGATAAAAATACAAAAAGATTTTGCTTGTTGTTTTAAATAAAATAGAACACACAATCAATATAACACTTCTCAACTTGAGTGTTATCATAATAAGTTCCCGAACCAAAGATTCAAAACTTGCCTTTGTGTCACTTGCGTGAATTCGCTTATGATTATTGGTTTAAGTTCCTTGTGTTTTGCCTCGGTCTTGTTTTAATTGAAAGTTTTGTTTTTGATAAGTGCATGTGCACTCGTTTTCGAAACCCCAAAAATATTATTCTCGTTCCTCTTATCCGTATAATTCTATTTCTCTTACCCTCTTTTACCATTTGATTCTATTCTTCGTTATCCTCTCGATCGCATAATTCTATTTCTTTTACCCTCTATCCGTTTAATTCTTCGTTATGTCTTCGTCTTACCAATATGGTTGTAAATGGTGCAGGGGACCTCCAAATTTCCTCGGTTGTAGGTTTGTCTATGAACAAAATCCCACTCCGTACAATGAACCAACAAATTTCTTTAACCAACCCCCGCACCATGAGATGGAGACATATTCCTGTGAGTATTGTGGAGGTCCTCACCCGAGTTTTGAGTGTCAAGCAGGGAGCATGCTTGTCTATGAGCAAGGTCCATGTAACAATCAAAATTTTGGTTTGACCAATATCCATATGATTCACCGAATCACTCACATCAATCATACGGTTATGAGTACTATGGAGGTCCGCACTATAACGCTGATTGTCAAACGAGGAATCCGCTTGTCTATGAGCATGATCCTTGTAACAATTATGAGTATTCTTATCATGACCAACCTCCACAGTACCAAACGATTCAAACACAACCTCCACAAATTCCTCAAGAACTTCTCCAAAATTGTCTAGATGTACTCAAAATTTTAAAAGAATTGGCTAATAAAAGTGCCCAAGAAGAGTCTCATCAGAAAACATATGGAGAACTTCTTGCCGAAGAACAAGCAGCTTTCGCAAAGATTACTATTCAAAGAGCGAGAAGCTAAAAGGCGTTTTCTATTTAACGAGGCTTGCCGTCTCGATGACGAGGATGAGGAAGATTGGGAGATGACAAAGGACAAGGTGCATATTTCAAGCCCACAAAGTACCGCACATGTCCACTCTCCACCCTCACATTGCCTATCTACCATAGAACCATCGGATAACCTTTTAATGGGGGATGAGCATCTTAGCGCTATTCTAGAAATGGAATCGTCTTGTGTTGAGAACCTCGTCCCAACCCCAAGTGAATCCAAGGTTATCTCTGGTGATATGTGTGATGAGCCTCTCGATGATGATTCTTCTCCCACCCCAAAAGATTCTGTTGAGGTGATCTCCGAGTCTGAAAATGATTATACGTCGTTTGATGACTCGTTATCGTGTGGAGACATCGAGTATGTGGAGGATATTCCTTCTGAGCTCGTCAACTTAGAAGAAGTGAGAGATCTTGATCCCGATGATCTTGATATGGACACCGATTTTGAAACTAATGATGAAGATATTCTTGTTGTGTCCGAGAAACCTTTCACTACGGCATTGACTAATCCTCTGTTTGACTTTGATTCTGAATTCACTTTAGTTTCGGATAATCCCATCTTTGACATTCAGAATGAGGATAGTGACTCTTACATGGAGAACCTTGTTACATCTCCATCTTTACCCGAAGAAAAGAATAGTGGCAATCCCACTTCGACTTCAAACCTTCTCGAGGAGTTCGCCGATGAACTCGCTCTCGTTGATCATTCTCCACGGGGAGATGATGATGCTCACTTCGACTTTGAAGCCGACCTTGCTGAATTAGAAAATCTTCTTTACAATTGGTCATCTGATAATTCGTCGAGTGACACTCTTATAGAAGAGGTCGGCTTTCTTTCTCCGGATGACTCGATACCTTCGGGTTTTCTGAGTGACGATTATGGCTTAGGTCCATCATCCACTCGTCCGCCTGCTAAACCGTCGGATGATGGAAGCTCTTCTAAGCCCGACACGGATGTTTTCATTGCTACAGTGGTGGATAAGATTTCTGAACATTCGATTAATGTTCCTCAATCTTATATTTTGCCCACCCAACCCACCCGTTGTCATGAGATTGACACTTTGCCTTCTCCTCCCATTTCTTCTCCATGTCTTAACTCTTACGGGAGTGAAGATACCATCTTTGACCCCGACATTTCTCCTTCTTCTGAGCCGGTTGTATCTCATCGGAGTGGAACTTTCAACACATTCAATGTTTATCCAAACCACTTGAATGAAAGTCCGATGGAGATTTTCTCTTCCACTTGCTCCCCCATGGACCAATGAATTCAGGGTCGAGTCAAGCTAGCGACTCGGTTAACAAAAATAGTAGCATTTCATGGGTGTCCACCCATGTTTCTGACTTCTTTCTATTTTCTAACGACTAAGTGTGGGGGGAAACCTCCACAGTGTTTGCTTCTTGTGTGTTTGCTCATGTTTTCAGGAATCCCTTTAATCGTGATGATTGATGCGCCTGTTTTCAATCCAGCCGCCCAATATCCGATCAATTTTACTAACGTTTATCTGGGGATATGTTTTCAAAAATCATTTTTGTGTAAAATAACAGATTTCGTCCACACACTTTGTTAGTGGTATTACCTTTTTCCGTTCGATAGTATTGGCTTCGGCCGGGACTTTGAATATTGAGGGCAATATTCAGTTCTAAGTGTGGGGGGGAATTCTGTCGAATTTTGTCACATTTGTACCCTTTAGTCCCTAGTACCCCCGTTTTGACCCAAATTTAAAAAAAATTGCACGAAAATAAAGCATTAATGCCTCGGTGTTAATGGTAGTTTAGTCTTGATTAGGTTAGAACAAAGGGAATCCCGACTCTGCTAGAGTGTTGATCTAGCTGCTCTCTTAACAATTAGGCTAAGTTTTTACGAGTTGTGCAAATGAAAATGCTAAGCGTGGAGTAGTTAGTTCTCTTTAGAGCTTATATAAGTAATCTATGGCTTTTTCTCCCAGAAGCTAACTAATTGAACCTAAAATACGTGCTCATTGTCAAACTTTTGAACATTCAAATCGTCTTGTTACAACAAAAAGTTTTTAAGCAAAATTGATATAGAGCTCAAGTTCAACTTTTTATTTAAATTTCCGGAAAAGCATACTTTCTTAAAATCGGAATAATATTGCAAAATGAAAGTATCGTAAAAGTGCTTGAATGATGCAAAAACAAATTGCAATTCAAAGTGAAAAAAAAAAGTGAAAAAGTGAAAAAAAAATGAAAAAAAAAAGTTGAAAAATGAAAAATATGAGTTCCTCAAATAAAAGTATTATGTTGCTTATGAATAAAAGTGCGAAACTTGCTTTTTCTTAAATTTAAATCGGAAGTTGAACTAGGATTCGTCAAAGTTGTTTAAAAATTTGACGGTGATTTAGAAATTCTTGAAGTCAAAGACCCCGAAAGCTCCGATACTATTCTCGAGGGTGAAAACCTAGCCTCCTTAAATGGACAAGCTGAGAAGAAAGTCGCTACATGGAGTGATCTCACCTTTGAATCTCGAACTTCTAAATTATCGTCGGTTGTAATCCATTTAGGTTTAGTTTTAACTTAACGGTAGCTACGTAAATCTTTGGAATCGAATTCCCGCTAATTCCGGTACTATTCTCTGTGAGGTGTCAAAAGCCCGGTCACTTAAAACTAATGTTTTGGGATGTGCCGAGAAGAAAGCCGCTACATGGAAGAGGCCCTTTCGATCCTTAGACTTTCATCGTTTCCGGTGGGTTAGTACTTTAGTTAAGTGGATAACAACCATAACAAGGTCGATTTTAATGATCAAACTTTTGAAAATGAGCACACGAACTTAAATTGTATAAACTGCGGGAGTAAAAGGTTAAGTCTCGACTTACATAGATTACTTGTATAAGTAGTGTTAGCATTTTACAAAAACGTTTGCACAATAAGTTTAGACTTAGTTTGAGAGTATAAAAAGAGGATGACGATTACAATTCCCTGGAGACACCCATTTTGTGTGAATCCCGTTCCATGATACCACTTTTTTGTTAATCAAGCATGTTGTTTACTTTTAGTATAGTTTAAATTTCTCTCATCAAATAAAAAAGTCGAAACGGGGAGTTCTTGATTCTTTCATTACTTCACATGATTGATTGCTAGGGACTAGCAATTGCCTAGTGTGGGGGGATTTGATGAGTGCTTATTCACTCATCGTTTTTACCCACCTAAGACCATAAAAACGACCAAAAACACCCAAATACGATCAAAATATGTCAAAAATATCCTCGGAGTGTGTTTTGTGTCTTGCAGGTACAAAATGATTGAAAACAGAGCGAAAACGAGCAATAACAAGCGGAAATCAGAAAAGTGCTGAAACAGACAGAGCCGGGAGTGGATTTTCCACATTTTCAGAGCCCGGGACGCGTTTTTGAGAGTGAGCAGAGGGAAAACACCTAAAAACCTAACCCGAAACCAAAATTTCCATTTTACCTTTCCCCGATACCCAAATGACCAAATTGATCCTTAAAACAAAAAAAAATAAAAACCATTTTATAAAAATTTAATTTTTCTTAAAACCAATTTTCAAGTTTTCAAAAAAAATAAATAAATACATTTTATCTCAAAATACTTAAAAACATTTTTCAAACAATAAACCCTCACACACTTCTCTCTTATACATGTTCTTCCCCAAATCATTAAAAAACCCAGAAAACAACCCAGCAAAGCCTTTTGCCCGCCAAACCCTTCCCCCTCCCCCTGTCACTCTCATTCTCACATCCCAATCCCACTCATCTCCCTCCCCCAAGGCAGAGTCACGAGACACCCCTCCACGTTGGCAATCCCAAACTCACAAAAGCCCCATGGATGGCTCAGATTGTCCCCCAACTTGTACCTAATTGATGGATGGCAGGGATTGGATCAAAGAAGCACAAGAGATGGTTTGGCTGTTTTACCTCACAAAACTAACACACAAGAAGAAGACACAGAAGAGAGAAGTGGCATTTTTTTTAGTATAAATAGGTTTTGTAAAGAAATTGTAAAACTTGTCTAGAATCTTTTGAGTTCTAGTCCCATTTTAATATTTCTGTCATTTACAATTCCTGTAAGTTTATTTTTCAATGCAAGTTACTTTAATTTTTTTTAGTTCACTTTAAATTATTTCGTTATCACTGTTATGTTCTTAAGTTCTGTTTCCAGTTCTTTAAAATTGTTAGTTAATATTGTTGAAACTAGTTTTTAGTTTGTAAGGTAAATGCAAATCAGTTTTAAACTCATTTATGTCCAAAAAAAAAAGGGATTGTTTGGTTTTGCAAATATCTTGGGTCAAACTCTCAATTTGACCCAAGTAATGTCTCAAATTGTTTTAAGAAAGCTTTGATTTAATTCATGTGATGTAATGATAGTGAATATCTTCAATTTTTAGTTGTTTAATAGCTTTAGAATTTAGTTTTTTAGAATCTGTTTGTCTTTTCTTTTTTTCTTTTTTTTTTCCCTTCCTGTTCAGCAAACTGTAGCAGCTGCATCTCTTTTTTTTTCTTAGATTTAGGAGGTTTAAGTTAGATCTAGGATTAGAATTTGATGAAATCAACTAGTTAGATGTATCAGCCTTATATATGCTAGTTTATTTGTGAGTCTAGAGCTTATTTTGTTGCTTGTTTAAGCCGCCAAAGTGCTAATTTTTCTGCCCTGATCAGTCCAACAGCAGCTGTTGTCTTTTTTTTTGTGCTTGTTAGGTATTTCTCTCAGCTTATTAGTCATAGTTTAGTGTATTTAGAATGAATTAGGTCCACGTTAGATCTCTAGTGCTTGTAGTTTTAAACCTGCTTATTTCATTTTTTACTTAAGCCTTAGGAATTCCCTAGATAGATGATTCAGCCAACTGTTTTTCCCATTAGTTTGCTTAATGATAGCTTATTTGTTGGCTCATTTAGTTGCTTATTAAGGACCTTTAAGTACTTATTAGATGTAGTATTTACTAGTTTGTAGCTTTTTAGAAGCTTGTTGTAGCTTTTGTCGATTTGTTGTAGCTTATTTTTCCTTGGATTGCTCTTATCCCAAACGTACCCATTCCCTTTTTTTTATGTCTGCTGCAAGCTGATCCATTATGATTTCAGTTTTCCATGTTTAGTTTCTAGTAAAAGAGTGTTAATTTAGTCCCTTAGTTAGTTTGTAAAAGAAAAAAATCAAAAAAAAATTGCCAAAAAGGCAGTAATGGGATTCGAACCCTGAACCTCCTAGTCTGCAGTCCACAACCAACACAGCAAACACCTCAACCAACTGCCCTGGGGTCTTTTTCATGTTATCTTCTGCACTATCAGTTATTTAACTACAAACTCAGTTTTAGCCTAGCAACTTAATTTAGCCTTTTAAGTACTGATTTCATATAGCAGTAGTGTATTTTTTTATTTTTGTTAGATTCCTTACTAATTAAAGTATTTTTTATAATTTTTGTAGAATTTTCCAAAAAGTTTAGTATTTTTAGTTAATTAGTCAGATTTAAATAGTTTTTAATTCGTAGAAAATAAAAAAAAAAGTCAAAAAAATACTCGGCTTTTTTCTAAAATCATTTTTAGTCATGTAGAATGTAGGAAAATTGTTTTTGCACTCGTAGGACTTAAATTGCATATTTTTTCACTTTCGGGGCTTAGTGCTCCCGGTTTTTTCGCGCTTTTGCATTTTAGCACCCTAGGATGTAGTTTAGCGTCGTTTTATTGTTTCTTCGGCTTAGTATAGTTTATTTAGCGTTTACATTGTTTTACGTGCTTTATTTTCATTTCCGTTCTTTATTTTGTAGAATAACGTAATCAAAAATCCAACTTCGTTTAACCAATTCAAGTCCTAATCACGAAACTCAACGACACCGTCAATTTCACACCTCGTTGGGACACGACCCGGGGAAATCACTTTCCCGGTATCACTTTATTCACATTCGTGAGCTTTGGCACGTTAACCCTTTTCCTAAAAGGTTGATTTGTCGAATTTCACGATTAATTTGATAAATTGATATTGTGTTTATTTCACCACACACGCAAACAATCGAGATCACAAAACTAGATGGGGAGAAGAAAAAGAGCATTGTAAGCGTGAACTTGTTGAAGACTTGCTTGATGACAAGTGGTTTAAGGGTACATAATCCGATGAAGATGATCTAGAAGGGATCATGGATTACCTTGATTTACAAGGTCATGACGGGTTCACAGATCCAGATGATGAAGCTTACGAGCAGCGGAGATGTAAACTTCTTGGTATTCCTTACTAGAGACCTCCACCAATTGTGGCAGAAACTTTTGAAATTACTAAGTATCACTTGGGACCGGATGAAAAGTTTTCCAAGGTTTAGAAAATTGAAAGAAAAGAGTTTCTTCGCACCGCTCTTAACGTCGCATGGGTAAGGCATAATCTGATGAGAGAGATGGACAAGCTTGGTCACGTCCGAAGACCTCCCTAAAAGCCCCATGGCTTTGATTCTAACTTAAAGACTCGTTAATAAACAAAAGTTCTCTTTCAGGAGACAACCCAAATTATCCATTTCCTTTCTGTTTTATTAGTATAGTTTGGTTTTGTGCATTTGTTTAACCTTTTTGCAGGAATTGGAGTTGAAGGTATGGCGTTTAGGGTCACTTGGATTTCATCCCGTTAGCCAATTACGGCGTAACTTTTATCTAAGGTTACGCCGTAACCGTTCTTCAGTAGCAGTTCACTCCAGGTTTCAACCAGTTACAGCTTAACTCCCCTTTATTAGTATGCCATAACCTGTCTTCAGAATAGAATATTTCCAGGTTCAAACCAATTACGGCGTAACTCATTCATTTGGTTATGTCGTAATTCATCCTGCAGCTTAAAATTTTATTCTTAATATTTTCACAATAACCTTGTATCAGTTCTAAATGAACTTTGTGGGTATGTTCGCTGTAAGCCCTCACGAGACTTCACTCATTCACTTGGAACACCAAGTGGTTGAAAAGGCTTGTTGCATACGCTAAATGCAACCGTGATTCCTACGAAAGTGAGTTAGGTTTTATTTGTTTTTTGTTTTTCCTTTTTATTTTTAAGAATTATGCTTGTCGGTAGTTTGTGATTTCAGGGATTGAAGTTTGCTCATGGATACTTAACGAATGCATGATTCTTCAATGTGGGCCTTCTTTCATTTTAAGAACAAATTTTAGGGAAGTTCTCGCTTTAATTCTACTTTCTCTTCACCTATATTTCATTTTTAGTACAAAAGGGACTTTGTACATCTCAAGTGGGGGGACGGGAGTAGAATTATTACTTAAACTTATTTTCCCTCGTTTTTCTAGTTTATTTTGAAAAAGTATGCCATTTTAAAATTTTGACATGTTTTTCTTAAACTAACTAGATTAGACCTTAGCCGAGCACACTATAACCCTTGAATTCCATGATGAAATTTAGCCTATCTGTTTCCACTTATTTACCCAAATCCACCAAATTATGAGTGTGCTGGTAGCCTGTAAACTTTAGAACTTCGCCTTTGTATCATTTCGAGACCATAAACGAGGTGTTTCAAGTTAGCTTGATATATATGGAATAAACAATTCGAGAAGGCAATATTTTAAGATTATCTTCCAAATAGCCTATATATGTGTGTTTATCGATTAGTCACCTCGACTATTTGACCCCTGTGTTAAACCCTTTTGTTGCACTCATCTTTAGTGCAAGATACCCCTAGATACACCATTCCGAGCATTCTTTTCATTTCATACCCTTATCATGTTTGTTTCGTTACACCTATTCACCTTAGCCTACCGTGTAGTCTTAATTTATGGTCGGGAAGTCACTGGTTGCCCAAGTTCGAGGTTTGAGTAGAGAGGTTCGAGAATCACGCCTACGTCAAAGACATACATTTGAAGATCATTGAAGACCCCATATATTCTCCATATATGTTCATCTCAAGTGGGGGGATGTTTATCATTTTATTTTAATAATTATGATTTAAAAAATAAAAATAAAATAATAATAATAATTATTAGTGTTTATTAGTTTATGTTATTTAAAGTACAATGTTATAAGCACTATGTTATGAGCTTACTAGACATTAGAATCAAGGAGGTCACCTCGGTCACATTTGAATATTCGAGTTGGTGACGTTATTACACCAGCAATTTGAAGAACAGGTAATGTGCTCATCATGGCGTCCGCTAATGGCACATTTACTTGACACATCATGATCCGGTTTCTTCATCTTAATGCTTGAACTTTGGATGAACGGTGGGCAATGACGACTTGGTTATAGGTTAAGACTATTTGTTTGTTATTTTTCATTTTACACCATTTATTTCCCGTGTCTTATACTACCCTTTACTCATGAAGCGTGTCTAGGTGATGAAGCGAGCAATCATTGGTGTCGTTGCCATGGATTTGGCCATGTATCATTGATTTTGTCCACTTTGTTGTGACATATTAGTAATGACATTTCACCCTTAACCTCATAATGTGTTCACCCATATTGCCTTCAAGATTGTTTTAGACCTTAACTATAGTGGTGGAGATTTATGTAACCACCAAGCTTATGATAGAATACATGCTATGACTGTGCATTGAGTGATCACCCCGAAATTTACACTTAGATTAGAGAGAGAGTATGAGTGTTTTTCCCATTTCGTAAGGTGTTCGGCTTTGATTTATTCTAGCATACGGAATTTTTAATCTCATATCTTCCAAGTAACTTGGGGATATCTTTTTAGAAGTTATTCTAATAAGGTCTACTTGAGGGCAAGTAGAGTTCAAGTGGGAGGATATTTGATAACATTAAATAATCCTGATTTTTAAGTGTCAATTTCTCTCGATTATGCTCATATTTTATGTTGTTTATATGGATTTATACTCTTATTCCGTTATATTTCGTTTCCAGGTAATATATGAGCATAGGAGCAAAAGAGACGCGATTTTGGAGATATACTTAATGATTTATACCTTAGTATGCTTTTATGGAAGAAGCTACGGCGTAACTCTCACTCTCAATTACGCCGTAGCTAGGATTACGTTTATAAAGACCAAGTCAACAGCAGCTACGTCGTAACTATCAACTCAAGTTATGCCGTAACTATCTAGGTCATGTGGAATTTCCCGCCTCCATCAATTACGTCGTAACCTCTAGCTTGAGTTACAACGTAACTAGCACTACGATACTTCTGATGGGATCTTTGAAGATTACGGTGTAGTCATCTATTGAGTTTACGACGGAGCATACGGAATTACGGCGTAACTATTCTTAAGGTTACGCCGTAATCATCACACCATGACTTGATATTTGAAGATATTTAAGTTACGGCGTAACCACATTATTAGGTTACGCCGTAACTGTAATCAGGCCTATAAATACAAGCCCTAAAATCTGCATTATTCATCATTCACTCACAACACAAAAGGCAGAGAACGTGAAGAGGGTTCCAAAGGTAGATCATACTCAGCATACGGAGCTATTTCCAAGGGAGAAATAACGCCATATTATCGATAAGCTTTAGCGATTTCTATTTCATTACACTTTAATTCATGTCTTCATTCATTATGTTAATAATTGAATTGATTCTGTGTTTTAATATGATCGGCTAAGCACCTTTGGTGCTAGCCTAGTTATGATTCCTTGATTGTGTTGTTTATGTTTTCACACTTTTATCATTGTTTCTAGTGTATGCATGCATAGTTCATTGGTAGTTACCCTAGCTTCCGTAGTTTTAAGTTGCGGTCGTATTTACTTGCTTAGGAGAATTGACCAAAGGACCCTAGGAAAGTAGGTAGAGAGGGTTGATAAAAATTGACTAAAGGACTATCAATCCCTCTTGTGCGAATTGACCAAAGGATCACCGTTCGGAAGGAGGAACTTAAGAAGTTAGGGATGTGTGTCTAAGATGCTAGCGCTCGGGCACACATTGTTTCGAATCTTGCATGTAGGGTACTTAATGACTTAGCTTAGGTTGCTAGAGATCACCGTCACCCCAAAGGGTAAGCCTTTGATTTAGGGTAAAAAAAACCTTTGTCTAATAGGCTATGACGAATTGACCGAAGGAGTCTAGCGAATTGAACCCCCACTTGAAGCAATAAAAAGTAATTAGAAAACATGGACATAACATGATAGGATGAATAATTAGGTTAGCACACTTTCTCTTCATTGTCACAACCTCATTTAATGTCCGCATTTTATTTCTTGCTCTTTAGCTTAATTAATCTTTCAATCATTAATCTTTTAAAAACCGTGACACTAGACTTAATTAGGATCCAAAACTACATAGGTCTTGGGAATGACCTCGGCTTTACCACCTTCTATACTACGCACGACCGGGTTCACTGCTCGTTAGTGGAATAGGTAGACCTTAGGTAGACGAGACCTTATAAATTTAAATCCTGGTCGGAAATCCTGCATCACTAACTCCTATCACACTTTTCCTCACTCAACCGCTCATAATTTTCAGCTCTAAAAATTATGGAAAAGGACCGTGTGAGTGGGTTGGTAAAAAAATAGACACTGTTTTTCCTGGTTTCAAAAATGAACGCCCATTTAGCATGACTAGGTTGGCGTACTACGAAATGTACCTGGGCCGACCAAAATATGCCACGTGGCTCGGTTGTTGTTTTTTTTATTTTATATAAAACAACGAATTCGCGGGGCCCGTCACGTAATGGTGACGTGGGGTCCCATATATTGACTGGCCATTCGATGTCTGATTGCTTTATCCTGGGGCATTTTGCCCTCGCGCCACCCATATACGGTGGGGCTCCCGCGAATCGACTGTCTTATATAAATAAAAACAAAAACTAAGCCACGTGGAAAATTTTGGTAGGTTCAGGTGCATTTCTCCGTATTCCGACCTAGTCATGCGTAATGGGTGTCCATTTTTGAAATCACACAAAAAGATGTATATTTTTTATCAACGACTTTTTTGTTTAATGAGAATCATGACAAATTAACCAACTATTATGGTAATCAAAGCAAACTGATATTATTCTAAAATTCTCTAACAAATCCCCCCTTTTCTCCCACATCTCATTTTTTCTTTTTTAAACCTTAAATTACGCCTCACTAATAGCCGATGATGACAATACTCCTCCTAACCCTCCACTTCCTACATCCCATAAATTAATCCCTTTGGTGTAACTAGCAACTCTAATAATGTACCCGTCAATTTATTTATTGAACTAGAAATACTCGTCAAATTAAGTCTTGAGAAAATGAACTAGAATTCATGGAGTTCATTTTTTAAGATACGTCTTAATAGTCTAGGCCTCAAGAAACATATTGAAAATGCATTCAGAAGCACAACCACTATTGATCCCAATTGGGGGCTTGACGATCTGTCAAGATGTGGATGTTTGGCACGTGTAAAGAATCATTTCAAGATCAAGTGGCGACTAGACCGGGTAGCGCAAAAGATCTATAGGATCACTTTTTTTTTTTTTTTTTGAAAGGTAACTTTTATTCACAAACTCCCGCCAATGCACGGGAGGAACAAAAACAACTAACAACAAAATGCCTACGTTATAGAGAATCTACACCAATCTTCCCAACTAGAGTTACAAGCCTTCGATCTATTTTTAAACCAAAGGTAACTAAGAGCCTTTATATCATTACATATCTTCCTGAAATTGACTTCGATCTCCTTGAATTTGTGTTCGTTTCTTGCCTTCCACAAGCTCCAGCAAGAGACCATGACGATACCATGAAAAGCTGATTTGGCCTTCCCCCTTAGGCCCACATGATTATGGATCTCGACAATGTCTTTGAAGGAGAAAAAGTACATCGGAGGGACCTTGCACCAGCAAGTGATGAAGTTCCAAATCCTTGTCGCTATCTCGCAAGCCCCGAACAAGTGATCGATTGTTTCTTCTTCATCTGCACAAGCCACATAAAACATTTCCGAAAAGGCAGCCGCGGTTCCTTAAAGCAATCATAGTGGGAAGCCGGCTCAGAGACGCCCTCCACATAAAAATATTGCACTTCTTGGGCACCCAATTAGACCATTCCATTACGTAGTTAGCCCTGTGGTCTCTTCCGCTTTTGAGAAAGACTTTAACTTCCTTCACCGAGAAACCCCTGTTATGACCTCCCGATCTATAGGATCACTTGAAAGGCATCTTTCATGACAATGAAGATTCATGGCAAATTAGCCAACTATTAATATTTGTATTTTGCAACTACTTGTTTATGTGTTTCTCAACAACGATGGTTTGTGGATATAAAATGTCAATTACAATCATTATTCACTAATAAAATTCATTGAGAATCCCAAACTAGATTAACAGAATATCACATAAAGTAGTTGGATACGTATAACACATGTTTTTTATACATTACAGAAAGTAAATGATTGGCTTAAGAAAAAACTGCCTTTACCTTAACTGTTGATTTATTGGGCACCGTTTGTAAGTCGGGGATCGTATCACTTTTGTCGAAATATAAATTTTTCTAATAAGGAATATAAGTGATAGTTATAGGAGCTAAGTATTATTCGTTTTAATTATAAAATAATTCTTATACCTCATTGTGAATGTGAATGAAGGTCAACCAAAGGTGTCAATCAACTTAGAAAAATTAGATCTTACATTTATGTTATAAAATCCCAAAAGTTATCATATTAGACAGTTTTGGGTGACACAAAATGTAAACTACATAGAATATAAAAAGTTATTACTATAAACTAGTGTCTTGAATCCTGATCGACGAAGAAATCTAGCTTGGTTGGATTGAGATGATGGACAACATCGTTGCTTGTTAAGTTCTCCCAAAACAAATCTACTAATTCGAAATTCCCTAACTTCATGTCAGTAAAAGGGCCATGTTTGATGATATAGGTTTCCACAAAAGTCAGTAAAAGGGCCATGTTTGATGAATATTCTTCTCACTTTCTACTATATTTTTTCCCGCTATTTTTTTTGCTCCCGCTTTGAGTTCCCGCTATAACTTCCTTTTCTTACAAAACCATCATTTACCTCATTTTAGGGTGTCACTTTCATTATCTACAACAAATATTCTCATCTAAACACCATTTACACACAATGTGTAAAAATAGAGGGTCACCCATCAAAGCTTCACACATTCTATTGAAAATGGTAAGTAAATTATGTGTTTTAGCATAATAATATGGTTTTGCATTTTACTTCAGTTGAAGCCACTGTTCTCACAATATCTACTTCTATGTGTAGGAAATTTTTTATTTTTTCTAAAGTTGTCTTAATTGAATCCAATGATCTTGAGTTGTTGAACCCCAAAAAAATATTCTTTGGCCTAAATTACGGAAGTAAAATAATATCATATGCTATTTTTCCCTAATTTTACTAATTGTTCTTGATTATCAATTTTCATATCTACAACTAAAACTTGTTTGTGTAATCTCAGTACCAACAACAACAAATTAGTAGACATGGTTGTCCTTTTAGTCCTTTAAAGATTTTGTTATTGTTGTGTTTCTTGTTTTGTGTCCGCACTAGATTTTGCTATTGTTGTGAATCTTGTTTTGTTTTAGTCCATAGTAGATTTTGCTATTGTTGTGTATCTTGCTATTGCACTTAACTGAATTGCCCATTGATTTCAGTACTGAAAATATGCGTAGCTACCAGATTCATGAAATGCTCGTTGTATCGAAAAATGACCTCAACCGCTGTGACAAACCTACAACCACTACAAGCTGTGAATTGCTTGTATTTTAGTACTGAATTGCTCGAAAAATGACCACAATTGACTTGAAAACATGATAACTTGGTTGCCATGAATATTTGTATTGTATATCTATCAGTGTATTAAAATAATTCATAGAACATGTATAGCAATTGAGAAATTGCAAAGTTTGACCCAAACTTCATTAATCACAAATACTTCAAATTATGAGCAGTGACTTTATTGTGAATATCAATGGTGTTTTCAACAGTTTAATTTTTTTTATCAATTGTTTATGTGCTTAGGTTGACCCCATGAGTTCCATGGCTCGTACGAGGCTTCCTTCACCGGTTTATCAATGCTCCATCAACTTATCCTCCATCAGCTTATCAATTTACTCCTTGTTAGGATTTATAAAATCATGTAGTTAAAGAGTCGGTCACCTCAAGTATATGTATTCGTTAGAAAGCTCGTAGTCGTAGTCTATTAGTGTTAGTAAGTAGTTTGTTAAGTAACACCGTGGTGGACGACGGGTCTTTACCCACTGTATGTCTGATCCACAGCCCGTAGGTGGCGTGTCTTGTAAGAACCTATAAATACCCTTTTCCTAGCAAAGCAAAGGGTTGGAGCTTTGATAATTCATTTTTCTTTGTCTCACTAAAGTTCCCAACTCTCTTCCACTTTCTCTCTCTAAACTCTATTTCATACGCCCCTTTTTGTGCTTGATTGTGTGTTTATGAAAACCAATATGTTACAAATAGTATCAAGAGCCATGGTTTGATCATTCATATTTCATGTTATTGGATTTCTAGTGGTTTTCATAAGGTTTTTGGGTTTGAATGAGTTTAGAGTAGTTTTCACCATTTGGATCATTTCTAGTGTTAAAGTTTGCATTTTGATAGTACTTTTATGCTTAGAATCATTATAAGTGTTTGGGTTTTGTTTTGGAAGGCTTGAATCATCGTGGTTGGATTGTTTTTGGATTGAAAAGTGTTGTTTTTGAAAGTTTCATTGATGCGGTTTGTCCCTCGAATGTGATTTCTTTGAAGCGGTTTGTCTAGCAAATTAAGCGGTTTGTCAAAGAAGCGGTTTGTCCATTGAGACAAAACGACAAGAAATGACAAAGTAGTGGGTGTAGTTGTGTACTACGCGATTTTTCAATTTATGCGGTTTGTGTGTTAAGCGTTTTGACTGTTAAGCGTTTTGTCAACTTAAGC
This sequence comes from Chrysanthemum makinoi, assembly GCA_910596185.1. Classification (NCBI taxonomy): domain Eukaryota; kingdom Viridiplantae; phylum Streptophyta; class Magnoliopsida; order Asterales; family Asteraceae; genus Chrysanthemum; species Chrysanthemum makinoi. The sequence continues at coordinate 208,882,985 of OU343223.1, read as the reverse complement.
GATTTGTCTCTTAAGCGATTTGTCAATTAAGCGATTTGACACTTAAGCGATTTGACACTTTTTGAATAGAAGCGATTTGACAGAAGCGGTTTGTCAAGGGTGCGATTTGGCTGAAGCGGTTTGTCAAGGGTGCGATTTGACTGAAGCGGTTTGTCAAGGGTGCGATTTGTCTATTTGAGACTTATCATTTCTTTGTAATACGGTTTTACAGTTTTCTCTTGATTTAGTAAAATCCCGTGAAAGAATCTATTTCCCGGTTTAATCAAAGAGTAGTAAAATCCCGTGGAATCTGTAATCATGTCTACAATCACTTCCTCTGTTGCTGATGATGTTCAAGCTGTAGGATCCGATACTCGTCCTCGCATACTGGATAGAACCGACTATGACTCTTGGGCTCAAAGAATCAGACTTTATTGTTAGGAAAGGAAAATGGGGTTAACATTCTTAAGTCAATTGATGAAGGACCATATCAAATTGAAACTACTAGAGATATCCTTGAAACCGCTGCAGATGGTTCAGTTGTATTGGGATTGGATAGACCAAAGATGTATGATGAGCTTGATGATAAGGAGAAAAAGAGATACGATGCAGACATCAGAGCTTCAAACATTATACTTCAAGGTTTACCTAAGGACATTTACAAGCTGATCAATCACAACACTGAAGCTAAGGCAGTTTGTGATAATGTTAAGATGCTTCTCTCTGGTTCAGAACTGACTAAGGAAGACAGGGAGTCTCAGCTGTGTGATGACTTTGAGAACTTCAAAATGAAACCAGGGGAAAGTGTTACTGAATATTATGTGAGATTCCATAAGCTTGTGAATGATATGAGGAATATTAAAATGACAATGCCAAATATCTAGCTCAATCCAAAGTTTGTGAACAACATGAATCCCGAATGGCACAAATTTGTCATTGTAGTCAAACTAAACAAAGGATTAAGGAACACCAATTACGAGCAATTGTATGCTTATTTGTTGGATATTGGATTTCACAAACACACTAAACCATAATCACAAGAGGCGTACAAGGAGGTTTTTAGAGAGAGAAAGTTAGAGGTTTAGGGAACTTAGTGAGAGAAAGAAAAATCTTATTATGAGCTCCAACTCTCTACCTTGGAAGGTAGAGAGTATTTATAGTCTTACAATAAAACGCCACACAACGGGCTGTGGATCAGGCATACAGTGGGTAAAGACCCGTCCGTCCTCCACGGTGTTACTAAGCTAAATACTACTTAACATAGAAGTACTATGACTACGAGCTTTCTAACGATTATGTTAGTGCAAATATTACGATATTTAATCTATACAGTCTCGTTTGTTTTGATTGATGACAAACATGTAACTTGTAATACATAACGTAAAATGTACAAGTTACTTGTTATCACACTTTGTCTCAACATACATTCAACTCCTCTCGATGTCTCAAGTCCTCGTATGTTACAACACAGGTTCGTACATGTTTGTTATGTGGCATTATGATCAAACCCAATAACAAATCATTTAGAATGTTTAAAATACGTTTAGAGTCACTAAGTATTTTAATAGGTTAACCATTCTATTTCGAACCTCATTTTACATTTTGCATTCACAAGTATTTCAAAAAGGTAACTAGACATTTTATTAACTAGTTACATAATACATTTTACAAGTTTACTTTGATAAACTTTTTGATCTAAAATGGAAATACATATTACATCATGGCATGCATCATCCTTGTAATCTTTAGAAGATTTCATAGAATATTTTGTTTAGATTTGGACTCTACATAGCTTACACAATCTTGGATGGATTTGGTTGACTTTGGTAAGATTTTTGGTAATCTTGCCGTCGACCCCCACGGTACCAAAATGATAAACGGGCGGAACCCTTTTGAGGGTTCCGTGGTCCGTGGACGCCTCGGCCCATTTTGGCTATAAATAGCAAGCCAAACCAAGTTGTTTAAGCATCCCTTCAACACACTTTCTCTCTACCCTTCTTGCATCATTTAGATCTCTAGATAACAATGTAGAAACATACATTAATCACCCTCACCATCACATGATCATAATGCTTCTAACATTCATCTTTGTTGTAAGCATACTCTACATCTTGATCAACCAAGGAAAGCTTGGAGATCTAGCCATCCCCACTCACCACAAGTTGAAGATCTATCACAACAAGTTTAGGGAACTTGTGATCTTCATCATGAAGGCTTCCTATCAATGGAAGATCATTTAGAAGTAGTTATTCATATCCATTAGACATTTGTGTCATGGATCATTAGTGTAAACATCATTGCATCATAACAACACTTTCACCAAACTAGATTAGATGGTTTATGTGTTTGTGCCATAAAACACAAGGTTTATTATGTTGGGCCATAAAACATATTGGGAGTGGTTGTACCCTTGAAAAGAACTCGACATCTAGCTTAGTGTCGGAAATATTGTATAGGCGACGTTAGGTTGGTTCTACCTCGAACTAGAACCCGGTATTTAGCTTTGTACCGAAAAAGTGTGTTTACGATTGTAAGGTTTTATCCGCCAAGAAGGGAGCTTGTTGATTTAGTGAAGTAACTCTCGAGTTGGGTACTCGGGAGTGGAGTAGGGCGGAGAGGAGATCCGTGACCGAACCACTATAAATCATCGTGTTCGGTTTGCACTTTCCTTTCTTTATCTCTTTACTTTTATAGTTGCACTATACTATTGCTTTTGATGTGGTTTGATGTTAATGCTTGTGTGACAACATGGTTTACTATGCTTTACATTAGTCACAAACAATAATTGGAACTTTCATATTATAACAAGCTTCATAAGCGATTTGATACTAAAGATCTAAAGTTTTTAAACGGTAACGTATTCACCCCCACGCTTCCACAATTGGTATCAGAGCCACGTAGCTCGTATTTTCAAAACAAATGGTTTTAAAATAGAGTACGATCCATGTATCAAATTACCATTGAAGCGAAAAATAATATGAAAAATGTTTGCTTGTTATACTTTGAAATTTTGTTGTTAAATGTAACTTTGTATACAAGCTTGAAGGTTTTCTTGAAAAATAAAATAAAAGTTTGTTGAAAGAACTAGTAAGTATTGTATTGTGTGCTTATAGAAAATTTACGAAGAAATATGATTTTAAAGGAGTGTTTGGGATAACTATAAATTTAGTTGAAAAATCACCTCCGTAAATGTTTAAGATAAGTTACATAAGTAGATATGTTGTTAAATATGTGTATTATATGTTTACTATGAAATCTAGTAAGTCACACACGTTTCTCTATGTCAAATACTAGTTTTGGTGAATCTGTCTCAGAGGACCACGGCACCAAATCTTATAAAGGGCGGATCCCTTTATTTGGTTCCGTGGAATCCGTGTGTACAAAGATGCGCTTTTGGGCAACTTCAAAAAATCATAACTAATTAACCGTAAGTCCCGAGTCGAGCCACCTATCATTTTAAAGGGAATTGAGTCTACTTTCACTTAAAAATACTTTTATGACCTGAGTCTAATTTTAAATAAGTGAAATAGACCAAATACTATAGTATGTCTAAAATATTAAGTTTCGCTTTAACATAAAAACTCAAAATTTTGAATCAAGCAATTTAAGTTGGTATTCTTAGAACTTTGATACAACTTCCTTTGAAACTAAATAATTTGGTAGTATGTTTAAAGGAAACTAATCAAGCTTGGTATACATCGTCATATTTAAACGCAAAATGACGAAAAGTGTCTTTCTTGTTATGTTATGCTAAATGACCACTTGTTTATGTTGTTTGCATATATGTTGCTTGCTTATTTTCAAATTGTTGTTTACACTTGTTTGTTTGCATAATATAAGTGTCAATCTTGCCATGTTATTTATTCGCTTGTTTGACGATTTCTTGTTATGCACAATAGGACATTTGCTAGATTTTGTGCACTAAGTTGGAAAATTGTTTTACCATCGCTTGTAGAATTAGATCACTTTCTTTGCATAAGTTATACTAAAATCTCGCATAACTTATGAAATGTCATAACTCACTTAGCAATGAGTACTAACTAAATTAGTCAAGTACTTTGAAAAATGAAGGTTTTAGAGAGTGTTTGGTACAAGGACAAAAACAATGTTGTATGATGTAATTTATGTGTTTTCGCTTTGTAGGATGATAAAATAACTTAAAACATTGATGTATGCTAACCGGTTCATGCAGGGGATAACACACGGGTGTTATCAAATTTTACCCATTTTCACTTATATGTGAAAATCGTTAGCCCTTGGTCAAAGTCTATGCTCCACTATGTTTGTATATATGTTATTGACTTTTCCTAACTAGAAATGATTAATGTCACATGTTTTAAGCAAAAATTCGGTTTCGAAAACTCCCCGACACCTAAAAATGGGTCTGTGAAGTTTTCGGTGTCCACGATTAGACGGCACCAAAAATTTGGTACCGTTTGTTATGCATTTTGGTACCGCCATTCCTGTACAGCGGACCAAGGCGGCACCAAATTAAGGGTTCCGCCTATGCAAAAATTGGTGCCGTGGATTCTACAGGTAAGTTGTTTAATTTTACTAAATCTCGCAATCTAATTTTCCAAATTTCTTTTCTAGGATAGTTGTTAATGTATATCTTTCATATGTCATTCAATACATCCTCAATGGATTAACTTAGGATGTTTGACATGATCTTAGACACTTCCATCTCATTAGAAACTACCATCTTTGTATGGATTAACCTCAAATAAGCCACTTAAGAAAACCACTAGGATTAGCATTCGATCTTGTTGCTTCATTAACTTGAACTCTACATCATCAGACTCATTACCTCTCAACATCTCATCACCGATTCAAGATGTGAACTTTCTAAACTTAAGTGCTCCAACTCCACCACCAAAATAACCCACCATTATGACCTCTTCACAACCATCCAAAAACAGCTTCACTACCTAAGTCTTCAAAACTTGTACCTATCGAACTTTGTGCAACACAACCAACATCTCCTCACCCATTTGCGGATGACTTAGATGACTTACCGAGACTAACAAATCTGGACTCATTATTTGCAAAGATATCATACACAAGTCTATCATATGATTATAGATATTGTTTTGTATCTACATGTATTGCCTCACTTGGTTAACATGAAAATAATGTGTCATCCTTCAAGACGATAAGTATTTACATAGAGTCATAACTCACACGTATGTTAAAGACATACTATCAAGTCTTGTTTTCCTTGAGTTCAATCTAAGCTTTATAATCTCAACAAATTAGGATTGACAACTTAAGTATTTCATCCGAAATATTCAAGTATATGCGACTTACGATTGTAGTCATTAAAAGTCATATCCGAAAAATCAACACCCAAGTATTTTAACAACACATGTTGAAACACTTATCAAAAACAAACAAACCACTGTGCCACTTATCCCTCTTTGACACCTACTATCCCTCTTCCATCTTTTGGCACCATTAAGCTCATGAACTTCCAAGAGCATCCTTTAAATCAAATGTGCCCTTTCAAGGTGAACCTATACCTCAGCCCCTAAGCTTCATAGACATAACCAAAACTTCATGCACTTCACCCACTAGTTGTAGCAACCAATGAACCATAAGAATTGGTATCCGTACTTTTTGTGTTCAACATCTATGGACAAATAATCAACCTAAGTACTCCCATACCACAACAAACCCCTACATCACCACATCCTTATTTAGACACACTAGAAGACCTACCACCTAGATCAACCAATCCACCATCCTTACCATCATTTGAATTCGTTGAGTGTATTGCTCAAAAAGCCCTTGTGTCCAACACTTGTGCTGAATCAAATGCACGTTTGAACAAACTCAAACATCCTTTCCCACATATAAGGACTTAGATAATTCATTATGGCTAGAACCTCAACTATCAAATAAGCATGGTGCTCTTGGTAATTGTTGTCAATTTCCACTAGGTATAAGTAGTACCACCTTCACAAATTATCAAAGTATTAGTAATACTTTGTCGTTAAACTTCTGCATAAATTTCGTTAAACCTCAAATCAACATTTTAACAACATATGTTAAAATGCAATCTCAAAGCCAACATCATACACCCCAAGCAACAATGACTCTTGAGGAGTATACATAAGAAACTCGAGTGAATTCCTCTTGTCATCATCTAGTGAATATAATCTTGAGACCAAGTTTATTTAGATGGGACTATCCGATTCAAACAGTTTGGCTTCATATCTTCATTTAGGAAAACATGATGTTTTGAAGAACATTATGACTAAGATTCATGCGTTAAGCTTTCATTTTGTTAAAAGGATATTGTATATCCTATGCATCACTCTTGCGACATAAATAGTTGTGTTACAAGAGATTTCATTACACCTCATTGGCTAAATGATCTTGAAACAAACATCTACAAAGTTCTGTGAACTAGCATATCCAATTCATCTTGTCATACTTGTTTTCATAAGCATGATAACTTTATCCCATGGGATAATCTCATTTGTTGAAAGATACTATTTGTATCTATTTCCTTTCAAGCGTACATCCTAACCTAACCTTGCTCAAACCGAGTGCACATCCAAGGTTAAAACTACATGTCTTTAGAGCATACACAAGATCTATTGAAGTTGGTAACCTCACTTAGACTCTTGTTCAATAATATTCCAAAGAGCTCTCTTGAGAACGCTCTTAGTTTAACATATTCCATTCTCTAGTCTTAGATGATCAATTCACATTTAAAGTACACACCTCAACTCAACATAAAAGATGTCATCCATTAGATCATACAATTAGCTGTGTAATTTGAACAACTTTAGATTCTAAACACAAGATTCAAACACATTGTTTATCAAACACACCATTGTTAAAATTCATGTGTATAACATGACGTCTTCATCACCTTAGTTATATTGCATATTAGTTGTGTCACATTAAGCCAAGTATTGGTAAACTATCATCTTTTATGCACTTTAATAGGCAAAAGTAGGAGTTCCCATCTTTCTAACATGAGAATGACTACTGGAGAACCTATTGCACTAGAAACTCAATTTGACCTAACGGTTGAATTGCTTCCTGAAGAGAAGTTGGGTATGTGGAATCACCCGTAAAAATGGTCGTGTTTAGCCTTAATTGAGCACTGCTAGTAATAGTCTCATATTCATTCTCCAACTTGAAAATTCTGTTTTCCTATACTTGCCTAAGGTAAGTGTTAAAACATTGATAGTTTGCCTCGCCTTAGGAATACTAATCAAACAAGTAGTATATATGACTTTTCTTTTAAAACCACTTGCATTGCACTTACATGTGTTGATTACATGTTCTTGTTTGATACGATAAGTTGATTTGACATTATCTTAGTGTTTGATAACTAGTCAAATGTGTAAACCTTAGTACGGTTTTATCTTCATAATGCTTGTATTCTTGTTTCATGCTACTAAACGTTTTAACCTAAACTTTATTTGCATGATGCTTACTTTTGAATTATTTTTAGCATGATTAACATGTTACACTTGCATATAGTTTAAAAGCATATAGAATTAAGTTCTATGCGGGTTTTGTCTTTGATTTTTGTCTCAACCCGCTATTGTCTTTGTTGACATTCCTTAAATCTTTAAATGATACATGCTACAAATTGTTATGTCTTAAACATGGCTTGCATGAATCTTTCATCTTGTTTCTTTTGCTTCTTGTCATATTTGTTTGCTCAATTAAGCTTCCGAAGCCTTTTATCTTACAAATTAATCACATAGATTATTATATCCAAAACTCACCTTGTGTGGTGATTTCTTGTCTACTAAGTGCAATGTGTTGTTTTTGCTTATATATATTTATCATTTGATTTCTATCATGTTAACATCTTTTGTCATTTGTTGTAGGTTGATAACATTATTTGTTATCTCACTTGGTAGGATTAGTACTATGCTTTATGGGACCCCTACACTTGCACAAGAATTAAGTTCTCTAATCTCATTTTGCTTCCGCTTTCCAAAAATCACCTCCATCATTATTTAGTTATAACAATACTCTAATCCTCTTCACTTCCTATTAGGAAACCACATGCCTCATCATACGATCATCTCGTATTAATCGAGAAAGGTACGTGACTTTAAGGATGAAGTTCATTGTATGCTAACCATCATCCAAAAAACATCACTAAGCTCATCTCTTTCGTTAACCCAAATAACCTCCTAAACACTTTGTTGTCATTCCTTATTTGATACACATTATGTTGGATGTCCACCAATTAAGGGGGAGAGAAATCCATTCACATAATCGTCTTTTGTCAAATTTTATGTCTCTTAGACTCTAAAATACCAACACATAGGCAAACACCACTTAGCTAAAACCAGTTCACGAAACCACAACTAGTTCAACCTTTTTTAACTTTTTCTCACAAGTTTGCACCAATACCTCATCAAGTGAAAAACACATCATGTGTTTTACAAAATTCTTCATCTCCACAATCAACGAATCTAGGATTTTCCTTAACCTAGCACCTTACAACTTCACTATCTAGAACACCATCATAGGATCTTATCTTTTTCTCGCTTGACATATATCATGCATATCATTGTTAGTGCAAACGATATATTAATCAAAACAGCCATTTCCAACACGTTGGTCCATCCAACTCTCACTTATATGATGTCATTCTCATCCTCATATAGGTACCCATTATTATCATTAGTATTTTCCATATTGTCTTCACTTCTTTTCAAAGTGATAATCATCCATGTCGGTCAAAACCATGCTAATACTAAATTTCCCATTGTCACCTAGAATAGGTCATTTTTATAATTCGTGTCAATCAATAAACGAATTTATCTTCATGTTATCACTTTTATATATTCTTAGATAGAACGCATTATTGATTACTCTTGGGTTGAAGCATATGAGAACTTGCTCAAAACAATAGGTTGTTAGCATCAATAAATCATTCAAATCATAACTCTTATGCATCATTGAAATGCAATGTCCATTCATATTTTTTTTTCTTAGCTTTGGTCACTTTACATGACGAAAGGATTGCATGAATCCATATTTTTTTTTATTTGCTATACATATGAGTTTCTAACTCCTTAATAGCTTCCTACCTAATCACCACCACCTTCCATCACCACTTTCACTAATAATCACCACCATGGATTAGCGAAAACTTACTTTTGTAAATCTCGAGTCATCTACCATCACCACATGAATCCTACTAGTAAACCGACACCAACACTAGCACCACTAGTGGCACACCCAGTGGGAGACTTCATATCTTCTTTCTAGGAACTATTTTGTAGGTTTTTATCATATTATATTCTCACTTTTCTTATGATTGTAATTAGGAGACTACACTTCATGAGATCTTTGATTATATCATTTATCACATATATACATCTTATTTTTCTTAGTAAAAAAGGTGAAATATATTGCACTGATGTTTTTCATTGTAGGTTCATCATCATATACACTCGATTGTATATAATTTACTCATCTAAGGATGAAGTTTGCATCAATTATTTTTCTTATTTTAGGTGCTTCTTGACACCCTAGAACAAGGAGGAATATTCCTTTAAGCACTCATATTGCATCGTCTATACACTTGGTTGTATATGACATATTTGTCTTAATACAAAGCTTCTATTATACTAATATTTATTTTGAAGGTTCATCTTGACGCCCTAGAGCAAGGGGAGCTTCCGTCAAGAATTTACTGAATGCATCTTATATACACTTTGTTGTATATCACTTACTCGTCCAATGACGAATATAGTTTTGCACTTATATTTGTTTTGTAGGTTTTTAATCATACCCTGACGCCTCAAACAAAGGGGAGCAACCGTCAAGGGGGAGCATGCACGCATTTATCATCATTCTCACTTTTCAACAAGCATTTGTGCTTCGATAAAAAGTGGAGAAAATAGGCTAACATTGCTATGCATTTTTATTTTTCATATATTTCTCATAATTTTTGTTGCATAAAACTAACCTTGATGTAGGTTAAGCCTCTTTATTTGATCCATGGATCCGCTACCAAACAAGGGACGGATTGAAGTAGACGATTTAACTTCACTAGGGATGATGCAAGCTCGCCTTTTTGGGGAGAAATGAAGTTAAACTCCAAGGACACGCCCTTTTTGTTTCGACAAAAGGGGGAGAAGAGTGTAAACGGAGAAGGTAATGTAAAGGTAGTAAGGATAAAAGTAACCTTTTACATTTTACTTTATATTACGTTTACATATATTTGTCATCATCAAAAAGGGGGAGATTGTTAGTGCAAATATTACGATATTTAATCTATACAGTCTCGTTTGTTTTGATTGATGACAAACATGTAACTTGTAATACATAACGTAAAATGTACAAGTTACTTGTTATCACACTTTGTCTCAACATACATTCAACACCTCTCGATGTCTCAAGTCCTCGTATGTTATAACACAGGTTCGTACATGTTTGTTATGTGGCATTATGATCAAACCCAATAACAAATCATTTAGAATGTTTAAAATACGTTTAGAGTCACTAAGTATTTTAATAGGTTAACCATTCTATTTCGAACCTCATTTTACATTTTGCATTCACAAGTATTTCAAAAGGTAACTAGACATTTTATTAACTAGTTACATAATACATTTTACAAGTTTACTTTGATAAACTTTTTGATCTAAAATGGAAATACATATTACATCATGGCATGCATCATCCTTGTAATCTTTAGAAGATTTCATAGAATATTTTGTTTAGATTTGGACTCTACATAGCTTACACAATCTTGGATGGATTTGGTTGACTTTGGTAAGATTTTGGTAATCTTGCTGTCAGACCCCCCACGGTACCAAAATGGTACACGGGCGGAACCCTTTTAAGGGTTCCGTGGTCCGTGGACGCCCCTGTCCATTTTGGCTATAAATAGCAAGCCAAACCAAGTTGTTTAAGCATCCCTTCAACACACTTTCTCTCTACCCTTCTTGCATCATTTAGATCTGTAGATAACAATGTAGAAACATACATTAATCACCCTCACCATCACATGATCATAATGCTTCTAACATTCATCTTTGTTGTAAGCATACTCTACATCTTGATCAACCAAGGAAAGCTTGGAGATCTAGCCATCTCCACTCACCACAAGTTGAAGATCTATCACAACAAGTTTAGGGAACTTGTGATCTTCATCATGAAGGCTTCCTATCAATGGAAGATCATTTAGAAGTAGTTATTCATATCCATTAGACATTTGTGTCATGGATCATTAGTGTAAACATCATTGCATCATAACAACACTTTCACCAAACTAGATTAGATGGTTTATGTGTTTGTGCCATAAAACACAAGGTTTATTATGTTGGGCCATAAAACATATTGGGAGTGGTTGTACCCTTGAAAAGAACTCGACATCTAGCTTAGTGTCGGAAATATTGTATAAGCGACGTTAGGTTGGTTCTACCTCGAACTAGAACCCGGTATTTAGCTTTGTACCGGAAAAAGTGTGTTTAGCGACGATTGTAAGGGTTTCTCCGCCAAGAAGGGAGCTTGTTGATTTAGTGAAGTAACTCTCGAGTTGGGTACTCGGGGAGTGGAGTAGGGCGAAAAGGAGATCCGTGACCGAACCACTATAAATCATCGTGTTCGGTTTGCACTTTCCTTTCTTTATCTCTTTACTTTTATAGTTGCACTATACTATTGCTTGTGATGTGGTTTGATGTTAATGCTTGTGTGACAACATGGTTTACTATGCTTTACATTAGTCACAAACAATAATTGGAACTTTCATATTATAACAAGCTTCATAAGCGATTTGATACTAAAGATCTAAAGTTTTTAAACGGTAACGTATTCACCCCCCCCCCCTCTACGTTTCCACAGATTACATATACTTGAGGTGACCGACTCTTTAATACCCAGAATTTCTAATTCATAACAATCTCCCTCTAAGGGAGGTCACCTCAAACATATAATAAAATGACATTGAATACAATCAGATATTACATTAACAATTGATCTTGCATTCTTGATGTAGTACTTTGCTCCAGAGCTCGTAGTCATTGATTCCACTCATTGCATGTATGGTTAATCCAAGTGGAGGTCTTTTACTGATCCACGTGATAATAATGTTGAGCCAGCTTTTGAGATCATCAGCTAATAGAAAATCTCTGATACATCCATTGTGGTGTTGGTATTATGTGATGTTGTGACTTTCGGACCGACATGCTCACATTCGGGATCATGATATCTTCTCATCAGAGTAGCGAAACCTTTCGTTGATTCATGATATTGGCAATGCAGCGTAGCGAAGCATGGAGTTAGTATATCAGAGTCATTGATGCACCAATCATGATTTCTTTCGATATGAATGTGTTGTGTGAGCATGCGGCTATGGATTGACCTTCCATTACGATCATGCAAACGTCGGGGTATACTTGCATAAGACAGTTAGCAATAAAGCGCACGAAAGTGTCTTTGATCACTTTCGATGAATTGAGGTACACGGCCCATGGTTCCCCGTTGATCAGTACAAGTACTGCCTGTGATCAGGTATAATTCCGAAGAATTTCCTTGACAGGGTTTCGCAGCTGCTCTAGCTGTTCTCAAACCGGAACGTCTCAAAGAAGACAACACGGAGTGAGTGAACCGAATTTAAGTCCACTATTTGATGAAAAGAGATTTGAAAAACAATCGTGTATTGCTCAATAGAAATTGTTTTTGCAATATAACGAAGGTTTTAATGAAAATCAATTATCAATCATAAAACACCTTTTGATTTGAAAAATTAGTACACGGTCGACGTGCTAATGAAAAGAGTTTTAAAGCATAAAGACCGGTTTTTTAAAGGTATCCGTCAATCCATAACCTGAACCAGGATTGATTCAAAAGATTGAATCGCCCCATTGTTTCTGTTCAGTTGTCACATGGTTGATCTGTATAATAGATCTCACATGCCACCTACCAGGAGCTTGTTAGATGTTGGCTCCAGAAGGCTTTCCATCTTCACAGTGAATATGTAAACACATCACTCAGATGTTCTGGCAATACCACAAGGATAATGCGTAGGACTCAGGATATAATTTCTCTTTCCACATTGTGTGAAACAGAGAGTCTTCATTGAAATTGTCCTAATGAGATTTATTGATGATCTCGTGGCTCTAGACTCAATTTGTGCATTTTTGGATCCTATATCGGAGACTAGGGAGAGGGTCTCCTTCTTCAATATCAACAATCTCTAAGAGAAAGTCGATAGATAATGTAGGTTCCCCGTGAGAATGAAACAAGCCCTTTTAAGAGGAACTTGAGTAGCTTGGGAAGTTTAGTGCAGTGCGTCCACTTTGGGTCCATGACGTCTTGTCTTCAATACGGAGTTACCTAAGTAACCACCAGTAGCATATGTATTGAACCCGGTTTCGGCCCTAAGGTTGAATTATTGGAGGGCTATTTCTTTTCACCCTTTTCACATTCAATTCTTTTTCATTCTTCAACCCCTTCAGTGCTTACCGAGACTTCATAACTAGAACCTTGTTGGGTTTATTCCAGAACTAGCTCTGTCTCAGTCCGCACTCTTCCCGTATCTCACTTTTCTCTTTTTTCAATATACCTAAGGACTCTACACTATCTAGTGGATTGTCCGTGGGTAGATCCCTCCGGCTCTGGCGGGATCATGGGAGCCAATACCTAACCTTATCATCCTTATATCACCGTACATAAAGTAAAGTTGGTGGGTCTATTTGGTATTGTTCATCTGCCATAGGAACCAACTGAAAACCATTTGAAAATCAATCCAGATACTTGTGATATATTATCAAAGCATTTTGTACTTGAATTGTTTTTGATATTTTAGAAGAAGAACTCCCCCTCAACATGTGAATCAAGTATTTGAAATAGTTTTCCACATAGAGGCAAGAGAAAGAATTAACTTCTTTGATTACCATTTTCTAAAAATATCAACATCACTTCCCTAATCGAATCAAGTAGATAAAGCATTTTGGGGAAGGATGAGGTTTTCATGATTTTGCTCCCCTCAATATGTGCCTCGAGATTTGAAAAGAGTTTTGCACATACTAGAGGGAACCTGCAAATTGAGATAAGTGATCACGTTTCAAATCATAGGTTTAAGATAGATGCTCCCCCTCAACATGTGCATGGAAAATTTGAAATCGTTTGTCACATGTGGGAAGGAGAGCTTGTACATCCTTATAAAACCATTTACCGAATTATCAGTTTAAATCCAATTTAAATCACACATTCTCCCCCTATCACAATTATCAAATCATTTGAGATTTGTGATCTCTTATAGATTTAAATTGATTTTGAAAGCTTTTGAGGAGAATTGTGACTTGATTATGAAAGCGTTTTAACTTATAAGGATCTGATTTTGAGATTTTAAACTCCATTGGTTAAACATGCATGATTATCTTTTGAAAACAATTGAATGCCAAATAACTTTTTAATTTAATTGAAATCATTCTCCCCCTCAATCAATGACATAGGTTGTTGATTGAGAGATAGATATTTTGACAAATAAATCCAGATGATTATCAAAAATAGAGTCCGAGTTATTTTTTCATAGCAGTTCGTTTTCAGCAGATAAATGTTTTTAGAATCAGAGCATGGAATTTTGAAAATATGATACAGTATGGCTCTGTTCTTTCTTTGACAAGCGGGTTACTGCCTGACATGACAATAAACCATTGTTTTTCTTTCTCCCAAAATTTTATATATATTTTTTTTTTTTAAGAATTCGAACAACATCTAAAGTCCCGTGTCATTCTTTGAATGACAGCACAAAGACCGTAGATATTATCGAACCGAGAAAAACATGACAAATTGACAAAAAATTTTTGAAGATTTTTCGAATTTTTCAGATTTTTATGGATTTTGAAAGTTTTATAATTTTGTATTTTGTTTTTCAAATAAATATTTACAAGAGATAGATGAAGATAGACCTTTACTCCTCGTCTTCCTCCTGAAGACGTTTGAGTGTTTCTGGTTGAAGGCTTTTCATGCCAAGACGTGGAAGAATAAACTCAAAACGTTCTCTTGGAAGAGCTTTGGTGAAGATGTCTGCTAACTGGTATTCAGTCCTTACAAAATAGAGTTCCACCACACCTTTTTCCACTTGTTCCCTGATGAAATGATGTCGAATGTCGATGTGCTTTGCTCTTGAGTGTTGTACGTTGTTGCATGAGAGAGCAATAGCACTTTTATTATCACAGTACAGAGGGATTTTGTTAAATTCAAAGCCATAGTCAGATAATTGGGATCTCATCCATAGGATTTGAGCACAACAAGATGACATGGCTATGTATTCAGCCTCTGTAGAGGAAATAGAAGTACTCATTTGCTTCTTTGAAGACCAACTCACAAGCTTATCACCCAAAAACTGAGCACCTCCGAACGTACTTCGACGAGTATCTTGACATCCTGCATGATCAGCATCTGCGTAGGCTGTTAGTGACATACCGGTGTCCTTCGGGTACCAAAGTCCCATATTGATGGTTCCTTGGAGATACCGAAAGACCCGTTTAACCGCTTCAAGGTGCTTTTTAGTAGGGTTAGCCTGGTATCTAGCACACATGCAAACAGAGAACAAGATGTCTGGTCTACTAGCTGTGAGGTACATCAGGGATCCAATCATACTACGATATTTCGTTTGGTCTATCATGATCCCTGAGTGGTCCTCATCAAGCTTGGTTCGTTCAATCATGGGAGTGTCAACGGGGTCACTTGAATCAAATCCAAATTTCTTTAAAATCTCATTTGCATATTTAGATTGATTTATGAAAATGCCTCCGGACTTTGTGAGATTTGTAATCCCAAGAAAAATGACATTTGTCCCATCATTGACATTTGAAATTTGGAACCCATTTCTTTTGAAAACCGATCACATTCATTGGGTCGGTCGAGGCAAAGATAATATCATCAACATAAATTAGAACGTGAATTAAACGTTTTCCTGACTTTCTGGTGAACAATGTTGGATCAACTGCTCCTTTGCTGGCCGTAGACAGAAGAAACTTTAATAGCGTATCATACCATGCCCTTGGAGCTTGCTTTAAACCGTAAAGAGCTTTCTTCAAACGATAAACGTGAGTAGGATGCTCTAGATTCACAAAGCCTTCAGGTTGGGCGTAGACGACTTCTTTAAGATCTCCGTTAAGAAATGCCGTCTTTACATCCATTTGATAGACTACCATGTTCTTACCTACAGATTAGCTAAGAATATTCTGCTTGCCTCGATTCGAGCCACTGGAGCAAATGATTCTTCAAAGTCTATGCCCTCCTCTTGACGGTATCCTTTTGCAACCAATCTAGCCTTATTCTTTAAAACATCACCATGCTCATCAAGCTTTACTTTAAAGATCCACTTGAGAGCAATGATCATAGCACAATAACTGGATCGGTACTAATTCCCATACTTCAAGTCGATCAAACTCATGAATTTCTTCTTGCATGGCATTGAACCAACTGTCTTCATTCATGGCGTTTTTACATCTTTTGGTTCGATCTTAGAGAGTACGGAGTTGAAGAAGCACCATAAGGCATCGGTTGCAAGTTGTTTCCGTGTGGATACTGGACGAGAGGGATTTCCAATGATGTTGTCTAATGGATGATCGTGAGTCCATTTTCTGAGGTGTTCATGTGGTTGTAGTTGAGGACGGAAGTAGCAGAGTCGATGTCTCCCCGTAGAAGATGGTTCATGATGATTCAGAGCAAATATATTTTCAAATGGAGCATCTTCGGGAGTAGCAAAGGGATTGACTTCATCCTGTGAATCAGAGTCATTTCCATGATGTACACTTGATGATTGAAGATTTGTTGATGAACCAGATTGGTCAGCAGCAGGCGCTTCTTGGCTTAATGACATAGAAGTTGAAGGGTTAATTTCATTGACAGGGATAGAAGCAGCCTTTGTTGATTGGATTGACATATCATTGTTACTTGGCTCATAATGTTCATCAAACATTGGATCAAATAGTTTCTTTAAATCATCTTCAGAGGGGGGTACATATGGAGTTGCAGAAGAGGAGTTTGGTACAAGAAATGAACCAATGGGACTGTTTTGAAGTGCGGGTCCAGAACTGGAATGTCCAGGAGCCATTTGACCGGTCAGCTCATCAAACGTGACGTGAATTGTTTCCATGATATTTCGGGTTCTCTTGTTATAGATTCGGTAATCCAATAACATAATCTCCATAACCCTTAATTGCACCGAAATGATCATTCCCAAATCTAACTGTCCCGATGAATTTGCTCACGAAGTTCATGAGCCGCGACCGGTCTCCAGTCATATGCTTGGAACAGCCTGAGTCCAGGTACCACGGAACGATTTGAACGATCTGCAGTTGAACACAGACAAGAATGGATAACTGGATAATTGGGATCCCCATGCAAGAATGGGTTCCACTTGGTTAGTAACAGTAATTGGAACACCCACATCGAAAATAGAAACATCCATATCGGAAGTTGAAGCATAGAATCATTGGGAATAGTTGCAATGCTGGTGTCTGTATTTGACCTATTCAAAGTATGTTCACTTCTTAAGGAATAGTTCTACCAGTAGGCATCCATTGTCTAGTGGGTTTATTCTTAGCAGTTTGAGAGCAAAACTGATTATTCTTATGACCAAAAGGTATCCAATAATAACCTATCTTTATAAATGTTCTTCCTGTGGGCTTCCACTGTTTTCTAACAATCTTTCGTTTTTGCCTTTTTGCCTTCTTAGCACGATTATTAGCCTTAATAATTTTAACTGGGCATTTGACAGCATTAGACAAAGCATTCACACCACATTCATGATTAGCAACAGAATTCAAGGCACATCATTACAAGGTTTGCAAATAGTATCAGAATTCGAATTAATTACAGTACGCTTAAGGCTAATACTAGAATCAACACGATTCGTTTTATTCAACACAAGCTTAAAGTTCCTAAATTGGTCTTCTACTCTCTTCCAATGCACATTCTTAGCTTGCAAGGTCCTATCATTCCTTGTATTGTCTTGAGACTTTGACATGCTCGCTTTAATGTCACTGATTACTCCTGTAGAGGGAATGGGAACATTAGTTGGTTGATCTAATTTTTGCATTCTTGAACTTGATGTGCAAGGATCTGAACTACTAGAAGGCACTTTAGTGTTTACTTTCTTAAGACTGTGATTTGAGCTATTTGTAGGCACACTAAAGTTCACTTTCTTAGCACTAACATATCTGGAATCTGAACTACTTGAAGGCACATTAGTGTTTACTGCTTGGCACTAGGCATAGAACAAGGCTTCACAGCTTTTCCTTTTTCACCTAAGGATTTTGGACATGTTGCAATTACACATTCAAGCAGCTCTTGAGATCGTTTGGCCTGGAGGCAAGCAAACCTAATTTCTCTATCAAGAGGTTTATTAATGAAGTCCTCTTCAACAATCTCACGGAGACATTCTAGACTATCCTTAAGGTGAGCAAAATAGTCATGAAACACAGGTTCATTATTCCTAAGATGAGGAGGAATATATTTAACTGTCATAGTGTATTTGCAGTCTAAGGGTGACTTTGAGACAACATTCTTACTGAAAACAAGTGGCAGTTTCCCATTTTCCTGACTTCTCAGATTCTCAATTTCCTTTTGTAAAGACGTTATTTTTTCGTTGTTTTGGTCACGAGTGACTTTCATTGAATCATATAACTCTTTAAAGTGTCGTTTAACTTTTTCATTTTCTTCTAGAAAACTCTCGTTTTCCTTTTATAAGGCATTTACCAAGTTTTGAAGATGAAAAGTTTGAGAGTACTGAGAATCTAAAGGAGGAGGCATTTGGGATCCAGTCACATTGTTCTTTTCACCCTTCAATTGAGAGATTTGGGCTTTCAACTTTTTGATCGTGTTACAATGAGCTCGAATCTGTTCATCACGTTTGCTAATTTCAAAAACTGTATCAAATTCAGGAGCATCCAAGGATGTCTTGAAATTTGAGGTTTTAACATTTTCTTTTAGATGTTGATATTTTAGTTGTAAATCAAAATGTTCAACTTCTAGTTTAGAAAGATGCTTTACCAAATTATCGTGATCATCCTGATCAATTTTCTCATTAAGTTTCGAATTAATCTTTTCAAGCTCAATGACACGATCATGAGAGACTTTCGAGCAAAGATAATTCATAAAATTTAGAAGCATTAATGGAGCAATTCGTAGCAGTGTAAAACACGTCTTGAGCAATACATTCGGAAATAAGATTCTCATTCAAGGTATGCAAGTTCTTCCTCTCAATCTCATTATATTTTAATGCTCGCTCATAGTCACTAACCTCAACTATCATTGCATCAAATTCCTTTTCCATTCCTTTAATATCTGAATTTATCCCCTTTTTAAGACTCTCAAAATGATCTTTTAGTAGTTTGAAGAAAGGCATTACCTCAGGTAGATAGCATTCTTTTGTTTGTTCAAAACCCCTTTCCCCTTCAGTTATCTCAGTGGGTGTGATCCTTTTCTTACAAGTTTTCTCAAAATCGACAAATAGTTGAAGAATAACATATTGACTGATTAAGGTCTTTCTTTTAGTGGCAATAGTCCTAGGAACTAAATGCATTGGTGTATTGGGAGGATACACAGGCGCTGAAGGCATTTTCCTAAAGGGTGGGTTTGTTACAACAAGATTCTCTGCTTTTTGCTTATCTAAATCCTTTTCCAGAACACTTGTTCGGGTGTTAACAATGTCTGAGGCTTAAACTTGTTCAAGGAAATCCAATTCTCCTTCTTGTAATCATGGGGTGTGATATTTATTTTCTTTTCTTTACATTTAGGATCATCTAGTTTCTTGTTCATCTTTTCCCTAGTGACTTCATCTGATTTCTTATCTTCCTCAGTGCACTCAGCACAACTAGGTTTCTGTCTAGGCTTAAGAATTTCATTGCCATCATAAATAACCTTATGGGCAGCTCTAGCCCTTTTAACAACTTCTGGATTTGGTTCCTCAACAAGGGGAGTTGATTCGATAAAAATCAATAATAGAGAAGTGTGTAGTATACGGGTAACTCAAACGTGTTAGGTTTGAGCACCGAGATCGTTCCGAACGAGGGTTGAATGGAATTTCCAACTCACATCGCGATTATCGGGATTTGAATGGGAAAAGGGGATAATATGAAGTTTTCTAAACTACGGGGCAAGGGAAGTATAAAAGGGAAATTACACTACGGGAAATCCTAAATACGCAAATTATACTAAAACATAATAAACGAAAATAAAATGCAACTACATCTATTCTAAGTCCTAAAAATGATCTAAAATTACTTTTAAACTAAAAATGATATTTGAAAATCAACTAAGATTTAAAACTAATTTTTCTGATTTTTCTGGAATTTACTTGAATTAAAAACTAATTTTAAACTATTAAAACTAATTAAAAATACTAAAAATTATAAAAACAAAAGTGAAAATTATGAAACTATTTTTCAAAAATCTAAAATAACTAAAAAGACTTTTCAAAACTAATTTTGTATTTTTCTGAAGATTTTTCTATTTTCTATGAATTAAAAACTATTTAAAACTAATTTAAATGCTAAAAATTACTAATTAAAGTAGGAAAAATCTGGAAAAATTATTTTTTTGCTTTTTATATTTTTCTTAATCTATGAAAATTGAAAACTTATTTTTTGGAACCTTTTCTGATTTAATTGTATTAAAAAAGTACTTAATAAGCCTTAAAAACTGATTTAAATCAAGAAAAATATTAAACAGTGGCAGAAAATTATGAAAAATTCATGAAAAATCTAAAATAATATTCTAAATCTATGAAAAATGAGAAAACACATGTTGTTGTATGAGAAATAGAAGCTGTAGTGAAAAGTACTATGAATAAGCTAAGCAAAATAAGCTATAAGCTAAAACAGTGGACCAAAGGATTCCAGAGCCTATGATATACTAAAACTACCTAAAATCAACTAAAAGCAACTACTCTACACCTAAGATTAACCAGCTACTGAGATTAAGGTGAATTAAGCACAAGATTCAAACAGTCCTAACCTATCACTTTTAAGCTAATGTACCAGCTGATTTAATAAGCTATAATGGAAAACAGAACTTGGATCCAATAGAACACCAGCCAGAGAGCCAATAAACCAAATCTTAGCCTATAACTAATTAACATGAACAAGTTATGCTAACTGCAAAGTACCTGTGCACACTCAGTGACTGCTGAGAGTGTGCACAGGGCATTTATGTCCTAGAAAATAAGCTGGTTAAGTGCTTAAAAGTACTTCCAAAAATTCCACAAAAATGTGTTTTAGAAACTAGACCAACTGAACTTGTAAAAACCAAAATCTTACTTAATTTGGATCAGAACTGAATCCATGAAAAATCCAGAAAGTTTTGTGAAAACTAAGTTTGTAAATTTTGACTAATTATGACAGAAATGGAATTTTGAGTAAAATGAACTTGAGAGCTAATTATGGAATAAGAATGATGTGAAGTGATGAAATGAATTGAGATTATACTAACCTAACTGATTCTAAGCCTAAATGCAAATTTGAGCAATCCTATAACTAACTGATAAGCATATGAGATTAGATAAAATGCAGTTTTGACTTTAGCTACTCTAATATGCAAATGACACATTCAATTGACTATAATGAACCAAACTGAGACTTAAACAACTGATTCTAAGCACTGATGAGCACTAGACCTCAAAATCATTGCCTATAGCAAACACTAGATATGAATCTGATATGCAAGAATTTCAAAGCAAAATGCAAATCCAAACCTAAATAATCCTCAAACCAGATTCAGCTAACCAAATTACACCTATATGAAGTAGTAAAACCAACGAATCACCACTAATACTGACTAATCCTCATAATGCAGAAAAAACAGATTTGATGCAGATAATCTCAATTAATCTAACCAATGATTATCACTACTATAATAAGCTAAATAACACTTCAAATAAGCTAAACTAACAACATTAAACTGATTATACTATATTTACCACAATGGAATAGTGATTTAAGAAAAAACTAACTCAAAACTCACTTTGGATCTCACGTGAACAGAGATCAACCAAATAAATGGCAGCTACAAGCTCTCTAGCTTATAAATAAGCTAGAGTAAAAGTACATCTGCCAATCCCTTACAAAACCTTCTATGCTTTCCACAATTCTATGCAAAGGTATTTTTAGAACTAATTTGGATGAATTTGAGTACAGAATTGAGTAGAGATTTAAGATAAGCACACAATAAGCTATGTTGAGCTTAATTGAGCTTATAGATACAAAAACATAAGCTGAATGCAGCTTAGTAACAGATTTGAACTAATTTTTGAATTTTTAAACTATTTTTTTAGTTTTTTGTTTGATAAAGTAAATAAGCTGAAGATCATTAAGAATAAGCTAATATACTTAATTAAAGTACTAATAAGCTGATGAAAACATTAAAACAGAATTTAAGAACAAATTGGAATTTA
This sequence comes from Chrysanthemum makinoi, assembly GCA_910596185.1. Taxonomy (NCBI): domain Eukaryota; kingdom Viridiplantae; phylum Streptophyta; class Magnoliopsida; order Asterales; family Asteraceae; genus Chrysanthemum; species Chrysanthemum makinoi. The sequence goes on along the minus strand of OU343223.1, from coordinate 208,860,601 downwards.
AACTAAAAATTATTTTATAACTTTCAATAACTGAGTACAAAAGGAATTTGAAATACAGAACTTTTACTAAAACATTAAGAACATTAATAAACTACTAAAACTACTCAGAAACTACTACTATACTACTCCTACTCTAATCCTACTCTACTTGGAATTACAACTGTGAGGAATGAAGGGTATATATAGCCACGCTTATGCCTTGGGAAGAGTCTAGAAGCTCCAAATGTGTGCTTTCTCTGGATGTTTTAAGCCCTTGGATCAATCCCACATGTCATTCAACAACTCAGAACCCTTGGATTGAATCTTACACGCATCTCGTCGAAGCCGGAAAGGGAAGGACTGACACACGGATTGCCAACGTGGCATCCGTGTCGAGGTGTCAGTGGATGTACTATATTACCCTTAATTGGTATAATTTGGCTTAATTGATCGAAGGGTAATTTAGGGTTCTTGACCTGGGTATGATTTTGGGGGTGAATTGGGCGCGTATGGGTTTTAATATATTTGTTTGATTTGTTTGACCGGGTTTGGTTTAGACCGGGTATAAGTGGGATACGGGTATAGATTGGGTTGACCGGGTTTATGAAATAGTTGGGCCGTGGGTTTGTTTGGGTGGTTTTGGGCTTGGACTAAAGACTTGGACTAAGGATTTAATTTGTACTCATTAGTTAATCCAAGGACTAAATGTGTAAGATCTGAAATTCCAGGGACCAAATCTGTAAATCTGAAAATTATATCAAGGACTAACTTTGCCAATCTTTAAATAATCCAAGGGTTGAATTTGCAACTTTTGAAACTTCCAAGGACTAAACATGACAATTCTGAATCTTCAGGGACTAAAACTGCCATTTTGAGAATTGATTGTCCAAACTTGCAAATTCTTTTCCCAGCCTCGGTTTTTAGCATTCTTCTTTCTCTCGTGCTCGGTTTTCTTCGGTTTTGGCTTTCTTTTGTCTGTTTTGTCACATCCGTACCTGCACATGCAAAAACTCAAGAAATACGCAAATGTTAACAATAAACGGCTCTTTCTTGGTTATTTTGGGTCAGTTTTGATAAACAAAAGATATGTGTTTAAGCACATATCAAAATACCCCAGACGAGACCATTGTCGTGTCCCCACACAATGCAATCAACTCACGCTTCTAAAACCAAGGATTTCAATCTCTTTCTACTAAACCTATGAAGAAGTAGCAAAGATTCCTCAAAAGAAATTAAGAACCCTTAATTCTAAAAACGCCCCGTTTACCTTTTAATTCACAAGTAGATATTACGATTAAGCACATTCTGATTATGAGTGACGGTTAGTTGAACTTTCATGTCGATCAATAACTCCAACATTTTTCAAATGACATGTTAGGATCACGGAGTAGAAAACACAACACAGCGTGAAGTGACCATACGGATAGAATACATCGTCCCTGATTTTTCACAAGTCCCCAAACTAAGCGTAAAATCAAAATCATTGTTAAATATGACTCTAGATGCTAACACTACCCATGGAAGTTACTTGTGTAATTACCTTTTGCTCCCATTTTCCTATTTGCCTCTAGAATTTTTTATTTTTTGTGAGACATGAATTTCTTCATAATTCTCGTTTCGATAACTTTTATTCCGATAAAGATATAAAGCTAAGTCGCTAATTAGTTATTCACCTTCCCTCGAAAACCATTGCACACAAGAATGAGGTCCACTTCAAGGTCCTAATTTCACACGATTTAGGGAGAATATCTTTTTTATGGCGACCGAGACAACTCATCTACGAGTCCAGAGACAGAAGCTTTATTTAGACATCTCCGGGATCCGAAGTTTGGCTTAACACTATTTCAGCACATTTGCATTTTTGCAATTTAGGCCCTTGGTCTTTTAAACTACTAACTCAACGGGATTACCGCTTTATCAGAAGTCTTATTATGACTTTGGATTTTCCTCTGCCTTTATAGAAGTCTATGACAACTTTTATAGCTTTGGATTTTTAATTTTAAAACATTTGGGCTTTATTTCATGTTAATTTTTTGTGCCAAACTCCAAACCCTACGGCTTTTATAACAATAGAAACAATAGCAGCAAACTATCAGGAATCAGTTGTCTATTACACCGTAACACTGACAGTACCTCGATGTGTACCCAACTATCATGGGCAAAGATTCTCTAAAGAAGACAAAGAACTAACTATCGCCAAAAACTCAACATCTCTAATTATTATTAACAGATATGGGGTGAAACAATTTTGTGGGAACAAAAAGCCATAAGTACCTTCGATGGGCTCTAAAGAGAACCAACTACTCCACGCTAGCATCTAAACTCATAAGTAACTCTATCATTTCTCGATCACCGCAAATTTAAAATCCCAAATAATGAGATCCGCGGATGCTTAGCCGATAATTTATAGATTATCTATGGTTAAGGGAACAAGCTAGGGCTCAACACGCCCGCTCAAGTCAGAATTCTATTCCTACTCTCACCAGCGGAAAGTCAACAAGGTGTCAAAACATATATTAACTTAGCAAATGCTTTGTCTAAATGAAATTAAGTCATGCATATTTAAAATCACTCGGGGAAACTTGCAAATTCTTGGCCTTGTGAGCTAGAATTCGCATTTTATAACTTCTTGTCTAAGAGACTAGCAAACTTTTCAATCAAAAAGACTTAACAAAAGCTTAAAAATTTTTAAATTTTTCACAATTATAGCACAATTTTTTCATTTTCTAAGGAAAAACGGGGTTGTGAGAGAACACGACAAAAATAAGCAAGTGCGGTCAAATCAAATCGAAGATTACCCTACCCCGGACTAGAACGAAACATTGTCCTCAATGTTTAAAAGCAAGGGTATCAACGAAAATCTAAAAGCCGTTTATTAAGTATGCTAAAAGATAAGCGTTAGTCGATAAGATTTCGGATATCGGATTTCCATCAACATCGAACATGAAACTCGAGTGGAGAAAAGACAAACTTCGAGCACGAGAGTCTTCATATCGGGAAAATCTTGAACACAACATCACAAACAACCAAACACGAGAAATCGAAGAGGCTAACCCTTCACGTCACTTATTAGAAAATAGAAAGAAGATAGAGATAAGCATGGGGTGCCTCCACAAGCGCTTCGGTTTTTCTTAAACAAGTCGCTAGCCTGACTTGTCCCCGAATTCATTTGTCCTTGGGGAAGAAAGTGGTAGAGATACCAGGGTCGAAAACGGTGTCCTCATTCCTGAAAGAATGAGACTGGGCGGGTTGGGTGGAGAAGAAAATGGGTGGATAAGGCATATCATGTAATAAGGATCCATCATCCGGTGGTTTTGTGGGTGGACGAAAGGATGACGGATAGAAATGAGAAAACTCCAAAAAAGAAAATGGGAGCTCATGGTAAAAGATAAGAGGTTTAGGCTCACAAATGAAGGCATCCAAGAGAGGATCCTTTTCTCCAGAAATGATTTTAACAAAAGGCTCATCAATGCATATCTCGGGTTTAAAGATTTTGTCTTCACATGTCGGCTCAACGGGATAAAGGATGGTGGACTCGTCAGAGAAAAGGGAGTTAATAAAACCATCAAGAACAACCATATCCTCATCAGGATCATTCACAATATCCTCAATACCCGGTGGTATCAAGTCATCAATAGCATCCTCAATGATCGAGTCGTTAGCCGGAGTATCGAAAATATCGTTCAAAACCTTGCTCATATCAACCTCGAAGTAGAATCGCTCAAGAATCGGAAGATAAACATCGGTAATAGTGGGATTCCCACTAATCTCTTCATCAAATCGGAAAATCTCAAGCTCGGGAGAGAAATCACTATCTTTAACGGAGATAGGAGGCGAACTTGAATTATCATTTAAGGCTTCAATCTTTGAAATGAGAAGATTAACATTCAACAATGTTTCACGTAATGCTTCATCCTCGATCTCTATATCATCGGGCTCAATCTCTTCAAATTCTGGCTCAAAATCGTTTTCTTCTTCAATATTAATGGACTCAGACGGTAAATCATCGACGAAATCGATGTCTCCATAAGAATCGTTATCGGAATCGGAGAACATTTCAACATGATCGCTCGAATTATCAAGAGAAGGCTCATTACAAATATCATCAACAACCCCAGACTCTCGTGGGATTGGCATAAGGATCTCAACATTAGACACTTCCGTTTCCGGAATAGTACTAAGATGCTCGTCCCCCATTATGAGAGAATCAACGGGTTCAATAATGTCCGTAGAAATATGATCATCGACCTCTTCCAAAACGACGTCACTTCTCTCAACCGGCGTGAGAGAAGTGGAAGGGTCGGAAATTAAAGGCTCAGAAACGGGAGTGGGATTGCCACTCGGAGGAGTATAATCGTCATCAGAATCAGAATCGTAATAATAGGTAGTTGGACGATGTTGGATTACTTTCGCGGCTTCTTCAGCTAATACTGCACGATAGGTCTTTTGAGGAGGATCTTCTTTTCCGTGGGTAATTTTATCAAGAAGATTCTTAAGATCACTCATCATTTCCAGAAATTTTTGATTAAATTCTTCAGAACATGGTGAAGGTTGTGGTTGAATTTCTTGGTATTGTGGAGGTGGGTTATAAGGATAATCGTAATTCTTACAAGGAACTTGCTCGTAAACAATCGGATTCTGCATCTGACAATCGGAACTAACGTGCGGACCTCCACAATACTCACAACAGTATGATTGTTGTGACGAATAAGGGTAAGGTTCATAACCAAAGGTTGAGTTGTTAATTTGATCTTGACATTGAAAACCTTGGTGAGGACCACCACAATACTCACAAGAGTATGATTCCGGCTCATGGTACAGAGGTTGGTTAGGAAAATCGGTTGTCTCATAGTAAGGATTGTGGTGAAACTCGGTTCCAGATTTTCCATTGCTACAAGCGGGACAATTCTCACCATATTCGGGTCCTCTGCACCATATGCACAAGAGCTGATAAATCGAAGAATTATCCGGATGAGAGTTAGCTATTTCCACCATTTCCGTGATAGGCTCGGGAGTCACTTCGGGCTCAGAAACATATTCCATTTCCCTCACCGGAGAAGGAGTAGGAATCGAGGGTTCTTCAAGTAAATTCTTCCACCATGCTTTTATATCATCATCATTATGAAGAGTTCCCTTTTCTTCTAGACGTGCATAAAGACGGGCGAGATCTGGATTTGGATTAATAAAATTCTGGCATACATTACAAAATCCATCTCGACAATTATTTCCGCACCAGTCGCATATACATTTCAAACACCGAAATTGTTTTTCTTCCATACGGCTTTGGCAATGAAGGCAACGACGATAAGAACATATCTCGGGTTGTGGCGGATGGTCAGAAAAACTTTTAGAGTCATCGAGAGATTGTTTGTCGGCTAAGTCGCACCAATAGCAAGATTTTTTAGAACCGTGGTGTCTACATCGCTCACATACACATTCTGGATTCAAACAACAATACTGATCTTCTTCCATACGGCCTTTGCAATGAAAACAATGACGATAATTGATTGTTTCCATGAGAATTAAACATATAGAGGGTTAAGGAGAAAGAATTATCGGGTTAGAGGATGAAGAAGAATATTTTTGGGTTTTTAAAACAAATTTTGAAAGGAAAATCTTTTGGGTTTTATAATTTGAAAACACAATATTTTGTAACCTTCATCGTCAACCGTGCTCGGTAGCTCTCAAAAGTACGCGCAGCGGAGGGGAACGAAGAGTGGATCGTTCTTCAGTCTGCAATTTAATGTCAAGACTTTCCTTATACCCCGTGTATAGGTTGTACCTTCAAGGTGAGCCGACGTAACAATTAACGCTCGGGTTTGTTTTGTTGGTTTTTTAATTTTTATGGTTTTGTAAACACTCTAGGAAGAATGTTTTGGTTCTTAGATGTTTTTGGGTTTTTGAAAAAGATATATACAAAAATGACGGTAACTTCACTCGGGGAAGGATCTTCAAATGCACGCGATTCGAGACAGAATAAGAAAACTCGCTAAAAGCCCTCCCCGGCAGCGGCGCCAAAAATTGATTTGCTAAAAATCAATAATAAGAGAAGTGTGTAGTATACGGGTAACTCAAATGTGTTAGGTTTGAGCACCGAGATCGTTCCGAACGAGGGTTGAATGGAATTTCCAACTCACGTCGCGATTATCAGGATTTGAATGGGAAAAGGGGATAATATGAAGTTTTCTAAACTACGGGGCAAGGGAAGTATAAAAGGGAAATTACACTACGGGAAATCCTAAATACGCAAATTATACTAAAACATAATAAACGAAAATAAAATGCAACTACGTCTATTCTAAGTCCTAAAAATGATCTAAAATTACTTTTAAACTAAAAATGATATTTTAAAATCAACTAAGATTTAAAACTAATTTTTCTGATTTTTCTGGAATTTATTTGAATTAAAAACTAATTTTAAACTATTAAAACTAATTAAAAATACTAAAAATTATAAAAACAAAAGTGAAAATTATGAAACTATTTTTCAAAAATCTAAAATAACTAAAAAGACTTTTCAAAACTAATTTTGTATTTTTCTGAAGATTTTTCTATTTTCTATGAATTAAAAACTATTTAAAACTAATTTAAATGCTAAAAATTACTAATTAAAGTAGGAAAAATCTGGAAAAATTATTTTTTTGCTTTTTATATTTTTCTTAATCTATGAAAATTGAAAACTTATTTTTTGGAACCTTTTCTGATTTAATTGTATTAAAAAAGTACTTAATAAGCCTTAAAAACTGATTTAAATCAAGAAAAATATTAAACAGTGGCAGAAAATTATGAAAAATTCATGAAAAATCTAAAATAATATTATAAATCTATGAAAAATGAGAAAACACATGCTGTTGTATGAGAAATAGAAGTTGTTGTGAAAAGTACTATGAATAAGCTAAGCAAAATAAGCTATAAGCTAAAACAGTGGACCAAAGGATTCCAGAGCCTATGATATACTAAAACTACCTAAAATCAACTAAAAGCAACTACTCTACACCTAAGATTAACCAGCTACTGAGATTAAGGTGAATTAAGCACAAGATTCAAACAGTCCTAACCTATCACTTTTAAGCTAATGTACCAGCTGATTTAATAAGCTATAATGGAAAACAGAACTTGGATCCAATAGAACACCAACCAGAGAGCCAATAAACCAAATCTTAGCCTATAACTAATTAACATGAACAAGTTATGCTAACTGCAAAGTACCTGTGCACACTCAGTGACTGCTGAGAGTGTGCACAGGGCATTTATGTCCTAGAAAATAAGCTGGTTAAGTGCTTAAAAGTACTTCCAAAAATTCCACAAAAATGTGTTTTAGAAACTAGACCAACTGAACTTGTAAAAACCAAAATCTTACTTAATTTGGATCAGAACTGAATCCATGAAAAATCCAGAAAGTTTTGTGAAAACTGAGTTTGTAAATTTTGACTAATTATGACAGAAATGGAATTTTGACTAAAATGAACTTGAGAGCTAATTATGGAATAAGAATGATGTGAAGTGATGAAATGAATTGAGATTATACTAACCTAACTGATTCTAAGCCTAAATGCAAATTTGAGCAATCCTATAACTAACTGATAAGCATATGAGATTAGATAAAATGCAGTTTTGACTTTAGCTACTCTAATATGCAAATGACACATTCAATTGACTATAATGAACCAAACTGAGACTTAAACAACTGATTCTAAGCACTGATGAGCACTAGACCTCAAAATCATTGCCTATAGCAAACACTAGATATGAATCTGATATGCAAGAATTTCAAAGCAAAATGCAAATCCAAACCTAAATAATCCTCAAACCAGATTCAGCTAACCAAATTACACCTATATGAAGTAGTAAAACCAACGAATCACCACTAATACTGACTAATCCTCATAATGCATAAAAAACAGATTTGATGCAGATAATCTCAATTAATCTAACCAATGATTATCACTACTATAATAAGCTAAATAACACTTCAAATAAGCTAAACTAACAACATTAAACTGATTATACTATATTTACCACAATGGAACAGTGATTTAAGAAAAAAACTAAGCAAAACTCACTTTGGATCTCAGCTGAACAGAGATCAACCAACTAAATGGCAGCTACAAGCTCTCTAGCTTATAAATAAGCTAGAGTAAAAGTACATCTGGCCAATCCCTTACAAAAACTTCCTATGCTTTCCACAATTCTATGCAAAGGTATTTTTAGAACTAATTTGGATGAATTTGAGTACAGAATTAAGTAGAGATTTAAGATAAGCACACAATAAGCTATGTTGAGCTTAATTGAGCTTATAGATACAAAAACATAAGTTGAATGCAGCTTAGTAACAGATTTGAACTAATTTTTGAATTTTTAACTATTTTTTTATTTTTTTGTTTGATAAAGTAAATAAGCTGAAGATCATTAAGAATAAGCTAATATACTTAATTAAAGTACTAATAAGCTGATGAAAACATTAAAACAGAATTTAAGAACAAATTGGAATTTAAACTAAAAATTATTTTATAACTTTCAATAACTGAGTACAAAAGGAATTTGAAATACAGAACTTTTACTAAAACATTAAGAACATTAATAAACTACTAAAACTACTCAGAAACTACTACTATACTACTCCTACTCTAATCCTACTCTACTTGGAATTACAACTGTGAGGAATGAAGGGTATATATAGCCACGCTTATGCCTTGGGAAGAGTCTAGAAGCTCCAAATGTGTGCTTTCTCTGGATGTTTTTAGCCCTTGGATCAATCCCACATGTCATTCAACAACTCAGAACCCTTGGATTGAATCTTACACGCATCTCTGGCCAATCAGAAGCCAGGAAAGGGAAGGACTGACACACGGATTGCCAACGTGGCATCCGTGTGTCAGGTTGTGTCAGTGGATGTACTATATTACCCTTAATTGGTATAATTTGGCTTAATTGATCGAAGGGTAATTTAGGGTTCTTGACCTGGGTATGGTTTTGGGGGTGAATTGGGCGCGTATGGGTTTTAATATATTTGTTTGATTTGTTTGACCGAGTTTGGTTTAGACCGGGTATAAGTGGGATACGGGTATAGATTGGGTTGACCGGGTTTATGAAATAGTTGGGCCGTGGGTTTGTTTGGGTGGTTTTGGGCTTGGACTAAAGACTTGGACTAAGGATTTAATTTGTACTCATTAGTTAATCCAAGGACTAAATGTGTAAGATCTGAAATTCCAGGGACCAAATCTGTAAATCTGAAAATTATATCAAGGACTAACTTTGCCAATCTTCAAATAATCCAAGGGTTGAATTTGCAACTTTTGAAACTTCCAAGGACTAAACATGACAATTCTGAATCTTCAGGGACTAAAACTGCCATTTTGAGAATTGATTGTCCAAACTTGCAAATTCTTTTCCCAGCCTCGGTTTTTAGCATTCTTCTTTCTCTCGTGCTCGGTTTTCTTCGGTTTTGGCTTTCTTTTGTCTGTTTTGTCACATCCGTACCTGCACATGCAAAAACTCAAGAAATACGCAAATGTTAACAATAAACGGCTCTTTCTTGGTTATTTTGGGTCAGTTTTGATAAACAAAAGATATGTGTTTAAGCACATATCAGGAGTACTATGCTTATCACTCAAAACTCTGTGCTTAGTGATTAAATGAGCAGTCTGAATGGTATTTCCTTGTACGTACAACTTATTTTCAAGCTTGTTTTTCAAGGTTTTTAGATTAGAAAAATCATTCAAAAGTTTAGATTCCTTAATGCTAAATTCTTGCTTAAGCAATTTAACATTTTCTTGAAGTTCTTGTTTTTGCTTAGCAGTTTTAGAAAGCTTTTCTTGCAAGGAGTTTAACTCTTGTTTTAATACTTCTTCTCTAAACCTACTTTTTCTAATAGTTGTACGCATTTGGTCATCCATTTCCTGCTCACGGGTGGTCAACTCAAATTTAGCACGTTGTTCATAAATAGCAACACGTTCTTTATAGGCATTAAGTTCAGAGATAACAGAATCATCAGAGGCACATGTGGTGTATTCATCAAAAACATAGTCATCGTTGATTGCAGAAGATGCATCACTTGGTACAACTTCACTTTCACTTTGTTTCACATATTGATCATATGGGACAACATTGATATTACCCATATTTTCAATATTTGACTCAATAGTTTCAGTTGATTGTACTTTGTCATGCATCTTTTGCATATCTGCATCATCATATAGTTTTAGTACCTCAGAAATGAGTTTGTCTTTGGATGGACCAGCTTGTGGTGGAGATGAGATCTTAGGAGAGACCATTGGAGAAATGCTAGCCATGAAAATTGTTTGGGCAGAAGGTCCATCATCAACATCAGAGTCGTATGCATCACAATCAGCTACTTGAAAGGCATTCGATGATTGTGACCTATCTCTTGAATCGGCCGTTCATCAACATCAGCATCATAGGTTTTGGCATTTCCTTCAGCAATAAATAGTAACACCTCTTCATCCAAAGCTGCTCCATTGTCTTGAGCTTGTACTAGTAGCATCTTATCCCTGAAGTACTCCGCATTCTGTGGACGTTTTGGAGATGTGCAGTTCCTTGAAATGTGTCCCTCACCACCACAGTTATAGCATTTGATCGGCTTAGCTTGACCTTGATTTCCATTCCTTCCCCGATTCTGATTTGCCACATATTCTCTACCGACTCCACCTCTTCCTTGTTCGTATTGTCTTTCTTGAACTGGCTGCACCATGACTTTCCCATCTCTGACTAGAGCATGATTGTGAAGATTGGAAGCAGTTCTAATTTCATTGTTGGTGTGAAGACGGTTGGTATGTGGACTGAGTGTCAAGTTTTGTTTAACCATAAGGGCCAGTTGAGTAATGAAGTGTCCCCTACAGCGGTGCATCAGCATCGGCCTTGTTTGAATCTTGGATCGGGAATGATTTTGTGATTGCCATCACCCATGGGTATAACTTGAGATGATTTGGTGGTAATTCCAATGTTTGAGTAGAAGGCAGTTGAATCATTTGATGAGCTTGTCTCTCCTGGATTTGTTTTGAATTGTTCAAGAATCCTCTTTTCAAACATGGCATGTCTCTCATTCTGAAGAAGGAAGGCATAGAGTTGCTCATAGTTTGTATTCTTCAATCCTTTAGTGAGCTTCACGGAAGTGACAAACTTGTGCCATTCAGGATTCATGTTGTTAACAAACTTTGAGTTCAATTGAATGTTAGGCATGGTCATTCTGATGTTCCTCATGTCATTCACCAGCTTATGGAATCTCACATAGTACTCATAGACACTCTCATCTGGTTTCATCTTGAAGTGCTCAAATTCATCATAGAGTTGAGATTCTCAGTCTTCCATGGTTAATTCAGAACACGAGAGAAGCATCTTAACATTATCCCATACTGCCTTTGCTTCAGTGTTGTGGTTGATAAGCTTGTATATGTCTTTTGGAAGACCTTGCAATATGATGTTAGAAGCCCTGATATCTGCATCGAATCTCTTCTTCTCCTTATCATTGAGTTCATCATACATCTTTGGTCTGTCCATTCCGTAAATCAATGTACCATCTTCATCTGTATCAATTATGTCTCTAGTAGTCTCAACCAGATATGGTCCTTCATCAATTGATTTGAGAATGTTGACCCCATTTTCCTTTCCAAGACAATACAATCGATTCTTTGAGCCCAAGAGTCGTAGTCTGTTATGTCAAGCATGGGTGGACGAGTATCTGAACCAGTTGCTTGAACATCCTCGGCAACAGTGGAGATGATTGTAGGAACGTTGGTAGACATGATGACTGATTAAACGGGATGTTATAACTCTATGATTAAACCGGGAAATAGATTCTTTCACGGGATTTTACTAAATCAAGAGAAAATCGTATTAAAATTCACCCAAGTCGCTAGAAAATCATGAACCAAGTCGCTAACTACTAAGTCGTTATAAACCCAAGTCGCTATAATCCCAAGTCGCTAGTACACAGTCAAGTCGCTATATAAACAACTCGCTAAGATTCAAGTCGCTAGGAAAATTTTGACAGCAATTCGCTAAGATCCAAGTCGCTAATGTGTCAAGTCGCTAAATAGCAACTCGCTATGCACCAAATCGCTAACACCAAGTCGCTAACGAACACAAGTACAAGTCGCTAACTTCCACCAAGTCGCTACCCATAGTGGAGAATCCACTAAGTGTACTGTTTGTCGGCTTGTCTCACTAGACAAGTCGCTAACCCAACTCGCTAAGACTTTCAACTACAACTCGCTACCAAATTGTAAAGCAAGTCGCTACCAAGAAAACTTTTCCGTGGCTCAAGTCGCTAGCATGAAAAACACATAAACACCACTTTTCAATCCAAAAACAACCCAACCACTATGATTCAAACCTTCTAAATGAAAACCTAAACACTTGTGATGATTCTAAACACAAAAGTACTACCAAAATCTAAACTTAAACACTAGAAATCAACCAAATGATGCAAAAACCACTAAACTTTTTCAAACTCAAAAACCCCCTAAAAACCACTAGAAATCCAAAGATATGTAAGATATGATCTAACCATGGCTCTTGATACCAATTTTTGGATATTGGATTTCACAAACACACTAAACCATAATCACAAGAGGCGTACAAGGAGGTTTTTAGAGAGAGAAAGTTAGAGGTTTAGGGAACTTAGTGAGAGAAAGAAAAATCTTATTATGAGCTCCAACTCTCTACCTTGGAAGGTAGAGAGTATTTATAGTCTTACAATAAAACGCCACACAACGGGCTGTGGATCAGGCATACAGTGGGTAAAGACTCGTCCGTCCTCCACGGTGTTACTAAGCTAAATACTACTTAACATAGAAGTACTATGACTACGAGCTTTCTAACGATTACATATACTTGAGGTGACCGACTCTTTAATACCTGGAATTTCTAATTCCTAACATTATTTGCTCCAAAATGAGAAACATGATGCATTTGAATGAATGGTCATGGAAAAGTTTAATACTAGTACTAGTGATGCAAGTTCTTCAAATGATTAAACTGCATTCTACACAAATGTGAGAATAACCACCAAAGCATCACAAGTCATACCCACTGGGGATGGTAATCACAAACTCATTCCGGATCCAAGTTATAAGCCTTCAGACTCATTCATGGAACAACTTGTCAATCAACTGGCTTTAATGGTTAAGCAAAAATCTGAACTTTACCCCACATACCAACAATCATCTCAGAACTGCTTCTAACCTTCACAATCATGTTACGGTTAAAGACGGAAGGGTAGTTGTGCAAAACGTGCAAGGAAGGCAGAATGCTTATCTTCCACATAATGAGCAAGGAAATGTTGGGGTTGGTGTTGGTTATGGGAATGCTGGTATAGGTGGAGGATATGTGGGTAATCAGAATCATGGAAGGAACATGGCCCAGGGTCAAGGAAAGCCAATCAAGTGCTACAACTGTAGTGGAGAAGGACACATCGCAAGGAACTACACTCTTCCAAAACGTCCACAAAATGCAGAGTACTTCAAGGACAAAATGCTACTGGTGCAAGCTCAAGATAGTGGAGCTGTGTTGAATGAGGAAGAATTGTTATTCCTCGCTGAGGGAAATGCCAAAACTTATGATGCTGATGTGGATGAACAGCCAGTGCAGGGTATGGGTCAGAACAATCCCAATGCATTTCAAGTTGCAGACTGTGATGCATTTGACTCGGACGTTGATGATGAACCAACTGCACAGACCATCTTTATGGCTAGTATCTCACCAATGGTTTCTCCAAAGGCTCCTTCATCACAACAGGCCAGTCCCTCCAAGGAATCCATTATATCCGAGTTATTAAAACTAGGGGTGGAAATGAGCCGAGCCGCTCGTAAAAAGCTCGGGATCGGATCGGTAAAAAGCTCGAACGAGCCGAGCCTAAGCGAGCTCGAGCCCGAGCTCGAGCTTAACTTTGGGCTCATTTAATAATCGAGCTCGAGCCCGAGCCCTATACGAAAAGCTCGATTAGGCTCGCGAGCCTAAACGAGCCCTAGATATTTCTAGTATATATATTGTCTTACTGCCCTAAACTCACGCAACCATCAATTGTCCTCTCACCAAACACATTGTCCACTTACCAAACACAGATCTAGAGAAAAAGTATTCGTCCCTTATTCTTTTAACTCACAATTCAAAAAACTTCATCCTTGTTCTTTTAAATCGCAATCAATGAATTACAGTTACAATAACCTTCCTTGTAAACCAAATGCAACAACCAATTTAATATTCTTGTAGTAAAACAAAACGCAGCCACAAGCAAACCCAACAACAGATCTCTCTTATCCTTTTATTTATTTCTTTTGATTAAATCACACACGAAACACAACTTTCCTCTGGTTTTTATCTACTGAAAACCCGAACCACAAAGAATCAAGCACAAGTTTCAACATAAGATCTTTGTAAAGGTCTCGGGTAGGTACTCATTTTACTTGTGTTTGTTTCGTGTTTTCTTTAAAAGAAACTACGAAAGAAATAAAAATCATAACAGTTTTGTTATAGGTTTTTTCTTTATACCTTTAGGATACTTAAACGAAGTTATGCTTCGAAAAAGATCTATGATGGGTTGTTAAAAAAACTTGTGAATCTATTATGATTTATGAAAACAAGTAAAGAATCTGAGATCTTTCATGTGTTTTTTTTTTCGTTCGAAACAGTGATGGTTGAAGGTGATGTGGGTGTGTAGTTGTTTGTTAGTTACTTTCAGAAAACCATTGGCTTATGACTGGTTTTGAAATACCATTGTACTAGTATATATGTGAAAATGAAAATGTTTTGTTATATATGTGAAAATGAAAATGTTTTAACCACTCGTCTTTTACAAGCACTGAGTATAAAAAAAATCCTTCGAAATGAAAGAAAAATGTATATTCGAACATATTTAGACCAAGCAAATACATAGAATGCATATCTGTAATCGAAAATTACTTGTTAAAAAAATATTTGTAAACATAAAGTTAGATGAGTACTTACCAATTTGGACCAAGTTTGACCAAGAAAAAACGAGCTCAAAACATGAGCCGAGCTCGAGCTTTGTATAAGCGCATTATAAACGAGCCGAGCTCGAGCTTTAATATCTTAACACGAGCCGAGCTCGAGCTCAAATCTTAAAGCTCGAAACGAGCCGAGCTCGAGCTCGAGCTTTCCAAAATATAAACGAGCCGAGCTCGAGCTCTGGCAAGCTCGGGCTCGGCTCGGCTCGTTTTCACCCCTAATTAAAACTATACGATGAAGTTGATGTGCAAAAGATACACGACAAAGTACAATCAACTGAAATCAATGAATCAGATATTGAAAATATGGGAAATAGCAATGTTGTCCCATATGATCAATATGTGAAGCAAGATGAAAGTGAAATTGTACCAAGTGATGTATCTTATGCAGCCAATGATGACTATATTTTTGATGAATACACTGTATGTGCTCCTGATGATTCCATAACCTCTGAATTAAATGCCTATAATGAACAAGTTGCCATATATGAACAGCATGCTAAGTTTGAACTGACTACACGTGAGCAGGAGATGGATAACCAAATACGTACAGTTATTAGAAAAAGTAATTTTAGGGAAGAAATGTTAACACAAGAGTTAAACTCCCTACAAGAAAAGCTTAATAAAACTGTTAAGCAAAAGCAAGAACTTCAAGAAAATGTAAAAGTGCTTAAACAGGAATTTAATGCTAAGGAATCAAAACTTTTAAATGATTTTTCCAACCTAAAAACTTTGAAAAATAAACTGTACATACAAGGGAACACCATTCAGTCTGCTCACTTGATCAATAAGCATAGAGTGTTAAGCGATGAGTACAGTACTAATCTAGTAAAAGAACCCAATCCTGAGGTTGGTAAGAAAGCAAAAGCTGCTCAAAAGGTAATCTATGATGGCCATGAGATCCTTAAACCTAGAAAAACACCATCATGTATAGAGGGCACTGAAGAGGATAGAAAATTAGAAGATGCCTCGAAATAAAAAATGGCAAAGAAACTAAAAGATCCTTGGTGTATAAAGAATAATATAACGCTTAAATCCCATGATTACACAAAGGAAAATTGGATCGCCTTGAATAAGTTTAAACCTCAAACTCAATTGACCCCTGAGCAAGTGTTCTGGAAGAAAAATTTGGATAAGCAAAAAGTTGATAATCTTATTGAGAATAATCCCCCTTGTAGGAAATTGCCTCCAGCCAGTGTGTATCTCCCAAATACACCAATGCATTTAGTGCCCAGAACTCTTCCCACTCAAAGCAAGACCTTAATCATCCTATATGTAGTTTATCAATTATTTGTTGATTTTGAGAAAACGTGTAAGAAGAGAATCACACCCACAGGGATTACTGAAGGGGAAAGGGGTTTTGACCAAACTAAAGAGTGTAATTTAACTGAGGTCATGCCTTTCTTTAAACAACTAAAAGAACAATTTGAGAGTCTTTAAAAGGGCATAGATACAGAGATTAAAGAAATGAAAAAGGTGTTTAATGAAATGGAAAACGAGGTAAGAATAAATGAATGTGAGCTTAAGACCAATGAGATTGAGAGGAAGAATCTTCACATTTTTGCCTCTCAATTTATTCTATTACTGCTCAAGATGTGTTCTACACTGTTACAAATTATTCTATTACTGCTTCTCAATTTCATGAATTATCTGTTGCCTTGAAAGTTTCCCATGATCGTGTCATTGAGCTTGAAACAACAAATTCAAAATTGCATGATAAAATTGAAAGGGATGATCATGATAACATGGTCAGACAATATTCTAAATTGGAAGTTGAATATCTTGCTTTGCAATAAAAATATCAACATCTCAAAGAAAATGTTAAAACCTCAAATTCCAAGACATCTTTGGATGCTCCTGAATTTTATACAGTTTTTGAATTAAACAAACGAGATGAACAGATTCGAGCTCAGTGCAACACGATCAAAAGGTTGAAAGCCCAAATTTCCCAATTAAAAGGAGATAAGAATGAAATGACTGGCTCCCATATACCTCCTCCTTTAGATTCTCAAAATTCTCAGAATTTTCATCTTCAAAACATCATTAATGCATTACAACATGAAAATGAGTGCTTTCTAGCAGAAAATGAAAAGGTTAAACTGCATTTCAAAGAGTTATATGAATCAATTAAAGTCACTCATGACAAAAACAACGAAAAGGTAACTTCTTTGCAAAATGAAATTGAGAATCTGAAGAGTCATGTAAAAGGGAAAATGCCAATCACCAGTTGTGAGATTACTGCACCAAAGGTGCCTGCTTGTGCTAAATATGCTATGACTATGAAGTATATTCCCCCTCATCTTAGAAACAATGAACTTGCATGTCAAACATATTTTTCGTACCTTAAGGATAGTCTAGAATGTCTTCGTGAGATTGTTGAAGAGGATAAGATAAAGAAACCACTTGATAGTGCGATTAGGGATGCATGCTTATATGCCAAACAATCTCAAGAACTTTTAGAATGCCTAATCATTGTATGTCCTATATCTGGTACTAATAAAGATAGAGTCGTTACGCCTTGCTCTATGCCTAAAGTCAAGCATGTGACCCTTGATATGCCTTGTTCCATGTCGAAATTCAAGCAAGTGACCTTTGATGTGTCTCCTAGTACTTCAGATCCCAACACTTCTAGACCAGGAATGCAGAAAGTAGTGAAACCAACTAATGTTCCCATCGTTCCCTCTACAGGAGTAATCAGTGACACTAAGACAAGCAGGTCAAAGCCTCCAGGCAATACAAAGCAAGATAGGACCTCGCAAGCTAAGAGTGATCAAGGGAAGAAAGTAGAAGACCACCCTAGGAACAATAAGTTCGAGTTTAATAAGACGAATCGTGTTGATTCTAGTATTAGCTATAAGCATACTGTAATTAATTCAAATTCTGCTACGATTTGCAAAACATGTAATGAATGTATGGTTTCTGGTATTTATCATGAATGTGTTGCGAATGAATTAAAATATGTTGCTAAATCTCCAGTCAAAACTGTTAGAATTGCTAAACAAGTTAAGGATGTCAGAAAACCAAGGTAGAAAAAGGTTAAAAACCATTGGAAACCAATAGGAAGAAAAATTAGTAATGTAGGTTATCAATGGATACCTACTGGTCGTAAATCCAATCTTAATGAATTGTGCCCTAAATTATCTAGATCAATGCCCATTAGGAAATGGATGCCCACCGGTAGAATCATACCTTTAAGAAGTGAACACACTTTGAATAGATCTACTGTCACTACTAGTCCTGCATCTACCTCTAATGATATCATTGATTCTGCTTCTGATGTGGGTGTTCCAATCTCGTTTACTAACCAAGTGGAACCCATTCTAGCATGGGGATCCAAATTATTTAGTCATCCATACTTGTATGTGTTCAACTGTAGGTCGTACAAATCGTTCTGTGGTATTTGGACTCAGGTCGTTCCAAGCATATGACTGGAGATCGCTCGCGGCTCATGAACTTTGTGAGTAAATTCATCGGGACTGTTAGATTCGGGAACGACCACTTTGGAGCAATTATGGGTTACGGAGATTATGTTGTTGGTGACAGTGTAATTTTCAAGGTTTATTATGTTGAAGGTCTTGGTCATAATTTGTTCTCTGTTGGTCAATTCTGTGACTCTGATCTAGAAGTGGCCTTTAGAAAACATACTTGCTTCGTTAGAGAACTTGATGGTGTTGAACTTTTAAAGGGAACACGTGAAACTAATCTTTACACCATCTCTATCGAAGACATGATGAAGTCTTCTCCAATCTTCTTGTTGTCAAAGGCCTCGAAAACAAAGTCATGGTTATGGCATCGTCGTCTCAATCACTTGAATCTCGGGACCATAAATGATCTTTCTAGAAAGGACCTCGTTAGAGGCTTGCCCAGATTAAAGTATGAGAAAGATCATCTTTGTTCAGCATGCCAATTGGGAAAAAGCAAGAAATACGCCCATAAACCAAAACCTGCAAACTCAATTATGGAAGTTCTTCATACTCTTCATATGGATTTATGCGGACCCATGAGAGTTCAAACCATAAATGGGAAGAAATATGTGCTAGTCGTGGTTGATGACTATTCTCGGTTTAATTGGGTCAAGTTTTTGAGGTCAAAGGATGAAACTCCATATGACATCATCAAACTTATTAAACAGCTGCAGGTTTGACTTAATAAAATGGTTAAGATTATCCGAACAGACAATGGAACTGAGTTTGTAAATAAAGAACTAAGCCAGTTCTACGAAAGCATTGGAATCAGCCATCAACGAAGTGTCCCACGTACTCCTCAACAGAAAAGTGTAGTTGAAAGACGAAATTGAACTCTTGTCGAAGCTGCAAGGACGATGCTGATATACTCAAAGGTTCCAATGTTTCCCTGGGCAGAAGCCATTGCCACTGCATGCTACACCCAAAACCGTTCCCTTATTCACACCACTCATGGAAAAACTCCGTACGAACTTGTCCATAACCGAAAGCCATATCTCTCTTTCCTTCGTGTATTCGGTGCTTTATGCTACCCAACGAATGAAGGTCAAGATTTAGGAAAGTTAAGAGCTAAAGCGAACATCAGAGTTTTTGTTGGTTATGCACCAAACCGGAAGGGTTACCGAATCTACAATAAAAGAACCCGAGATATCATGGAAGCTATTCACGTCACGTTCGATGAGCTGTCTGAGCAAATGGCTCCTGGACAATCTAGTTTTGGACCCGCATTTGAACATTCATTAAGTAGTCCCATTAGTTCTTCTCTTGTACAGAATCCCTCACCTACAGCTCCATATGTACCTCCATCGGGAGAAGATTTGAAGAAACTGTTTGATCCGATGTTTGATGAATACTATGAACCTCTTGATAATGATCATTCTACACCATCAACCGTGGCGGATCCTAATCCAATCAACGCAGATAATCCATCAGTTTCTATGTCTCTTTCTCAAGAAGCGCCTGTTGCAGATCACTCATCATCATCCTAAAATCCTCAATCCTCGAGTGTACATCATGGAAATGTTACTGCCTACTCTGATGGAGATAACCCCTTTGCCACTCCAGAAGATGCACCGTTTGAAAATATATTTGCCCCTGAACCAACACCTGAACCATCTTCATCAGGGGATCCAGATTCTGCTACATCAATTACTTATCATCAACCACATGAACATCTCCGAAAAACGGACACATGATCATCCATTGGACAACATTATTGGGAATCCGTCTCGCCCGGTATCCACTCGTAAACAACTTGCCACAGATGCCTTATGGTGCTTCTTCAATTCTGCATTATCAAAGATCGAACCTAAAGATGTCAAAACAGCAATGTCTGAGGACAGCTGGTTTAGTGCTATTCAAGAAGAAATCCATGAGTTTGATCGTCTTGATGTATGGGAATTAGTACCTGCTCCAGATAGTGCTTTGATCATTGCTCTTAAGTGGATCTTTAAAGTAAAGCTTGATGAGCACGGTGATATTCTGAAGAATAAGGCAAGACTAATGGCTAAAGGATACCGACAAGACGAGGGTATTGACTTTGAGGAATCATTTGCTTCGGTTGCACGAATTGAGTCTATCAGAATCTTCCTGGCTAATGTTGCTAACAAGAACATGGTGGTTTATCAAATGGATGTAAAGACTGCATTTCTGAATGGATATCTTAAAGAAGTAGTCTACGTCAACCAACCCGAAGGTTTTGTGAATCCAGAGCATCCTACCCATGTCTACCGCTTGAAGAAGGCCCTCTACGGTTTGAAGCAAGCTCCAAGAGCATGGTCTGATACACTGTCAAAGTTTCTATTGACTAATGGATTCAGCAAAGTAGCAGTTGATCCCACATTGTTCACCAGAAAGTCAGGTAAACACTTAATTCATGTTCAAATTTATGTTGATGATATCATTTTTGCCTCGACCGACCCTAATGAATGTGACCGATTTTCAAAGGAGATGGGCTCCAAATTTCAAATGTCTATGATGGGACAAATGTCGTTTTTCTTGGGATTACAAATTTTACAAAGTCCTGAGGCATTTTATTAATCAATCTAAATATGCAAATGAAATTTTAAAGAAATTTGGATTTGATTCTTGTGACCCTGTTGACACTCCCATGGTGGAGCGTACTAAACTGGATGAGGACCACTCAGGAACCCCAATTGATCAAACGAAATATCGAAGTATGATTGGGTCCTTGATGTACCTCACAACCAGTAGACCAGATATTCTGTTCGTTGTATGCATGTGTGCTAGATATCTGGCAAAGCCTACCAAAAGGCACCTTGAAGCGGTTAAACGGGTCTTTCGGTATCTCCAAGGAACCATTAACATGGGTCTTTGGTATCCGAAGGACACCGATATGTCACTAACAGCATATGCAAATGCAGACCATGCAGGGTGTCAAGATACACGTCGAAGTACGTCTGGTGGTGCTCAATTCTTGGGTGAAAAGTTAGTAAGCTAGTCTTCAAAGAAACAAATGAGTACGTCTGTATCATCTACAAAGGCGAAATACATAGCCATGTCATCTTATTGTGCTCAAGTCCTATAGATGAGATCTCAATTATCTGACTATGGCTTTGTATTCAACAAAGTTCTTCTGTACTGTGATAACAGAAGTGTCATTGCTCTCTACTGCAACAATGTTCAACATTCAAGAGCAAAGCACATCGACATTCGACATCACTTCATCAGGGAACAACTAGAGAAAGGTGTGGTTGAACTATACTTTGTAAGAACTGAATATCAGCTGGCAGACATTTTCACTAAAGCTCTTCCTAGAGAACGTTTCGAGTTCATCCTCCCACGACTTGGACTGAAGAGTCTACAACCGGAGACACTCAAACGTCTTCAGGAGGAAGAAGAGGAGTAAAGGTGTTTCTTCATCTATTCTTTGTAAATATTTTATCAAAAAGCAAAATACAAAATTATAAAACCAACAAAAAGAAAAATAGAAAAAATATAAAATTTCAAAACCCATAAAAATCAAAAAAATTTGAAAAAGTCCAAAAATATTTTTATATCATGTTATCTGGTTTCGATAACATCCACGGACTTAGATTTGCCATTCAAAGAATTACACGGGTCTTTAAATGAAATTCGATCAGTTGTAATATATTTAATTTTCTTAATAAAAAAAATAAGATGGAGAAAAATGAAGGTTTATTGTCATTTCTGGCAGTGCCCCGTGTTTTTAAAGAAAGAACAGAGCCATGCCTTATCTTATTTTGAAACTTCTTGCTCTGATTCTAAAACAAACGTTTACACGGATCATTTGTCGCCAACAAGACAAATGTTTCCAACCAAATATTTTTCCTTCTAAAGATTCTTCTGAAAAATATTTGTCATCCAATGAAAACAAACTTGCTTTGAAAAATAACTCGATCTTTATTTTTGAAAATCATCTGGGCTTATCATTTGTCAAAATCTCTATCACTCAATCAACAACATAAGTCATTGATTGAGGAGGAGAGTGATTTCAAACATATCAAAAAGGTTATTTTTCAAACAATTGGCATGTAAATGTTCAAGGTCTAATTTTGGACAATCAAAACGAACAATATTTTTGTATAATTGGATCCAGACCAATGTTGTATTCTCATACGATACTCAAGCATGTTTTAAACAATGGAGTTTAAAGTCTCATACTCTGATCCTTATCAATTAAATGTTTTTCAAAATAAGATCACAATTCTCATCAAAAGCTTTCAAAATCAATTTAAAATCAATAGAGATCACAAATCTCAAATGGTTTGAAAATTGTGATCGGGGGAGAATTTGTGATTTAAAATTGGATTTAAACTGATAATTCGATAAATGGTTTAGAAATATAATAACAAGATCTCCTCCCTACATATGCCAAACGATTTCAAATTTTACATGCACATGTTAAGGGGGAGCATTTATCTTAAACCAAAAAGGATTGAAACATGATTGATTTATGTCTCTAAGTGCAGGTTCCCTCGAATATGTGCAAAACTCTTTCGAATCTCGATGCACATATTGAGGGGGAGCAATCTAAAGAAAACCTCATCCTTCCCAAAATATTTTATCCTTAAAATACTAGATTTGATCGGGAAGTGATGATGATCACTTTAGAAAATGTTAATCAAAGATGGGATCTTTCATTCTCTATCTAAGATTTCAAATGTCCTCTTGCCTCCATGTGCTAAAACAATTTCTAACACTTGAAGCACTTTTTGAGGGGGAGCTTTTCTAAAAAGATCAAAAACAATTAAGTTACAAAATGCTTTGATTTTATATCACAAGTACCTTGATTGATTTTCAAATGGTTTTCAATTGGTTTCGAGGTGGAACGAACAATACCAAAAGACTGACCAAGTTATTTTATGTATGGAGATATAAGGATGGTTAGGTTAGGTATTCGTTCCCACGATCCAGTCAGAACCGGAGGGATATACCGAGGGACAATCCACTAGATACTGTAGAAGTCCTTAGGAATGATTAAAAAAAGGAGAAAAGTGAGAAATGGGAAGAGTCGGTGAGACCACACCCCTAGAGCTAGAGCGGAATAAACCCAACAAGGTTCTAGTTATGAAGTCTCAAGCACGAAGGTTGAAGAATGAAAAAGAATTGAATGTAAAAGGGTGAAAAGAAATAGCCTCCATTAATTCAACCTTAGGGCGAAGGTTCAATACATATGCTACTAATGGTTACTAAGGTAACTCCGGTATTGAAGACAAGAGGTCATGGACCCAGTGACGCACTGCACTAAACTTCCCAAGCTACTCAAGTTCCTCTTAAAAGGACTTGTTTCATTCTCACGGGGAACCTACATAATCTATCGACCTTCTCTTAGAAATTGTTGATATTGAAGAAGGAGACCCTCTCCCTAGTCTCCGGCATAGGAAACCAAAATGCACAATTGAGTCTAGAGCCAAGATATCATCAATAAATCTCATTAGGACACAATTAATGAAGACTCACAGTTTCACACAATGTGGAATGTGAGAATATATTTTAAGAGTCCTACGCATTATCCTTGTGGTATTGCCAGAACATCCAAGTGATATATATAAATATTTACAATGAAGATGGAAAGCCTTCTAGAGCCAACTTCAAACAAGCTCTTGGTGGCTGGCGTGTGAGATCTATCCAATAGATCAATCATGTGACAATTGGATAGAAACGATGGGGCGATTCATATTGAATCAATCCTGGTTCAGGGAACGGATTGACAAATACCTTTGAAAAACCAGTCGTTGTGCTCAAAATCCTTTCCTCTAGCACATCGACTGTGTCGTAAGTTTTCAAAATTAAAAGGGGTATTTATGATTGAAAATTGATTTTTCTTATAAAACCTTCGTCGTATTGCAAAACTCTTTCTGCAAGTAATACGCGATTGTTTTCAAATCATTTTTAATCAATCGAAATCTCAATTTCTTTGGTTCACTCACTCGTTGTCTTCTTTGAGACGTTCGGTTTGAGAACGGCTAGAGCAAAATAAACCCCCTCGTCAAGGAAATTCTTAGGAATTATACCTGATCAAAGGCAGTACTTGTACTGATCAACGGGGAACCGTGGTTCTTACAACCTATTCAACAAAGGTGACCAAAGACACTTTTTGTGCGCTTTATTGCTAACTGTTGTTTGCAGGGACACCTGACGGTTGCAGCTGATCAGAATTGAGAAGTCAATCCATAGCCGCATGCTCACACATCACATTACTTCAAAAGAAATCATTATAAGTGCATATCTTCATCAACTGACTCTAATATTTGCAATCCATGCTTCTGCTACGCTACTGCAAATATCATGAATCAACAAAAGCTTCCGCAACTCTGATAAGAAGATATCATGATCCAAAATGTGAGCATGTCGGTCCCAATGTCACAACATCACATAATGGCGATACTACAAAGGATGAGTCAGAGATTTACTATGGCTGATGATCTCAATGCTTGCCCAAAACTCATCATCACGTGGATCAGTTAAAGACCTCCACATTATGATCAAAACATGCTGATAATGAAGAATCAAAGACTACGGGCTACAGAGCAAAGAACTTAATCAACAATCCAAGAACACTAAAATGTAATACCTGTATGTAAAACGATGTAATTGAGGTAACCTCCCTTAGGGTGAGATTGTTAGGATTTAGAAAATCCTGTAGTTAAAGAGTCGATCACCTCAAGTATATGTATTCGTTAGAAAGCTCGTAGTCGTAGTCTATTAGTGTTAGTAAGTAGTTTGTTAAGTAACACCGTGGAGGACAGACGGGTCTTTACCCACTGTATGCCTGATCCACAGCCCGTAGGAGGCGTGTCTTGTAAGAACCTATAAATACCCTTTTCCTAGCAAGGCAAAGGGTTGGAGCTTTGATAATTCATTTTTCTGTGTCTCACTAAAGTTCCCAACTCTCTTCCACTTTCTCTCTTTAAACTCTATTTCATACACCCCTTTTTGTGCTTGATTGTGTGTTTATGAAAACCAATATGTTACACTCCTGCTACAAACACTCCATCAACTTATCAATTTGCACCTACTCATCCTTCATCACCTTATCAGTTTGCTCCTACTACGAATACTTCACCGCCTTATCACCAGGCTCCTAGCATTCATCATTCACCAATTAATGAGTCTACTCCTACCTCACAACCAATGCTGTAAGTTTTGTTACTTTGCAACGAGAAAAATAGTTGTCTTGCTATTAGTGAATTTACCTCGTTTGACCTTACTGTATGTTTTTATGATAAGACGCGGGGGCGTGGCAAAAATAAATGCTTCTGGGAAGAAAGTGAGACAGAGTTACTAATTGAAGTTTTACAAGATATCGCAAGTGATCCATCTTGGAAGACATATGGTGGTTTTAGAAGCAACTATTTGGGTGAGGTGCATAGGAGGATACTCGCAAAAAGGCTAGATTTTTCAAAGAAAATTTCACCTCATATCTAGTCTGTTAGGAATTTGAAATTCCCGGTATTAAAGAGTCGGTCACCTCAAGTATATGTAATCGTTAGAATGCTCGTAGTCATAGTTATATTTAGTTAAGTAGTATTTTGTTAAGTAACACCGTGGAGGACGGACGGGTCTTTACCCAGTATGCCCGATCCACGACCCTGTGTGGCGATTTATATAAGGACTATAAATACTCTCTACCTCCCAAGGTAGAGAGTTGGAGCTCATAATAATATCTTTCACTTTCTCTCACTAAGTTCCCTAAACCTCTAACTTTCTCTCTCTAGAACTCACCTTTATACGCCCACTTTGTGTTATGGTTTGATGTGTATGTGAAATCCAATATCCTACAATTGGTATCAAGAGCTATGGTTAGATCATATCTTGCACATCGTTGGATTTCTAGTGGTTTTTGAGTTTGAAAAAGTTTAGTGGTTTGTGCATCATTTGGTTGATTTCTTGTGTTAAAGCTTGGATTTTGTTAGTACTTTTATGTTTAGAATCATCACAAGTGTTTAGGTTTTCATTTGGTAAGCTTGAATCATCTTGGTTGGGTTGTTTTTGGATTGAAAAGATGTGGTTTTTCTTGCTAGCGACTTGATATACGGATCCCTTTCTTCGTAGCGACTTGCTTCACAATTTTGTAGCGAAGTTACGACTAGCGACTTAGACCTAGCGATTAACAGTACAAGTAGTGGACTCTCCACTACGGTAGCGACTTGGTAGCGACTTGGTGCATGTGAGTTGCTCTTTAGCGACTTGAAGTTTTAGCGACTTGAGTAGCGAATTGTTGCCAAAATTTTGCTAGCGACTTGAGGCTTAGCGAGTTACTACTTAGCGACTTGCATTTGTCTAGCGACTTGGGACTTTAGCGACTTGGGGGTGTAGCGAATTAGGTGTTAGCGACTTGGTGCTTTATCTTCTAGCGACTTGGGTGATTGTTTATCGTTTTCTCTGATTTAGTAAAATCGGTGAAAGAATCTATTTCCAGGTTTAATCATAGAGTTATAAAATCCCGTATAATCTGTTAACATGTCTACCAACGTTCCTACTATCATCTCCATTTGGTCGAGGATGTTCAGCGGTTGGTTGAGATACTCGTCCACCCATGCAACCAAAGGCTTGACTAGACGATTCTTGGGCTCTACGAATCAGATTGTACTGCCTTGGAAAGGAAAATGGTGTCAACATTCTCAAATTCATTGATGAAGGACCGTATCGAGTTGAGACGACTAGAGATGTACTTGATACTGCTGAAGATGGAACTCTGATTTACGGAATGGACAGACCAAAGATGTATGATGAGCTTGATGATAAGGAGAAAAAGAGATTCGATGCTGATATCAGGGCTTCTAACATTGTTCTTCAAGGTCTTGCTAAAGACATCTACAATGTTAGCCTTAATAGTTTTTATTAGAAGTGATGGTCATTCACATTTAGGAACTTTGTAACAAAAACAAAAATATTAGTTTAATAGTTTTTATTAGAAGTGATTTTCCATTTCTTTTATAAAACCAACAAAAACAAAATACAAAAATAGAAAATTTTTTCAAAAAATACAAAAACAATATAAAATCAAAAAATCAAAAATATTCTTCTCCGACATGTCTCTCGTATAATCGATATTCTCATGCGTTTCTAGAAATGTCATTCAACAATGATACTGGTATGTCTGATGCTTGAGCCGAGAGTTCTTTAAATGTTTTCTAAAACATGTCGTCTCTCAAATATTTTATTCAAAATAATGGCTTCGTATACTCAAAGATTTAAAACCCCGGACTTCAAATTAATGGCTTCTGATCACATCAGTTCAAGACCCGCGCTTCAAAGAAAGGAAAGTGCTTATCCAAATCAATGGTTTTAAATATTTTTCAAGCACTATTCCTAAAAACATAATGGCTTGTAAGTATTTCAACTTGCAACCCGATCTTTAAAGAAAGGAAAGTGCTACGCAAAATCGATTTTCATAAATATCGAGCACTTATCCTAAAACAAATGAAGATTATTCTTCTCGAATATCTTCAAAAGATTTTCAAAATCTTCATCATCTTGAGTACCATTGATTCGAAATTTTTTCAAAAAAGATTTTTTAAAATCTCTCAAATTTGGTACCAAGATAACTCCCTCTAAACCCTTAATTGATTCTAAATTTTCTGTTTGAAAAATATGCTTTCGTTAAGGGGGAGTATAAAACAAAATTGTTCCAAATTCATGCTTAAATCAAATCCGTTTGTCTCCCTAAAAGATTCTAAAATGTTGTTTAATCCGTTGATATCAAAAATATCACGATTATGCTATTTTTGAGGGGGAGGAGACGTGATTAAAATGTGATCAAAAAGTTTTAATGATTGTTGTTTGAATCTCAAAATGAGCTCGACTCAGACGGAACCAATGAATTGACGGAAATCAAAGTCAGTAAATGTACCATTTCGAGAAACTTTCTATGGACTTGACCAGGACGGGTAATAATTTCAAGCTAGTTCTCTAGTGATGTAAACGTGTCTCGAATCGGTCTTGTTCATTTAAAGTCGATCAATTCAAAAAAGTGCGAACTCTACCCTCTCTGTGCAGATTTCAGTTAAAACAATATAAGCACATGTGAAGGGGGAGTGTTTCTGAAAAAAAAACTCTCAAGGTGTTAACAAAATGTTTTGATAATCATAAACACTTTGAAAGATTTTCAAGAAAAATGGTTTTATGGCAACAATAGGACGATATTGGAGTTATAAGGTGACTAAGGATAGGAAATCCATCCTATGATCCGCCAGAGCCGGAGGGATCTACCCAAGGACATTACACATAGTTTAGAACTAGAAGTCCTTAGGTATGATTGAAAAAAGGAGTAATGTGAGAAAGGAGAAGGAAGGGGTTGAAGAATTAAAAAGAAATGTAAAAGAAAGGGTGAAAAGAAATAGCCCTCCATATTCAACCAGAGGCGGAAGGGTTCAATACATATGCTACTAGTTGTCACTAGATGACAAGTGAACAAAGGCGTCATGGACCCAGTGGCGCCTTTATAAACCTTCTAGCCACTCAATTCCTCCAAGTTTGTTTCATTCTCTGAGGAACCTACATAATCTATTGACTTTCTCTTAGAGATGCGTTGGTGATGAAGAAAGGAGACCCTCTCCTGAAAAGTCTCTATTTCCGGAAAAACCAAATGCACTTATTGAGTCTAGAGCCACGAGATTCATCAAAGATCTCATAGGAACATGACATGACATCGTTGTTGTTTATCATTAAGAACCTTAAGTGATATATTATAGGAATCTCTGAATCTTAACAATTTGCGAGAACATTTATGAGAAGTTTCACATCCCCAGCGATCTTGATGAATTGAATAAAACTCTGCCGGGGAGTCAACATCAAGCGGCCACGGCAGTCCTTGATAATTACCAGTGGATTAAGCAAGTGATATTTCAAACGATCTGATGCGGTAGGGTGATGCCGGTGTACCTCAGCGACTCATCGAGCTTGTAGATGTGCCCGGTATATCAGCGTTATCTCACTCTGGGACTCCGGTTCGAGAGTGGCCTTTGTGAAATTAGAATGTGTTTCTGTTATCTTTGTTAACTCCCTCGAAATTCAGCTTAGTAAGATGCCGAAATCGCTTATTACTAATGTTTTATGTTTCTTATGAAGCTCGAGGATGGATCGTGCGAACTAAGCCACATGCTCATACCAACAACTTACTGAAAGTTTTCATCAAAATCAAAGGCAGCTTAAAGTTAAAGGTGATTCTTTTGTCAGTAATGAAGAATCTACAAAGTGTAAAGACCTAGAGAACTTCATCATTTGGAAACTCAAAGTCAAATAGAAGTGTGAGCATGGTGGAAAAGGCATTGGAGACACCTAACCAGCGAAGTTGATGGCGTGAACAACCACGTGTGATCACCAAAGCATGAAGGAACAAAGAATCAGACTATTCTATATCTACACTTGTTTGAGCTCAGAAAGTAAAGACCTAATCAAAGTGGGCATCATTTGAATGATACTTTAGGGAGATTGTTAGCCTTAATTGTTTTATTAGAAGTGATGGTCATTCACATTTAGGAACTTTGTAGCGTGTGTTAAATATCGTGATAGAATAGTCCAGACTTGTGGATTGGGCTAGCTAATTGGTTATTAGTTTTAGTTAAGCTAGCATTGTATAAGTTCATATGGTAATCCATGTCCAGAAGCATACAAGGCCATATAGGCCAAACATAGGGCATCAGCATCTTGTACTATAAATGCCTCAGTATGTCATTTGAGGGTGTTCTTCGAGAATGTTGATATTGTGTGTTTTCCTTTGAAGCAATACCACCAACATCTTATTGTTTTCATCTTCTTTCCTTTATCTCTCTAAACATACATACGAATATCATATTCAAGTCACTAAGTTCTTGATCTTTTTCTTTCTTTCTTATTCACGCGAATAAAGTGTTGGTTTAACGATGATGATACTTGATGATAGGAAAAAGAGTATTTGTGATAAGGTTGATATATCTTAGGTCTACCTCTGGTATCAATCACAGACCAAGGCGGTATGGGATAATGTCAAGATGCTTCTCTCGGGTTGAAATTAACTATGGAAGACAGAGATCACAACTCTATGGCGAATTTGAACACTTCAAGATGAAACCGGATGAGAGTGTCTATGAGTACTATGTGAGATTTCATAAGTTGGTGAATGACATGAGGAACATCGGAATGACTATGCCTAACATTCAGCTGAACTCAAAATTTGTGAACAACATGAATCGCGAATGGCACAAGTTTGTCACCGCTGTGAAGCTCACTAAAGGATTGAAGAATACAAACTATGAGCAACTCTATGCCTTCCTCCTTGAGAATGAGAGACATGCTATGTTTGAAAAATTGGTTCTTAATCAGTTCAAAACCAACCGAGGGGAGACAAGCTCGTCAAAATGACTCAAGCGCCTTCTACTCAAACATCAGAATCACAACCAAAGCCTCACAAGTCATACCCATGGGAAATGGTAATCACAAACTAATTCTGATCCTATGTTCAAACAAGTCTTGATGCACATGTGGGTAATTTCATTAATCAACTAGCTCTTATGATTAGTCAAAACATGAATTCTCTCCCACAAACCAATAACAACCTCGAAACGACATCTAACCCACACAATCAAGCTCTAGTTAAAGATGGGAGGATCGTGGTGCAACGGTTCGAAAAACGGTATGATCGGGGAAGAGGTGGAGCTGGTAGAGGTTATGTTGGTAATCAGAATCGAGGAAGGAATGGTAATCAAGGTCAAGCTAAGCCGATCAAATGTTATAATTGGTGGTGAGGACACATTGCAAGGCGCACATCTCCGTCCCGCGAGAATCTGATTACTTGGAGATAAGATGTTGCTTGTGCAAGCTCGGGATAATGGTGCGCTTTGGATGAAGAGTTGTTGTTTCTAGGCGAGGGCAATGCCAAGACCTATGATCATGAGATGTGGATGAGCGGCCTATTGAGAGATCACAATCATCGAGAATGCCTTTCAAGTCACGATTGTGATGCATACGACTCGATGTGGATGATGGACCCACACAATCTTTATGGCTAGCATTTCTCCAATGGTTTCTCCCAAGGTCTCCTCTTCACCACAAGCTGGCCCATCCAAAGACAAACTCATCTCAGAGGTACTAAAACTATACGATGATCTGATGTGCAAAGATGCATGACAAAGTACTATCAATGAAACTTTTGTATCAAATATTGAAAATATGGGTAATATCAATGTTGTCCCATATGATCAATATGTGAAACAAAGTGAAAGTGAAGTTGTACCAAGTGATGCATCTCCTGCGGTCAACAATGACTATATTTTTGATGAATACACTGCATGTGCCCTGATGATCGTAATATCTGAATTAAATGCCTATAAAGAGCGTGTTGCTATTTATGAACAACGTGCTAAATTTGAGTTGACCACTCGTGGCGAGAAATGGATGACCAAATGCGTGCAACTATTATTAGAAAAAGTAAGTTTAGAGAAGAAGTATTAAAACAAGAGTTAAATTCCTTGCAAGAAAAGCTTTCTAAAAGCGCTAAGCAAAAAAGAACTTCAAGAAAATGTGAAAATGCTTAAGCAAGAATTTAATGCTAAAGAATCAAAACTTTTGAATGATTTTTCTAATCTAAAAACTTTGAAAAACAAGCTTGAAAATAAGTTGCATACAAAACACCATTCATTTGCTCACATGATCACTAAGCATAGAGTCCTAGCGATAAGCATAGCATTCCCCTGTTGAGGAACCAAATCCAGAGGTCATTAAAAGGCTAGAAATGCTCATAAGGTTCTTTATGATGGCAAGGAAATCCTTAAACCTAGACAAACCTAGTTGCTTGAGTGCAGAGGAAGATAAGAAATCGGATGAAGTCACTAGGGAGAAGATGAACAAGAAACTAGATGATCCAAAATGTAAAGAAAAGAAAGTAATCATCACACCCCATGATTACAAAAAGGAGAATGGATTTCCTTGAACATGTTTAAGCCTCGGACATTGTTGACTCCGAACAAGTGTTTTGGAAAATGGATTTAGATAAGCGGCGAAAATATTGTTGAAACAAACCCCTCTTTGGAAAATGCCTAGAAGCGACGTGTATCCTCCTAATAAACCAATGCATCTTGTTCCTAGAACAATTGCCACTAAAAGCAAGACCTTAATTAGCCAATATGTTATACTTCAACTATTTGTTGATTTTGAGAAAACTTGCAAGAAAAGGATCACACCCACGGTATTGGAAGGAGAAAGGGGTTTTGAGCAAATGAAAGAATGTTATTTAGCTGAGGTCATGCCTTTCTTTAAACTTCTAAAAGATCACTTTGAGAGTCTTAAAAGGGATAAACCGATATTAAGGGAATGGAAAAGGAATTTGATGCAATGATAGTTGAAGTTAGTGACTATGAGCGAGCACTAAAATATAATGAGATTGAGAGGAAGAACTTGCATACACTAAATGAGAACGATTTCGAATGTTTTCAAGATGTGTTTTCCTTTGCTACAATTGTTCCATTAATGCTTCCAAATTTCATGAATTATCGGTTGAACTGAAAGTCTCCCATGATCGTGTCATTGAGCTTGAAAAACTAATTCTAACTAAAAGAAAATTGAACTGGAAGATCACGACAATTTGGTTAAACATTTTTCTAAACTGGAAGTTGAGCATTTTAATTTACAACTAAAATATCAACATCTTAAAGAAAATGTCAAAACTTCAAATATCAAGACATCCTCGGATGCTCGAGTTTGATCGCAGTTTTCAAATTAACGCGTGATGAACGATTCAAGCTCAGGTGCAACACGATCGAGAAAGTTGAAAGCCCAAATCTCTCAATTAAAGGGTCAGCGAACAATATATGACAAGCTCCCAAATTCCTCCTCCTTTAGATTCTCAGAATTCTCAAACTTTTCATCTTCAAAACTTAGTTGATGCCTTACAAAAGGAAGCGAGTTTTCTAGAAGATAATGAAAAAGTTAAACGACATTTTAAAGAGTTATATGATTCAATAAAAGTCACCGTGACCAAAACAACGAAAAATAACGTCTTTACAGGAAATTGAGAATCGAGAAGTCGGAAATGGGAAAGCGCCACTTGTTTTCAATAAGAATGTTGTCTCAAAGTCACCCTTAGGCAAATACCTTTGTGACGTTAAATATATTCCTCCTCATCTTAGGAATAATGAACATGCTTTTCATGAATCCTGTGCTCACCTTAAGGATAGTCTAGAATGTCTCCGTGAGATTGTCGAAGAGGATTTCATTAACAAACCTCTTGATAGTGAAATTAGGTTTGCTTGCCTCGAGGCCAAACGATCTCAAGAGTTGCTAGAATGTGTAATTGCAACATGTCCCAAATCCTTAACCTTAGGTGCAAAAGGCAAAGGCGATGCCTTGTTCTATGCCTAGTGCCAAGAGAAATCCGTTCTATGCCCGGTCTTAAGAAAGGAAACACTAATGTGCCTTCAAGTAGTTGATTCGGATATGTTAGT
Source organism: Chrysanthemum makinoi (assembly GCA_910596185.1). Lineage (NCBI taxonomy): Eukaryota > Viridiplantae > Streptophyta > Magnoliopsida > Asterales > Asteraceae > Chrysanthemum > Chrysanthemum makinoi. The sequence continues at coordinate 208,826,770 of OU343223.1, read as the reverse complement.
GCTAAGAAAGTGAACTTTAGTGTGCTGCAAAAAGCTCAAATCACGATCTTAGAAAGTATACACTAATGTGCCTTCTAGTACTTGATCCTTGCATCAAGTTCGGGAATGCAAAAATTAGATCAACCAACTAATGTTCCCATTCCCTCTACAGGAGTAATCAGTGACTTTAAAGCGGCGGTCAAAGTCTCAAGAATATACAAGGAATGATAGGACCTTGCAAGCTAAGAATGTGCATTGGAAGAGAGTAGAAGACCAATCTAGGAACTTTAAGCTTGAGTTGAATAAAGCGAATCGTGTTGATTCTAGTATTAGCCTTAGTCTTGTAATTAATTAGAATTCGATACTATTTGCAAACCTTGTAATGATGTCCTTGAATTACATTGCTAATCATGAATGTGGTGTGAATGCTTTGTCTAATCTTGTCAAATGCCCGATTAAAATTGTTAATGCTAATAATGCAAATAAGGCAAAAGGCAAAAGCGAAAGATTGTTAGAGCATTGGAAACCCACGGGAAGAACTTTTATAAAGATAGGTTATTATTGGATACCTTTTGGCCATAAGAATAATCGGTTTTGTTCTCAAACTGCTAAGATTATGCCCACTAGAAAATGGATGCCTCCTGGTAGAACTATTCCCTTAAGAAGTGAACATACTTTGAATAGGTCAAATCTGGACACCACATTGCATCTATTCCCAATGATTCCATTGCTTCTACTTACGATATGGATGTTTCTTTACGATGTGGGTGTTCCAATCGCATTACTAACCAGTGGAACCCATTCTTGCATGGGGATCCCAATTATCGATTATCCATTCTTGTGCGTGTTCAGCTAGGTCGTTCAAATCGATTACGTGGTACCCGGACTCAGTGTTCCAAGCATATATTTGGAGACCGGTCATGGCTCATGAACCGTGAGCAAATTCATCGGACGATTAGATTCGGTAATGATCATTTAGGTGCAATTATGGGTTATGGTGATTATGTTGTTGGTGATAGTGTTATCTCTAGAGTATACTATGTGGAAGGTCTTGGTCATAATCTGTTCTCTGTCGATGGTCGTGACTTCGATCTAGAAGTAGCCTTCAGAAAACATACTTGTTTTGTTAGAGAACTTGATGGTAAGGAACTTTTAAGAGGAACTCGTGGTTCAAATCTTTACACCATCTCTAGAGAAGATATGATGAAGTCTTCTCCAATTTGCTTCTTGTCAAAGGCTTCGAAAACAAAGTCATGGTTATGGCATCGTCGTCTCAATCACTTGAACCTCGGCACCATCAATGATCTCTCCAGAAAGGACTTAGTTGTAGGTTTACCTCGACTAAAGTATGAAAAGGATCATCTTTGTTCACATGTCAATTGGGAAAAAGCAAGAAGTATGCCCACAAACCCAAACCTACTAACTCTGTCACAGAAGTTCTTCATACAATTCATATGGATTTATGTGGACCAATGAGAGTGCAGAATATCTTTGGGAAGAAATATGTGTTAGTTATAGTTGATGATTACTCTAGATTCACAGGGTCAAGTTCTTAAGGACAAAGGATGAAACTCACGATATCATCATCAAACTCATCAAGCATTGCGGGTTCGACTTAACAAAACGTCGAGAATTATCCGGACGAACAATGGGCTGAGTTTGTTAACAAACAACTTAGTGAATTTTATGAAAGCATTGGAATCACCATCAAAGTGTTCGAACTCCTCAACGAGCGGTGTAGTTGAAAGGCAATCGAACTCTTGTAGAAGCCGCTAGAACAATCTTGATTTACTCAAAAGTTCCAATGTTTCTCACGGTGAAGCTATTGCCACGCATGCTACACACAAAATCGTTCCCGATTCACCTTGTTCATGGAAAGACACCATATGAACTTGCAACGAAAACCTAATCTCTCTTTCCATCGTGTGTTTGGAGCATTGTGCTATCCAACTAATGAGGGTCAAGACTTAGGCTTAGAGCTAAAGCAAAAATTGGAGTATTTGTAGGGTATGCACCAAACAAAAAGGGATACCGAATCTACAACAAAAGAACCGGAAACATCATGGAAACAATTCACGTTACGTTTGATGGTGACGGTCAAACGGCTCACGACAATTAGTTCGGACCCGCACTTCAAATCAGTCCATTGGTTCATCCTTGTTCCAAACTCTTCTCAAACTCCATATGTACCTCCATCGAAGATGATTTAAAAAATGTTTGATCCTATGTTTGATGAACTTTATGATCAAGTACTAATGAGGTGTTGATCCTACGAGGCTGCTCATATTCCATGAATGAAGTCAATCCTCAGCCTCAATATCTTTAAGTCAAGAAGCACCTCTCTGATCCTTGATCTCATCAACAAATCATCATTCTTCAAATGTACATCATGGAACTGTTTACGGCATCAATGATGAAGTTAATCCCTTTGCTACTCCCGAAGATTCTCCATTTGAAAACATATTTGCTCTGAATCTTCATCGAACCATCTTCTTCGAGACATCAACTCGCTACTTCAGTCCCTCAACAACTACCACATGAACACCACAGAAAATGGACTCACGATCATCCATTAGACAACATCATTGGAAATCCCTCTCCCGGTATCCACACGGACACAACTTGCAACCGATTCCTTATGGTGCTTCTTCAACTCCGTACTCTCTAAGATCGAACCAAAAGATGTTAAACCGCCATGAATGAAGATAGATGGTTCAATGCTATGCAAGATGAAATTCATGAGTTCGATCGACTAGATGTATGGGGTTAGTACACCTCGGTGTATGATTGCTCTAAAGTGGATCTTCAAAGTGAAACTTGATGAGCATGGTGATGTGTTGAAGAACAAGGCTCGATTAGTTGCTAAAGGATACCGTCGAGAGGAGGGTATAGACTTTGAAGAATCTTTTGCTCCTGTTGCTCGAATCGAGGCAATTAGAATCTTTTGGCTATCTTTGCAAGTAAGAACATGGTAGTCTATCAAATGGATGTAAAGACGGCATTCTGACGAGATCTTAAAGAAGTCTACGTCGGCCAACCTGAAGGATTTGTAAATCAAGAGCATCCTACTCACGTTTATCGTTTGAAGAAGGCCCTTTACGGTTTAAAGCAAGCTCCAAGGGCATGGTATGATACGTTGTCAAAGTTTCTTCTATCAACCGGTTTAGCAAAGGCGTTGATCCAACATTGTTCACCAGGAAGTCATTTTAATTCATGTTCAATGTTGATGATATTATTTTTGCCTCGACTGACCCAATGGAATGTGATCGTTTTCTAATGAAATGAGTTCAAAATTTCAAATGTCAATGATGGGACAAATGTCATTTTCTTGGGATTACAAATTTCACAAAGTCTCGGAGGCATTTTCATAAATCAATCTAAATATGCAATTGAGATCTTAAAGAAATTTGGATTTGATTCAAGTGACCCTGTTGACACTCCATGATTGATCGAACCAAACTAGATGAGGACCACTCGGGGATCATGATTGACCAAACAAAATATCGTAGTATGATTGGATCCACGATGTACCTCACGGCTAGTAGACCGGACATCTTGTTATTTGTTTGCATGTGTGCTAGATACCAGGCTAAGCCTACCAAAAAGCACCTTGAAGCGGTTAAGCGGTCTTTTGGTATCTCCAAGGAACCATCAATATGGGACTTTGGTACATGAAGGACACCGGTATGTCACTAACGACCTATGCAGATCTTGATCATGCGGGGTGTCAAGATACTCGTCAGTACATCCGGAGGTGCTTTCGGTTTTGGGTGATAAGCTTGTGGCGGTCTTCAAAAAGCAAATGAGTACTTCTATTTCCTCTACAGAGGCTGAATACATAGCCATGTCATCTTGTTGTGCTCAAGTCTTATGGATGAGATCTCAATTATCGGACTATGGCTTTGAATTCAACAAAATCCCTCTGTATTGTGATAATAAAAGTGCTATTGCTCTCTCATGCAACAACGTTCAACACTCAAGAGCAAAGCATATCGACATTCGACATCATTTCATCGGGGAACAAGTGGAAAAAGGTGTGGTGGAACTCTATTTTGTGAGGTGCGAATATCGGTTAGCGAGACATCTTCACCAAAGCTCTTCCAAGAGAACGTTTTGAGTTTATTCTTCCACGTCTTGGCTTGAAAAGCTTTCAACCAGAAACACTCAAACGTCTTCAGGAGGAAGACGAGGAGTAAAGGTCTATCTTCATCTATCTCTTGTATATATCTATTGGAAATCAAAATACAAAATTATAAAACCTTCAAAACCATAAAAATGAAAAATTGAAAAATCTTCAAAAAAATTGTCTTTTGTCATGTTTTTTCTCGGTTCGATAATATCTACGCTTTGATGTCATTCAAAAATGACACGGGACTTTAGATGTTGTTGAATTTAAAAAAAAATCAAAAAAAAATCAAAAATATTTTTGGGAGAAAAGAAACAATGGTTTATTGTCATTTCGGTGATAACCGGTTTTCAAAGAAAAACGAGCCATACTTTATCATGTTTTCAAAATTCCATGCTCGATTCTTTAAACATTTATCTGAAAAACTTGCTTTGAAAAATAACTATGTCTCTATTTTTGATAATCATCTGGACTTATTTGTCAAAATATCAATCTCTCAATCAACAACCTATGTCATTGATTGAGGGGAGAATGATTTCAATTAAATTAAAAAGTTATTTGGCATTCAATTGTTTTCAAAAGATATTCATGCATGTTTATCAATGGAGTTTAAAGTCTTAAAATCCGATCATTATCGGTTAAAACGCTTTCATAATCAAGTCACAATTCTCCTTAAAAGCTTTCAAAATCAATTTAAATCTATAAGAGATCACAAATCTCAAATGATTTGATAATTGTGATCGGGGAGAATGTGTGATTTAAATGGATTTAAACTGATAATTCGGTAAATGGTTTTATAAGGATGTACAAGCTCTCCTTCCCACATGTGACAAGCGATTTCAAATTTTCCATGCACATGTTGAGGGGGAGCATCTATCTTAAACCTATGATTTGAAGCGTGATAACTTATCTCAAGTCTGAGTTCCCTCTAGTATGTGCAAAACTCTTTTCAAATCTCGAGGCACATATTGAGGGAGCAAAATCATGAAAACCTCATCCTTCCCAAAATGCTTTATCTACTTGATTCGATTAGGGAAGTGATGTTGATATTTTTAGAAAATGGTAATCAAAGAAGTTAATTCTTTCTCTTGCCTCCGTGTGGAAAACTATTTCAAATACTTGATTCACATGTTGAGGGAGAGTTCTTCTTCTAAAAATATCAAAAACAATTAAGGTACAAAATGCTTTGATAAAATATCATAATATAGGATTGATTTTCAAATGGTTTTCAATTGGTTCCTATGGCGGATGAACAATACCAAAAAGACCGACCAACTTTACATTATGTATGGTGATATAAGGACGATAAGGTTAGGTATGTGTTCCCATGATCCGCCGAACCAGGAGGGATCTACCAATGGACTATCCACTAGTTAGTGTAGAGTTCTTAGGTATGATGATAAAAGGAGAAAAATGAGATATGGGAAGAGTCTTGGTGAGGCTGAGCTGAGTCTTGGAATAAACCCAACAAGGTTCTAGCTATGAAGTCTCGGTAAGCACTGAAGGGTTGAAGAATTAAAAAGAATTGAATGAGAAAAGGGTGAAAACAAATAGCCCTCCATTTATTCAACCTTAGAGGCGGCGGGTTCAATTCATATGCTAACGATGGTAACATCGGTATTGAAGACAAGACGTCATGGACCCGGTGTGCTTCGCTTCAACTTTCCAAACCACTCAAGTTCCTCTTAAAAGGACTTGTTTCATTCTCACTGAGGAACGACATTATCTATCGACTTTCTCTTAGAGATTGTTGATATTGAAGGAGAGACCCTCCCTAGTCTCGATATAGGATCCAAATATGCACAAATTGAGTCTAGTGCAACGAGATCATCAATAAATCTCATTAGGACACTTTCAATGAAGACTCTCTGTTTCACACAATGTGGAAAGAGATTATATCTTGAGTCCTACGCATTATCCTTGTGGTATTGCGAACATCGAGTGATGTGTTTACACATATTCACGTGAAGATGGAAAGCCTTCGGAGCCAACATCTAACAAGCTCTGGTAGGTGGCATGTGAGATCTATTATCTGATCAACCATGTGACAAGCGAGCGAAAACAATGAGGCGATTCAATCTTTTGAATCAATCACGGTTCAGGTTATGGATTGACGGATACCTTTGAAAAACCGGTCTTTGTGCTTTAAAACTCTTTTCATTAGCACGTCGGCCGTGTACTAATTTTTCAAATCAAAAGGTGTTTTATGATTGATAATTGATTTTCATTAAAACCTTCGTTATATTGCAAAACAATTTCTATTGAGCAATACACGATTGTTTTTCAAATCTCTTTTCATCAATCGATGGACGTAAATTATTGGTTCACTCACTCCGTGTTGTCTTCTTTGAGGCGTTCGGTTTGAGAACGGCTAGCATTTCGAAACCACTCGAGAAATTCTTGAATTATACGATCATAGCGGATGCTATGCGATCAGCGAGGAACCGTGGGCGGTGTACCTCAATTCATCGAAAGTGATCAAAGACACTTTCGTTAAACTTGCTAAGCGTGTATGCGGTACACCCGACGTTCGCGGTATCGAAATGGCGGTCAATCCATAGACGCATGCTCACTTAACACATTCATCTCAAAAGAAATCATGATTAGTGCATCAATGACTCACGATATTTCTCTCCATGCTT
>OU343223.1:208510362-208819923 GCA_910596185.1 Chrysanthemum makinoi | reverse complement strand
TTTATGTTTGTTGGTGATAGTAAGTTATCTCTAGAGTATACTATGTGGAAGGTCTTGGTCATAATCACTGGTCGGTCAATTTCGGTGACCTCGATCTAGAAGTAGCCTTCTTTAAAACATACTTGTTTTATTAGAGAACTTGATGGTAAGGAACTTTTAAGAGGAACTCGTGGTTCAAATCTTTACACCATCTCTATAGAAGATATGATGAAGTCTTCTCCATTTTGCTTGCTGTCAAAGGCTTCAAAAACAAAGTCATGGTTATGGCATCGACGTCTCAATCACTTGAACTTCGCCACCATCAATGATCTCTCCAGAAAGGACTTAGTTGTAGGTTTACCTCGACTAAAGTATGAAAAGGATCATCTTTGTTCAAGATGTCAATTGGGAAAAGCAAGAAGTATGCCCATAAACCCAAACCTACTAACTCACAGAGTTCTTCATACAATTAATATGGATTTATGTGGACCAATGAGAGTGCAGAATATCTTTGGGAAGAAATATGTGTTAGTTATAGTTGATGATTACTCTAGATTCACCTGTGTCAAGTTCTTAAGGACAAAGGATGAAACTCCTGATATCATCATCAAACTCATCAAAATGTGTTCGACTTAACAAAACCGCCGTAATTATCCGGACGACAATGGAACTGAAGTTTGTTAACAAACAACTTAGTGAATTTTATGAAAGCATTCGAATCAGCCATCAAAGAAGTGTTCCACGAACCTCAATGTAAGGTGTAGTTGAAAGACGAAATCGAACTCTTGTAGAAGCCGCTAGAACAATGCCGATTTACTCAAAAGTTCCAATGTTTCTCGGTCAGCTATTGCCACTGCATGCTACACACAAAATCGTTCCTGATTCACACTGTTCATGGAAAGACACCATATGAACTTGTCCACAACAAAAACCTAATCTCTCTTTCACCAATGTGTTTTGGAGCATTATGCTATCCAACTAATGAGGTCAAGACTTAGACGAAACTTAGAGCTGGCGAGACATTGGAGTATTTGTAGGGTATCGCCCAAACAAAAGGGATCTAGAATCTACAACAAAAGAACGAAACATCATAGAAACAATTCCGTTACGTTTGATTAGTGGCCAGGTCAAACGGCTCCACGAATTAATTGATTCACGGACCAGCTGAATGATCCAATTGGTTCATCCCTTGTTTAAACTCTTCTCAGAAACTTCCATATGTACCTCCATTCGAAGATGATTTAAGAAATTGTTTGATCCTATGTTTGATGAACTTTATGATCAGAATTATAATGAGACATTGATCCCACACAACGAGAGGCTGCTCATATTCGATTAGGTGAATGAGTCAATCCCTCAGTCTCTAATATCTTTAAGTCAAGAAGCACTCTGATCCTTCACCATCAACAAATCATCATTCTTCAAATATACATCATGGAACTATTTCTGGCATCAATGATGAAGTTAATCCCTTTGCTACTCCCGAAGATGCTCCGTTTGAAAACATATTTGCTCCGAATCTTCATCGAACCATCTTCGCGGAGACATCAACTCGCTACTTGAGTCCCTCAACAACTACCACATGAACACCTCAGAAAAATGGACTCACGATCATCCATTAGACAACATCATTGGAAATCCCTCTCGTCCGGTATCCACACGGAAACAACTTGCAACCGATGCCTTATGGTGCTTCTTCAACTCAGTACTCTCTAAGATCGAACCAAAAGATGTTAAAACCGCCATGAATGAAGATAGCGGGTTCAATGCTATGCAAGATGAAATTCATGAGTTCGATCGACTAGATGTATAGGAGTTAGTACTGCTCAGTTGTGCTATGATTATTACTCTAAAATGGATCTTCAAAGTGAAACTTGATGAGCATGGTGATGTGTTGAAGAACAAGGCTCGATTAGTTGCTAAAGGATACCGTCAAGAGGAGGGTATAGACTTTGAAGAATCTTTTGCTCCCGTGGCTCGAATCGAGGCAATTAGAATCTTTTGGCTAATGCTGCAAGTAAGAACATGGTAGTCTATCAAATGGACGTGAAGGCGGCATTCTGAACGGAAATCTTAAAGAAGTCGTCTACGTCAGCCAACCTGAAGGATTTGTAAATCAAGAGCATCCTACTCACGTTTATCGTTTGAAGAAGGCCCTTTATGGTTTAAAGCAAGCTCCAAGGGCATGGTATGATACGTTGTCAAAGTTTCTTCTATCAACGGGATTTAGCAAAGGAGCAGTTGATCCAACATTGTTCACCAGGAAGTCAAGCAAACATTTAATTCATGTTCAAATTTATGTTGATGATATTATTTTTGCCTCGACTGACCCAATGGAATGTGATCGTTTTTCTAATGAAATGAGTTCAAAATTTCAAATGTCAATGATGGGACAAATGTCATTTCCTTGGGATTACAAATTTCGCAAAGTCCCGGAGGCATTTTCATAAATCAATCTAAATATGCAACTGAGATCTTAAAGAAATTTGGATTTGATTCAAGTGACCCTGTTGACACTCCCATGATTGATCGAACCAAACTAGATGAGGACCACTTTCAGGGGATCATGATTGATCAAAAGAAATATCGTAGTATGATTGGATCCCTGATGTACCTCACAGCTAGTAGACCGGACATCTTGTTCGCTGTTTGCATGTGTGCTAGATACCAGGCTAAGCCTACTAAAAAGCACCTTGAAGCGGTTAAACGGGTTTTTCGGTATCTCCAAGGAACCATCAATATGGGTCTTTGGTACCCGAAGGACACCGGTATGTTACTAACAACCTATGCAGATGTTGATCATGCAGGGTGTCAAGATACTCGTCGAAGTACATCTGGAGGTGCTCAGTTTTTGGGTGATAAGCTTGTGAGTGGTCTTCAAGAAGCAAATGAGTACTTCTATTTCCTCTACAGATGCGGAATACATAGCCATGTCATCTTGTTGTGCTCAAGTCCTTTGGATGAGATCTCAATTATCGACTATGGCTTTGAATTCAACAAAATCCCTCTCTTGTGATAATAAAAGTGCTATTGCTCTTTCATGCAACAACGTTCAACACTCAAGAGCTAAGCATATCGACATTCGTCATCATTTCATCGGGGAACAAGTGGAAAAGGGTGTGGTGGAACTCTATTTTGTGAGGTCGAATATCGGTTAGCGCACATCTTCACCAAAGCTCTTCCAAGAGAACGTTTTGAGTTCTTACTTCCTCGACTAGGCTTGAAAAGCTTTCAACCAGAAACACTCAAACGTCTTCAGGAAGAAGACAAGGAGTAAAGGTCTATCTTCATCTATCTCTTGTATATATCTTTTCGAAAATCAAAATACAAAAATTATAAAACCTTCAAAAACCATAAAAATCTGAAAAATTCAAAAAATCTTCAAAAAAAATTGTCTTTTTGTTATGCTTTTTCTCGGTTCGACAATATCTACGGTCTTTGAGATGTCATTCAAAGAATGACACGGGACTTTAGATGTTGTTCGAATGTTAAAAAAATCAAAAAAAAATCAAAAATATTTTTTGGGAGAAAGAGAAACAATGGTTTATTGTCATTTCAGCATAACGCTTTTTCAAAGAAAGAACAGAGCCATACTTTATCATGTTTTCAAAATTCCATGCTCGGATTCTTTAAACATTTATCTGCTGAAAACTAACTGCTTTGAAAAATAACTTCAATCTCTATTTTTGATAACCATCTGGACTTATTTGTCAAAATATCAATCTCTCAATCAACAACCTATGTCATTGATTGAGGGAGAATGATTTCAATTAAATTAAAAAGTTATTTGGCATTCTATTGTTTTCAAAAGATATTCAGGCATGTTTTATAAATGGAGTTTAAAGTCTTAAAATCCGATCATTATCAGCTAAAACGCTTTCATAATCAAGTCACAATTCTCCTTAAAAGCTTTCAAAATCAATTTAAATCTATAAGAGATCACAAATCTCAAATGATTTGATAATTGTGATCGGGGAGAATGTGTGATTTAAATTGGATTTAAACTGATAATTCGGTAAATGGTTTTATAAGGATGTACAAGCTCCTTCCGCATGTGACAAACGATTTCAAATTTTCCATGCACATGTTGAAGGGGAGCATCTATCTTAAACCTATGATTTGAAACGTGATAACTTATCTCAAGGTGCAGGTTCCCTCTAGTATGTGCAAAACTCTTTTCAAATCTTGAGGCACATATTGAGGGGGAGCAAAATCATGAAAACCTCATCCTTCCCCAAAATGCTTTATCTACTTGATTCGATTAGGGAAGTGATGTTGATATTTTTAGAAAATGGTAATCAAAGAAGTTAATTCTTTCTCTTGCCTCCGTGTGGAAAACTATTTCTAATACTTGATTCACATGTTGAGGGGGAGTTCTTCTTCTAAAAATATCAAAAACAATTCAGGTACAAAATGCTTTGATAAAATATCATAAGTATCGGGATTGATTTTCAAATGGTTTTCAATTGGTTCCTATGGCGGATGAACAATACCAAAAAGACCGACCAACTTTACATTATGTATGGTGATATAAGGTCGATAAGGTTAGGTATGTGTTCCCATGATCCGCTAGAACCGGAGGGATCTACCAAGGGACTATCCACTAGTTAGTGTAGAGTTCTTAGGTATGATGATAAAAGGAGAAAAATGAGATATGGGAAGAGTGCGGACTGGTGAGCTAGTCTTGGAATAAACCCAACTAGGTTCTAGCTATGAAGTCTCGGTAAGCACTGAAGGGGTTGAAGAATTAAAAAGAATTGAATGAGAAAAGGGTGAAAACAAATAGCCCTCCATTTATTCAACCTTAGAAACCGGGTTCAATTCATATGCTCTTGATGGTAACATCGGTATTGAAGACAAGCGTCATGGACCCAGGTGGCGCACTTCACTTCAAACTTCCCAAACCACTCAAGTTCCTCTTAAAAGGACTTGTTTCATTCTCACGGGGAACCGACATTATCTATCAACTTTCTCTTAGAGATTGTTGATATTGAAGGAGGAGACCCTCTCCTTAGTCTCCGATATAGGATCCAAATATGCACAAATTGAGTCTAGTGCCACGAGATCATCAATAAATCTCATTAGGACACTTTCAATGAAGACTCTCTGTTTCACACAATGTGGAAAGAGATTATATCTTGAGTCCTACGCATTATCCTTGTGGTATTGCGAGAACATCTGAGTGATGTGTTTACATATTCACTGTGAAGATGGAAAGCCTTCGGGAGCCAACATCTAACAAGCTCCTGGTAGGTGGCATGTGAGATCTATTATACAGATCAACCATGTGACAAGCTGACAGAAACAATGGGGCGATTCAATCTTTTGAATCAATCTGGTTCAGGTTATGGATTGACGGATACCTTTGAAAAACCGGTCTTTGTGCTTTAAAACTCTTTTCATTAGCGCGTCGACCGTGTACTAATTTTCAAATCAAAAGGTGTTTTATGATTGATAATTGATTTTCATTAAAACCTTCGTTATATTGCAAAAACAATTTCTATTGAGCAATACACGATTGTTTTCAAATCTCTTTTCATCAATCGGTGGATGTAAATTATTTGGTTCACTCACTCCGTGTTGTCTTCTTTGAGACGTTCGGTTTGAGAACGACTAGAAGCAGCTTGCGAGAAACCACTCGTCAAGGAAATTCTTGAATTATACTGATCACTGCGTACTTATGTACGATCAACGGGAGAACCATGGGCGTGTACCTCAATTCATCGAAAGTGATCAAAGACACTTTCGTGCGCTTTATTGCTAACTTCGTCTTATGCGGTACACCCGACGTTGCAGTGATCGAATGAAGCGGTCAATACATAGCCGCATGCTCACCTAACACATTCATCTCAAAAGAAATCATGATTAGTGCATCAATGACTCTGATATTTTCTCTCCATGCTTCTGCTACGCTGTAACACCCCCAAATTTGTTTAGCGGAAGCATACGTGTTATTCGGGAGCGTTACGGAATTGGTGAATCATAACACAAGTAATAAAGAACGGAATACATACTCCGTTTGATTTTATAAATTAGTTTTAAAACGCTGTCTTACAACATAATTTAAATAAATGGGTACATCCCATTAGATATAGTGGTCCCAATTAAAAACATCATTTTTGTGTAAAAACACTTCTTTAATACTACTACGACCATACATCCGCTTCTTGCCTTCATGAACAAATCTTAAACACACGAGAAAATATGCTAAAAGGGTCAACTAAAATTTGGTGAGTTCATAGGTTTAAATTAAAATAGTAAGCTTGGACAATAAGCAAAGGCATATAATCATTACAACGAATATAATGATATATGGATGAAAGTCTATTACGTTAGCTCTAAGTTCATGCAACCGATACTACGACGTTTCGTATGCTAAAAGATGTCATACAATATGGGGACCATAGCAAGTGTTTTGTCCCTCAACACTTGATTCCGACATGGTATACGTTTCGCCTTGACCTAAGTATGGCCAACCGAACGGAGGAGTCACCCTCAATAGATCTATTTATAACATTCGCGTTTCCCAATGGGGAATTGACGGTTCATGATAAAGGGCATTCTCTAGGGACATAAGGGCTTAGGCTAAACCACGTAATAGTAATCATGTAATAGTTTTGATCCATAAAATGTTTTGCATATTTCTCACCCCAAAATGTATAAAACAATTTATCAAGTAAAAGTGGGGCTATGAAACTCACCTTAGTAAAAGTGCAATCCGAAATGTGGGATTAGTGATTGTTGTGAAACGGCACCGACACGCGACCTAGATAAGGAGGGCAATATTTAGTTCATCGTTTTAAGTATCACTTACTTAATTAATTCAATTGATTTTTTTTATAATTGAAATAAAACTAAACTTTTATTTGTAAAATGATTTTTACTAGTAAGTATACGAAGTATATATACTTTTCATGTTGACATAGTACGGTTTTAAAATCCAAAGTTCGATTTAAAACAAATAATTGAAACGTTTAGTAGTAGTAGTATATAAATGTATATATATACTTATTTAAGTTGTCACAAAATGGTGTTGTCAAAATTATAATTTGTTTTCTAATTGTATTTAGGGAAAATGTTCAAGTTAAATTTGAAGTCATCAATTTTTAATGGACTAGAAAATAATATAGTGGTGTCTTATTTATTTAACAAACTTGTTCCTTATATATATATTTTTGATAGAACGTTCACTTGACATACATTCGTTTACACCTTGTCGTTAAATCCGTTATGTGAACCTTATTATATGACTCATATTTTTCTTTAGACACTTGGTTCATTGTTTGTATGCCTCTACTCTTGTTTTACTCGACAATATAAGTGTACATATCCAAGGTCGATATCCCCAAATATGTGACAAATGAGTTTAGCTTCGTAGTTTATTCCGGTATACTTGACGCGTTTCATTTACTTAAACCAACATTCAAAACCACAGGTGGGCTGTGGCCCAGCGACTTGGGTACACGAATGGGGCTTGGCCCAAAAGGAGTTCAAGTAATCCTTGAGGTAGAATGGGTTGTGGCCCATCAGCTTTTGTTAGCAGTTTTTGCTACCAAACTAGTCAAAGAGTACACTTGCATTTGACTTGTGCGATGATTAACGCAGGAAGAGGAAAAAGAAAATGTAGTCAAGGTATAATTGAGAAGTAGAGAGTTTGAGTCAAACTGCCATCATCTCGGAGTTACAATCGGGTCACGACTAATGTGCTCAAACACATCTTGGCTACCCGTCTTGACTATAACATCACGAATGAGGATTTGGCCAACAAAAGAAGGACATAAAGCTAGTTTCTCAACAAGATGAACACCTAACTAAACCAAGATATCAAAATTTTTGTGAAACTAAAGTTTCTAGTTACATGCTTGACTGATGGTGTCATGGGTCTCGAAATGGGTTCACTTTCGAGCTGAACAACTTAACAACAAGGATAACGATAAGTATATGACCAAGTGTCACAAGATAAGCTTGTTACAAGGTGCCTGACTTACTAAGCCAAGTGCCACTTTCAAGATCAAATTTCCAGTTTTTAAGACCATGTTTACTAGTAGACTTTACAAATGAAAAATTTTCAAACTCTTTGGTTCCGGCTTCTCGACAGAAACAGTTTTCAAACAAGACATCCAAACCTCCACTATAGCATTGACAAACTTGATTATACATGGCATAAATTTTACAAGGTGAAGTTAAGACAAAGGCTCATAAGCCGAGTATGATGGTGATGGGGTCGAGACCAACTTAACGCGATAGAGTTAGGAAATGGCAAGACTATACCATGGTTGAGTACTACTCAACCCGGTTCCTACCTCGACAGTAAACCAAACCCACTTAATACCAATGACTTACTTAGATTCCGGTGTGACATAGTTGCTTATCAAAAACATAAGTATTATCACGTCGAGATTACTTAGTTACATAGTCAAGTTACCAAGTTCCTTTAAGACTTAACTCTCATTTTTCTTGGCTTGTTGACCTCGACAGAAAACTACTTTCACAAGAGAGTGACCAAATCAAATTTTCAAAGTGACAAGTTTATTCTCATATTGCAAAGTTGCACATCCATAACTTACAAACTCAAATAGAAACAAGACATCACAAATTAACACTTCATTACCAATGTTTATATTACAACGAAACTATGAGAAAGAGAAAGACCATGAACCTTGTCAAGAGCGAGATGTGAATATGTTGATGAAAGCCAAGTCGAGGGACCCCACACAAATCAAACCCGTAAACCGATTCCGAGCAAACCCAACAACTTCTTGATAACCTTGAGAATATTACTCTTGTGGTGTGTTTGAGTTTTGATTTGTGGGTGTCTTTGGTCTCTCAAGTTACTTAAGAAGAGGTTAAGAGAGGAGCCTTTGACCACCTCTTTTCATCTTGAAGTTTTGTTTGAAGCCAAAAATGGCTTACTTCCAAGACCCACGAATCTTTGGGTATAGGAGATAGAGTGGTGAAAGGATTTTACTTCTCTCTTGTGATTTACTTTGATCCTCCTTGGATTCCTTTGAAGATAGTGGCACATCTATGGAGATTTGGGAAGCAATGTTTTACATGGATTTGGGTATGAGAGAGATGAATAGGTTGGATGAAGGTGTTGGTTTATCTCCTTTTAGCAAGATTCGGCCTAGGTGGGATAGTAAGGTTAGGGGAGGAAGAAGAATATCTTGAAAATCTCTTCCCCTGGTTTTGTGTTTGGTTTTGTCGTGAGTGAGAGGAGAGGACAAAGGAGTGATCTTCACAAATTTTTATAAGTGTTTTTCTTTTTATAACATTTGTATAAGTATATATGTATTATGGTGTTACTTGTAAAATACACATATATACCTTATATTTTGGCCTCAATTGTATTTGAGTTTCATACAAGTTATTGTTTAAGCGATAGTATGTTCATTATTTTTGTGTCCCGTGAAATTGTATTGTGACCAAAGTATCATTGTTTGACAACTTTTTATCCGTGGTATTTTATTGTTACGTGTCTGAAATATTTTATCCTTGTAATATTCCAAGTCGCTGACATTTGTTAATTGTTTTAGCGAGTCCTTATCATAGTGTCGGTACGCGTGCCGTGTCGGTCACTGGGGAAAACGAGATACCCTCTCGTCTTATAATTTAAATCATAAGACAAAATAAAAGTATTCATAAAATGATATGAATGCAAAAGTGATGCAGTTACCTACTGTAGGCGAGTTAACTACTCAAATGATCAGGCAAAGCTTGTGTATGCTTAATGACTTAGACTTAGTAGTAATAAATTACTAATCATCAGTTAAATTTTAGTGAAAATTTACCGTGTGTCACATCCTCCCCGTCTTGGAAGAGAAAACCGTCCTCGGTTTTCAGTTAGGATTACTTGGTGAAGTAGAGAAAAGGTGTGGGTATTTGCGCTTGAATTGATCTTCACGCTCCCACGTGTATTCTGGACCTCTTTGAGAGTTCCAACGGACTTTGACAATCGGGATGCGGCTTTGCTTAAGCCGTTTGATTTCTCTATCCATAATTTCGATGGGTTCCTCGACAAAATTCAATCTTTCGTCAACTTGGATTTCTTCCAAAGGAATAGCAAGAGTTTCGTCGGAAAGACATTTCTTTAAGTTGCACACGTGAAACACGTCGTGCACAGAGCTGAGTTCTTGTGGTAATTCAAGGCGGTACGCTACCGGTCCGATTCTAGCAAGAATTTTGAAAGGTCCAATATAACGAGGATTTAACTTTCCACGTTTCCCGAAACGAATTACGCCCTTCCATGGCGCAACTTTGAGCATAACTTTATCTCCCACTTGGAACTCAAGTGGTTTCCTCCTTTTATCCGCGTAACTCTTTTGGCGGTCACGAGCTGCTTGTAGTCGGCTTTTGATTTGTACAATCTTCTCAGTAGTTTCTTGGATTAACTCCGGACCAGTAAGTTGACTTTCTCCCACTTCGGCCCAGCACACGGGTGATCTACATTTCCGACCATAGAGTGCTTCATATGGTGCGGCTTTGATACTTGTGTGATAGCTGTTATTGTAGGAAAACTCGGCTAATGGCAAGTGCTTATCCCAGCCATTTCCAAAGTCTATCACACATGCTCTTAGCATATCCTCCAGGTGTTTGGATTGTTCTCTCTCTTTGTCCATCCGTCTGAGGATGGTAAGCGGTGCTCATGTCGAGGTTAGACCCTAAAGCATCTTGAAGTGATTTCCGGAAGTTTGAGGTGAAACGGCTATCTCATGCGAAATGATGGAAATTGGTACACCATGGCGTGCGATGATTTCCTTCAGGTATAGTTTTGCAAGTTTTTCCATTCCGTCACTTTCTTTCATCGGTAGAAAATGTGCTGACTTGGTGAGACGGTCAACTATTACCCAAATAGTATCGTAGCCTTTAGAGGTTTTAGGTAACTTAGTGATAAAGTCCATTGTTATACGTTCCCATTTCCACTCGGGGATTTCGGGCTGTACTTGTAGGCCTGACGGTCTCTGATGTTCAGCTTTAACTTTTGAACAAGTTAAACACCGGCTGACATATGTTGCAATGTCGGCTTTCATGTTAGGCCACCAGTACAATTTCTTCAAATCAAGGTACATTTTGTCGGATCCTGGGTGGATGGAGTATTTAGACTTGTGGGATTCATGCATAATGATGTCGCGAATTCCTCCGTAGAGTGGTATCCAACTTCGCTCTTTGAAACACAAAGTTCCGTCCGACCTTTTTACGAATCCATTTTCACTTTCTGGCATTCCGTAAAGGTTCTCATTCGGACGATTTTCCTCTTTGAGTGCTTCCAATTGAGCCTCAAGAATCTTGGTTGGAAGAGGTGAACTAATTGTCATACCCAAGGATCTGACTCTAAGAGGTTTTGGTCGCTCTTTCCTACTGAGAGCATCAGCTACTACATTCGCTTTACCCGGATGGTAACGAATCTCACAGTCATAATCACTGAGTAATTCCAACCATCGGCGCTGTCTCATGTTCAGTTCTTTTTTATCCAAAATGTGTTGTAGACTTTTGTAATCGGTGTATACGACACACTTTGTGCCATACAAGTAGTGTCTCCAAATTCTGAGTGCGAACACAACTGATCCTAATTCCAAATCGTGTGTCGTGTAGTTCTTCTCATGAGTCTTCAATTGGCGAGAGCCGTATGCTATCACCTTCTCTCTTTGCATTATACTTTGCTCGAGCCCCTTATGTGAAGTGTCGCAATAAACAACAAAGTCTTCACTACCTTCAGGTAAGGCCAAAACAGGTGCACTACACAACTTTTCTTTAAGGAGTTGAAAAGCTTCTTCTTCTTTTCTCCCCAGTCAAACTTGGCATTTTTCTGGGTTAGCTTGGTTAAAGATTTGGCAATCTTTGAGAAACCCTCAATAAATCTTCTGTAGTACCCAGCGAGTCCTAAAAATTGGCGTATTTCAGTAGGAGTTGTGGGTGTCGCCCAATCCTTTATTGACTCGATCTTATCGGGGTCTACATGTATGCCCTGACTGTCGATGACATGACCTAAGAATTGCACAGTGGGTATCCAAAACTCACACTTCGAGAATTTCGCATACAGTTCTTCCTTCTTCAACAATTCCAAGATCAATCTAAGATGCTCTTCGTGTTCTTTCACACTCTTGGAATATATTAGGATATCGTCGATGAATACGATCACAAATTTATCCAAGTAGGGTTTACACACTCGGTTCATGAGGTCCATGAACACAGCTGGCGCGTTGGTTAACCCAAAAGGCATGACTTGGAACTCGTAATGCCCATAACGAGTTCTGAAGGCGGTTTTGGGAATATCTTCTTCCCGAACCCTTAGTTGATGGTATCCGGACCTTAAGTCGATTTTTGAATAAACACTCGAACCTTGCAGTTGATCGAATAAGTCATCGATTCTCGGTAGTGGATAACGGTTCTTAATGGTTAGTTTATTCAACTCACGATAGTCGATGCACATACTGAAGGTTCCGTCTTTCTTCTTGACGAATAGGACTGGTGCTCCCCAGGGTGATGAGCTTGGTCTAATGAATCCTTTTTCCGCAAGTTCCGACAACTGGTTTGATAACTCCTGAAGTTCCGTTGGAGCTAACCGATAAGGTGCTCTTGCCACTGGTGCGGCACCAGGCACTAAATCGATCTGAAATTCAACTGTCGGATCGGCGGAGTCCTGGCAAGTCTTCGGGAAAGACTTCGGGAATTCTTTTACTATCGGCACGTCCTCGGACTTTTTCTTCCCCTTCTTTTCCGTCCTTTCCGGTGACTTGTGCTAGGAAGATATGACATCCTTCCTCGATACACCTTAACACCTTGGTACAGGAAATGACATGCGGTCTCGCGTTTCTTCGTCACTTCGTCTCCTTCTATTGTTAGGACTTCATCTCCATAGGGTATTCGAACGAGTTTCTCGTCGCAAATGATGGCAGCATGATATTTTGCTAACCAATCCATTCCGACAATAACATCGAAACTACCCAATGCTACTGGTATCAAATCGATATTGAATGGGTGGTTTAACAGGTTAAGGGTGCAACCTCTTATGATGGTGTCTACCCTTTCTATGTTACCGTTAGCTAGTTCCACGTTGTATGCATTTCCTAATGCGGTTGGGGCAATATCGAGTAGTGGACTAAATGTATTAGAAACAAAACTCCTATCGGCCCCCGTATCAAACAATATGGATGCATAACGGTTATTTATAAGGAACGTACCCGTCACAACATTCGGGTCTTCCTGAGCTTCCACTTTGGTTACAGCATAGACTCTCCCACGAGCTCCTTCTCCATTTCCCTGATTACTCGTTTGTCCAACATTTCCCTGAATCCTGCCATTCCCATGGCTTCCTGGATTTCCTCGGTTTCCTTGATTTCCTTCACGGCCTTGGTTTCTGGTCTTTCGGCATTCATTTTTATAATGCCCTTTTTCACCACAACCAAAGCAAGTTACATTAGTCTTCGGGTCCTGAGCTGGAGCTGTTTGAACTGTCGCCAATGATTTGGACCTGCAGTTCCTGGTTAAGTGTCCGATTTTCTGACAATTACGCACTTGACGGTACACCCCTTGTGATGCAGTGTGCATCGATTACACAATGGTGCGGTCCACGAGTACGGTTTTCTTCCCCCAACATTCACTGCATAAGCTCTAGCAACATTTTGCCTCTTGTTTTGATTGTTGCGGTTGTTCCTATTGTTGTTGCCACGGTATTCATAGTTGTTGTAACCACGAGAATGGTCATCCCATTTCGTCTTATTGTCAACCACTTTGTCCATGGAATCCTCAATCACTTGGTCCATGAGTTTGTTGGCTACTTCAATGGTTTCATGAAGATCAACAGCCTTAGAAGTGGTTACATTGCCCTTGATAGGTTGGGGCAATCCTCCGATGTATCTCTCCAACAATCGGGTCTCAGTGGGAACCATTTCAGGACACAATAAGGCTAGCTCTTGAAATCGCTGATTATAGGCAGCCATATTGGTGCCTTGAACCTTGAGGTTCCAAAACTCATGTTCGAGCTTCTTGATCTCATTACGAGGACAGTACTTTCGAAGTACCATTTCCTTAAAGCTTTCCCATGGCATGGCATAGGAAACATCGATACTAGCGGATTTCAGAAAATTGTTCCACCAGGTCAAAGCAGCATCCGTGAAAGTGAATGATGCATACTTAACCTTAGAATCTTCTTCACAATTGCAGATTCGGAACACAGTCTCGAGCTTTTCGATCCATCTAGTCGGACCGACAGCTCCTTCGGTTCCACTAAAGCTTCCCATCATGGTTTTACGAAAGTCTTGATAAGTACAAGTGCGGTTGTGAGTGGGTGGTCTTGAAGTTCCAGCATTAGTAGACGAGTGGTTTCTGCAGCTAAAGCGGCGTTTATCCGCTCATTGACTAGTTGGTCGATCATGGCTTGATTCATGATAGGTTGGATTGGAGTAGCCCTAGCAGGAGTAGTGGCTTCGCATGATCGGGTGTGACTCTGTTTGGAATAGCAGCATTTGCAGCTTGGTTGCGAGTGACTCTCGCTGGGATTGGAGCATTGGAGGCTCCACCAGGGTTGGTACGTTTTGATCTTCGTTTTGGCGGCATTTCTGCAGTAAGAAAGGTGATAAGATATATGACCTTTTAGACAAGGTAAGTGCCACGTAATAGTGTGGTTATAGTAGATAGATCATATGAGCAATCTATAAAAGTAAAGATAATTGGATAGGAAAATGAGTTTGACATAGATGGAATTTCGGTTACAAGGTTCCTACGGTACATGATGAAATACTAGCTGGAGTACAACCGAAATACAACGGAATACAATGGAAATACAATGGAATACAATGGAATTACAATGGAAATACGAGAATAATAGCTAACACTAACTGTTATAGCTCAGTTTAGTGTAATACATCATGCAATGGAATCTAAGGATGTCCACGCTCGGTACGAAGTCGCTCAATGGTAGCAATCAGCTCTCGCTGTGTATCCTCCAAACTCGCGATACGTCTCATCTGCGATGCTAACATAGACTCTAAACCAGTAGTCCTCTGCCATCCCTCTCGACAAGGTATCTCTAGCAATCCACTGGGCGCTCTCTAGCTCTCTAGTCGTCCCGTATCTGAGCGACCTCTACCCAAGGCTCGTACTCTCTGTCCAACTCTCGGCGTCCTCAACCTCGAGTCTCAACCCTAAAACCCGTCGCATCCTCTCGTGTCTCTCGAGTCCCATGCTCTCAAACAACACATCAATAACTCGGTCTAAACCCTCAACACGCTGCTCGCAAGCTTGCAAGCGTGTCGGATCGATCCTCTAGGCGATCGGAATGGACTCCTAGCGAGTCTCACGAGAGTCCAACTGGATAAATATCCACTCAATGAGGGTCGGATCACCATCTGGAGATCCTGATAGGTCCGCTCGGTCGTGTCTCAACTGGTGCAGCTTCCTCAATGGTCTCAAGCTGTCTAGTGGCGCGCTCAAGGCGCTCCATGTCTGCTGCAGATGGTACAAACGAAGGTGATGACGGTTGTAGCTCGGACTAGTGACAAGTGGTACTGAACTGATCAAGCAATCAATATCTCTCCAATCAACCTCACTACTCTCCTCTGTGTGGAGAAAAGCGGCTCTCTGCCGTAATCCAAATGGTGCATCAATATCCATGTCATCGCTCAATCTCGAGCCATCCGGAGCTCTGTCCTAGCTCCTGTATGCTCTGGACAATCTCCAGACCCTGTGTACTCACATCTGCTGCTATGCTAACATAGCCGGGACACTCTCGGTCGGTATAGGCTCACGGTAGTTCTTCCTCGGGATCCTCTTCGGATCTTCTTCCGGATCTTCCTCGAGTAAGAATCAGTAGATCTCCGAGTCTCTGATGAGGTGGTGACTCGGGGTGATGGTGTCAGTGACTCTGAAGTAGTAGAAGGACCCATGTAGGCAACGCGGGTCATCCGAGAAGCTAGTGCAGGCACATATGAATACCGCTCTCGATATCCGGGTACTCTCACAATCATACGGGGTTTTGCTGCGCGTCAACAGAGTGATGGAGTGGTGGTGAGGGTAGGTATAGGTGGAGTAGGTGCAATAGTGGCTGGATGCTAGTGTGGCCTGCACGTATGGATCAGTGGCTAAGTGTGCAAGCTGGCGGATGGTCGGTGAGTGAGCTAGTAGGATGTCCTCCTGAACATCGTGAGGGAAGGCTGGGAAGGCATAGTCTGTGACAAGACGGTGCATATGTGTAAGTATGTGGAAAAATATGCTCATGATGGATATGAAATAGTGCATAAGTAAATAGGAAATAAAACATGTAATCCTATTAAATGAACTTTAAATAAAATGGCAAGTAAGGCAAGCGGTAATCGGCGGTCGTAGTATGATGTTTTTGGTGAAAAGTAGTTATAGTTTAGGGTTTATATGTACCTAGTTCTCTACAACTTAGGCTCTGATGCCAATCTGTAACACCCCAAAATTTGTTTAGCGGAAGCATACGTGTTATTCGGGAGCGTTACGGAATTGGTGAATCATAACACAAGTAATAAAGAACGGAATACATACTCCGTTTGATTTTATAAATTAGTTTTAAAACGCTGTCTTACAACATAATTTAAATAAATGGGTACATCCCATTAGATATAGTGGTCCCAATTAAAAACATCATTTTTGTGTAAAAACACTTCTTTAATACTACTACGACCATACATTCGCTTCTTGCCTTGCCTTCATGAACAAATCTTAAACACCTGAGAAAATATGCTAAAAGGGTCAGCTAAAAGCTGGTGAGTTCATAGGTTTAAATTAAAATAGTAAGCTTGGACCATAAGCAAAGGCATATAATCATTACAACGAATATAATGATATATGGATGAAAGTCTATTACGTTAGCTCTAAGTTCATGCAACCGATACTATGACAGTTTTTGTATGCTAAAAGATGTCATACAATATAAGGGCCCATAGCAAGTGTTTTGTCCCTCAACACTTGATTCCGACATGGTATACGTTTCGCCTTGACCTAAGTATGGCCAACCGAACGGATGAGTCACCCTCAATAGATCTATTTATAACATTCGCGTTTCCCAATGGGGAATTGACGGTTCATGATAAAGGGCATTCTCTAGGGACATAAGGGCTTAGGCTAAACCACGTAATAGTAATCATGTAATAGTTTTGATCCATAAAATATTTTGCATATTTCTCACCCCAAAATGTATAAAACAATTTATCAAGTAAAAGTGGGGCTATGAAACTCACCTTAGTAAAAGTGCAATCCGAAATGTGGGATTAGTGATTGTTGTGAAACGGCACCGACACGCGACCTAGATAAGGAGGGCAATATTTAGTTCATCGTTTTAAGTATCACTTACTTAATTAATTCAATTGATTTTTTTTATAATTGAAATAAAACTAAACTTTTATTTGTAAAATGATTTTTACTAGTAAGTATACGAAGTATATATACTTTTCATGTTGACATAGTACGGTTTTAAAATCCAAAGTTTGATTTAAAACAAATAATTGAAACGTTCCGTTAGTAAGTATATAAATGTATATATATACTTATTTAAGTTGTCACAAAATGGTGTTGTCAAAATTATAATTTGTTTTCTAATTGTATTTAGGGAAAATGTTCAAGTTAAATTTGAAGTCATCAATTTTTAATGGACTAGAAAATAATATAGTGGTGTCTTATTTATTTAACAAACTTGTTCCTTATATATATATTTTTGATAGAACGTTCACTTGACATACATTCGTTTACACATTGTCGTTAAATCCGTTATGTGAACCTTATTATATGACTCATATTTTTCTTTAGACACTTGGTTCATTGTTTGTATGCCTCTACTCTTGTTTTACTCGACAATATAAGTGTACATATCCAAGGTCGATATCCCTAAATATGTGACAAATGAGTTTAGCTTTGTAGTTTATTCCGGTATACTTGACGCGTTTTCATTTACTTAAACCAACATTCAAAACCACGGGTGGGGTGCCCACGACTTGGGTACACGAATGGGGCTTGGCCCAAAAGGAGTTCAAGTAATCCTTGAGGTAGAATGGGTTGTGGCCCATCAGCTTTAGTTAGCAGTTTTTGCTACCAAACTAGTCAAAGAGTACACTTGCATTTGACTTGTGGGATGATTAACGCAGGAAGAGGAAAAAGAAAATGTAGTCAAGGTATAATTGAGAAGTAGAGAGTTTGAGTCAAACTGCCATCATCTCGGAGTTACAATCGGGTCACGACTAATGTGCTCAAACACATCTTGGCTACCCGTCTTGACTATAACATCACGAATGAGGATTTGGCCAATAAAAGAAGGACATAAAGCTAGTTTCTCAACAAGATGAACACCTAACTAAACCAAGATATCAAAATTTTTGTGAAACTAAAGTTTCTAGTTACATGCTTGACTGATGGTGTCATGGGTCTCGAAATGGGTTCACTTTCGAGCTGAACAACTTAACAACAAGGATAACGATAAGTATATGACCAAGTGTCACAAGATAAGCTTGTTACAAGGTGCCTAACTTACTAAGCCAAGTGCCACTTTCAAGATCAAATTTCCAGTTTTTAAGACCATGTTTACTAGTAGACTTTACAAATGAAAAATTTTCAAACTCTTTGGTTCCGGCTTCTCGACAGAAACAGTTTTCAAACAAGACATCCAAACCTCCACTATAGCATTGACAAACTTGATTATACATGGCATAAATTTTACAAGGTGAAGTTAAGACAAAGGCTCATAAGCCGAGTATGATGGTGATGGGGTCGAGACCAACTTAACGCGATAGAGTTAGGAAATGGCAAGACTATACCATGGTTGAGTACTACTCAACCCGGTTCCTACTCGACGATAAACCAAACCCACTTAATACCAATGACTTACTTAGATTCCTGTGTGACATAGTTGCTTATCAAAAACATAAGTATTATCACGTCGAGATTACTTAGTTACATAGTCAAGTTACCAAGTTCCTTTAAGACTTAACTCTCATTTTTCTTGGCTTGTTGACCTCGACAGAAAACTACTTTCACAAGAGAGTGACCAAATCAAATTTTCAAAGTGACAAGTTTATTCTCATATTGCAAAGTTGCACATCCATAACTTACAAACTCAAATAGAAACAAGACATCACAAATTAACACTTCATTACCAATGTTTATATTACAACGAAACTATGAGAAAGAGAAAGACCATGAACCTTGTCAAGAGCGAGATGTGAATATGTTGATGAAAGCCAAGTCGAGGGACCCCACACAAATCAAACCCGTAAACCGATTCCGAGCAAACCCAACAACTTCTTGATAACCTTGAGAATATTACTCTTGTGGTGTGTTTGAGTTTTGATTTGTGGGTGTCTTTGGTCTCTCAAGTTACTTAAGAAGAGGTTAAGAGAGGAGCCTTTGACCACCTCTTTTCATCTTGAAGTTTTGTTTGAAGCCAAAAATGGCTTACTTCCAAGACCCACGAATCTTTGGGTATAGGAGATAGAGTGGTGAAAGGATTTTACTTCTCTCTTGTGATTTACTTTGATCCTCTTTGGATTCCTTTGAAGATAGTGGCGCATCTATGGAGATTTGGGAAGCAATGTTTTACATGGATTTGGGTATGAGAGAGATGAATAGGTTGGATGAAGGTGTTGGTTTATCTCCTTTTAGCAAGATTCGGCCTAGGTGGGATAGTAAGGTTAGGGGAGGAAGAAGAATATCTTGAAAATCTCTTCCCCTGGTTTTGTGTTTGGTTTTGTCGTGAGTGAGAGGAGAGGACAAAGGAGTGATCTTCACAAATTTTTATAAGTGTTTTTCTTTTTATAACATTTGTATAAGTATATATGTATTATGGTGTTACTTGTAAAATACACATATATACCTTATATTTTGGCCTCAATTGTATTTGAGTTTCATACAAGTTATTGTTTAAGCGATAGTATGTTCATTATTTTTGTGTCCCGTGAAATTGTATTGTGACCAAAGTATCATTGTTTGACAACTTTTTATCCGTGGTATTTTATTGTTACGTGTCTGAAATATTTTATCCTTGTAATATTCCAAGTCGCTGACATTTGTTAATTGTTTTAGCGAGTCCTTATCATAGTGTCGGTACGCGTGCCGTGTCGGTCACTGGGGAAAACGAGATACCCTCTCGTCTTATAATTTAAATCATAAGACAAAATAAAAGTATTCATAAAATGATATGAATGCAAAAGTGATGCAGTTACCTACTGTAGGCGAGTTAACTACTCAAATGATCAGTCAAAGCTTGTGTATGCTTAATGACTTAGACTTAGTAGTAATAAATTACTAATCATCAGTTAAATTTTAGTGAAAATTTACCGTGTGTCACATACGCTGCTGCCAATATCATGAATCAACTAAAGCTTCCGCTACTCTGATGAGAAGATATCATGATCCAGAATGTGAGCATGTCGGTCCGAAAGTCACATCATCACATAATACCAACACCACAATGGATGTATCAGAGATTTTCTATTTGCTGATGATCTCAAAAGCTGGCCCAACATTATTATCACGTGGATCAGTAAAAGACCTCCACTTGGATTAACCAAATATGCAAAGAGTTGTATCAATGACTACGAGCTTCGGAGCAAAGTACTACATCAAGAATGCAAGATCAATTGTTAATGTAATATCTGATTGTATTCAATGTCATTTTAGTATATGGTTGAGGTGACCTCCCTTAGGGGGAGATTGTTTGGAATTAGAAATTCGAGGTATTAAAGAGTCGGTCACCTCAAGTATATGTAATCGTTAGAATGCTCGTAGTCATAGTTATATTTAGTTAAGTAGTATTTTGTTAAGTAACACCGTGGAGGACGGACGGGTCTTTACCCACTGTATGCCTGATCCACAGCCCGTTGTGTGGCGATTTATGTAAGACTATAAATACTCTCTACCTCCCAAGGTAGAGAGTTGGAGCTCATAATAATATCTTTCACTTTCTCTCACTAAGTTCCCTAAACCTCTAACTTTCTCTCTCTAGAACTCACCTTTATACGCCCACTTTGTGTTATGGTTTGATGTGTATGTGAAATCCAATATCCTACATAGTCAAAGGTCAAATGGTTAAAGACGAAGTTTCATGTCATCAATGACATGTTAAAACAAAGTGGGTGTTCATGTAATGATGTCGAGAAAAAGATTTCTTGTGAAAGACAATGGTATAACAATTATTCTGAGGTAAAATTCTTAATCAAGCTAATATAAGTTTGGATTATACAATTAGGGGTGTTAATAAGGTCGAGGTTAGTTTGACCCGAACCCGATAGTGTTATATGGTCGGGTTCGGGTTGAGTTAATCACCGTTATCGGGTCAACCCAATAAGACCCGAAAAATATTATATATCTTTCTTTTTTAAACACATTTAATTGCATGAAATACTGATTCATTTACCAAAGTGCATTAGTGACTAATAGTTAATATTACTACTACACATTACTGCCTATTGCATTATTGCTTTAAGTCCAAGAATGCTAAGTTGCAGGGCCGTTCCATGAATCAGCGAAATTTTTTAAGGCCCTGTACGAAATTATATAATGTGGCCTTTCGTTAAGAAATATTATATATAAAGTGTCATCATTTTTAAGATATAATGCAATTAGTTATCTAAACGTTATAACATATTACTCATTTAAGATATTTTTCCATCTAAATACTTTTTTATTTGTGAAAAATATGTCTACACATGCATATAATTATTAACGGGACAAATTTTGAGGCCCTAAAAATTCTGGGGCCCTGAGCGGTCGCTCACCTTGCACACCCTCAAAGACGGCCCTGCTAAGTTGCTAATGTGCCAACATCAGTTCATTCTTGTTCCTCATTCATACAAAGGAGGTATTTAATTAAATTGTTTATTGTTTGTTTTAGTGATAGATATTACTATGTGTTTTGTTGTTTAGATTCTGGGTTTCTACTGCAACTACATGGTTGTGGTTACTAATGCAACAATAATTTAATGTTAGTCTATTTAGTTGCCTGCTCTTGCATGTTATTTCTTAGTTTCATTTGATACAAGTAGTTTATATTATGTTTTTTTTTATGTGTGTTTTTTGTACTTCTAATGTAATATTTTCTACTTTCAAACAGAGGCACAAAGAATCGAAAGGGTTGTGGGATGTTCCATTCCCATACTTCAATCAACTTGAATTGGTGTATGGAAAAGATAGAGCTACTGGTGTAGTGGCGGAAGGTTTTAAAGATGTGATCCACAACTTGGAAGAAGAGCAAAATGGTGAAAGTGGAGGAGACAATCTTGGCGAATCTCACCTCTCTTTAAGCGGTGATGAAGATGATGTCCAATATATGCCACAAACTCAAACAATCTCAAACTTTAGCAATGCAACAAAGACGACTAGTAAACAAAAGGCAACTTTTCAAGGCAATAAGGCTGTGAAAAGAAGGAAAACACAAGAAGTACAATTAGAAGGAATTAATCATTCTTTCCACATGTTTGTTCAAGGATTTAATGCTAACTTTGGACCTATGGCAAATTCCGTGGCTCATGCTATGTCAGATGAGAACAACCGACAAAAAGCTGCAAATGAAAAACTTAAAGATGGAGTAGCCGAGCTCGTGAAACTTAAAATACCGAGCGGTGATATACTTCATGCAGGTGAAATATTCGCTGCAAATAAAGAAAAGCTTGATCTATTCCTAAACTTGCATGATGAGTTGCGAGTGTCCTACGCGTATAAGTTAATAGGTCTCTCTTCAGGTAACTAGATTATATGTTAAATAGTAGTATATGACTAGTAAATCTTTTGTTCTTGAGAGTGGGACTTCCTCGAGTGATCTTATATTGGCTAAACTTTATATTTTGAGGAAAGTTGATCATTGAATGATTGGATTGTAAGTTTGAATAGTTGAACGAGCATAGCACTTTTGATCTCGATGCAAGGTCCTCTCGAGTAATTATATCATATGATGTAAAAAAAATATATGTTTGAACTCAAGTTGTATGTTATTGTGTGATTGTTATGGGTTAAAATAAATAAGTCAATGAAAGTCAAGATAAAAAGTCAACAAGCTAAACAGAACAATAACTAGATTTCCCGCCAATTACTATTCACTTTCATTTGTATAAATACATCATACAATTTGATTAGCTACTTCTGTAATGAACTAATGATGTATTTATACAAATGAAAGTGAATAGTAATTGGCGGGAAATCTAGTTATTGTTCTGTTTGGCTTGTTGACTTTTTATCTTGACTTTCGTTGACTTACTTATTTTAACCCATAGCAGTGATATTTTGTATCCAAATCCTTAAGTGTTAACCCTAGCATATTCTTGCATATTTTATCCTCTTTCTCTTATAGACTATGTCGAGATCGATATTCTTTAGTTAGTGCAATGTTTTCATCTTCGTAGCGTCTAATTTTTGTGTTGCAAATCAAAAAGTATACCAACTTTTATTTATGAAATACAACATTGACTATGTTGCAGTCATCCATAACTCAACTTCATATGCAAAAGATTGCATTCATTCTAGTTGTAGTTTAACTCCATTTGAACCTATTAATGTAGTGCAAGTAGAATTCATAAATAATACAGTAGTTCGTATATAAATTATAGTTAAAACTATGATATGTTAGGATATATAAAACAAGCAACATGTTATTATAATAAAATATATATATATATTAAATTTTAAATCATTTTCAAACAAATTTATAAAACAAACAACATTTTATACTATTATTCATTTTCTCTCTAATCCTTTTCTTTCATATTAATCCAAATCTAAATCCAAATCCGATTCTATACCCACCTATAAACCCCAAACTGGCCCTCATATTTGTACTCATGTAATGGCAACATCTCCAAAGATCCAAAGATCATTATCCCAAAGGTATGTTTGGCGCGGAGGTGTGGAGCTTTTTGGAGCAATGAGCATTGTGATTTTTATTAGTCGTTTGGTAAATGAGCGGTGAGCTTTCCTATTTTTTTAGGAATGCTCATTTTTCCAATACTTTTTTAAGAAGCTGTGAGCGGTGGTGTAGTACTGCTTTTCGCCTATGCTACTCACTGCTACTTTTACCAAACACACCCCAAATCACATCTCAAATCCAAAACACAATCTCATCAATCACTTCTTTACTCCAAACCCTAAACCCGCTTTTAATCCAAACCCTTCAATCCTTAACCAGTTTTCGCAACACTTAAACCCTCATTTCGTTATTCAAGTACTTAAAAACCAAAATAACCCTTATCATGCTCTTTTTTTTTTCAACTGGGCTTCAAACCCTAACCCTAATAACTACTCACACAACCATTTCATTTACATTGCTATTACTGATTGTCTTGTTGCTAATAAGCTATTCTCTTTAGCGACTGAGTTACTCGAGTTTAACGATAGGTTGTCGGATTTCATGGTGGGTAAGCTTATTAAAGCTCATGGTGATCTGGGTCATATTCGTTGGGCTATAAGGTTATTTGAGCGTGTTAGGGTTAGGTATTCGGGTCGGTGTTTGTTTTCTTATAACGCAATTTTGGGTGCTCTGGTGAGAGGTGACCGGGTTGATTTGGCGGAGAAGTTGTTTTATGAGATGGTTGGGGAGGGTGTTGTTAAGCCGGATGTTGGGACATGTACGGTTATGATTAAAGGGTTTTGTAAAACGGGTAGGATTGAGGATGCGCAGAAAGTGTTTGATGAATTGGGTGGAAAGCGGAATTTGAGGAGTTTTAATACCTTGGTTAGTGGAATGTGTAAGAAGGGTTTGATGGATGAAGCGTTGGAGATTGTTGAGAGGATGAAAGGGAGTGAGGATTGTTTGCCGGATATTGTGACTTACACGACTTTGATTGATGGGTATTGTAAGATTGGGGATCTGGATGAGGCGAAGAAATGTTTTGATGAAATGGTGAGTAGGAATGTTGAACCTAACGAAGTAACTTATAATGCTTTGATTAATGGGTTGTGTGTGTGCGGAGACGTTGATGGTGCAAAAAGAATGATAACGAAGATGAGATTAAATGGTTTAAAGGATATGATCACAACACACACGAGTTTATTAAGGGGATATTGCATTGTAGGAAGATCAGATGAAGCGTTCAAGCATTTCAAGGACCTAATTAGTCGTGGAATGAAACCTGACACAAAAGCTTATGAGGTTTTAGTTAATGAGTTATGTAAATTAAGAAAACCAGATGACGCTATTGATCTTCTAAGAGAAATAAATGGACAGGGGATACGTCCTCGTGTTTGCAGTTTTAACAAAGTGTTTAAAGTTCTTCTAGAGTTAATCATCCCGATAGAGCTGTTTTTCTTTTTAACCAGATGCCTCAAATGGGTTGTCGTCCTAATTTCTTATCCTATAATGCTGTAATTTGTAATCTTGTTAAAGCTAAAGGAAGAATGAAAGTGGTTGAAGGGCTAGCGAAGGACATGGTATCAAATGATTTTGAACCTGATGCTACTAATCCCTACTATGTACGGTTATTTGCTGGAAGGATATTGGGATGATGGAAATGAGGAGATGGTGAGACGAGTATCTCAAGAAATGGCCGACAAGGGTTTCGTGACGAATATAGACACTTTCTCAGCCACTTGAAAAGGATTTATATGGCTGCAGTAAGATTTTTGAGGCTGAGAATTATTTTGTGGAGATAAGCTCATGTAATTGCACTTTCAGCGATTTTGGAAGTGGCTTTTAGATGACAAGGATGCATAAATAGATGGGAAAATAATGGTAGAACATAGATGTGCCAAATTGAGAGGTCAGGCAGGTTTGGTAAGGTTTAATACGTGTTCGGTATGGATGAGTAACTTAAAAGTGTGGATCAGAATGGGTTGGGTCACGTGTCCTGGAAACACTTTTGCCTTTCTTATATTGAATTATTTGAACATGTAATTTTTTTTGAGAAAAGTTATTTTACATACAAAACTTTTCTTACATATCAAAGTACTCATCTCTACCATTTATATAAAAAGAAATCAATGGTTGTGATTAAAAACATTTTATTATTTCACCTATTTTTTATAATTTAAATATCTCTTAAACCGTTAATCGTTAAGTAAAAATATTTACGCCGTCGCGAAGAGTATTTAATTATATTTCTATAGACGGGCACTTTGATATACTTTCGAAAAAAGAAAAAAAATTCGTTTTTTTTCACGTTTTTTCGTATTTTTCACGTTACTTAAAATTGGCATGAAAAAATCATTTATGATTAAACACTAATTTGAATAGCACATGTGATATTAGTGTTAAATCATATATGATATGTGATATCACATTTGATATGATACGTATATCATAAAAATGGATTTTATTATCTTTCTATAGATGGGCACTTTGATATACTTTCGAAAAAAAAAAAAAAAATCGTTTTTTTCACGTTTTTCGTCTTTTTTTTCGTTTTTCTTCAAAACTGGAATTTGCATGAAATATCATATATGATTTAACACTAATTTGAATATCACATGTGATATTAGTGTTAAATCACATTTGATATATAATATCATATGTGATACTATTGTTAAATCATATATGATAAATCACATATGATATACTTCTCATATATGATATAACACTAATATCATATATGATATAACACTAAATATATGATTTTTTAACGTAAATTTCAGTAACGGAAAAAAATGAAAAAACTTAAAAAAAAAACGTAAAAAATACGAAAAAAAAAAATTTGTCGAAAGTATATCAAAGTGCCTATCTATAGAAAGATAATTAAATTCTTGTCGCAATTATATATTTTTTTTCGCTTAATAATTAACGGTTTGAAAGTTATTAATATTTGAAAAAAGATGATGAAAGTGGGTTTTTAAAATTGTTGGATTAATCTCATCCATTAGATCAAATAAAAATAGATGGTGGAAATTGATCCGTAAATAATCTTTTGTTCTCAAATGATCTTAAATCATTGATAATATCAGCATAAGTTATTTGTCGTATAAAAGTACCTCATGTAACTTTCAACATATTTATCCTCTTAACATGTTCAACATGTTTGCATTATCGCAGATTGGTTTCTTTTAATCTGTTTAGCTCGTCATATGCAAAGTATTTACTTAATCAACCTGGTTGCCTATGCATACATTGAAAGAGGTAAAACTACAATGTTATAGTACCAAAAGTGGCTTCGCTGATCATCCAGTCCTACTACTGGAGCATATAGACTTAAAGTTCACCACATCTCAGAATTCAATATGATTGCTACAAAAATCATGCAAAGTCTCTTGCATCTTGTTTTTAAACAATTGTTTTAGTCTGTTAGTAATGGCACTCCAATTATTACATTTGGTTTTAAATCACAAACTTGGTCAACTATAACCTTACTTAAATTGTCTCGATAAATGGCCTTCAAGTGTTAGAAACACCTTTCAAGAAATTTTATTGTTCAACTGTCTTTTCAATTGAAATATTCTCTTAGGAATGTCATAAACTCATAATACTGCTTCAAAACTTTACTCACATGGGAATATGTTAGTACAATTTTTCAATTCGAAATAATTTACCTAGAATGTCAAATGCTACTAAAAGATTCAGGTTAGGTTGCCTGAACTTATGCCCAGCCACCCAGACACCTTGCAGTCACTAAGTTGTTTCAGACTTTCAACAATTTTTTA
This sequence comes from Chrysanthemum makinoi, assembly GCA_910596185.1. Classification (NCBI taxonomy): domain Eukaryota; kingdom Viridiplantae; phylum Streptophyta; class Magnoliopsida; order Asterales; family Asteraceae; genus Chrysanthemum; species Chrysanthemum makinoi. The sequence goes on along the minus strand of OU343223.1, from coordinate 208,792,380 downwards.
ATGGGTGACTTCTACGCAAGAGATGAGAAAAACGTTTCAAGTCCCGTTAAGTTTTCTCAGATTTGTTGTTTAGTTTTGTATTTCTCAGCTTTGTTCACTTGTTCATAATTTTGAGAGGTGGAGAATAAAGATGGTTACCGAACATACCTGGAAATCACACAACGGACGCTAACACAAATAGAAAGACATGAAAACGATAAAGTAACAACTCTTTTAGACTGAATATGAAATTAGACAATGCATCAGATGCACGTATAGGGAATAAGCTAAGGGCCCGTTTGGTTCGGCGGAATCCTAAGGATTCTGGTGGAATTGGAATCCAATTCCATTTCATAACGTGTTTGGTTGAAAAATTTTAAGAATTTGGAATCTGAATTCCATTCCTTACTGTGTTTGGTAAGCAAACGGAATGGAATGAAATTCCTTCAAAATCCCATATATATGGAATTCAACATTTTATGGCAATATAAGAAGAATTGTTCACAATTTCATGGAATTCATATTATCTTTATCATTGTCATTGCTATTATTATTATTATTATTATTATTATTATTATTATTATTTATTTACTTTATTTATTTATTTTATTATTATTCTTTTTAATTTTTAATTTTTTGTTTTTTGTATTTTTTTTATTTTATTATTATAAAACATCACTTTTTTATTATTATTATTATTATTATTATTATTATTATTATTATAAACGATCATTTAATTATTATTGTTATTATTATTATTTTTTTTATAAACAACCATGTTATTAAGATTTAAAAATTATTATTTATTTAAAATTGAATATAAATTATTATTTATTTAAAATTTATTATTATTATTATATTTAAAAATTATTATTTTTTTAAAATTAGATATAATTTATTTATAGCTTACTTTTTTAATTTACACTTTAAAAAATACAATTGTATTTTATATAAAAAAATTATTTATTTAATATATTAGTTTATATAATATTATTTAAAAAATTATTATTATAATTTGATAAGTAATTTATTTATTAAATAATATTTAGTTTATTAATCTTAAACTAAAATTAAATTTTAAATATTTTAATATAATTGTTTTTTCTCATTTCATTCTTCCAACCAAACATGCGCTAGTATTTGCAGATTTCAATTCCGTCAGATTTTAAATTCTAAGGATTTCAATTTCTAACATTCTATTCCTTCACATTCCAATTCCTTAAACAGATTCCAATTCCGTCAAAAACATTCTGCGAACCAAACGAGCCCTAAGGGTATGGGGTATATATAGCCTTAGAACCCTACCACACTTGGGCTTCAACTTGTGCTCCAAGTTAAGCTTACTTTCCTTTTCCCATTACAAACCTCTCTAGGCCGAAACCCGTCCAAACATCCCTCCATGGAACCAGCCAAATATGGGCTTGGTTTGGATGTAATCCTGTCCTAATTCAAACCGGGTCAAAGACCGATCAAATTGAGCTTTAAACGTTAAGACGTATTCTAGTGTTTTCCTTGTGTGCCCCCAATAGGCTCACACACCCTTAGCCGTATTTGGCTAATCAAACTCTCACATTCCAACACCTAGGAGTATGTAGACACATATCAATTTGACAAAATATGTTCAAATTTTTTTTTTTTTGACAAAAGTTAAAACACAAAGGGCATTTTGATCAAATGATAGATCCATGAATTTGTAAAACATTAACACGGTTTAGAATAAGCTTTTGTTATTACTTAAAGGAGTAATTCCCAAAAGGGGACAAAAAGCTTCATTGAGGTCACTTTGAGGTACAAAAATAAACCCTCTTCTCAAAATGGTCATGTGCGAATGTGCGATTCCATTAGATGTGCGACACGTGTCCACTTATTTATTATTAAAGTACAGTGGTAGGTGGGATTTTTTCCCAAATATTCCTTTTTGTCTTATTATTACTAATGTAAAAGGTCAAAAATACCCTTCTTTTTTACATGTATTTTCTCTAACTACCTTCATCTTCAAACAAAAAAAAACACAAAAATCATCAAAAGATTATATACTCAGATCCCGTCAACACACAACACAAATCAGATTACAACTTAATATATCCATTTCACTATCACAAAAACAGATTCAGTCAACTCACCAATTTACACTCATCACCAAACCCATCTAATCCACACACACAAAAACTCTCGATTGAACACAAGATCTTAATCTAAACCCAGAATCCGATCTCACAGTCGACTTACACCAAAACCCAAACCTTAACAGTAACCCACTCGATCAAAAGAAAACCAGAAATCAAACCCAGAAACCCATATAAGAAAAATGGCACAGATTCTGAGTTCAAGGTTATCTGGTAAGAAAAGGTAGATGAGAATCGGTTTGAATTAGATTTGTGATTTGGATTGAAAAGTGATAAAAGGATTTTATTTGCCTTGGTTGATTTTTTTGTGTCGATGGGTTTGATAAGGGAATACAGGTCTGTGGTATTGAAAATAGGTGTTAGGCTGAGCCTGATGAAATAACTGATAGGTGATAACAATGGAATTCTAATGTAACTCATAGAGTTATAAAAGGTGGAGTGAGGTGATGATTGTGTCAGGAAGAGTGAATAGAGATATGGGTTATGTCATATGTGATGATTAGCAGATCCCAGTTCTGTCGTGGTGGGTGGAGCAACCGGATGGTGTCGGATATGTTGGTGAGGCGTGGTAGGTGGAGCAACGGGGTGGTGGGTGGAGCAGGAGGCGATTTAGCAAATGGCTGGTGTGACAACTCGTAATTTCAGGTCATTTTACAAACTTTAAAAGTTTCACTATTTCATCATTTATCGTAAACTACGTTTACGAGTATCAAATTCGCGTAACCTTAATGGTTTAGCTGCAAATTCATGAACATTTCATCAAGGACATTTCATATAGACTAGGTTTAGTCTACATATCATTAGCATCGTTATCATCATTTCAGTTCATGCTTGAATTTGCATTTTTCATTAAACGTTTATTTTCCTATTAAATAAACGCTATCGCGTAATCAATTATTTTGAACATTTGATCCGACACTTCCAAAAATAATCCTAATATATTTTTATACTTATTTTAAGACTATAAAAATTATATTATTAATTTACCCCGATGTTTTCAATTTATTTCGTATATAAATTGTTATGTTTACATAATTACGACGGTTTTCGTAAATTCAACCCGATAAATATTTATTCACTCAATTCTTGTAAGAAATGTATTTTATAATTTTTATGACTTCAATACATTTTATCTTGTTCCGTTAAAATCTATTTTTAGCTAACGCTACCTGGTATGTGCTAAAACACATACCTTTTTGTTATCAAAACTGACCCAAAATAACCAAGAAAGAGCCGTTTATTGCTAATATTTGTGGTTTTCTTGAGTTTGTGCTTGTATGGTATGGATATGTAAAAACACAAAAGGAACCAAATCGGGCGTAAATCCGAGCACGAGAGATTAAGAGAGCTTAAGGCGGAAGGTCGAATTATGCATTTATAGAGATTTCTAATCTCTGAGGATGATTTGTGAAGATTTGATCAAAGTTTGAAGAAATGTCGAAATAGTCCCTGAACTTTTGCAAATGACGAAAAATACCCTCAAGCTTCAAAAGTTGGAAATTCAGTCCCTGGTCTATTGAAGAATGACGAATTCAGTCCTTGAAGATAATTTCAGAAGTTGCATGATTGGTCCCTCAAATATCCGGATATACATATTTGGTCCCTATGGTTACTAATGGATCAAAAGCTAGTCCTAAACCAATCCTAGTCCAAGTCCAATTCACATGAACCATCAGGCCCAATCCATTTCCAACCAACCCGTCCAATCTTTACCCAACCCGGCCACGTTTGATACTCACCCGAAAACACACCCAAGACCCGATCATAGTACCCAAGTCAATGATACTTACCCGGTCAACATTTTCAAAGAAATGTTAAATAAGCCCGCCCAAACAAGTGCCCATCTCCTGTCGCAAAACACCACCAATTCCTCTCCCAAACATCAACTTAGTACTAGAATCTATCTATCCTTATCCCAGTGACTTGTCGAGAGAGAGTGACCCGCGTGGACAATTGGCACACTATCATTGGACGAAACACCTCAACAAGCTATTTGGAGGGCAATGATTGGACAAGGTGATGATGGAAGGAATGTGTGGCTCAAAGAATGCTTCTAGGCTCTTCTCAAAGGCATCCCAAGGCCTCCTTTCAGCTATAAATAGACCCTTAGCTCACATTGTATTTGTGTGTAGTGTAGCATGATTTCCTTTAAAGTTTAGTTTATGTTTAATGTATTTTCAAAGATTTCAGTAGTTTAATGTTTTGAATTTCAATATCTTGTATTCTCATTTCAGTTTTAATAAAAGTTTTCAAGTGTTTCATTTCTTGTTTGATATTAATCCGTACCACTCCATTGATAAAGCTTATAGAATTGTTAGTTTAAGCTCATATAAGCTCTATATAGCTTATGTGAGCTTGTTTTATTCATCTTATCTCATTCTTGTTCAGTTTTTATAAAAATCAAAAAAAGTCAACTTCGAGTTGAGTAGAATCAAACTGCTTACTTGGTTTTTGGTTATCCTCTAATCTGTTTTTCATGATCTTAAAACTATGTTTTCTTCTTCATTCAACCAGTTAAACTCAAAGAAGGGGTAAATCCAACCATTTTGTACCAAACATTCCCCATAAAGGAGTGTTTGGCACTAAGGGTTTTGACCCATTTAGGTACCTTTCGAGTTCATCTTGGTTTGGTTAATAGTTCTAGTAGTCTTAGTGTTATTTGTGTTAAGTTTGATCAGATTTCATAAAGTTAGTGGTGTTTTCAAGTCTTTGATACCCATAAGCTGTCCACAGCTTATGGCTTAGCATTGGTCCAAGACCTTGTTTGAGTCAGCTTTTGAGTCACTTAGGATCTTTTGAGTCATTTGTAAGTTACGGTTTAGTGTCATAAAGTGTCAAAAAGATTTGGTCAATTTCTCTAGCTGTCTTAATTTCTGTCAAAGCAGTTTTTAGGTCAATTTCTCTAGTTGCTTTAAGCTGTCTTAATCAACTCAAAAACCCAAAAAATTAGTTTTATGAAGAGTTTAGCAGTTATAGTTGGCTTACCATCAGTTTTCATATATTCCCAATAGCTTTTACAAGCTCTTTTTAAGCTTTCAAATCATGTCCCAACGATATCGGCAAAAGCAGATTTTCAACGGTGCTTAAACACCCTTTTAGATCAGATCTGTTAAATCCTTCATTTGAGCTTGAAAATTGTTAAAATTGGTTTTGGTACTCTCACGGTACATGGTTCAAATCTGATCTAGCTTATTTTGGCATCAGAAACTTGTTTGCTAGCTTATTAATAAGCTCAAAAGTTGTCCCATTTTACCCTTAACTGTTGGAATTTCAGTAATCTAAGTAAGATTTTAGAGCTTATTAGACTATAAGATTAGCTTTAAACACTCCTAGATACCTTAGTATAGATAGCTTATTAGGTCTCCATTCCTCTATAGCTTATTTGTAGGATTACTTAGCTTATTAGCTTATCTCTTTAAGTAATTTTCATTTTAGCTCAATCATCCCTTAATCACTAGCCCATTGCATGCTCCCATAGTTCCATCACTGTTGATTTAAGGTTCCTGTAAGCTGCCCTTAGCTAGAAGTCAGTTTATAGCTTGTAGCTTATTTCTAAGTGCTTATTTGAACTTCATTTACACTGCAGCCCTCATATCTTACACATAAGCACCACATTTCTCATTTTTCCTAGGATCAGATTTACATTTTAGAATTTTCCTGAAATTTTCATGATTTTGGTCCTTTGTTTGCTATTTTTCTTGATTTAAAATAGTTTCTATTCATTTTTAATTAGCTTTAATTGCAATTAATTAAGAAAAAGTTCAAAAAAATAATTTTTCATTTTTCTCAGTTTAAGAAAAATATAAAAAGCATAAAAAATATTTTTCCATATTTTTCCCCTTTTATTTGGTATTTTTCACAATTTAAATTAGATTAAAATAGTTTTAAATTAGTAGAAAATAGAAAATTAATCTGAAAAATAAAAAAAATAGTTTTGAAAAGTCTCTTATGATATTTTAGATTTTATAAAAATAGTTTCACATTTTTCCCTTTGATTTTTACAAGTTTTAGAATTTTAATTTAGTTTAAATAGTTAAAAATTACTCCCTCCGTCCCAAATTTATTGTCCCCTATTGACTTTTTCGGTCTTTCTTTCTCAACTTTGACTATAAATATTTTTATTTGTTTTATACAATTTTTTATAAAAATTACACCAAATGAAAATACATTTAAAACTCAATCCGTTCATATATTTTTTATCAATTATTATGTAATATAAATAAAAGTACTTAAGGTCAAAGTTAAAAACTAAAGACCGAAAAAGTCAAAAGGGGACAATAATTTTGGGATGGAGGTAGTAGTTTTTAATTTAAATTAAATCCAGAAAAATCCAAAAAAATTAGTTTTAATTCTAAATTAGTTTTTAAATATCATTTCTAGAGTAAAAGTAATTTTAGGCATTTTTAGGATATAATTTAGCCGTAGTTGCATTTTTAATTACGTTTGTTAATTACGTTTTAGTTATATTCGCACTTAGGATTTCCCGTAAAATAGATTCCCTTAATTACTTTCCCCATTTCCGTAGTTTAATTAACAAAACCAAACAAATCAAAACATCGAGCATTAAATTCCAAACCAAAAACGACGTTGGCAATTCACGCCTCGTTGGGAAAACGATTCGGGTTGTCTAATCCGTATACACAATCACACACGGGATTTGATTTATTATTCTTTTCCTAAAGGAATTTGAATCTATCTTCGTGATTATTTTGATATCGATATTGAGGTTTTATCCATACACATTACCCCTAAGCCTTCATTAATCAGAGCGTTTTAAGTTTCTTACGGTTAGTCATTCACAAGTGGCTAGCTTGTGTGAGTTAAACTTGCGTGTCTCGGCAACGAATCAAATTTTGGCGCCGAGGTTGTGTCACGACAATATCGTTTGAGGTTTGGCGATTAGTGACTCGAGATCCTTCATTCGTGAAGTTACTATTTTTCTATAAAAATAAAAAGTAAAAAAATATTTTCCTTTTTCTTTTGTATATATATATATCAGTTAAAAATACAAAAGATTTTCTCTTGTGGTTTTTGCTAATAAATAGAAGACACCAATTATATAACATTCTCAATAGAGGTGTTATCATTAATAAGTTCCAGAACTAAAGATCAAAAACTTGCCTTTGTGTCGCTTGTGGATTTATTTATTTCTATCGGATAAACAAAGTGTGTGGTGGGTATAAGGGCGGCGACATTAAATTGCGGTGTAAAGCGGGTTTTAATAAGCTCGCTGACCTAAAAGCTTCTCCGCTCGGCTTGCGTTTGTCTTATATAAGTGATTTATTCACTTGGGATTATTGGTTAAGTTCACTGTGTTTTCGAATACCGTTCGTTTTAATTGCCACTGGTTTTGAAAGTGCATGCTTTTCGTTCTAATAACTACTGAGACCGATCGTGAAGCGCTACAATTCCGAAGCGAAATAGGCGTGCTCCCTTAGTCGAACCGAGATTGAACTAATCAAGCCCCACTCATCATCGAAATGGCGGAGGACAACCGATCTATGCTAGAGCAACTCCAGGCACCCACCGAGGGTTATGGAGAAGCCATCGTCGTCCTGGCAATCGTTGCCGATAACTTTGAGCTTAAACACGGCTTGATCAACTTGGTATCATCGAGCCAATTTTACGGATTGAGAGGGCGATCCTCACTCATATCCGTCGGTTTAACAAGCTCACGTCTACGATCAAGTACCGTAACGTTCAGGAAGAGGCTATCAAGCTACTACTCTTCCCGTTTTCACTTTCGAGGGGCGCCGGATTTGGCTCGAGAAACTACCCCCTTGATCAATAACCACATGGGAGAATTTAGTATCAAAATTAGGTGAGCGAATTCTTCCCACCGTCTAAAACAACAAGCCTTAATAATGAAATAACGAAATTCACACAAAGATTTGATGAATCATTTAGTGAGGCATGGGACCGATTCAAAGATTTGCTTAGGCAATGTCCCCATCATGGTTTTGCTGAGTTGCACCAACTTGATACGTTTTATAACGGTTTGAATGAGACTGATCAAGACTCTCTCAATGCCGCAGCGGGTGGTAATTTGTTGACCGATCAGCGAGAGATGCCTTGTCCATTATTGAGAACAAATCTAAAGTTAGGTACATCACGTAGCAAATCGGTTCTTTGCCAGTGAATGATACACCATCGTCTTCGTCTCACAGAAATACGTCTAGCACCGATGCTAAGATTGATAAGCTTACGGATATGATCAGGCTCGGTTAAGATTAATTCTTCTCCACCCGCTCAAGTCAAAGCGGTGGAAACGACTTGTACTACTTGTGGTGACCCGCATGCCTACTACAATTGTACCGCCACCGATGGACATCCTTTCAATGCTAATGCGTAACGGGTAACCAATACCGTTCTCAAGTTGAACCGAATCCTCGTGTTAGTAATCAAATGGTACCTCAGGGATTTTCTCCATCAAACAATCAGAATCGTTTTAATCAGAATCAAGTTCGTGGACCCAATATTCCAAACCAATTCAAAGCTCCACCAAATCAATACCCAAACCAAGGAGTTAACTACAATCAAGGATATCAAAACCCAAGCTATCAAGCTTCACCTTTGCCTTCAAATGAATTCACAACTTATGTTCAGAACACCAATTCTACCATCCACACTATGCAAAATCAGATTACAAGTTTGAGGAACGAGTTTCAATCTTCGTTAACTAGGCAAAGCAATGAGTTTAGGAATGAGATTCGACTTCAGAACAACAAATTGGAGACTTCACAGAATAAACTTGAAAATATGTTGCATCTTTGTTTTGTGCCAAGTGAGTCAACCCTCGAGTTCCGGTTCTCTCCCAAGTAACACGATTCCAAACCGAAGGGAGAAATGAAATCCGTAACCATTCGAGATGATGGGCCCTCGATGACTACTTCCTCTCTGGTGATGAATGTAGCACGAGAGACCGAGGTGACAAAGGACCCGGTAATTCCTCTTGATAATGGAAAAGCCAAATCGTCCAACCTCTAGTTGCCCAAGTTCCTTCTATCTCCGTCATAACACCAAGTTCTAATCTTGCACCATGCAAATCGATTCAATCACGATTAGACAAAATGAAAGTTGTTTCTGGAACAAAGTTTAAACTTACGACTGATATGATCAAAGCTGTTGACATGATTTATGAAAAGAAATTGGAACAAATTTCAGAGATTTCACTTGAGCCTACACCGTTTAATTCTTCCTCAAACCAAGCTCCCGAGAAGCTTGGTGATCGAGGAAATTTCTCCTTCCTTGCTCTTTAAATGATATTGAGGAATGTAATGCCTTGACCGATTCAGGTGCAAGCATAAGTCTCATGCCTCTTGCGATATATCATAAGCTTGGATTGAAGACTCTTATACCGACTCGTATGACTATCGAATTAGCTAATCGAACAATTGCTCACACGGTTGGTGTAGTCAACGATATTATGGTACAAGTGGATAAATTCCATTTTCCCGTGGATTTCGCCGTCATTGATATAGAGGTTGACGCCCGAGTCCCTCTCACTCTTGGAAGACCATTTTTGAGAACCGCGAAAGTCCTTGTGGATCATTACCAAGGAACTTTAACGATCAGAAAAGGAAATGATAAGATTGTGTTTTATCTTGAACAAACGTCAAAACTTCCACCCGATGATCATTCGATTCATAGCATCGGTGTGATTGATTTCTCTGAAGAAAGTGGCAATCCCACTGTACCGTCTAATCCGATTATGACCGACTCTTTCCCGTCTCTCACTACGGAAAATGACCCTACTTGGGAAGAGATCGAGGCCTTTCTTAATGATGATTCAATCCCTGTTGAGATTGATGATGCTACTTTTGACCCAGGAGGACATTCTTTTCTTGAAAAATTGTTATATGACGAGCCATCTTCCTACCCCCTCGGATGATCCGGATGATATGAAGAAAGTTGAACCTATAGTGGTGGAAACTGCTAGCTCTAAGAGCACACCACTTGTCCCACCTCCAATTTCTAAGAAAATCACCCTTCCTTTGAGTAGCAATCCCAATCCTTCTTCTGAAATCATGGAACCTTCTTTTGGGACATCTTTCAATCCAGAATCTTTCAAGAAGACATTCACGAATCCCTTGTTTGAATTTGATTATGAATATACTCAAAATTTTGAAAATCAACTCTTTGACGAAGAAAGTGAGGAGTTCACCGATGAACTTGCTCCTACCTACTCGATTTTCTCTGAGGATAAAGAAGAATACGATGATCCGTTTTATCCAAAGAAAGATAAGGAAGTGAAGTTGTCGACGGATGAACTTATCGATCCCGAGGTCCAATATTATTTTTTAGCCGAGAGTGAATCCTCTCCTCGTGAGGATTTTCACATAGATGACACTTTGATCTCCTTCCTCTCCGAGGACAAGATTTTCAACCCCGGGATACGCGTTGATAAGTTTTATGCTAAAAATGTCATTCAAGATAAGGATCCTCTCTTGGATGCCTTCGTTGATGAGCCTTTGAGTAACACCTTTCTATACCATGGACTCCGTTCTTCTTTGGAGTATTCTCTTATTGATCCTTCATCCCTTCGTCCGCCCGCAAAACCACCGGATGATGGATCAATCTTTCATATACCTTATGTGAGTTTGGGAGGAATCATTCCTTATGTGCTTGAGCCCGACATTTTCTTTCCCTCCCAAACCACCCAGTCTCATTCTTTCGGGAATGAGGACACCGTTTTTGACCCTGGTATCTCTACCACTTTCTTCCCCAAGGACAAATGAATTCGGGGACGAGTCAGGCTAGCGACTCGTTTAAGAAAAACAGATGGCGCTTCGTGGGAGGTACCCCATGCTTATCCATCTATCTTCTTTCTATTTTCTAATAAGTGACGCGAAGGGGTCCGCCTCTTTGATTTCTCGTGTTTGGTTGTTTGTGATGTTGTTTAGGATTTTCCCGATATGAAGACTCTCGTGCTCAAAGTTTGTCATTTATCCACTCGAGTTTCATGATCGATGCTGATGGAAATCCGATATCCTAATCTTATCGACTAACGTTTATCTTTGAGCATACTTAATAAACGGCTTTTAGATTTTCGTGATACCCTTGTTTTAAACATTGAGGACAATGTTTCGTTCTAGTCTGGGGTAGGGTAATCTTCGATTTGATTTGACCACACTTGCCTATTTTCTGTCGTGTTTTCTCGTAACCCGTTTTTCCTTAGAAAATGAAAAAATTGTGCAAAAAATGAGCAAAATTTAAAATTTTTTTCAAGCTTTTGTTAAGTCTTTTTTATTGAAAAGTTTGCTAGTCTCTTAGATCAGAAGCTATAAAATGCGAATTCTAGCTCACAAGGCCAAGATTTTGCAAGTTTCCATGAGTGACTTTAAATATGCATGACTTGATTTCATTAGACGAAACATTTGCTAAGTTAATATATGTTTTGACACCTTGATTGACTTTCATTTGGTGAGAGTAGGAATAGAATTCTGACTTGACGGGCGTGTTGAGCCCTAGCTTGTTCCCTTAACCATAGATAATCTAAAAATTATCGGCTAAGCATCTGCGGATCTCATTATTTGGGATTTTAAATTTGCAGAGATCGAGAAATGATAGAGTTACTTATGAGTTTAGATGCTAAGCGTGGAGTAGTTGGTTCTCTTTAGAGCCCATCGAAGGTACTTATGGCTTTTGTTCCCACAAAATTGTTTCACCCCATATCTGTCTAATAATAATTAGAGATGTCGAGTTTTTGGCGATAGTTAGTTCTTTATCTTCTTAAAAGAATCTTTGTTTAAAAATTGGGTACACATCAAGGATCCGTAATAAATAAGTAATCAGTAATAAGTGATAAGTGATAATGTAATAAGTAAAGTTGTGAGCTGCGGTGTCGAGATCGGACCCTTGGATCTTTAGCCAGGATTGAGTGAGGTCTTAGCCTAGCCAGCCGGGATCCTCATTTCATGAAGCCTATAGTCTTGGAATTACCCGTGAAGCTCCGTGGTTCACAGCTCATATAAGTAAAGGTATAAGTGCAAAAAAATGTGATGTTGAAAAATGAAAAATGTTGAAAATTGAAAAAGTCAAAAGTTATAAGTGAATAAAAAATTCCTTGATGTGGACCTCATTTTTACGACAATGGTTCTTGAGGGAAGGCGGATAACTAATTATCGACTTAGCTTTGTATCTTTATCGGAATAAAAGTTATCGAAACGAGAACTTGAAGAAATTCATTTCTCACAAAAATAAAAAAATCTAGAGGAAATAGGAAAATGGGAACAAAAGGTAATTACACAAGTAACTTCCATGGGTAGTGTTAGCATCTAGAGTCATATTTAACAATGATTTCGGTTTTACGCTTAGTTTGGGGCTTGTGAAAAATCAGGGACGATGTATTCTATCCGTATGGTCACTTCACGCTGTGTTGTGTTTTCTACTCCGTGATCCTAACGTGTCGTTTGAAAAATGTTGGAGTTATTAATCGACATGAAAGTTCAACAAACCGTCATTCATAACCGGAATGTGCTTAATCGTAATATCTATACATGTGAATTGAAAGGTAAACGGGGCGTTTTTAGAATTAAGGCTTTCTTAATCTCTTTTGAGGAACATTGACTACTTCTTCTCTAATTGGTGTGTCTAAACTGTTTGAAGTTTCTTACGGTTAGTCATTCACAAGTGGCTAGCTTGTGTGAGATAACTTGACGGTTTGGACATATCAATGGTTTAGTAGAAAGAGATTGAAATCCTTGGTTTTAGAAGCGTGAATTGATTGCATTGCGTGAGGACACGGCAATGGTTTCGTCTGGGGTATTTTGGTATGTGCTAAAACACATACCTTTTTGTTATCAAAACTGACCCAAAATAACCAAGAAAGAGCCGTTTATTGCTAATATTTTTGGTTTTCTTGAGTTTGTGCTTGTGCAGGTATGGATATGTAAAAACAAGCAAAAAGGAACCAAATCAGACGTAAATCCGAGCACGAGAGATTAAGAGAGCTTAAGCTGAGCCGGAAGGTCAGAATTATGCATTTATGAAGATTTCTAATCTCTGAGGATGATTTGTGAAGATTTGATCAAAGTTTGAAGAAATGTCAGAAATAGTCCCTGAACTTTCAGCAAATGACAGAAAATACCCTCAAGCTTCAAAAGTTGGAAATTCAGTCCCTGGTCTATTGAAGAATGACGAATTCAGTCCTTGAAGATAATTTCAGAAGTTGCATGATTGGTCCCTCAAATATCCGGATATACATATTTGGTCCCTATGGTTACTAATGGATCAAAAGCTAGTCCTAAACCAATCCTAATATTAATCCTAGTCCAAGTCCAATTCACATGAACCATCAAGCCCAATCCATTTCCAACCAACCCGTCCAATCTTTACCCAACCCGGCCACGTTTGATACTCACCCGAAAACACACCCAAGACCCGATCATAGTACCCAAGTCAATGATACTTACCCGGTCAACATTTTCAAAGAAATGTTAAATAAGCCCCCGCGCCCAAACAGTGCCCATCTCCCCTGTCGCACCCAAACACCACCAATTCCTCTCCCAAACATCAACTTAGTACTAGAATCTATCTATCCTTATCCCCAGCTGACTTGTCAGAGAGAGAGTGACCACGTGGACAATTGGCACACTATCATTGGACGAAACACCTCAACAAGCTATTTAGAGGGCAATGATTGGACAAGGTGATGATGGAAGGAATGTGTGGCTCAAAGAATGCTTCTAGGCTCTTCTCAAAGGCATCCCAAGGCCTCCTTTCAGCTATAAATAGACCCTTAGCTCACATTGTATTTGTGTGTAGTGTAGCATGATTTCCTTTAAAGTTTAGTTTATGTTTAATGTATTTTCAAAGATTTCAGTAGTTTAATGTTTTGAATTTCAATATCTTGTATTCTCATTTCAGTTTTAATAAAAGTTTTCAAGTGTTTCATTTCTTGTTTGATATTAATCCGTACCACTCCATTGATAAAGCTTATAGAATTGTTAGTTTAAGCTCATATAAGCTCTATATAGCTTATGTGAGCTTGTTTTATTCATCTTATCTCATTCTTGTTCAGTTTTTATAAAAATCAAAAAAAAGTCAACTTCGGTTGAGTAGAATCAAACTGCTTACTTGGTTTTGGTTATCCTCTAATCTGTTTTTCATGATCTTAAAACTATGTTTTCTTCTTCATTCAACCAGTTAAACTCAAAGAAGGGGTAAATCCAACCATTTTGTACCAAACATTCCCCATAAAGGAGTGTTTGGCACTAAGGGTTTTGACCCATTTAGGTACCTTTAGAGTTCATACTGGTTTGGTTAATAGTTCTAGTAGTCTTAGTGTTATTTGTGTTAAGTTTGATCAGATTTCATAAAGTTAGTGGTGTTTTCAAGTCTTTGATACCCATAAGTGTCACAACTTGACTTATGGCTTAGCATGGTCCAAGACCTTGTTTGAGTCACTTTTGAGTCACTTAGGATCTTTTGAGTCTGTTTGTAAGTTCGGTTTAGTGTCATAAAGTGTCAAAAAGATTTGGTCAATTTCTCTGCTGTCTTAATTTCTGTCAAAAGCAGTTTTTAGGTCAATTTCTCTATTTGCTTTAACTGTCTTAATCAACTCAAAAACCCAAAAAAATTAGTTTTATGAAGAGTTTAGCATTTATAGTTGGCTTACCATCAGTTTTCATATATTCCCAATAGCTTTTACAAGCTCTTTTTTAAGCTTTCAAATCTGTCCCAACTGATATCAGCAAAACATTTTCAACATGCTTAAACACCCTTTTAGATCAGATCTGTTAAATCCTTCATTTGAGCTTGAAAATTGTTAAAAATTGGTTTTTGGTACTCTCTGGTACATGGTTCAAATCTGATCTAGCTTATTTTGGCATCAGAAACTTGTTTGCTAGCTTATTAATAAGCTCAAAAGTTGTCCCATTTACCCTTAAGCTGTTGGAATTTCAGTAATCTAAGTAAGATTTTAGAGCTTATTAGACTATAAGATTAGCTTTAAACACTCCTAGATACCTTAGTATAGATAGCTTATTAGGTCTCCATTCCTCTATAGCTTATTTGTAGGATTACTTAGCTTATTAGCTTATCTCTTTAAGTAATTTTCATTTTAGCTCAATCATCCCTTAATCACTAGCCCATTGCATGCTCCCATAGTTCCATCCTTTGTTGATTTAAGGTTCCTGTAAGCTGCCCTTAGCTAGAAGTCAGTTTATAGCTTGTAGCTTATTTCTAAGTGCTTATTTGAACTTCATTTACACTGCAGCCCTCATATCTTACACAAAAGCACCACATTTCTCATTTTTCCTAGGATCAGATTTACATTTTAGAATTTTCCTGAAATTTTCATGATTTTTGGTCACTGTTTGCTATTTTTCTTGATTTAAAATAGTTTCTATTCATTTTTAATTAGCTTTAATTGCAATTAATTAAGAAAAAGTTCAAAAAATAATTTTTCATTTTTCTCAGTTTAAGAAAAATATAAAAAGCATAAAAAAGATTTTTCCATATTTTCCCCTTTTATTTGGTATTTTTCACAATTTAAATTAGATTAAAATAGTTTTAAATTAGTAGAAAATAGAAAATTAATCTGAAAAATAAAAAAAATAGTTTTGAAAAGTCTCTTATGATATTTTAGATTTTATAAAAATAGTTTCACATTTTTCCCTTTGATTTTTACAAGTTTTAGAATTTTAATTTAGTTTAAATAGTTAAAAATTAGTTTTTAATTTAAATTAAATCCAGAAAAATCCAAAAAAATTAGTTTTAATTCTAAATTAGTTTTTAAATATCATTTCTAGAGTAAAAGTAATTTTAGGCATTTTTAGGATATAATTTAGCCGTAGTTGCATTTTTAATTACGTTTGTTAATTACGTTTTAGTTATATTTAAGCACTTAGGATTTCCCGTAAAATAGATTCCCTTAATTAATTTCCCCATTTCCGTAGTTTAATTAACAAAACCAAACAAATCAAAACATCGAGCATTAAATTCCAAACCAAAAACGGCGTTGGCAATTCACGCCTCGTTGGGAAACGATTCGGGTTGACTAATCCGTATACACAATCACACACGGGATTTGATTTATTATTCTTTTTCCTAAAGGAATTTGAATCTATCTTCGTGATTATTTTTTATATCGATATTGAGGTTTTTATCCATACACATAACCCCTAAGCCTTCAGTGTCCGAGCCGTTTTAAGTTTCTTACGGTTAGTCATTCACAAGTGGCTAGCTTGTGTGAGTTAAGCTTGACGTGTCTCTGGCAACGAATCACTACCCTAAATGCTTAAATAAATATACAAGTTACCAATTATCCTTAATTAACTACACATTTACCTTACATTAATACCCTTAATTATACTAAATGCAACTAGCCTTTTTTTTATGTATATGTCGACCAAGGGGGGAGGGTGACTCACACACTTGATATCAAATATCTTCTCTACTTCATTTATATTCATTTATACTTTACATAACACATAGTTAACTTAATATCTCTAAGTGTAAAAACACAAATCTCTTTTCCTTTCTTCTTCCACCATGACCGGCCACCATTGAAGACAAGAAGGAAACCATAAAAAATTTGCTAGTCAAGTTCTTTACACTCTAGTTACACTCTTGATTAAGGTTGTGAAATAAAAACCTTGGGTGTTTAGGATTAACCCTTTGTTCATAAACCTCATCAAGTTAACTAGTAAGCATCTCATATTCATTTTCATATTTCATATTTATTTTATATTCATTTCATCATATTTGAGTAAAACATGCATGTTACATATGAATTTATCCCACTTTTGTTGTTTTTATTACTTATTATGTAATATAATTATCCTATAATGAATCCCTTGAAATATATCACTCTTGGTGATGTCTAGGAACCCATGACACCCTAAGAAGGTGTATGGTAGGATTTGAATAGCTTCGGAGTTGTTTTGAATTGGTTAGAATAAGTTTGGCGCGAGAAAAACTCATTTCGACAAGTCTTCTAAAGGGTCTGTCCATATTTTTGAAATCTGGAAAATTCGACAGTAGGTAAAAAATTTTTGGCCTAGATATTTAGACAATACACTTTAAAACGAAAACGTGGCCGCTTGAACGGATTAAAACGGAGCTATAACGAAGAAGTTATGAATTTTTCAAGTTAGGCGACGAAAACTATTTGTTTCAGAAAATTCAGCATGTATTCTCAACTTTTTAAGAGTCAAAAATGAGACTTAGGCGTTATGAAATGTGTCGACTTATCAAAAATATATTAGTATACTTTGATACGAAGCTAAGGACATTTAAAACGTAGAAAACGGACTTGTAACGATTAAATTATACACGTTTACACAAAGTTGCCGTAACTTTATTAAATAAGCTAAACTAATATATTTCTATTAGACAAACCTTACGGCAACACGTGACAATGTTGAAGGTCGTTTTTAACATTGATGTAGAACTTTTTATAAAGTGATGTCTTCTAGTAAAAGTAAGTTCGCCAAGCATATTTTCCAAAATGTCCGACCGTTTGTCAAGCGGAGTTGTAATGAATTATATACGGTCACTTAAACTTTGCCGAAAACCATCCTTAAACAATATTTTGGACACAAGTACCATACTTTACCTATACTTTTCTCCATGATCGAGACCTCTAGGATGAAAACTTAAATGCTAAAACTTTGAGATAATGATACAAGCTCCTCAAAACCGTTGAGTGTGTTTCCTAACACTCGATGTGCACCATTTTGCGACTAGCTTTTCAAGGCTACTTAGTCACTTTCCTGAATTTTTCAAAAGACATTATTTTACGACGAAAAGTTATAATTTCATAATAAATCATTCAATGACTATTGTAAGATATCATTTCAATGTAAATAATTGTAAAGTATGTTATAACGTGACGAGATGTCATAAACATGTATTTCGACGATAAATTCTATTTTCAAAAACGTACAAGTGGTATAGATTACATGTGGATTTGCATGCACGACATTGTTTCATGATTTACATTAGAACATATCATTCATAATAGGTCACGGTCAGAGGTTGCGCCTCATTTCAGTATTGCCATTATATCATCATTATCATTGCAACAGGTGAGTTTTCATAGCCCCGATTTATTCAAGTTTTTACTTTATTTCAAACCTACGGGGAGAATACATTGCACATCATTTTTATTACGATACCAAGTATATCAAATTCATTACATTGCTTAAGTTACCTCATGCCAATTGAATGTCCCCATTATATAACATGAACCGTTAATTTCATAGAAGCGAGGGTGAGTGGATAGATCTATCGAGGGTGACTCCTCCATCCGGGTTGGTGGATTCCAACTAGTTAAATGGATGCATTTCATTTAATATCATTATTTGAGTTGTTTGGCAAACACTCTGTTGGGCGAACATCATGATCAGTCTAGTTTCGGTGTCATGGACTTATAGCAATTGTAACATTTTTGTGACATATTTGTCATACATAATTTATACTTGTGGTAGTCGTATTAAACATTTTCAACAACTCTATGAACTCACTCAACCTTTGTGTTGACACTTTTAGCAATGTATTTTCAGGTAACTAAGGCATTCACTTCATGGCATGCATGTGGACATATCATAGAGTCGCGGTGACGACGCGTCTTACATGGGATTTATACACTTTAAAAACATCGTTTGACTTGTACCAAACTTATTTTCCGCACATGTTGATTTTCATTTGGGACCTATACTTTGTAAACTCTGATTATTTTATTAAATCAAGCGATGTATTTTCCAAACGACACTTTAGGTCGTTCAATATAACTGTGATTGTGGTGCTATGACCGTCATCCCCCAGTAATTCCATTCCGCTGCAAAACAGGTAATTTGGGGGTGTGACAGATTGGCATCAGAGCTTCGGTTATAGAGAACTAGGTTGCATCACTGACCCTAGACTATAACTACATCATCATAGCATCTCATCATTTCATCATAAGTGCATAGTCATCATCTCCTATAAGTAAGATAGTAGTATTTCATTCACCATCATCTCCTAACTTACCACTAGGATTTTCATCATTATCATTTAGAGCATCATTCGTACCATCATATCTCATAGACACTACTCATACACCTGCCTTGCAGCTTGGGAAGCGTGCATGATTTTACACACCATTATCATTTATCACTAAGACTATAGACACTACACCATCTCATAGGTTTGAGGAATGTGAGATTTCTAGGGCTATTGCTGCTAGACCGCCTACTACTCCTACACTTGAAACACGATTTGACCATCAACAGGAACAGATAATAGGTACCTTTCAATCTTATGTAATCTTTATCCCTTATTAACTCCACGATAATCATAACCTTTGTTCATTTCATTCCTATTCCAATTGCCCAATTTTCAATCATTTCGCGACAATATATCACTATCTTACTATGGGTTAGGCCAACTTTATTCTTGACCAATTAAGACACTATTACCATTTTATGAGGTTCTCCCATGTATCCTACAAATCATTCAACAAATTATATTTCAAGTTACTTTGCTACTACTTCATAACATTATTTCACTTAATTTTATTTCAAGCTATTCTACACCATCTTAGAAACATTGTTTCATAAAGTTTTAAAACAAGTTGTTTCGTTACCACCCTATCAATTGGCTTTCGGTCATTTTATCAACTATTTAATACCATCATGCGAAACAATTTTCATGTTACTCTGAAAAATTATTGAGCCATCATCTTACAAAACAAAACGTTGAATACCATCTAAAACTTCGGAGGAACATAATATCATTTCAACAAAACCAAGCATCACATCATTTGTCCTCGATTATACATGGCCTGATCACCTATGTATAATTCAGGAAGAATTATGTCATGAAAGTAACAAGCATCATTTCAAATCTCTTAAAACAATCTTCACTCAAAAGCAAGGCTTTGTAATCAGATAAATTGTTCATAAACATTTCTTTTTGTTAACACTCTATAGATACTTACGCCATTCATTCCTCACTCAACCGATAAGTTAGAATTTGATGAGTTACCTTTTTAGGAAAGGCTTTCTATACCATCTGTGAGGAGGATTCCTCGATACAAGAAAACAATGAAAGCATTCTAGGACTACCAACAAGGACTAGAAGTATATAGTAAGACGTTTCAAAACTCAACAAAAATCTTAAGATATCACGAGACAATCCGAACCACTATCTTTGGATTAGAAGCCAGATTATATCATTTCAAAAGTACTAGCTAGACCGAGTTACAAGATTTAGTACGAAGCGAATACACACTAAGCAACACCATAGAGATCAACCAAGTCTTCTAGCTGAGACTACAGAACATTCCATTAAACATGGCTTCAACAATATGTGAACTTCCCTACAATGAGTATCCCTTAAAGGAAAATGTGGTTAAATTAAGGTTATCGATATAAACTCCCTCTAAGGCATTGTGTTCTCTAGAAATTTCAAGTAACCTCACTTTCATATCAAGAGATGCAACAGGTTTGAACATAACAGACAATCAATGACTCTCCATCTACAAGTGAAATTAGAACAAACATTCTTCGACATGGTATGAGCTGATATCTATTTTTTTGCTAGCATGATAGCAATATAAGTGATGAAATATTTTAGAAGCACTCAATATTGAAACAAGTCTTGAAAACCAACCACATTAGACACATCATACAACATTGAATTAGCTAATGGTAACTTAATTAGCACCGACACCATTGTCCGTGGTTGTACACTCAATTTTCTAAATCATCCCTTCAATATAGACCTTATGCCCGTAGAACTTGGTAGTTTCTACGTCATCATCGGCATGGATTGGTTATCCAAACATCGTGCAAGAATCATTTGTGATGAAAAAGTTGTTCATCTTCCTTACAACGGCGAAACTTTGATCATTTGTGGGGAACGAAGTGGAACTAGACTCAGTATTATATCATGCATCAAGGCGGAGAAGTACATAAAGAAAGGTTGTTATGCTTTCTTAGCACATATAACCGAGAAGAAGTCGGAAAAATGACTTGAGGATGTACCAATTGTCCGAGAATTTCTTGAAGTCTTTACCGAAGACTTGCCAGGACTTCCACCGGCACGTCAAGTAGAATTTCATATTGACTTAGTGCGGGCTGCACCAGTTTCACGAGCGCCTTACCGTCTAGCACCATCAGAAATGCAAGAGTTTTCTAATCAGTTGCAAGAACTTTTAGACAAAGGATTCATTAGGCCAAGTTCCTCGCCTTGGGGAGCACCGGTCTTGTTTGTGAAGAAGAAAGATGGATCCTTGAATGTGTATAGATTAAAGAGAGCTGAACAAGTTAACGGTGAAGAATCGTTACCCACTCCCATAATCGGCGACTTATTCGATCGGTTGCAAGGCTCTAGTATCTACTCAAAGATTGACCTCAGGTCAGGTTACCATCAACTTAGAGTTCGGGAGGAGGATATCCCGAAAACGGTGTTTAGAACACGTTATGTACATTATGAGTTTCAAGTAATGCCGTTCGGATTAACTAATGCACCTGCAGTATTCATGGATCTCATGAATAGGGTATGCAAACCGTATTTGGAAAAGTTTGTTATAGTATTCATCGACGACATATTGATTTACTCAAAGAGCAAAGAAGAGCACGAAGGGCATTTAAAAACGATTTTAGGACTACTCAAGAATGAGAAGTTGTATGCCAAATTTTTGAAGTGTGATTTTTGGAACCGTAAAGTACAATTTCTTGGTCATGTCATTGATAGTCAAGGACTACAAGTTGATCTTGCAAAGATTGAAGCCGTAAAAGATTGGGCTACTCCAACAAATCCTACGGAATCCGACAATTTCTAGGACTCGCCGGGTATTACCGAAGATTCATCGAAGGTTTTTTCAAAGATAGCTAAAGCTTTGACCAAGTTGACACAGAAAAACAAGAAGTACGAATGGGGAAAGAAACAAGAAGCGCTTTTGGTTGTTGAAGCAAAAGCTTTGCGATGCGCCAATTTTGGCACTACCCGAAGGAATTGAGAACATCGTAGTATACTGCGATGCTTCACATAAAGGGCTTGGAGCTGTATTAATGCAAAAGGAGAAGGTGATAGCGTATGCTTCTCGACAACTTAAGGTTCATGAGAAGAATTACACCACTCATGATCTTGAGTTGGGGGCCGTAGTTTTTGCACTCAAGATTTGGAGACACTACCTTTACGGTACAAAGTGCGCAGTGTTTACGGACCACAAGAGTTTACAATATGTTCTTGATTAGAAGGAACTTAACATGAGGCAACGTCGTTGGTTGGAATTACTCAGCGATTATGATTGTGAAATCAAGTATCATCCGGGAAAAGCCAATGTTGTGGCTGATGCTCTTAGCCGGAAAGAAAGACCCAAACCTTTAAGAGTCCGATCATTAGGAATGACAATCAGTTCACCTTTACCATCACAAATACTCGAGGCACAGCTCAAGGCACTCAAGGAGGAAAACCGACCAAGTGAAAAGCTTTATGGTATGCCCGAAAATGCAAATGGCTTTGTAAAGAGAGCAGATGGAGTATTATGCTTCAAGGATAGAATGTGGGTACCATTTTATGGCGGGATACGAGAATTGATTATGCATGAGTCGCATAAGTCAAAGTATTCTATTCACCCGGTTCGATAAGATGTATCAGGATCTCAAGAAACCTTATTGGTGGCCGAACATGAAAGCGGAAATTGCCACGCACGTTAGCAAATGCCTTACTTGCTCTAAGGTAAAAGTCGAATATCAGAAACCTTCAGGGTTACTCCAACAACCAGAAATTCCCCAATGGAAATGGGAACGCATTACGATGGACTTCGTCACGAAACTTCCTAAGACATCGGGAGGTTACGACGCTATATGGGTAATCGTCGATCGTCTTACCAAATCAGCCAATTTCATACCAATTAGAGAGACTTATTCCATGGAACAACTTACTAGACTTTATGTCAAGGAAATAGTCTCAAAGTACGGTGCACCAATTTCCATCATTTCTGACAGAGATAGTCGATTCACTTCAAACTTCTGGAAATCATTACAAGATTCATTTGGAACCAAATTAGAGATGAGCACAGCATGTCATCCACAAACCGATGGTCAAAGTGAAAGGACAATTCAAACATTAGAAGATATGCTGAGGGCATGTGTGATTGATTTTGGAAATGGATGGGCAAATCATTTGCCATTGATCGAATTCTCGTACAACAATAATTATCACACCAGTATAAAAGCGGCACCATTGAGGCACTCTATGCTCGAGGTGTCAACCACTTATTCACGGGTCAAAACCAGGAAAGTTTAACTCACAAGTCCATAAGTCATTCATGAAACAACAAAGTGATCGAACAGATCAAAAATCAGTTACGAGTAACAACATATAGCTAGATAAGCTATGTCGATATACGACGCAAAATATTGGAAGTATGTTCCATAAGTCGCAAACCATTATAATTTCAAGTTGGCAACAAATATATGTTCAACGTCCCCTCTTGGAAAGGCGCGGTACGATTCAGAAAACAACTGGGCGACCCGATCGACCCAAATATCCTCACCTCTAACCGATAACACCGTAGAACCTAACATGGACTGAATTCAGGGACTGAATTCCTTTTTGGATGGGCGAATGTGACAACTCGTAATTTCAGGTCATTTTACAAAGTTTAAAAGTTTCACTATTTCATCATTTATCGTAAACTACGTTTACGAGTATCAAATTCGCGTAACCTTAATGGTTTAGCTGCGAATTCATGAACATTTCATCAAGGACATTTCATATAGACTAGGTTTAGTCTACATATCATTAGCATCGTTATCATCATTTCAGTTCATGCTTGAATTTGCATTTTTCATTAAACGTTTATTTTCCTATTAAATAAACGCTATTGCGTAATCAATTATTTTGAACATTTGATCCGACACTTCCAAAAATAATCCTAACATATTTTTATACTTATTTTAAGACTATAAAAATTATATTAATAATTTACCCGATGTTTTCAATTTATTTCGTATATAAATTGTTATGTTTACATAATTACGACGGTTTTCGTAAATTCAACCCGATAAATATTTATTCACTCAATTCTTGTAAGAAATGTATTTTATAATTTTTATGACTTCAATACATTTTATCTTGTTCCGTTAAAATCTATTTTTAGCTAACGCTACCCTAAATGCTTAAATAAATATACAAGTTACAAATTATCCTTAATTAACTACACATTTACCCTACATTAATACCCTTAATTATACTAAATGCAACTAGCCTTTTTTTTATGTATATGTCGACCAAGGGGGGAGGGTGACTCACACACTTGATATCAAATATCTTCTCTACTTCATTTATATTCATTTATACTTTACATAACACATAGTTAACTTAATATCTCTAAGTGTAAAAACAAAAATCTCTTTTCCTTTCTTCTTCCACCATGACCGGCCACCATTGAAGACAAGAAGAAAACCATAAAAATTTTGCTAGTCAAGTTCTTTACACTCTAGTTACACTCTTGATTAAGGTTGTGAAATAAAAACCTTTGGTGTTTAGGATTAATCCTTTGTTCATAAACCTCATCAAGTTAACTAGTAAGCATCTCATATTCATTTTCATATTTCATATTTATTTTATATTCATTTCATCATATTTGAGTAAAACATGCATGTTACATATGAATTTATACCACTTTTGTTGTTTTTATTACTTATTATGTAATATAATTATCCTATAATGAATCCCTTGAAATATATCACTCTTGGTGATGTCTAGGAACCCATGACACCCTAAGAAGGTGTATGGTAGGATTTGAATAGCTTCGGAGTTGTTTTGAATTGGTTAGAATAAGTTTGGCGCGAGAAAAACTCATTTCGACAAGTCTTCTAAAAGGTCTGTCCATATTTTTGAAATCTGGAAAATTCGACAGTAGGTAAAAAATTTTGGCCTAGATATTTATAAAATACACTTTGAAACGAAAACGTGGCCGCTTGAACGGATTAAAACGGAGCTATAACGAAGAAGTTATGAATTTTCAAGTTAGGCGATGAAAACTATTTGTTTCAGAAAATTCAGCATGTATTCTCAACTTTTTACGAGTCAAAAATGAGACTTAGGCGTTATGAAATGTGTCGACTTATCAAAAATATATTAGTATACTTTGATACGAAGCTAAGGACATTTAAAACGTAGAAAACAGACTTGTAACGATTAAATTATACACGTTTACACAAAGTTGCCGTAACTTTATTAAATAAGCTAAACTAATATATTTCTATTAGTCAAACCTTACGGCAACACGTGACCATGTTGAAGGTCGTTTTTAACATTTATGTAGAACTTTTTATAAAGTGATGTCTTCTAGTAAAAGTAAGTTCGCCAAGCATATTTTCCAAAATGTCCGACCGTTTGTCAAGCGGAGTTGTAATGAATTATATACGGTCACTTAAACTTTGCCGAAAACCATCCTTAAACAATATTTTGGACACAAGTACCATACTTTACCTATACTTTTCTCCATGATCGAGACCTCTAGGATGAAAACTTAAATGCTAAAACTTTGAGATAATGATACAAGCTCCTCAAAACCGTTGAGTGTGTTTCCTAACACTCGATGTGCACCATTTTGCGACTAGCTTTTCAAGGCTACTTAGTCACTTTCATGAATTTTTCAAAAGACATTATTTTACGACGAAAAGTTATAATTTCATAATAAATCATTCAATGACTATTGTAAGATATCATTTCAGTGTAAATACTTGTAAAGTATGTTATAACGTGACGAGATGTCATAAACATATATTTCGACGAATTCTATTTTCAAAAACGTACAAGTGGTATAGATTACATGTGGATTTGCATGCACGACATTGTTTCATGATTTATATTAGAACATATCATTCATAATAGGTCACGGTCAGAGGTTGCGCCTCATTTCAGTATTGCCATTATATCATCATTATCATTGCAACAGGTGAGTTTTCATAGCCCCGATTTATTCAAGTTTTTACTTTATTTCAAACATACGGGGGAGAATACATTGCACATCATTTTTATTACGATACCAAGTATATCAAATTCATTACATTGCTTAAGTTACCTCGTGCCAATTGAATGTCCCCATTATATAACATGAACCGTTAATTTCATAGAAGCGAGGGTGAGTGGATAGATCTATCGAGGGTGACTCCTCCATCCGGGTTGGTGGATTCCAACTAGTTAAACGGATGCATTTCATTTAATATCATTATTTGAGTTGTTTGGCAAACACTCTGTTGGGGCGAACATCATGATCAGTCTAGTTTCGGTGTCATGGACTTATAGCAATTGTAACATTTTTGTGACATATTTGTCATACATAATTTATACTTGTGGTAGTCATATTAAACATTTTCAACAACTCTATGAACTCACTCAACCTTTGTGTTGACACTTTTAGCAATGTATTTTCAGGTAACTAAGGCATTCACTTCATGGCATGCATGTGGACATATCATAGAGTCGCGGTGACGACGCGTCTTACATGGGATTTATACACTTTAAAAACATCGTTTGACTTGTACCAAACTTATTTTCCGCACATGTTGATTTTCATTTGGGACCTATACTTTGTAAACTCTGATTATTTTATTAAATCAAGCGATGTATTTTCCAAACAACACTTTAGGTCGTTCAATATAACTGTGATTGTGGTGCTATGACCGTCATCCCCCAGGAATTCCATTCCGCTGCAAAACAGGTAATTTGGGGGTGTGACAGCTGACCGGAGTTTTTAAGAGAGATGGCCGGAATTTTTGAGAGAGAGATGGCCGGAATTTTTGTGAGAGAGAGAGGTGGTGATGAGTGTGGTTGGTGAGAATTTATTTATATAAATGAGAAATGATAAAATTAAAGTGAGGGTATATTAGACTTTTAATACTCTCAATAATAAGACAAAATTCACCTACTACCGTACTTTATTATAAAAAAAGTTGACACTTGTCGCACATCTAATGGAGTCGCACATTCGCACATGACCATTTTGAGAAGAGGGTTTATTTTTGTACCTCAAAGTGACCCCAATAAGCTTTTTTGTCTCTTTTTTGAGAATTATCCCTTACTTAAACTTGCAGCATACAAATATAAGTTAATTATTAATATGAAAAGCCCATAAAGCTACCTACTATGAAAAGAGATAGATAACAACCTTGAAGTCAAAAAAATAAAGCAAGACTTTCCATAAGCGTATCCAAAACCAAAAACAGACTGAATCCTTAATAACTCCAGAACCCATAGGTTCTTACACGAAAACAGAACTCAAGACAATAAATGAAAGCAAGAAACCTAGTAGCTTAACGGTGTGATTGAATCTCAGGAGCCAAAACCAATGCCAAAAAGATGGAGTCGAAAAAGTATTGATTACGTTCTGACACCCCTATTCAGACTGACCATGCGAGTTGAACCATCCTGACCTCCCCTAACCATGGAACCACCTTGATACCGTGAGCTCTGATACCCGCCTCTTGTTTGATTTCCTCGGTTATTCTGATAGTTCTGACCTGGTCCAAACGGTCTACCACCACCATACCCTGAACCTGACCGCCCACCACTGCTGCCCAATCGTCCTTGTGAGTAATTCGAATTGTCTTGCCATTTTGTACCACCAGCAACAGACGCGTAGTCCTGACCTTCCCTCCTCCTGGTTGGTAAACTCTCTAAGCCACCTCCACCGAACCTAGCCTCTGTTGCTCTTTCATTGCTTTCTGCAAGAACAGTTAGCTTCTCGGTAAACTGGAATGCCAATGCCTGAACCCGACTGTGTTGGACCTCATGGAAAACAATGCACTGTGTTGGTTGATCCCAGCTTGCATGAAGCTCATCATTGATCATCATTTTGCTAACTGTGCAATGGGTTTGATTTTCCGAGAGGTCAAACATCTTTGAAAGCTGGTCAAGTTTTAGGGTTTCGTAGCACGAGGAGTAAGTGAAAAGGTAGGTTCGCAAAGCTTCTTCCTTGATCTTGTCTTTTAGCATTCCCAAGACCTTTTCACGGTTCTTAAGTAGCCTCCAGACATCAAGGGAGTTGATGACATCGAATGATTTTTGAAAGTCACCTTTGGTTAAGGCTCTAGTGGCTGCCATAACATGATCCCGAACGTTTTCAGGGGGCCCAGTAAAGGTCTGCCTCTCACTGACTTCAAGTAGCCTTCGTAGAGTCTTGCTTATGACTTTGCGTCTAGCATCATGGCTGTTTGCAGCCATGTTTGGAACCTCAAGCAGCATGGCACAAATTAAATGAACAGCTTCCAGAAGTTCAAGATTGATGTGAGTGTGGTATGGCATCTGCCTTCTCCTTTCAAGGCGTTCCTGAATATACATATAAATAGTTATTGAGATTTGCAGAATACCAATAAAATTAGCAAAAAGGTAAACACATTCTTAATAGAATTCAAATGGTGCCGATAAATAAAAGATGGACCAGACACAATATTGTACCAATGTGGAGTCATGGATGGTTCAGTTTGTTGTATATCTCAAATTATCAAGTTCAATGATCTCTTAACCAATGATAAAGGCAGTCTAACGTTATAAATTAACTTCTTTCTTCATCACAGTAAACAATGAAAAACCAATAAAGAGCCCATACATATGGTAGCTGATATGTATGACGGTAAAAAGCTCATAAATAGATGTTCTTATTAGTAATATGCCTATACAATGTCAATTTCAGATGTACTTTCTGTGCTTACTCTAGTACTACAAATATTGTAATCACACTTTCACCATAAAAATCAACAGTTAATTATTAGCTAGTTTCTGGGACTGTAAGAATAATCATTACTGTTCTTGATCGTAGTGATACCTGTTTACTGGTATAACTTGCAAAGACTGATTAAAAACTTTACACATTACAGAATAACAGGCATACATATGAAGGCCACATTGTATAATCTTCCGAATCAAAAAATCTGCTATCTAGATACTTTTTTCTTTCAGACTTAAACTAATAGTTATATGGTTTGATTGGCCTAACAAGTGACAATCAGCAATGTAGCATAACAAAATAACATCAGTAGAACTAAAACAAATATAATTGTTTTGAACCTGTTCCGGAGTCTTCTCATGGTAACGACTTTGAGAGACACCTTGTGCAAGCAGTTCTTTCACCCTTCCACCTGAGTATAACTCAGAAAGGCAGCCATGCCCTTCAGTAATAAGTCCTGCTCTAAATGCACAAAGACCAAGCTGAGCCATCGATCTATTGAACAGTATCTGGGTTGATATGTCCATATGCTGAACGTTATCTTGCAAGTGGCTCATGAGCAACAAATCACGTGCTATAGAAAACTCATCCAAGATCGCATGGTGATAAATGTCACAAAGCATTGCGCGAGCCTTTGTTCTTTCATCCCCATGCTTGTAGATATGGGAAACTAACATATCCATCAATGCCCTACTACTTTCCGGGAAACTAGGCTTTCGTGTCACAGTTTCAGGAGTGCTTACAAATGACGGTAGGGTCCGACTTTCCTCCACAGCTTTTGTATCAGGTCCCGACTCGTCACCCTCTCCAACATCTTGCTCTGATAGTTTCCTCATAGCATCATAAACTTCTTGCGGTTTGTAATAGACAAGTTCAACAAGCTTTAAAGCTACCTTTGCTGCAGCTCTAAAATCCCCCACACGTTCAAGATACTCCTGAACATTTTGAGCAAGAACAAAAAACAAAGGTTCATCACGAAGCCTCTCCACATACTCACGAGTATGAGGATCAATAACCTGTAGACTCTTGAAAAATTCAACATCCACTTTCTCAAGAAAAGCAGCTAAGTTTCCCCAAATCCGTATAGTATCCTTGTAATCAACGCCTTTCTGAGTCTCATTCTCATCAGGCTCCACAGAGTCATCAACCAAAATATTTGGATATTGCGCTAAAATATCCAGTGCGACAAGCATGTTCTGAACACACTTTTTCCAAACATTAATCGGCATATGCCCACTAAGACCAGGATTAACATCAAACTGAGCAGATATCACACTGAACAAAATCTCGAGCTTTTGGGCAGGTGTTTTCGCCACCCTAGTCAAGAAAGTCAACTGCTCAACAAGCTCAACTCTTCCTGTCCCCTTTCTACCACGAGCAGCAACGATCTCCTTAAACTTCTTGTTAACAATATCCCAGGTAACCTGACTCGGATCCTTAAACTGTTTCTCCATTAACTTATCTTTCTTATTCATCATTCTCTCCCAACCAGGCTCATTCTCATTCTTCTCGTCATCGTTATCATCTTCATCTTCTGACTCAGTATCATCTTTTGCCAGGTCATCAACATCAGAACCAGTCTCATCATCTTCATCCTCATCTTCCGACACCTCATCGGCATCTTCTTGATCCTCAAAACTTTCAGGATTTGCCCTACACTTATTAATCTCGTCCTCATACACCTTATTATTCTTTTTCAACTTCTGTTTCATCGAATTCAACGCTTTCGCATTACTACTACTCATCTTCTTCTTCGCCTCCTTATTCGCCATTGCTTGAATCATAAAGTCCTCCAACATAACCAATGCCTTAATGTAATTATTAGGTGCCTTAACAGATTCCGTAACCCTCATAACCTTCTCAAGCTGCCTATTGATCTTATCAAAACTTTCTTGCAGACTAACAAAATCGTTAATCTTCATAGCGTTTTTCATCTGATCAATAGTAGCAGACAGCTCCTCAAATCTCTTATCTTTGGCTGATTTGATAACACGCCTACGACCATCACCGTCGTCACTATCACTATCACTATTGTCGAGATATTTGTTACCAATAGGAGCACTGATAGTGTTTTCTTGCCCATCGTTAACATCTTCTTCGGAATCAGTCACTTCTTCCTCAGTGTCACTGTCACCAGCCTATTAAAAGTTTAAACAATTAAATTAAACCAGAAACTTCAACAACATTATAAACCGACTAGTTTATTACTCCCTATATCCCATAATAATGGATTGCTAGGGTTTCCTGCTTCTCCGCTAATCTAACTATTTATTAGCAAAAGCAGTTTTTTTATAATCCAAACTCCTGCTTATTTCAAAGTGTTGAAATTGTCCACCAAATAATTATTTTTTCGAGTATAATTGCATCTTTTTACAAAATGAGCAACCACCAAATAAGTGAATATGAGTTTAATTTATTTTGGAAAAGCTAATAAGCCATTTATTCCCGGCTTATAAAGTCGAGCTTACGTATAAACTCATAAACCAAAAAAAAACAATCTTATCAACTTATCTAATTTTAAA
Organism: Chrysanthemum makinoi; assembly: GCA_910596185.1. Taxonomy (NCBI): domain Eukaryota; kingdom Viridiplantae; phylum Streptophyta; class Magnoliopsida; order Asterales; family Asteraceae; genus Chrysanthemum; species Chrysanthemum makinoi. The sequence goes on along the minus strand of OU343223.1, from coordinate 208,761,079 downwards.
TAAACCCAAATAGTAACCTAATCAATTACATCTCATCTTATTATGTTAAGAAACAAACCTGGTTACTCCAAAATTTAGACGCCATGTTGTTATCTCACTTACGAATCAAAGCAAAAAACGAATCTGCAAAATATTAAAACAAAAAACGTAATTATTAGTATTATTAATAGATAAATTAGAATACAGATGTTTTTATATATGTATGTATATATGTATAGAATTGATGAATATGTGTATGTACCTGCAAAAGTATGAATCTGGATGATGGTTCTGGTAACTGGTAAGGAAGACGGCGATTTGGGAGAGTTTTGATTTTAGGGTGAGATGTGAGATAACTGAACTGGGCTGACCCTTTCAATTCATGGGTTTGTTTTGGGCTGGGTAGTTTTGGATAATAATATGATTTCACTCCAACGAGGTGGTTTGGGCTGGGTTTGGATTTCTTTTATCATGGGGCAGTCCGGTTTGGGTGCTGGTTTGTATCACTATCCGGTAGGATTAACATCTTAAAGTTGTTTTTGACATGTTTCGGTCATGTTGACCAATCATATGCAAGTTAAATTGATAGATGTTTTTCTTTAATTAAAATTAAAGGCCCATTTGTTTTTTCATTTCTCACAATACATAAAACAAATTTGAGAGGATTTTTTTTCCTTGTTATCAAGTGATGATATATGGGGAAAAGGCGGGTTATTTGTGATTTTGTTTGCGAGGTACTCGTTTTGAGATTTTAGCAAATACGAGATACGTTACGAATAATACAAAGTCTAATTATATTAAGATCGCATATTTGTTTACATTTTAATAAAATACTACGTCATTGCAATAATGTTTAAATAATCATCTCGGCCCATAAAACCAAATAGATCATTTCGATGTTCACAATTCACAGCAGCAGTTGTAGTGTCTAATTCCTAATTATTACGATAGCATTCTGATTTTCTAGCAATATTGCATTGGTTGTTACATGTTTACTGAATGTTACAAGTTCATATTTTTGTTACAATCATTTTCTCATACGGTTGTTATTAGGGTGTTATCAGGTCGGGTTGATTCGTAATACAAAGATACGTTACGAATCATTTTTGTTACAATCATTTTCTCATACGGTTGTTATTAGGGTGTCTAATTCCTAATTATTACAAGATACGTTATGAATAATACAAAGTTTAATTATACTAATATCGCATTTATGTTTACATTTTAATACTACGTCATTGCAATAATGTTTAAATAATCATCTCGGCCCATAAAACCAATTAGATCATTTCGATGTTAACAATTCACAGTAGCAGTTGTAGTGTCTAATTTCAGGTGTCTAATTCCTAATTATTACAATAACATTATGATTTTCTAGCAATATTGCATTGGTTGTTACATGTTTACTGAATGTTACAAGTTCATATTTTTGTTACAATCATTTTCTCATACGGTTGTTATTAGGGTTTTATCAGGTCGGGGTATCGGGTCGGGTTGATTCGGGTTTTGGTTAGAATATCTAACCTGCAACCCGACCCTATAAAGATTCGGGTTATTGGGTTCAGGTGAGATTCGGGCCGGGTTATATCGGGTGAGGTGGTCCCTACACTAATGATTTACAATTTTCGTGTTCCAACAATCTCCCCCTATGATAGATCATGCAGATATTCTATTTGTGGGCATCTTGCAGACTTCATATTCGGTATCCAATGCATTTCTCCATAAATCTCCATATATTTCAAATCCAGAGTCGTTCTTCCAAGTATTGAGCAAACAATCCAAGCCATATCTTTTGATCATCATCCAACTTGGTACTCGTCATTTGGAGATCTTGATTCAAAAAATATGTTACTCTTTCCTAAACCCATGTCAATGTACATGAACTGAACTTTCTAAGCTCGTCTGATCTCATCAATCTCTTTACCCCTGATTCATTCACATATATAATACCAAGCTCGAACTTTGGATCTTGAAAACATATCCAAGGCTTGTATTCTTCAATGTCGGGGAATGTAATCATGGGAGGTGAGCGATTAACCTTCCTTTGAAGGCTTTCAATTTCCATTTGATAGTCTTTGACATGTGCAATAGCTACTTGAGACCTCATAAAGATCTTCAAAGAGTCTTTTATATCTGCTTCGTTTCCTTGGTCATAAAAGTAGCCAATTATTGAATGGTACATGTCTTTTATGTCTTGAGGATGGAGGTTGTGGTAGTCAGCTTCAATGAACACGTAATCAAGATTATCATCTCTTCTTACCGTGAAGCTGATGAAGCCGTCGGTTATGAACTTATCTGAGAAGACATAGAGATAGTGGACAATCCGGTGGTTTGTATAAACTTCGTGACGAGGAGCATCTTCTATGTGTCTGTTGATGAAGAATCTTTGTGCTGCCACATTCATTCCTGTTATTCCCATATATGCTTTTAGTTTGAATTCATCTTGTCTAATCTCATAAACGACATACTTCACACGATGGATAACTTCCTCCAAGAATATTTAATTTCTTTCCTCAAACATGAGGCTTCTGGAAATTGATGGACAATACTTATCATGTCCAAATACTAGGTAGTGCAAGTCGTAGTTTTCATAAGTTGAGGGTTCGGGGAACTTAAGTAGAGGATTTGTTGGTAACGGGACTTTAAATCTGATGATTTTCTTGACAAGTTCATGATCATAAACATCTGTGATTCGTGCATCCATCAGTATCATAGCGTAAAGCTCATCTGTTACGTATCTTAAGAACTCCGTAGTAGACTTAACTTTTGTACCCTCACGCTTTTCAACCGTTGGTTTCTTTCTTAGTTCATCTGCTTGTTTTGACTTTCCTGCATTTGCATCCTTTTCACTAACCATAGAGTCACTACCACCCACTTCTTCATTTTCTCTTCCACCAGACTTGGTGATTGTAGCATCTTCTTGATCCTTTTGTGCTTGTCCATCGATCTCGATCGAGAAGGTTGCTTGCTTGATCTAGAGGTAGATGATGTTCTAAGTGTTGATGAAGAAGTGTGTTTGGTGTGTCTTGATCTCTTGGAACGTCTCTCCCCCTACGGATTATCTGAGTCAAGGTCATCCTGATGACGTTTTGAAGCGCCACCTTTACAGGTTTGTTCCAACGAGAAGACCCGATCATTCAACTTTCCGAATTCAGCAATCAACATTTTGTTCGTTTCTGTCATTGTTGCTCTTAGTGCAATTATTTCTTGTGATCTTGATCCGGATTCTTGTGATTCGATGAGTGATTAATAAAGGTTGGTTTTTCTTTCTGAATATGAGGTTGTTCCATAAATTTTATCAACATCATTTACTTGAGTTGATCGAAAGTTAAGTCTGTATCTCCAGAAACTTCAGCGACGACTTTAGCTTGTATTTTGCTTCTCCGTTCTTATGCTTGAAGTTGCTCATTGAAATATTTAGATAACCCTTCTATTATTTTCTTCAGATAACCCTCTATAACAAAGCTTGGGGGTTTTCTGGGAAGGATGTGAATGCTTGTTGTCTTGTTGATGATGTTGGTGTTGGTTTGTTTGCTTGAGCCATTGGTGGGTTTGTTGTTGTTGTAACCGTTGTTGTTGTGATTGGTGGTGTTGTTGTTATTGTTTGTGGTGGTGGAACAGACGGGGTAATCGGTAACGTTTCAGACTCACAAATAGTAACTCAAGGAAAACTTGTCGTTGTGTCAACAAATGACACAGGATTCGTTTGCTCAGGAGTACCTAGGTTTAGGAGCTGGTGTATCTCCGAGGATTTGATTATACTACTGGTAGCAGATTATAACATATCCTCCTTGCTACAATCCTTCCTATGGGTTGTTCCTCCGCCATCCTTATCATCACCAACATTCTGGTCGTCATCATTGTGATGATCCGACACAGTCTTCTCTGAATCTTCTTGCTCACCATTTTCTTAAGTGGTTTTTCAGCTTTTTTTTCTCATAATCTTTGACACTTTTATTTAGCTCTTCATCATCTACCACATCCATATCTATTGAATCCACCTCATCAGCAAGTTTGTGGATTCTTTTCAACCCTTTACCACCTTTGTCAGATTTTGGCTTCTTACTCCCCTTCTCTAGTACTAAGTTGGCGCTAGATCCTAAATTCCTATGCGTTTCAGGGGTAGGTTCGCTCGGTTTTGAGCTTTCCATAGAAGCGATGACACTAACTATATATTTCTTATAAACTTTAGAGTTCTTATCAGCAAGATCAAGCAGCTCTTGTAAAATTGCCATTGGCTATTTGGTAGTTGCATCCTTGGCAGGCTGCAAGTTCCTTATTACATTATCATTATCCCTTATCCCAATGGGTCTTGCTGATAGTTTGTTAGTCTTCATCATGTGTTGAATTAATAATTGATGATTCTAACAAAAGGAATATACGAACCCTTCTTCTTCGTCGTTGTCTTGGCTTTATATCTGATTAGTTCTACTAACTCTACCCAAATGAGTGTGGCATAGTCGTAATGGCATTGATTCACAACACCATAGAACATTTGATACACAGTAAATCTACTTGCATCAATTCCTGCTTGCTTTCCTATTAGACAAGGTTGAGTATTGAGAATAATGTAGCCCAGTGACCACGTACATATTTACGTTTGAAGTCAGAAGTGTTTTTTATCTCTTTTGCATCAGTGTCAAATCCAAGTTCACAAAAGAAATCTAAATGCTGGCTAGATCCTAACAATATTTCAAAGATATGATGACCGTTTGCATCAGCAATCGATAATTGCAACACAGTGCGTTGATTTTCATAAGTGAGAGTTGTGGTATATATGTCCATTATCACCTTTAGCATAGGAGGTTTTGACTCATTAACGACATGGACAGTGTTCCAGAATTGTTAAATGTAGATGAATGGAATATAAATAACCGTGTTGTGAAGTGCTGGATTGATTGGGTGTTTTTTCAAGATTTCAACAATGATTGGGTAACCACAGTTAAAGATTGTTGGTTAAAGGATACAGTTGTTGTTACAAAATCTGATATGCTCAGGTTTTGAGAGGATTTGTTCAGAGGTGAGTTATGGTTGTTCAGCTGGAGCTTGTTGTTGAGCTTGTTCTTGAGCCATTTTTGTTATGTGATTCTGAGATGATAAGAAAGGTGTTAAGTATATAGATAAATATAAATTTATTTATTTCACTCTGTCTGTTTTTATATGTGATGATATTAAATAACAATAGTTTATTAGCATCATTTATCCTATGCATATTGCTTGTTTTTTACTATTTTATATGAGAATTGATATTTAATCGCTTACTTTTGTATTACTCAGTTGAAAACAAGCATTTGGGGAAAGTTAGCTATTTTGGACGTAAATTAGAGCATAATGGTTCTAGTTGATAAAGTCTGCTGAACTGAAGGAAGATACGCCGTATCATTCTAGACAGATACACCGTACATCAAGACTTAGATGAAGGTGAAGACCATTGCCGGACTTTGAAGAATGCGCTGTATGGAATTCTTCCATGCGTCGTATATGAAACCTTGGTCAACACAAAGATTTGACTTATCTGCTCAAGATACGCCGCATAAACACTTTGACATGCGCCGTATCAACCTGAAGACTTCACCAAGAAATACCAAGATTACGAGACACATGCGCCGCATCAAGACTGAAGATCCGCCGTATCATATGGCGGTGTACGAATATTCCAGAATAAAATAATCTTGGACCCCACGCGAAGTTACCTGGATACGGTGTATCGAGTAAACTGATACGCCATATCGACGCCGTTTTCAGAACGTATAAATACTAGAACAACAGCCTCATTCGACACATACATATACATATACAGAGAACACCACAAAAGGCGACAACCAGGCCACACAAGACACAAGTAGAAGAACAATTCAGAGGCATAAGTAGGTCATGCTATCGCTTTAATTCATTAGTAGATTTCGCTTTATTTATATTACTACTCTTTAATCCATCAGGATTGCGTGCCTTGTCTCCAACTTTTGACTCGCATTTAGTCTGCTTTCCCATCAATTATAAGTGTATTTTATGTTTCTTTGGATGCTCATGCATTTGTTTTGATTACTTAAATAGTTGATCATGGCTTGTTTGCGCCGCCATACGCCTCCAACAATTACTTCGCTAATTGCATAATTAGTTTAAACCTTAACGGGATAAATAATACATAAACTTAGTAATCATTAAGGTGGTCTTAATGCAGGTTTAATTAATCGTGACGGGATTAGTTTGTTGAAATACTTAAAGAAAGAATCTAGAGATCTAGGTGCGCCTAGGCTTAGGAATGATATATGCAGGCACGTGAACAACCAACAAGAAAGACAAGAATTAGTACTCATCATATACAACTAAGGAACTAAGTGAATATAAATCTACTTTACTATCGAACATGCCCCTTATTTGCTATCTGTATTCTTATTTGTGTACGTATGTGTCTATCGCCTTATGTTGGGAATTACAGATTTGACGATTACAAAACCCACAAGCTGAAATGAAGAAAGAAGAAACAATGAGGGCCTATTATGTAATATTTAGATAGCTTTGATAGTAAGCTATGGTTTTCTCTTGTAACCTCCCTCTATTATATAAAGAGGGTGGCGTCTAGGTTATGAGATCATCTATTCATAGAAGATTTCTCCAATGAGAGTCTAGAAAACGCATAGAGCGTATAGTAGTAGTAGTAGTAATATAGTAGTTTATTTATATTTATTAAATAAAGAAAACTTTATTAGTGATATTGATTGTGTTATTATTATTCCGCGTTGTCTCAATCAATCAATGTTGCTCATACCCTAGTTGAGTCCAGATCTTGGATTCTACAGTTGGTATCAGAGCCTCGTGGCTCTCGATCTAGGGTTTATAAGGTTTTCCTCTAATTAGGGTTTATACCCTAATTCTTCTATTGCAGCATACATGAAAAGAGAATAAGAGCAGATCTGATGATGGTATGATTTTTATTGATGAATCAACTTTTTGAGGTAATCGGTATTATTTATTCATCGATCATTGAATCTCGTTTTATTATTCTAGTCATATATTCTCGAGTTAAGCGCAACTGATCCTATTTCCTACTGGTCAGTACCTTTTTATTGATTGGCCAATATAAATGATTAATGTTCTTCTTTTGAATATCACATGGGCATATGGACCTACGATTTGCTAGTGGTACACATGTTATAATTGGTTAATATTTGTGATTTCATGTGACATTGTTCATTGATATACACGTGATGTTGATGTGCACATATGTGGGACAGCAGCAGTACTCTTTTCATTTAATTGGTCCTTATGGTCGGTGGAGTCATACTCATAATACTGGTTTGTTCCATGATCACGTGAGTTACATTTTATTTGATGTGTACGATGGGTCATTCATACTTGATGGTCTCGTCCATTTTCATTGGTTTCAAATTAATGATCACATGATAGTGGGTACTGGTGGGTCACGTGGGACTTTCAACTTGATTACTTATACAATATTTTATACTCTTTTGAATATTGTGATCACGTGTACTGCTGATATATTGGTACTCTCAATTTGTACTGATCGTGGACCAAGAGGGAGACAACAGTTTGAATGGGTGAGTACTATTCGAGTTTTGATCTTTCTGGTGGGTAATGAATTGATAATGTTGTTCATGATCGGTTTTTGTACATGTTAATTATGGTCTTGAAAGTTGTGCTGGTTGTTGTTCAAGTTCATTCTGGTCGTCTAAAGTTTATGCTATTCATTGATTACTAGTCTTGGTGAGTTGAATTTTTATTCAACAATGAACCCTAGTAATTATTATATTTTTGGCTTGACGACACACTCGATGATGGAATGAGAGTTTTACTACTGCTCGTTGATATTGCTACTGTTGGTTCAGGTTTTTATTGCCTTAATTTCATTTATTGTAAGCTTTTTGGTGTTCTTCATGGAGGGTATTTTGAGGCATTAAAAGGTTGGATTGATAGTATGATATCAGTTGGTGATGGTACTTCTACTGTTCCTCCTGGTGATCCTGCTTTTGTTCTTACTAGTTGTTCCTCCTGGTGGTACTTCTGGTGTTCCTCCTGGTGGTAATTATATTCCTACTGGTTGGTTCCTCCTGGCTGGTTCCTACTGGTTATTTCTTTGGTTCCTACTGATCAGTTCCTATTGGTTCATTTTCTGGTTCCTACTGGTGGTTATATCATTCCTACTGGTTTGCTTACTGTTTCCTCTATTTGGCTTATGCTATTTGTTATTGCTGCTAGTGTTTATAGGTCCATTGACGCCCTTGGATTTTGTTCATTATTTTAAGATGTGATTACAAAGAAGGTTGAATATCATTTATTTGAAGTTGTAGTTGAGTTTCACAGGTGCGTGTCTTATCATACCTTTTTAGCAGGAGGTAACTTGTTCGTGCGTTAATGATGTGACAAAGACTGGATGAATCTAGCGAAGGGGTGAGATCTACAGATTGAAGGTGCTTAATGCTCGCATTTGCTATCACTTTAAGGAGTTACGTTGTAGTGCTCAGTGTTAGCGAAGGGGCGAGATCCACAAACTAAAGGTGCTTAATGCTCACATTTGTTGTCACTTTAAGGAGTTACGTTGTAGTGCTCAGTGTCTCATCTGAGTTTAGAGTCACGTGGATAGTACAAGATATAAGACGCAAGTTTGGGAAATTCAACTTCTTCCTCAAATTTGTTATACTCAGTTTTCTTCATCAGTAATCACTATATAGAGCCTAAAAGTCCAAGATTAAAGAGATGGTTAGTATACTTTTAAGGGGAAGCTTATTGTTTATATATTTACCATCTACATGCATCACTTGAGGGGAAGCGTCTACAAGTTGCACAAGACCCCTATTAGATGATTACAAAAAGGGGAAGAAGATTCATGATGTGCAGCTTATTATTGTGATGACATGTTTTAGCATTGTTTCTTCATTCAACTTATTATTAGACTAACATTAGAATTAAAATACTGATTGATATCTAAGTGTTAACGTTCCACTCTTAGTGATCGACACTCTACTTACCAACTAGGCTATACTGATCGGGGTATACGGCTCGTTAGTGTTTGTTATAGGTTAAGTCGGCTAAATATAAATTTAAAACTTGATAACACAAAAAGACCTATACACAACGGAACACATTAAGTTTTTGGCGTCGCTACCGGGGAGTGAATTGTTTAATACTTGTGTATTTGTTAGTATTTTGATTTAGGTTTTTAACATTAGTTTAATCTTTTTCTTTTTTTTTTCTTTCACTAACTTTTTTATATAATTGTATTGCTTGTATATTTGTGTTTTATGTATTTTTCTTGTTTTTATTTTTTTTTATTTCTGCATTATTTATTTGTTTTTGTTTTTATTTTAGTTTTTTCTTTTTTCTACATTATATCTGTCTGAACGATATGGCGTATCTAATCTCATTGATACCGCGTATTGCGTATTATTTTTCATACAACATATCTAATTTAATTATTCGGGTACGACGTATCTGATCCCATAGATACGGCGTATTCTGTTTTTTAATCAGAATCTTTTAAAACCCTAAACGTGATACGACGCATAAGCTTCTGCTTATACGGCGTACTAATTTTTCAAAAAAACATATGCGGATTTTTAATTTATTTAATTACGACGTATCGATTAACCTCGCTACGGCGTATTAGTTTTCTAAATTAAAAGCTTAATTTAAGAATGTAGCGAGAGTACGGCGCATAAGCTTTTGCTTATACGACGTATTTATATTCTTTCATAATAAGCGATTTTAGAAAAGTTAAACATACGGCGCATTGATTTTTATCAAAACGGCGTATATTTTTATCTGACTAAAAGACTAATCTATATTTTTATTTTGAGCATACAGCGTATCCAGGAAAATGGATACTACGCATCGTCTGCAGATATCAGCAACATTTATTACGTATTCTGTTTCCATTCTTAAATTTTTGTGCCATTTTTTCCTGGGCCCATCCTACTGAAAATTTGTCTTAGCTCGCAGGTACGACTATGGATGACATCACTATGAATGGCTACATAGCTAAGGAACAAAGGAAGTGTGAAAACATAAAGGGGGGGGGGGGTGAATACGTTTCCGTTTCAAACATAAAACTTTTGTATCAAATATAGTATAAACCATCGCATTTGCTAATCTCGACGCGAGGATACATTTAACGCATTACGGCTTGTAAGGCCAACCCCTTAATATCACATAAGATTCCGCAAGATTAATGGTTCATTATAAATCAAGTTTCACCATTATTAGTCCGGTTTATTTTTCTTGATCAAGCGTGTCATAATATGTAAAGTGATAAATATAGTTTATGACTATATGAAAGACCAAGTATGCATCACAAACATAGACATCAACCGCATAGACAATAAACAATATAAAGCAAGAATAAAAGTAAAGTGATAAGTAAAAGGATAGACAAACCAACACGAGGATTTATAGTGGTTCGGTCACGAAGCTTCTCTTCGCCCTACTCCACTCCCCGAGTCACCTACTCGAGAGTTACTTCACTAGATCAACAAACTCCATTCTTGGCGGAGAAAACCTTACACAACATCGCTTACACTTTTTCCGGTACTAAGCTAAACACCGAGTTCTTCCACGAGGTAGAACCAAACCTATCACAACGTCGCCTACACTTTATCCGGTACAAGGCTAGATACCGAGTCCTTCAACGAGGTAGAACCAAACCTATCACAATGTCGCTTACACTTTATCCGGTACAAGGCTAGATACCGGGTTCCATTACAAAGGAGGAACTATTACCCAACCAACATGACACATCTATGACGCCCGTTATGTTTTGTGGCCCAACATAACAAACCTTGTGTTTTATGGCACAAACACATAAACCATCTAATCTAGTTATAGATACAAGAATATGATACTAGACAATATCCAAGACAATGTGTCTAATGGATATGAAATCCTAAACCAAACATCAAGAACACAAAGCATGATGTAGTTGGTCTTCTATGAATGAAGATGACAAGTTTCCCAAGCTTGTTGTAGAAGATCTTCATGTGCTTGTATGCTTGTGATGGGTGATCACTTCAGTAGGTAAGGATGCAAGATCTTTAGGCTTGCTTTGGAGGATCACTTCGGGAGTATGCTTACAACAAATGAAAGTTAGAAGAATTATGATCATATGAGATGAGGGTGGTTTACATGTTTCCTATTGATCTAAATATGCTAGAAATGGTGGAGAAAAACTATGTGCAAAGGTGTGAAGAAATGGTAAGAAGTGGCTTGCTATTTATAAGGCAAAAAGGCCAAACCAAGTTTCTGCCTCAAGGATCCCTTCTGGAGGGATCCGGCCCTTGTAATTCCAAGGGATCCGTGGGCAATTAGAGGGATCCGTGGGACGCTCCTCTTTACCCATGGGTTATGGGTCATGGATCATGGGTCATGAGTCATGGACTTGAGTGCCCACCAAGGTACAATGTATCTAGACATTGGGTTATGGGTCTTGGGTCATGGGTCATGGGTCATGGGTTTTACCCAACACATTTACTTATGTTTATGTATTTTATAAAATTTAAGTAACCAAAATTACTTAAGTATTTTATAAACTATTTAACTAAACATGTTTAATGGTTTGTTAGGGGTTTGATTATAACACAACATAACAAACATGTACGAACCTGTGTTATAGCATACAAGGACTTAAGTCGTCGAGAGGTGTTGAAAGTATGTTGAGACAAACTATAATTACAAGTAACTTATACATTTTACGTTATTTATTAGAAGTTACATGTTTGTCATCAACAAAACAAACGAGACTGTATAAATTAAATATTGTAATATTTGCACTAACAATCTCCCCCTTTTTGATGATGACAAAATATTTGTAAACGTAATAGATAAGTAAAATGTAAAAGTTACTTGTGTCCATACTTCCTATACATTACCTTCTCCGTTGTACGAACCTTCTCCGTTTACACTCTTCTCCCCCTTTTGTCGAAACAAAAAGGGTGTGTCCTTGGAGTTTAAACTTAATTTCTCCCAAGAATGGCGAGTTTGCGTCATCCCTAGTGAAGTTAAATTAAAAAAACACCTTATTTCTCCAATTGGCACACCACGCCAATACCTTCAACACGAAACACTAATGGAGGAAGAGAAGAATTATCAACAAGATTCACTTCAGTGGTCTTGATGATGACGAAGCTTAGCAACGTATGACCTTGAGCTTGCACGTCTTCAAGATGTGGTGATCTCGCCTTTAAGAGGAACCTAGAGAATCACATAAAGAAAAAAAATACATAGAAAGATCCTTTGAATTATAACCATTATTGCCAACTGCTCAATGGATCAAATTTTTAAGGCTTAACCTACATCAAGGTTAGTGTTAAGGAATAAAAAAAAGAAAAATATATGATGAGAAAGAAATCTCCCTTTTGTTGAAACATAAAGGAATTTTGAAGAATGAATGTGTGCATGCTCCCCCTTGACGGTTGCTCCTCCTTGTTAAGGGTGTCAAGTATTTTAGGAAGCTAAGACGAAAGTATTGCAAAATTTGCAATATTTTTTCTTTGACGAAAGCTCCCCTCTATTGAGGACGTCAAGTGCTCCTAGTGTATTTTGAAAATCTACAAAACAAAAAATTAGAGAAAAAATATATTCGTCGTTGGACGAGTGATATGATGCACTTTGTAAATGCTCGGTGGAAGCTCCCCCTAGCTCGAGGGCGTCAAGAAGAACCTACAAAAAAAAGTAAACCTTGTCCGAAGACAAGTGTGCCATATACAAACCCATGTATATGAGTGAACCTACAAAAAAAATTAGTGTAAAATTTCGTCCATATATAGACGAGAATCCCATACACATCAAAGTGTGTATATATGAACCTACAAAGAAATGATTAGTGTCAAAAAGAGAATAATCCTACTACTTACATCATCGTGGTAGTTCAAGATGAGAAAATAAATGTATTTGGGGATGAGACGCATTTCATTACGAAATTCACTTGGCTTTTGACAACATAGATGTTTGTGGAAGATGGTTGAGTGACCATGAATTGTAGTGGTAGTGAGACACTTGTAGAATGTGGTTGACACAAGTAGCTTGTGGTTTGAGGTTGTGGTTGACACAAGTAGGATGTGGTAGAACATGAAACATACTTCATCACGTAGCTCATGAATTAGACCTTGTATAATGATAGAAATCATTATTATGACTTAGAGGTATGGAAGTTGTGGTAGAGGTGATGAGAGGTCAAGTTTTACTAGGTAATAAAGAGACTCAAGATTAGCAAGGGATGGTGATGAAAGGTATCAAGGTGACTCTTTGACTCGGTTGATGACTCAATAGAGGTGGTAGACATGATGACTTTGTGAGTAGTGACAAAAGTGGAGTAAGATGGTTAGGATGATGCAAGATTAGGAATAAAAAAAATGTGCGAATGAGCACAACTTGACTTGATGATGAAATCGAGCATTGTCAACCTACAAGAATCCAAATGAGTTAGTACAAAAGGAAAACATTTATACAAATGAAGAAATTGTTCACATAATATCATGAAAAGAAAAGAAAGAACACGTAAACAATCATATAAATGCAACTCATTTATAAACATATAAGAAACTAACAATCCTAAGTGTTGAACAAGTGCTTGAGTGGAAAAAGGAAATTTGAAATGATTATCTAAAGAGATAATGTACCTTCTGTTCCCCGGTTCCACCGGTTCCCTCACTAGAGGGATCCGGCTAACAAATGAGGTGAAAAAGGAGGTGATTGGATTTTATCAAGGTCTAGCACCTACCTATCCTAAGTTACCCAGTCTATTAAGTGTCTTACATGGCATGAGACCTAAGTGGTCAAGAATAATGAGTGAGATTTGTCAATGATGGCTTTTGTGGGGAAAATTGAGTTTTAGAAACACAAATGAGTGATCATGGATGACACTAAGTGTTTTGAGGATGGTGAATGGTTATAGGAACTAAATGGTGGTTAAAGTAAAATTTAGAAAATTTCTTAAAACTCATAAGAAATGAAAAACTAGTTTTTGGAGCATTTTAAGGTAAAGATGACCAAAATCAATTTGCTAAAATTGAAAGAAATATCAAACTAGGTGTTTTAAGTTGAGAGAAACAATGTGTAAACGTTGTAGCGGAAAGATGATGAGTTTTGAAGTGATGATAAATCAAAAATACTTTGAATGTGATCCTAAGTCATCTATGAGTGAATGTGAGATCAACTGAGCCTAAGGAAAGTTTAAGTGATCCTAATGTAGCATGTTTAACTAGTACAATAAGGTATGGAAGGTTGGATTGATGCAAGGAGGCTAAAAAGGAACTTATGTCCACCCGGATCCCACAGATCCTTCACTTGAGGGATCCGTCTAGTTCTATCTAAGGGATCCGGCGTCTGAGAGAGATTTTCTTAACATAAAGTTGCAAAATTTTGCTCTATGTTTCAAATTTTGAAACTAATGATTTCTACAGCAAGTACACATATATACAAGTTAAGCATAGCAAGGAGAGCAAGTAAAAAAAAACATATAGGCAATCAAATGAGATTGAGCTCACAAATAACACAAAGGTTTAGCAAACTTAACAAGCACTATTCAAGAAGCCCAAAATAGATTTATGGTCTAGATTAGTAAATTATTTACACTAACAATGACATGCAAGGTGTGCATCTAGAAAGAGTTGTGAGGTGCTAGTTTAGGACAATCTAGACTATCTTTAGATCCAAAAGGTGGAGTTGTTATTTGTGGAGATGAAGGAATTGTGTTTAGAAGAGTAAGTGTTAGATTTATAAAGGCTTGAAGCAAGTACCGTTTTGTAAGTTCGTTTTGGCTAAAAGATGTTTGCCTATGTGTTGGTATTTGAAGAGTAAGAAACACATGTATATGCGTCCTTAAGAAGGTGAATTGTTTTAGAAGGTTGTTTTGGTCAACGGAAGCAATGAACTATGTATAGTCATTACGGATGGTGATTAGCATACAAATGAGCTTCGTCCATGAAATCATGTAGCTCTTCTCGATCAAAGCAAGATAATCACTTGATGAGGCAAGTGGTTGTGATTAACTTAAAAGAAAAATTAATTTTACAACTTGTTTGATTAGTAATCCTAAGACAATGCAAAGTATTTCCATTGTAAACTTACTTTAGAAAAACATAGAAGTATAAATTTCTCAAGTGAGAGAATGAATATGAGACTATTACTAGTGGTGCTCAATTACGGCTAAACACGACCATTTTTACGGGCGATTCCACATACCCAACTTCTATCAAGGAAGCAATTTAACCGTTAAGGTCAAATTGAGTTTCTAGTGCAATAAATTCTCCAGTATTCATTCTCAATTTAGGAAAACTTATATTCCTACAATGGCCTATCGAAGAGTAACAATGATGATATTTTGCTACATTTTTATTAATATTATTCTTGAAACAACTAAGGTGACGAAGGTGTCATGTTTTAAAAGAAATTAAAAGTTGTCCATATGGTGAACAAAAATGGATGGATGAGCCAGTTCAACATATGTTGTTCGAAAGCTCAAGTTTGGATTTTCGGATATTAACAATTATATTTGCGTTGCAAAATAATTTACTTGAGTATATCGGATGAAATAATCAAGTTGTCAATCCTACTATGAAGCTTGGAAAGCGATCATGAAAAGGAAAACGGGAGAGTACATCATCAACACAAGTGTAGGTTATGATCCGATGTACATTCTTGTTGTTTTTAGAAAATGACACAAGTAGAAATATGAAATCAAGAAATCATATAAGCACATAAAATATTTATGTTGCACACATGACAAACTTAACTAGAAGCCATTTAGTATATTACATGTTTTAAACATTTTTTCAACTTATATGACGTATCTAAGTATTTAAACTAACATTTTCGACACACCTAGATGTTATCCCAAACACTCCTTCAAATAGCACAATGATTAATAAAAGATTACTAAATCGACAAACAAGAGAATGAATAGCAAGGTGAGGAAACCACATATGTTATTCAAACAAACAAAAACAAAAACTATTTGAGATAAGCAAATAATCAAGTAATGCAAGGTGAGACAATTAATCATTTAGCATAGCATACGAAAGTTCTTTTCATCGCTTTGTGTTAAATATAAACATGTATACCAAGCTTGATTAGTTGCTTTTATATTTATAAATATGATCAAAACCTTGATTTCAAAAGAAGACACACTATTGTTCAAAGACGAAAATATTCGTCTCCAATTAGATCAAAAGTTTGTGCAAAAGTTATGACCGAAAAATGACTTTCTATTATAAATCAATGATTCTATAAATTTTTGTTTTGAATCATTTTTGAAATCATTTTTAAATGAAAGTAGATTCAAATACCTTTCAAACGATAGGTGGCACGACTTATACAGACTTACGGTTAATTAGTTATGAAGTTTTGAAATTTTGACAAAAACAATCTTCTGTACCACGGATCCGCCGGATCCCTTCCAAAAGGGATCCGCGGATCCCTTCCAAAAGGGATCCGCGGATCTGACACAGATTTACAAAAATGCATATTTTGACCCAACGAAAAGGTTTGACCTTTGTAGACTTTTTAGTGAAATTATATTACCCATTTTAATCTTTATTCAAGATTGATTAACAAGATATCTAACAACAAAACTTCAAAGATAAAAAAAAACAACAAAACACTTTTCATATTATGCTTGACTTCACCAAAAATTTGATATAAGGACCTTACTCGTTTTGAAAACCATTTGTTTTTTAAAAACTAGAGCCAACCGCTCTGATACCAATTGTGAAAACGTAGAAGGGGGTGAATACGTTTCCGTTTCAAATTTAAAAATTTTGTATCAAATATAGTATAAACCATCGCATTTGCTAATCTCGACGCGAGGATGCATTTAACGCATTACGGCATGTAAGTCCAACCCCTTAATATCACATAAGATTCCGCAAGATTAATGGTTCATTATAAATCAAGTTTCACCATTATTAGTCCGGTTTATTTTTCTTGATCAAGCGTGTCATAATATGTAAAGTGATAAATATAGTTTATGACTATATGAAAGACCAAGTATGCATCACAAACATAGACATCAACCACATAGACAATAAACAATATAAAGCAAGAATAAAAGTAAAGCGATAAGTAAAAGAATAGACAAACCAACACGAGGATTTATAGTGGTTCGGTCACGAAGCTTCTCTTTGCCCCACTCCAATCCCCGAGTCACCTACTCGAGAGTTACTTCACTAGATCAACAAACTCTATTCTTGGCGGAGAAAACCTTACACAACGTCGCTTACACTTTTTTTGGTACTAAGCTAAACACCAAGTTCTTCCACAAGGTATAACCAAACCTATCACAACGTCGCCTACACTTTATCCGGTACAAGGCTAGATACCGAGTCCTTCCACGAGGTAGAACCAAACCTATCACAACGCCGCCTACACTTTATCCGGTACAAGGCTAGATACCGGGTTCCATTACAAAGGAGGAACCATTACCCGACCAACATGACACATCTATGACACCCGTTATGTTTTGTGGCCCAACATAACAAACCTTGTGTTTTATGACACAAACACATAAACCATCTAATCTAGTTATAGATACATGAATATGATACTAGACAATATCCAAGACAATGTGTCTAATGGATATGAAATCCTAAACCAAACATCAAGAACACAAAGCATGATGTAGTTGGTCTTCTATGAATGAAGATGACAAGTTTCCCAAGCTTGTTGTAGAATATCTTCATGTGCTTGTATGCTTGTGATGGGTGATCACTTCAGTAGGTAAGGATGCAAGATCTCTAGGCTTGCTTTGGAGGATCACTTCGGGAGTTTGCTTACAACAAATGAAATTTAGAAGCATTATGATCATATGAGATGAGGGTGGTTTACATGTTTCCTATTGATCTAAATATGCTAGAAATGGTGAAGAGAAACTATGTGCAAAGGTGTGAAGAAATGGTAAGAAGTGGCTTGCTATTTATAGGCAAAAAGGCCAAACCAAGGTACAATGTATCTAGACATTGGGTTATGGGTCTTGGGTCATGGGTCATGTGTTTTACCCAACACATTTACTAATGTTTATGTATTTTATAAAATGTAAGTAACCAAAATTACTTAAGTGTTTTATAAACCATTTAACTAAACATGTTTAATGGTTTGTTAGGGGTTTGATCATAACGCAACATAACAAACATGTACGAACCTGTGTTGTAGCATACAAGGACTTGATTCGTCGAGAGGTGTTGAAAGTATGTTGAGAAAAAATATAATTACAAGAAACTTATACATTTTACGTTATGTATTACAAGTTACATGTTTGTCATCAACAAAACAAATGAGACTGTATAGATTAAATATCGTAATATTTGCACTAACAGGAAGCTTTTGCAGAGCACTGGTAGTACGATGGAGAATTTATGGTTTCTAAGAAACGAAGATGATGAGTGCGATACTTATGAGATTGACTTGAGTGAATTCCTTGCGGTTCGTATTCATGATCATTCCTCAGAAAAATCAGCATGGAATAATGAATCTATGCACTCTTGCTTTGATGAAACTTATGATACTATAATTTGTGACTTCCCACCCACTTTGGATTATTTGCTTGCATCAAGAACTCAGATTAGTGTCCCAGTTTGTTCGATTGAAACTATCGAAGGAACATATGAAACTGAGGAATTCGAATTCGATATACTTTCAATCAGAGCCAATTTTTTTACTTGGGAAACCTCTCTTGAAACTACATTCATTGAGTTTAAACGTTTAAGCGGCATGGGTGATGATTTGTTCACTTGTAATTTGATGATGAGCTACACCGAAGATGAATTACTCTTCGTATGGTCGATAATCAAGTCCAAGGGACTTGTTTGGACGACTATAGAGAGGATGAAGGCAAGTTTTGAATTGAGTATATTAGGCAAGCAAATGATACATGGGAACCTCACCTACCATCTCAAGGTGATGCACGTACGAAGCGCGTTCGGGGTCAAAGGAACTTCCTTTTCTTTCAAGCAAGTTTTTCAACCACCTAGGCATTGAACCTAATCGTTGTTGTGTAGTATTGGGTAAGCCTCGGGGATTGATATTTGATAAGGATTTAAAATGTACACTTTTAAGGGGTCATTTAAGCCCTTAATCTCCCACTTTTATATCCGTTATTGCTTAATTTCGTTCCTTTTCACTTTTTAGGTCTCTTGGAAGCAAAATGCTGGAATGATGCATATTTGGACGAAAAGGAGTGAATATATGAAGAAAATGGCTAAGTCAAGATCGAAGACACTCAAGCTGCTGAAATTGAACCTGAAGGCGTCCCAACTAAAGGGCGACGCCGTCCCTTTATATGAATTAAATTCTCTGACGGCTCAGTAGACTTTTTGCTAAAATACACCTGACGGCGTCAGGCTTTGAAGAGGAAGGGCGTCATTAAGACTTTTCATCTCAGACGGCCTAGATCCAGAATCAGACGACGTCCTTACTGAAGCCCGACGACGTCACAACTACAAGGTGACGCCGTCCTAACGATGACTTGGCCAAGACGAAAACCCTAATTGCGGCGATCTGACGGCGTCCCACCTATAAGGTGACGCTGTCGCAAGTGTAAAATTATATATAGAAATCGAATTTTCAGAATATTGAGAGGTAGACTTGTGGAGTAAAAACCCTAAATGTTTGTAGTCCGACTTGGACATTATCTTAAGGTTCTCAAACCCTATTTTACATCAAGATAAGTGTTTTACTTCATTGATTTCATTATGTCTTCTGTTGAATGGGTGTACGCTTGCTTGTTTAACATGTCCGGCTAAATTTATTGTGTGTTTTCTTATATCTATTAAACCTAGTTATTAATTATTGATTGGTTGTCTCTCATCTTAATTGTAATTGGCTTAGGAGTGTAATTAGGCCATCGTTGTGTTTAAATGCTTGAGTAGTCTTCGTGAACCTTAGTTTATGAATCACTTAGCGGATTTCGTAGTCTAAACATCCAAAGATAACTTTAAAGTTAGTTTATGATTAATCTAGAGGATTTCGTAGGCAATAACCTTAAGGTAGTCTCAAAGAGTTAGGGAGAAAGGCACACCCTACGACCTTAGAAAACACAACGCGTTAAGAATAAGGACGTGACAATTCAACCACCAATAAAAGATAATTAGGGAGTAATAGTATCTAGGTAGACACATTTTTAATCATCATACGAGCACACATCAATAGACATAAGACTACCTATAGTTTAGATAATTAGATAGTAGAAGTAATCGGTAGAAGTACCACCCCCTAAATCCAAGCCCCGAGATTTTACCCTTAGCTTTCTAAAAAATATAAAAAGATAAAAAAGAATCTTCCTCAACCTTAACCTTAGTGTAATACACTTCTTACTAGCATTTCTATTCCCCTAGAGAACGATGTCAATCCCCGAGGCTTACCCAATACTACACTGCAACGATTAGGTTCACTGCCTAGGGTGTTGAAAAACTTGCTCAACGAAAAGGAAGTTCCTTTGACCCCGAACGCGCCTTGTACGCGCATCAATATCGTTCTCTAGGGGAATAGGAATGCTAGCAAGTAATGTATTACGCTAAGGTGGAGGTTGAGGATGATTTTTTTTAATCTTTTTATGGTTTTTTATAAAGCTAAGGTAAATATCTCGTGGCAATTGGTTTGGGGGTGGTACTTCTACCGATTACTTTACTTATCTAATTATCTAATACTATGGGTAGTCTTATGTCTATATGATGTGTGCTCGTATGATGATTAAAAATGTGTTTACCTAGATACTATTACTCCCTAGTTATCTTTAATTGATGGTTGAATTGTCACACCTTATCTTAACGCGTTGTGTTTCCTAAGGTCGTAGGGTGTGCCTATGCCCTAACTCTTTGAGGTTACCTTTGGGTTTAGCCTACGAATCCACTAGTTCATTCATAAGCCAACTTTCACAAAGATTATTCAAGCATTAAACACAACGAAAGCCTAGTTGCACTCCTAAGCCAATTACAATTAAGATAAGAGACAACCTAACAATAATTAATAACTAGGTTTCATAGATCTAAGCAAACACACAAGAAATTTAGCTAGACATGTTAAACAAGCAAACATACACACAATCAATTGAAGACATAATGATACTTTGGATTAAAACAGTTATCTTGATGTGTAAAATAGGGTTTGGGACCCTAAGATACTGTCAAAGTCGGACTACAAACGTTTAGGGTTTTTACTCCAAAAGTGTACCTCCCTAAATGCAGAAAAATCGAATTCTATATATAGATTTACAAGTGCGACGACGTCGCCTTATACATGGGACGCCGTCAGATCGCCGTCATTAGGGTTTTAGTCTTGGCCAAGTCATCGATGGGACGACGTCACCTTAGAGTTGTGACGCCGTCAGTCTTCAAGTGGGACGTCGTCTGATTCTGGATCTGGGCCGTCTGAGATGAAAAGTCTGAGTGACGCCCTTCTTCTTCAAAGCCTGACGCCGTCAGGTTGTATGAGCAAAAATTCCACTGAGCCGTCTGGTGCATGTTTTTATCAAGTCTGTATAGAGGGACGACGTCGCCCTTTGATTGGGACGCCGTCAGGTTCATTTTGAGCAGCTTGAGTGGCTTCGATCTTGACTTTGCCATTTTCTTCATGTATTCACTCCTTTTCGTCCAAATGTGCATCATTCCAACATTTTGCTTCCAAGAGACCTAAAAAGTGAAAAGGAACAAAATTAAGCAGTAACATATATAAAAGTGGTCGATTAAGGGCTTAAATGACCCATTAAAAGTGTACGTTTTAAATCCTTATCAATTATCCTTACACTTGGTATTTGCTTGTCCTCAAGCAAATGTGCTTTTGGCCAATCAATTTATAAGTTAGGGGGCATGAAACACAGGTTTAAAATAATCATAACAAGTAAAAGCACCGCAATAGTCATAACAAACACGGAAATTATATACTAGCACCTCACAAGGGGTGTTTGGATTCTCTCATCTCTCGGGTTTATATGAAATATAATAAATGGAAATGGAAGATAAACACTCATTACCTGACATAGTACATAGATTACCATAGACTTGAGACTAGATCAAACCTCCACTGCTTTGGCGTAAGCACCTAGGGACAACTATCGAAGAGGTCTTTACAAGGGTTGTAACGTTAGGCTTACGGTAGGGAAACAAAGGGTTTTGTTGGATAGGCGATTTAGTGGTGGTAACTGGTAAGTCAAAAATCTTATGTTACAAGCATGAAAAGCGTGGCGTTGCTAAGCCAAAACTCGACTCACTAAACTCTGGATAACTTGAAACAAACATACATAAATATAAAGATATATGTAGGATGGTAGCCCGTATGTTTTTTCTTCATTTTTTTTAACACTATATTTTTTCGATCTTTTTTTTTTTTTTTTTTTTTTAATGCATTTTTACTCTACCATCCTCTACGATAACATCAAAATATAAGGGATTTATAGGAGCATCCCTACACTTGAGTTTTTATTTCTGTAACACTAATTGACCCGATTTGAAAAGATCAAAACACTTGGAGTATTTAATTACGTAGACAAAGAGAATTTGAATTTAACGTTCTTTCCCGTTACTCCATAAAATATTACTTTTGCCCATGAGTCCCAATCGTCCCAAAACTGTGTACAAAAGATATGACTCGACTTAGCAACCATGCAAGTAACTAGATAATTGAACTAAGGGTTTAGTAATGATAACAATAATGCACTAAAGGTGAGTGCATACAAGGTAGGCTAAGGCGATTTGGGTGAACATGTGGGGGTGGATTGTAAACAATGATATTCTGGAAAACCGAAACATCACGCGAACCCCGAAAAGGATAGGCTCTGAGGGGTTAACTAGGGGTATCGTGTAATAAAGATGAGTACATCGCAAGGGTGTGGGGTAATTACTCAACCGATGTGGAAGAAGTAATTATAATACAAGTTTCAAACAAGGGTTATCCTAATGCCTTTTATCACTTAGTTATTCCTAACTACACAAGTGTAGTCTCACTAGCGATCTCGGAATGCATCACAAAACAAGTTCTAGAATTTATTATACTACCGGTACACACTCTAAGCATTAAAGGTGAATGCTTTTTTTCTAAAGATCTAGGAGCGAACCTCACATTTTTGGGGTGAAATTTAAGTAGTAAACGGTTTTTGTGCTAGTCATATAAATCCTATCCATGAGACGCTTTATTAAGGCTAAAGTTTTAGCTCGTACATGTCATAAAATTTTTTAAATTTGGTGCTAAAATTTCCCTAAAAAATATTTCTCATAGTTTATTACACAAATGACCAAGGACAAGACAAATGATCAAGGATAAGAATAGTTTCCAAGTTCCCATTTTATTCTCCTTCCCTACACTTAAACTGAACATTGCCCCAATGTTCCCCGAAAGTACCAAAGTTATGATAAAGTAAGGTAAGTAAAAGAGAAAGAAACTAGTACTCCCTGATTAGCTCGGTAGGATCCGTGTGAAGTTGCGGTTAAATTCTTTTCCAAGAAGATAGCATACGTGACAAGCTCCATCCAATGTTGTATTTTTTCTTCTTGCCAAATATAACCTGCACACTTTAGAAAACAAACGAAACCTTCACGTAAAATCAGCAGTAAAACTATATATGACACAACTATACTAGGATATAATGCTTGTGGAATGGATGTTTGTAGTTTTTCTAGAAAATTAAGATCTGAGAATTTCCAAAAATTTATAAATAGCACAAAAAACGAAAAGCGTTGTATAATTTGTTTCTGCTTGACCTGACGTTGTCAGGCTTTAATCCTGATGCCGTCAGGTTGTCATGACAGAAACTAGTCTGCTGCGTTTTCCTAGAAAAATTCAGGAAAAACTACATCTTTAAAACCTGGAAAAATTCCTGCAAAACATCTATTATGACTTGATACAAGCATTTGACTCTAACAAACACACATATACATCAATTTCACTAACTGTAATTCTCATTTTTGTAACAACGCGCATTTTTCGGGTTACTTTTCATATTTTTGAAAAGTTACTATTCACTTTTACTATTCACTTTCACTATTCATCCCGTAAATTTTTTATTTCACATTCTCGTAAGTTAATTTATTTTAGTAATAACCTGAGAGTTTGACAATCGTTAGATCATCTTCGCAAAAGTTATTAAGAAAACATCATCTTAAAGTTTCGTTTTGGTCGGAACACCATTTAAACATCACGCGCATAACGAAAATCAACTCTGACAATTTTCCTCACATCAAATTAATTTTTAGATCACTCATAATCAATTAGAGAATTTTTAAGATTTTCATTTAAATGTTACCAAA
The DNA here is from genome assembly GCA_910596185.1 of Chrysanthemum makinoi. Lineage (NCBI taxonomy): Eukaryota > Viridiplantae > Streptophyta > Magnoliopsida > Asterales > Asteraceae > Chrysanthemum > Chrysanthemum makinoi. The sequence continues at coordinate 208,736,861 of OU343223.1, read as the reverse complement.
TAAACCCTGAGCCGTACGAGACTAAACTTACGTTTTAAACAATTCTACTTAGACCCAGACGTAACCATTCCTCAGACTGTGTTTTCTAAGATGTTTTGACACTTTTAAATTTTTGGAAAAGTAAAACATATTTCCCTCCTCCTTTGACCATAAAGAAATTAACCTTGTACGTTCTACATTTTTGCTTAAATCGCGTAACTTTTAGACTTCACATATAACTGTTAAGTTATCCCACGTATAACGAAAACCACATTTTGAAATCTCATATCACTTATAGATTAATTTTAGTCTATTTTAAATATATTCACGGTCATTTCCCTGAAATCTCGTTCTTTTCTGATAAATTGCATTTTTCACGTATTTAGCTTACGTTTCCAGTTTTAACAGCGTTTACGCGACCCATTAAACTTATCACTCATTTTTATAAGATAATAATGAGTATATTGATGAGTTTAATCATTCCTATAAGTTTCATATTTTTACGATACTCGGTTTTACGTTTTGTGACTTAACGGCTTACAGTTAGCGATTAACAGAACCAAAACTCACTTCGTAACCAAGATAATACCAAGACTATCCACCTAAGTCATCTTATCTCCATAAGAACGACTTTAGGGAGGGGAGTCATCATTTTGGTGGCTTGATCCTAACCATGCTTCATTTAGATCATTACAAGTGTCTAAACTTAACCATGGTTAACATTTAACCCAATATATGGTTAACCAAATCTTTCCTCCTATAAATACCAAGCAAATCACTAGATAAAAAGTGCACCAAACCTTCTTAACATCTAAAGTCCTGAACCTAATGCATTTCTTATAGATCTTGTAAGAACATTCATGTGTTCTTGAAGTAAAACTAGGTTTTGATCTTTGTTCTTGGAAGTTTTCAAGAAAGAGTCGTTAATCTTCAAATAACTTCAAGTCTCCAAAAAGACATTGTTATAATCTTCTATTCTCCTTCAAGAATACAAGAAGTATATAATGGTGCCAAGGTGTGGAAAGATTGCTCAATCCAAGGTCCTAAGTGTTCAATCAAAGTCTTATCCTTACTAGTTACTCCTTTCTTGATTGAAAGCCAAAAGTTGTAAGCAACTAATCACCACCATCATCTCATGTTTATTATTCATAATCTTGAAAATTTCATGCTATATACATAGTTACTATGTTGATTCATTATGTACATATACTCAATCACATGTTTTAATTCACATATTGTCGTAAAAGTAACAAACTAGTAAACTAGTCATATTCTACACATTTGAGACCATTAAAACCAGTCACATATGGACTTTTTAACTTACATACTATGGTAGACAAGATAAAAAGGTAAACATAGCAACTTGAATCACCCAAAACGGACAAACGAGTCAAAAGTTATAGTCAAAAGAAGTTAGTGAAAACCTAGAAACGCCAAATAGCTTACTGTGGGGTCTGTCCAAAAATAAGTAGCACTTCTGCTCCGAATCATCAAAAAGTTAAAACACGAAAGTTGTCTGGAACGATGTTTTACGGCTACCGCTTAGGCAACTTGGCCTAAAAAGGCAAAACGATATCATTATTTTCCTAAAATTTGTAAAACAGTTTTTACCGGTAAAAGTTAGATTTTCACAAGTTAAGAATATACAAACCAAGTTGTTTTCATAGCTAGTTACATATTAATTTAACAAAACTTTATTTAATCTTTGATATAGTGTATTCACAAGTAACGGAAAATGACTATTTTACCCTTTTCCGACGATTTTTACCAAAACTTCATTCTTGAACATGTTAATAAGTTGTAATCACTAGTAAACAATGAGAACTTGTAAAAACTAGATATTTACTAAAAACATGATAAACTTTATGATATAACAATCTTCACTCAAAACATATGTTTTATCTACTAAGTGCTACAATACTAGGGAGCTTCATGTGAGGGGTTTCATTTGGGTAAAACGTATCGACGAGTTGCTGGATTTACGATTTAAAGTGTCCTAGCTCCTCGAACGTTTACTACATGACCTCTGAATTATGATGGCCCGAACGGTAGTACGATATCTATAAACAAAATATGTTTTCACATACTAAACTGTTATATAAGCAACTGTTGGGATATGAAAGTGCTGAAGACATGAAAGTACTGAAGATATGAAAGTACTGTAAGCTGCAAAGTACTGGGAAAAGTCAAAGAGTCAAAGTACTGCTAAAGACAAAGTCAAAGTACTGCACCTAAAAGTCAAAGTACTGCAAAGAACTAAAGAACTGTTATTCGTTTATGGAAAGTATTGTATTCTATGTTTAGATTTCTTATCATACAAGGCTATCAATTGTAAACCGACTAGGATATCCTTGAGCCTATAAAAGGACTCCTAGATTGGCATTAGATGTACGATTGCTTATGAGTCTATGAGTTTTAGAGTTTACGAATTCACAAGTTAATTAGTGTTTTAGAGAGAAGTTCGATTATATTAGAGTTGTATTAGAGTATCTGCATAATAAGCAGATTTAGAGTTTATAATAAAAGGTTATTCTTCTTAGCTTTGTTAAGTAAATTCCGCGTACTTAATAAAGATTGCTCAGTTTTTCTTTGTTAATAACTTAGGATTTATCCGAGGTTATTAAACCTTAACAAGCTAGTTAAGATAGTTTGATTAAAGTATATCGATCCAACAAGTGGTATCGGAGCTTGTGTGGAAACTCTGACTAGGAAGAAACCCTACTTCAACAATATTCAAGATGTCGACTGAAGCTGTTCCACCACCCTCAATCACCTCACTCGAATTTCAATAATCAAGAAGGGAGAATATGATCTCTGGTGCATGAAGATGAGGCAGTACATTGCCATTACAGACCATGCTCTTTGGAATGTTATTGTGAATGGGAATGAAGTTGTAGCAGACCCCATTGATATTCCTGGACAACCCAAGGCACCTAAACCAGTATTACTAGCAGCAACCTTAAGGAATCAAGAGAAGGCACTCAACATTCTCTTATCTGCCATTCCAGATGGTCATCTTCTCAAATTTCATGATGCTAAAGATGCTAAGCAGCTCTGGGCTGCTCTCAAGACCAGATTTGGCGGGAATGAAGCCTCTAAAAAGATGCACAGAAATTTGCTAAAGCAACAGTTTGAAACTTTCACAGTTGGTGAAAGAGAGAGTCTTGATGCTGCATATGATAGGTTTCAGAATCTACTCAACATGTTGGAGCTATACAAGGCAGAAGTATCAGTTGAGGATGCTAATTTGAAGTTTCTAAGGAGTTTGCCATCTTCATGGCATGTGATTGCTACAATGATCAGAGGACAACAAGGTTTGGATGTCATGGACTTTGATGATCTCTATCATCAACTTAAGGTGTATGAGCATGAGATGAGTGGTCAAACAAGTTCTAAGCCTCACAGTATTGCTTTTTTATCTTCTGAAAAGAAGGCCAGTACTTCCATTAAAAGTACTGCTTCTCCTCAAAGTACTGTTTCTCAAAGTACTGCTGTCTATACACCCTCCTCATATGTTCAACAGGCCCCACCAACTACCACTATGGCCTCAGATGAAGTTATGTGCTCCTTCTTTGCACAACAAGCTAGTTTACCTGTCACTTATGAAGAAGATCTAGCACAGATTGAAGAAGATGCACTTGAAGAAATTGATATCAGGTGGCAAGTTGCTATGATCACTGCAAGGATCAAAAAGTACATGAAGAAGACAGGCAAAAGCATTGATTTCAAACCAAAACAGGGCATAACTTTTGACAAATCTAAGATTGAATGCTTCAATTGTCAAAAGACTGGTCACTTTGCAAGGGAGTGCAGGTTTGCTAAGTATCAAGCAAACAGGACATCTGAAAAGCCAAAACTTGAGCTTAAGGAAATTCCCATTACTGAAACAAAGGCTTTGGTTGCTCAAGAGAAGTTATCAGAAGTTGACTGGAGTGAAGAGTTTGATGATGAACCAGTAACTTATTGCATGGTAGCAGTGGAAGAAGAAATTGAAGATTCAGTAGAAGCATTGGATTGGAGCACTGTTTTTGCTGAAGAACCTGAACATGCTGTTTTGGAATCTGATGATGGCTTTGGAGGATTTGACTGGAGCAAGGAAAGTGAAGATGATCCTGTTCAACTTGCATTGGTGGCTACTTCACCAAATCAATCTCCTATCTCTGAGGTATGCTCAAATTTCTATGATTTTTATCATAAATTACTTAGCAGTTATGTGATTGAGAGAGATAATTGTGTTAAGGCTAGGTGTGAGGTAGCAGGTTATCAAATAACCTTAGAATCTATGGAAGCCAAAATTTTAGCACATGAAACTAATGAAGTAGCTTGGGCTGAAAAATATGCACAACAGGATTATCAGTTAAAGCTTAGTGAATGGAAATTAAACTGTAAAATTGCTGAAATTGAAAAATTAACTAAGGAAAGAGATGATTTGTTAGCTAAGTTTGCTGCTTGGGGTGAAGCTGGTCTGTCACATGTTTCTTATGTTCAAAAACAGTAAAGAGCCTACCTTAAAACTGGATTAGGTTTTGGAATGGATTTTAGTAAGATAGAAGAAAACCAATCTAGTAATCAGGATGAAGGTGAGTATGAGGATATAACCACTAGTGATGAAGAACTCATTAATTATGTAGATACATCTAGTAATGATGGTTCAATAAGTGACTCACCTCCTGAATATAAGAAAGCTAATGATTATCATGCTGTTCCACATCCCACTGGCATTCATCAACCCCTTAGGCCTGATGTTTCTCGTTTTGGAGTAGACAGTCTAGAGTTTAGGAAAAAGCTAGTTGCTCAATCTAGGTCTGAAAAACCCAAAGAATCTGTTGAAAACGATGTTCAAAATCAAGCAGTACCTTTAAATCAAAGTACTGCTCCACAAGCATTACCTTCTTCAAAACCTTTTCAAAACAGTATTGCTAAACCTTTTTGGGATAATTTTGGTCAAAACAAGTTTAATCACTCACCAAGAAGGCAAAATAATTTTGGGCATAGACATAAAAGATGTCACTTTGACAGTATGGGTCAGAAACTGTGTTTTGTGTGTTTTAGTCCTACTCATATAATTAAGGATTGTGAACATCACTCAAAATACCTTAGAAAATTTCCAAAGAACAGGACTGCCAACCAGAAACCTAGAGAGTACAAACTAGTTTGGAATAATTCAAATAGGGTCAATCACAGAAATTTCTCACCAGATCATAGATACCCACACCAAAGAAAACCTTTTTCAAAACCTTCAGTATCTCACAGTACTTTCCAAAGTACTGTTAACTCTGGCCCAAGATACTTTCTCAAAGTACTGCTCGGACAAAACAAGGTACTGATCACAATACTTGGTATAGAAATTCTAGGAAATCTCACTATCAACCTAGAAGGTATTACAATTCACATAGGAGATTTAGATCGCAGGAACCAAGTGTTAAAACAGAATGGGTTAAAATGGAAAGTACTACGAGGGACGCAGTTCTTTCAACCAAAAGTGAATTAGATGTTTTTGTGATGACAGAAAAAGAGATTTGTGTTGAAAAACCAGAAAGTTTTGAAAATCCACATGCTAAAGATCAAAAGATAAATCTGGATCATCATTTGAAAGATAGTGGTAATTACATACTCAAAGAATTTGAGTTTGTAACTCCACAAGGGGAACACAAGTCATTAATGGCTTGGGTTCCTAAAAGTTTCTAACTCTTTTCTTTATGTGCGGGCAACCCGAAGAGGAGCTTAAAGTTCATCTTATTGTGGATAGTGGTTGCTCTGGAAGTATGACAGGAGACAAAGAGATCCTGTCTGATTTTAGGAAGATTAGTGGAGGAAGAGTTGCATTTGGGAATGATCCCAATGGAGGAAAGATTACTGGAAAAGGGACTATCAAAGCAGGGCTTATAGATTTTGAGAATGTTAGATATGTAAAAGAGGCATAAAAAGGGAGTTTAGTATTGCAAGAACACCACAATAGAATGGTGTTGCAGAAAGGAAGAATAGGACTTTGATTGAAGCAGCAAGAACAATGTTAGCAGATTCTCACCTACCTATTCAGTTCTGGGCAGAAGCTGTAAGTACTGCTTGTTATGTACTTAACAGAGTCTCAGTCACTAAACCACAGATGAAGACACCTTATGAATTGCTGATGGGCACTAAACCTAACATTCGTTTTATGAAACCTTTTGGATGCCCTCTTACTATTTTAAACACTATTGATAATCTGGGAAGTTTGATGGCAAGTCAGAAGAAGGATACTTATTGGGTTATTGCACTAACAATAAGGGCTTTAGAGTATACAACAAAGTTACTAAGAAGGTTCAAGATTGTCTTCATGTTGAGTTTTTAGAAGATCAAGACAATGAGAAAGGTAAAGGTCCGGATTGGATGTTTGATCTTGAGGTTTTAACTCCATCTATGAACTATGTACCTGTTAGAGAAGAAAATCAGCCATTACAGTGGAGAAGATTTACAATATGTGGTTCATGGAGTTCATATTAGACCTGATGCCGTTCTTGATGAAGATCCTGTTAGTTCAAAACAAAGTAATGAAGTTCCAAAAAAGTATTGTTGCCCCACCGCAAATCTTGTTGCTCGAATCTTCTTTATCTGCTGATGATCAATCTATTCAAGAGGAACTTAATTAGATGCTTCTTCAAGATGTTTTAGCACATTCTTACACTGATGAACAAAGGAGAGCTTATGAAGATGCAAAAAGGAAGAACAAGACTACAGAGTACTCTCACAGTACTTTGGACAGACTTTTCGAACAACGTCTGCTTTGCACCGTTGACAGACTTTAGCCGATCTGGATGATCATACCATGCCTGGATTAGAAGATAATGATGATGAATTTGAAGATGAAGGTATTTTCCCAAATTCAAATGAAGGTGCTGATGTTACTAATTTAGAGGATAACTATGAAGTTCCACAGTCTCCAAACTTAAGAACTCATAAGGATCATCCTTCGGATCAAATCATTGGTCCTTCTACTTCTGAGTGCTTGACTAGACATAGAGCTAAGACTTTTTCTACACCTCACAATGCTTTACTTAGCTTTGTGTATAAACAAAACAGTCTGAATCATAAGGACCATCAAACCTGTCTATTTACTTGTTTTATCTCTCAAGAAGAACCCAAGAATATTGCTCAAGCTTTGACTAAAGAAAGCGGGGTTGAAGCTATGCAGGAAGAACTTCTTCAATTTAAACTTCAAGAGGTTTGGGTTTTATGTGATCTTCCAGATGGGAAGAGAGTTATTGGAACCAGATGGGTTTTAGGGTCAAAAGAGATGAAAGAGGTAATGTTATCAAGAATAAGGCAAGGTCAGTAGCACAAGGATATAGACAAGAAGAAGGAGTAGATTATGATGAAGTGTTTGCTCCTGTAGCAAGAATAGAAGCTATTAGAATATTTCTTGCTTTTGCTTCTTATATGGGCTTTCAAGTTTACCAGATGGATGTCAAAAGTGCCTTTTTATATGGCAAGATTACCGAGGAAGTTTATGTCAAACAACCTCCTGGTTTTGAAGATCCTAAACACCCAAACAAAGTCTACAAGGTGGTTAAGGCTCTTTATGGCCTTCATCAGGCACCTAGAGCTTGGTATGAGCGACTCTCCACATTCTTATTGCAACATGGATATAGAAGGGGAGCTATTGACAAGACTTTGTTTATCAAGAGAGACAAGAAAGATATCATGTTAGTTCAAGTTTATGTTGATGATATCATTTTTGGGGCTACCAAACAGTCTATGGTTAAGGAGTTTGAGCAGCTGATGCAGAAAGAATTTCAAATGAGTTCAATGGGAGAGTTGACTTTCTTTTTAGGACTTCAGGTTAAGCAGTCAAAGGAAGGTATTTTTATCAGTCAAGACAAGTATGTTACATACATACTTAAGAAATTCAATTTTGATGATATGAAGGCTGTTACTACACCCATTAAATCTATCAATTCATTGGGCAAAGATGAAGATGGACACCCTGTTGAATCAAGCTTTATAGATCAATGATTGGCTCTCTTATGTATCTCCTGCATCAAGGACTGATATTATGTTTGCAGTTTGTCTATGTGCTAGATATCAAGTCTCACCAAAGATCTCTCACATGAATGCAGTAAAGAGAATCTTTGTTATTTGAAGCAACAACCAAAGTTGGGGTTGTGGTATCCTAAAGAGTCACCTTTTCACTTAGAAGCTTTTTCAGATAGTGATTATGCAGGTGATAACTATGATAGAAGATCAACCACTGGAGGATGCCAATATCTTGGAAGAAGGTTAGTCTCCTGGCAATGCAAGAAGCAGACAATTGTAGCAACATCACCTACTGAAGCTGAATATGTAGCTGCTGCAAGCTGTTGTGGACAAGTTTTGTGGATGCAGAATCAACTCTTGGACTATGGGTTCAATTTCAAAAATACTCCTATCAATATTGATAATGAGAGTACCATTTGTATTGTGAAGAATCCAGTTTATCATTCCAAGACCAAGCATATTCAGATTAGGCATCACTTTATCAGAGATTGTTATGAGCACAGACTCATTAATGTTGTTAAAGTTCACACAGACTTACTCACCAAAGGCTTTGATGTTTCAAGATTCAATCACTTGGTGGTGAGTATTGGCATGATTAACTACTAAGCTATGTTTGAGGGGAGGACTATAAGGTGTTAGTATAGTCCTGTGTATTGCTTGAGGGGAGGATACTTGTATATACTTAGTTTCTATGGAGTAATTTGGCAAAGTACTGTTTTTCCTGAAAGTACTGCTTGGAAAGTACTGCTTTGGGAAAGTACTGCATACGTGGAAAGTACTGTTTGTCGTATTAAAGTACTGTTCCAACGGTTATATTGAGGGGTAATTAATGCTAACGGTTATTTTATTTTGGGCAGTGATTTTTCAAATCTCTCCTATAAATAACTCCTTTCCGATTTTCCCTCTCATATTATTACATTCGCATCGTTTCCATCTTTCTCTCATTCTTATTCAATTTCATTTTGTGCTTACATAATCACCAATGGCGAATCGACCTACTGTTTCAAAGCACAATATGGTAGCAAATTTAGATAAGACTGAAGATAATGCGGCGTTTCACGATATTATTGATTTTTTAACTGGGTCGCAAATCCGTTATGCTCTTTTAGTGGAGCCGGATATTATTGAGCCTTGGATTCAAGAATTTTGGGCTACTGCAAGAGATAACATGGAGAATGAAGAATTTTATATTAGGGCTACAGTTGTTGGACGCACTGTGAAGATTACTGAAGCATCTATTAGAGAGGATTTGTTGTTTAATGATAATGATGGTGCTATTCGTTTTGCCAAGGTATTGATTTGGGAAACTTTTGGGCATATTGGTTATGAAGGTTCTTTAACGAACGAGACATTCAGAAAACAATTGTTTTGTCCTCAATGGAAATTTTTGGTTCATGAGTTGCTACATTGCATAAGTGCTAAGAGTACTTCTTGGGAGCAGTTCGGGTCCAATATAGCATCTGCTATGGTTGGGTTAGCTACGGATCGAGTTTTTAACTTCTCAAGGCTAATATTGGATGGGATGCTCTCGCATATCTCACATGGGTCTACTTGGCTAATGTACCCACGGTTTATACAGGTTTTCTTAAACAAGCAACTTGCTGATGTGCCAAAACCTACAGACTTATTGCATGTTATTGTTCAACAATCCAAGATTTTTACTTTTATGGCTAGAAGAAGTGATCTATTTAAAGGTCCGGATACACCTTTAACTACTTCTATGATGGAAGTTGTTCAAGCTGTTAGAGCAGATGATGAAGCTGATGCAGCTAGTGAAAGTACTGCATCTGAAGGAACTGCACCTGCAGATACTGCTTCGCATGAAGATACTGCATCTCTACAGGGTACTGTTTTGTCAAGCCCTGAGGTTCAAGAAGAAGTTTTAAGATCACCTTCTCCATCTCCACAAGGATCTGTTCCTGCTTCTCAATCAGAGGAACATTCACCTATTCAAGGAGAGGTTTCACATACCATCCCTCCTGATGATATCACATTGGATAACTATGTTTTGACAAGGGAGCTGGTAAAGTTAAAAAAGACTACTGAGGTTCAAGCCAAACAGATAAAGAAATTAAAACTGAAGTTTAGAAGGCTAAAGACTTTTGTGTGGCCATTAGTTCAAGAATTTCGTGTATGGGTCAAAAACAAAAAGAAGGCGCAAAAGCAGTCTAGGAAACACAAACGCCAACAGGTTCATCAACCATCTTCTGTCCAATTGGGGAGGAATTTAGAAAAAGAAAATTTGAAAGAAGATGTTACAAAGAAGAAAGAACCTGAAGGTACTGAAGAAAAGATTATTTCAGATACTGAGGAACAACAAGAACAAGTTCAAGTTCAAGGTACTGATGATCAAGGTACTGAACATCAAAGTGTTGCTTTTCAAGATACTTTTACGCAAGAGGTAATAACACCAAGAGTATTGAATTTTGAAGAAGAAGCTGGTCCTTCTACAACTGTTATACAAGAAGAGGAGGAAGCTACATTCAAACCTATTTATTCTGCAAGTGATGATGAATTCATTGCTACAATTTTAGGAGATTTATCACAACCTAGAGGTGGTGTTACTATTAGAGATGTACAAGAAGAAGAACAACAAAGAACTTCTCAACCTGCAATTGATCCTAAGGATAAAGGGGAAGGTGTTTTGGTTGAAACTAAGAAAAAGAAACTAACTTTGGCAGAACTTAGAGAAATTGAAGTTGCTAGGAATGAAGCTACAGCTAGAAAAGTTCAAGAAGAGTTAAATGCTAAAGATAGAAAAGATCAGGAAGCTCAAGAAGCTCAGAATAGAGAAGCAGCTCAAAAGGAACAAGATGAATTAGATGCTGAAGCTGCTGAACCATTACAGTCACCTGTTCCTGTTAGATTTATGCCAAGAAGACTTAATAAAGCTAAAGACAGAAATGCTATGATGGCTTATCTGAAAAGTCAAGGGTATAAAGGATTGCAGAAGTTTAATTATTTTGAGATGAAAAGATTATATGATGCTGCTAGGGAGGATTATAAGAAGAATGTTGCAGGCATCAAAGATTTTAGAGAAGAAGCTACCTGGATTGAAGCTAAAAGAAAGAAGAGTTTGAAAAGAAAAAGGAAAACTGAAGTTACAGATGTTCAGTTCTCAAAGAAAGAAAAAGTTGAAATAAGATCTGAGACTAGTGATGAATTAAGGAATTATCTCAGAGTAGTAGATTTTGATTATTCAAAAGAAGATAATGACATGAAGATGAACAGATCAAAGATTAGTGTTTTTGAAGTTGTGAAATCCAAGGAAGGAGATTACATGATTTTTCATAAAGAAGATGAAAGCTTCAAAGTTTTCAAAAGGCTATGGGACTTACTGCACATTATAGATAGAGTAGATCTATTCTATTTATATCATGTGGTGAAAGCTTACTTTGAACAAAATCCATTAGAAGGGATTGGTTTAGTTTTACATGGTGATCTCATAACTGCATGGGAAACTGAAGAAGAGAGCACTGATGATGTTTGGAAGAATCAAGAAAGCTGGGAAATTGTTTGCTGGAGATTCTTTGAAGAGTCTGGAGTTCATGTTTTAGAGCTGGAAAATGGAACGATGATACACATGTTTGCAGAAAGAAGATACCCTCTCACAGTTGAGCTCATGAGAAGAATGCTAGAGCATGGATTGGAAGTAGAAGAGGATAATGAAACTGCTTGCATGGTTATCAACTTATTTATCAACTGGACTACTATTGCTGAAGATGATCAATAACTGGTATGAATTTTATTTGAATAAAATACTTTTTGATATATCAGTACTTTCATTAAAGTACTGTTTGCAGAAATAAACCAGTTAAATGAATTTTAGAAGAAACCTTTTGCTAATTAATAAATATTTTGAAATAAAGGTTCAATAAATGGTTTTTGTGATGATAACATCAATAGGTTATCAATCCACCATGGTTACAAAAGGATTGACTAATCCATGAGCAAACGGCTCTGGTAAAGATATATCAAATCCGTTTTTAGTTGACAACTTGCTAATAAGTTGGATGGTAATCAACTCACCATATCAGTAATGTGAAGAGTTGGCTAGCCCACAAGAAAATGGCTTGTGGTAAAGGCAGTGGAAAAACCATTATTGGTAATTAGTTCACCATTAGATAGAAGAACTAACTAGTCCAGAAGGGTACAGCTTTTGGTAAAGACAAATCAAATCTGTTGATAGCTGATGATTTGCTAAAAATCATATGGTTATCAATGTACCATGGTCTTACACACCAAAACATTTGGCTACTCCAAAGATAATGGCTTTGGTAAAGAGATCTAAATCCATTAAATTTTCAATGATTCACCTCTCACAGGAGTTAACACACCTGGAAGTGATGAGAATAGTATGCAACTTAAACTGAATTAATGTACAAATTGTCATATGTTGCTGTGTTGCTGAAAAGATGGAGCTTGCTGGATGCTGCTGAGAAAGAACAATTCTAAGAGATACTTTGACAAGTACAGACACTACAGAGATATACTGAAAAGACTAAGAAACAATCTGATCTTAAAGATGAAGCTGTTAAAGATACATTCACAAAGAAACTTGAAGTCAAGCAAGTAGAATTCAAGTTAGGGGAGGATTGTTGGGATATGAAAGTGCCGAAGACATGAAAGTACTGAAGATATGAAAGTACTGTAAGCTGCAAAGTACTGGGAAAAGTCAAAGAGTCAAAGTACTGCTAAAGACAAAGTCAAAGTACTGCACCTAAAAGTCAAAGTACTGCAAAGAACTAAAGAACTGTTATTCGTTTATGGAAAGTATTGTATTCTATGTTTAGATTACTTGTCGCACAAGGCTATCAATTGTAAACCGACTAGGATATCCTTGAGCCTATAAAAGGACTCCTAGATTGGCATTAAATGTACGATTGCTTATGAGTCTATGAGTTTTAGAGTTTACGAATTCACAAGTTAATTAGTGTTTTAGAGAGAAGTTCGATTATCTTAGAGTTGTATTAGAGTATCTGCATAATAAGCAAATTTAGAGTTTATAATAAAAGGTTATTCTTCTTAGCTTTGTTAAGTAAATTCCGCGTACTTAATAAAGATTGCTCAGTTTTTCTTTGTTAATAACTTAGGATTTATCCGAGGTTATTAAACCTTAACAAGCTAGTTAAGATAGTTTGATTAAAGTATATCGATCCAACAGCAACAAACTATAAATGACTACATCATGATCAACATAGAGACATATATAGGATGGTTTATGTTTTCCTAAACATTATTCCAAACCTAAGTCACAACAATCCATTTTAGGTTGCACGTAGAGGTTTCCCGGCTATCCATCATATCCGTTAAAGTACTTAACATCATCAACTCTCGGTGAGTTCATAGCCCCATTTTCTATTACTTAATTGTTTTACAAACCCTTGGGGGGAATACATGCTATTTTTAAACTGAACACATTGCTTTGAAACTGTATGCTTATCTGAATGTATTATTTGCACTAAGTACCACTATTTCCAATCTTAAGTCCCTATTATCATGAACCATTAATCACTTGTGAGTGAACGCGAATATTGTGGATAGGCCTATTTGGATTGATGAATCCCGTTTGTGTTGACCGGGTAGGCAAACAAACGCACTATATTTGAAGATATATAGGTTTATTGGCAAATTACCTATTAGGGCAACGGTTACTATTATATCAATTTCTATTGACAAGCTGTTAACGTTTTCGGTATCATGAGCTTAGTGCAATAATATATGTTTTGTTTTCTAAACTATGAATGTGAGACTAATTACCTCACTTTACGAATATTGTGTTCAACTGATTTCCTAAACTCTATGAATTTCACTCAACCTTTGTGTTGACAGTTTTAAGCATGTATTTCAGGTCCATATTGTACGAGGCTGGCACGGATACTCTAGATGGCTATAAATTTTATTATCATTCGAAAACCCTTTTAATGTATTTTGTAAACCTTGAAACTACTGGGACCTCATTTTTGTAAACTCTGATATTTATATAAATCGAATGATAAATCTTTTAAAACGACTCCATTAGAGTTCGTTTTATATTGTTATGACTATTGTGCCATGAAGTAACACCCAGTTTGAATTCCGCTGCGTATCACGAAGTTGGGGGTGTTACAGATTGGTATCAGAGCCTTAATTATAGTGAAATGGGTCTAATTATGACCTAAACTATAACCACTTTTACAAACAAAACGTTTTATAGCCTTTCGCTCTCCGTGCCTTCTATCCTCCAAACGATTATGTGACTTCTAGGTAGTTTATGCTACACAAAGATATTAGTATATTGATATATACACTCGACATATTTTCAATCATTTTAGCTAAACCATAGAATAAACATATCTGCTCGTCTAAGGCATTACGGTACAATCATATTTTCCCAATCATGTATCTACTCGTGCATTTTAGGATTACGAAACTTTATCCAAGGCATGGTAACTCTTACAATGGTCTTTCCTACTTCCCAGACATTGTGAGATACAATGGTCTCATTTATTTTTCAAGACACTGTAAATCCTACAGTGGTCTCTCTTATATCCTCAGACACTGTGAGTGAAACTGTGGTCTCATTTACTTTCTCAGACGTTGTGAGTTATACAATGGTCTCAACTGTTTCTCAGACATTGTGAGTTGCACAATGGTCTCTATTTATCCTAGACATTGTGAGTTACACAATGGTCTCAACTATTTCTCAGACATTGTGAGTTTCACAATGGCCTCTATTATTTCCTAGACATTGTGAGTTACACAATGGTCCCAACTAATTCTCAGACATTGTGAGTTGCACAATGGTCTCAACTACTTCATAGACATTGTAAGTTACACAATGGTCTAATTTACTTCACAGACATTGTAAATTATACAATAGACTCTAGAAAATATTTTATAAAACCTTATATGATATTGTTTTACATGAAACCCGTCACAATCTATCAATTTCCCTAATTGAAATACAAGAAATGGGATTTCTAAAGGACAAACTGATTCATCATCTACAAAAGCTGAAGTTCAGCAACTTTCTCTACATTCATCAAAGTCTCATTTTGAAACCTTCATTGTTAAAGGTTCGTGATTCTAGCCAAGTATAGACTATTTTAGAATTACTTAAAGTTTCCTTTCAATACGTATTTACCCATACTATCTTCTATGCAATGGAATGTGAAAACATAGGTTACAAGTCTTTTATGGCCAGGACTTGCAACTGGATGGTTTGATATCGCCTTTGCTTAGTGGACAATTTCTCAAAAGCTATGGACGTATCACAAGTATACCTAATTTAGGTATTTGGAAAATTTATCGAACCTCAGCTAAATATAGTCTAGTCACCTATATTTAACCTAGGGATAGTGGAACATAGTCTGACTAACTATGTTCGACTTAAATTTTTCAAACACTGAGAATAGTTATACAAGTGTTATATTCAGGTTAATTTCCTACTTAAACTCGATAAACCACCAGAATTCATTAAAAAAATCTAGAGACATGATAGTGTCTTACCACTCAGCGAGATCTTAACACTTATTTATACTACCTAATTTCATTCTTGAAAGTTTTCATTTATGAGATAATCCTAACTACTGTCTTGGGATAGTCATCGAATCTTCTCGTCACTTCTTAGAAGTACTAGCCTGATTAGGTTTCAAGGATATTATTCCGCCATAATTTTAAATCAAACTTGACATCTCTACCTAAGAATAATGGTAAACATACACTACACTCTTCTAATCATCAACATATCACATCATTATCTGAACCCCATTGAAAGTCAGTATGTAAAACTTCACAGTACCACGTTTCTTTCAAACACTAGTAGACATAAAACACTATACGATATAGCCTTCATCTCGAAACCACCTAAGACACGATCAACTTTGGAAATGGTTTGGATAACCACTTGCCACTATCAAGACCTTCCTACAACGACAATTATCACATCATTATAAACCATTTCACATCAACAAAATCTTATACCTTTTGATTATCAACTTAAGCCACGACCAAAAACTTAGAATGGTACATAACACATTCTATGACCAGAAACTTAAGAACGCAAAGATTAGAATTCGGCGCATATAACCATATTTTCCTAGACACTTCAACATCAGTAACACACATTGAATTCCGGGACGGAATTCCCATTAAGGTGGTGAGACTGTAACAACGCGCATTTTTCGGGTTACTTTTCATATTTTTGAAAAGTTACTATTCACTTTTACTATTCATCAAGTAAAAATTTATTTCACATTCTCATAAGTTAATTTATTTTAGTAATAACCTGAGAGTTTGACAATCGTTAGATCATCTTCGCAAAAGTTATTAAGAAAACATCGTCTTAAACTTTCGTTTTGGTCGGAACACCATTTAAACATCACGCGCATAACGAAAATCAACTTTGACAATTTTCCTCACATCAGATTAATTTTTAGATCACTCATAATCAATTACAGAATTTTTAAGATTTTCATTTAAATGTTACCAAATAAACCCTGAGCTGTACGAGACTAAACTTACGTTTTAAACAATTCTACTTAGACCCAGACGTAACCATTCCTGCACTGTGTTTTCTAAGATGTTTTGACACGTTTACATTTTTGGAAAAGTCAAACATATTTCCCTCCTCCTTTGACCATAAAGAAATTAACCTTGTACGTTCTACATTTTTGCTTAAATCGCGTAACTTTTAGACTTCACATATAACTATTAAGTTATCCCACGTATAACGAAAACCACATTTTGACATCTCATATCACTTATAGACTAATTTTAGTCTACTTTAAATATATTCACGGTCATTTCCCTGAAATCTCGTTCTTTTCTGATAAATTGCATTTTTCACGTTTTTAGCTTACGTTTCCAGTTTTAACAGCGTTTACGCTACCCATTAAACTTATCACTCATTTTTATAAGATAATAATGAGTATATTGATGAGTTTAATCATTCCTATAAGTTTCATATATTTACGATACCCGGTTTTACGTTTCGTGACTTAACGGCTTACAGTTAGCGATTAACAGAACCAAAACTCACTTCGTAACAAAGATAATACCAAGACTATCCACCTAAGTCATCTTATCTCCATAAGAATGACTTTAGGGAGGGGAGTCATCATTTTGGTGGCTTGATCCTAACCATGCTTCATTTATATCATTACAAGTGTCTAAACTTAACCATGGTTAACATTTAACCCAATATATGGTTAACCAAGTCTTTCCTCCTATAAATACCAAGAAAATCACTTGATAAAAATTTCACCACACCTTCTTAACATCTAAAGTCCTAAACCTAATGAATTTCTTATAGATCTTGTAAGAACATTCATGTGTTCTTGAAGAAAAACTAGGTTTTGATCTTTGTTCTTGGAAGTTTTCAAGAAAGAGTCGTTATAATCTTCAAATAACTTCAAGTCTCCAAAAAGACATTGTTATAATCTTCTATTATCCTTCAAGAATAAAAGAAGTATATAAGGGTGCCAAGGTGTGGAAAGCTTGCTCAATCCAATGTCCTAAGTGTTCAATCAAAGTCCTATCCTTACTAGTTACTCCTTTCTTGATTGAAAGCCAAAAGTTGTAAACAACTAATCACCACCATCATCTCATGTTTATTATTCATAATCTTGAAAATTTCATGCTATATATATAGTTACTATGTTGATTCATGATGTACATATACTCAATCACATGTTTTAATTCACATATTGTCGTAAAAGTAACAAACTAGTAAACTAGTCATATTCTACACATTTGAGACCATTAAAACCAGTCACATATGGACTTTCTAACTTACATACTATGGTAGACAAGATAAAAAGATAAACATAGCAACTTGAATCACCTGAAACGGACAAACAAGTCAAAATAAGTTAGCGAAAACCTAGAAACGCCAAATAGCTTACTGTGGGGTCTATCCAAAAATAAGTAGCACTTCTGGTCTGAATCATCAAAAAGTTAAAACACGAAAGTTGTCCGGAACGATGTTTTATGGCTATTGCTTAAGGAACTTGGCCTAAAAAGGCCAAACGATATCATTATTTGCCTAAAATTTGCAAAACAGTTTTTACCGGCAAAAGTTAGATTTTCACAAGTTAAGAAAATAGAAACCAAGTAACGGAAAAATGAGCATTTTACCATTTTCCGACGATTTTTACCAAAAATTCATTCTTGAACATGTTAATAAGTTGTAATCACTAGTAAACAATGAGAACTTGTAAAAACTAGATATTTACTAAAAACATAATAAACTTTATGATATAAAGTGCTTTGAAACTGTATGCTTCTCTGAATGTATTATTTGCACTAAGTACCACTATTGCCAATCTTAAGTCCCTATTATCATGAACCATTAATCACTTGTGAGTGAACGCGAATATTGTGGATAGGTGTTAGGAATTTGAAATTCCATTGTGAAGTGTCGGTCACCCCAACTATAGACTAGCACAAGTTAGCTCGTAGACATATCGTTATTTATCAGTTTATTAGTTAGTTATTAGTTTAGTTTAACGTAGTGTATCACCGTGGAGGAAGGACGGGTCTTTACCCACTGTATGCCTGATCCACAGTCCGATAGGAGGACGTAATATTTGTAACTATAAATACCCCTTCCATCTATGGAAGGGGTGAAACTAGTGAAGCTAACCTTGCATTTTGTGTATTATTTCTCTTTATAGTATTCCCTCTCCTCTCTTCATCTCTCTAACCATGGCCTTCTTGTATTATCACCATACTAGACCACCCGAATCATCTAACAACATAAATATTCGATCCTAACAATTGGCATCAGAGCCTAGGTTGTGTTGTTCTGTTGATTCGTATGGTTATTAATGCGGTTTGTTCGTTTGTTTTGATGCGGTTTGGTTGTGATTGATGTAGTCGTGGTGCGGTTTGTCGTGGATTGGTGATGTTTTTGATGTGTTGCGATTTGTAGTTGATGGTTTATATGGTTTGGTGGTTCGTTGTGGTGTTGCTGTTGCTATTATGTAGTTTTGACGCTGGTTTTATAACTGTTTTTATGTATATGGTCTGGTTTGTTGATTTCTAACATGCTGCTGGTTTGTTCTTATGTGCGATTTGACATGCTGTTGGTTTGCTCTTATGTGCGATTTGTCTGGTTCTTTCACTAGTGATTTGTCTTAACAAGTTTGTCCAGGTTCAATGTATCTGATGCAATTTGACTTTGGTTAACTGCGATTTGTCCTGATTTGGATGCAAAACTTTGCGTTTTGTTACTTGTTGCGTTTTGACGCATTGATCTGGTAAGCAATTTGTGTGATAAAAAGACTATGTGTTTTGACACATAGTAACCTGCGACTTGTCTTACTGAAATTGCACTATGCAGTTTGTCTGTTTTGATGAAGTATGCGGTTTGTGTAAAATGGCCAGAGCGACTTGTCTATTTTTTTAGGCGGTTTGTCTGATTTCAAAATGAAGCAATTTGTGCTATCTATAAAGAAGCGATTTGTGTTTGATTGACTGTTGAGTCAAAAGTCAAATGCGATTTGTCTTGTTGAGTACAAGAAGCACTTGTCAAAACAGAAAAGAAAGATGCGGTTTGAGGGAAAAGATGAAAGCAATTACATCAAGTAAAATTAATCTACAACAGTCAACAACATTCTTTACATCATCACATTCAACATATCTCAAACATCATCAGATTGTAACCTCAAAATATATTTAATCTCATCAATCAACAAAAGACTTCAAGATCATAACAATCATCAAAACTAATCCTAACCTTCCACTCATATCAATCATCATCTGAACCTACTTTTCCTATATCAAATCGCAAGACAAAAGTTAAACCAAGACTCGGACCTAAGTGTTATACTAATGATCTCAGATTCGTAGTTTCCATGTTACTATGGTATCATGACCTTCGAAAGATCTAGTACACGAAATAAGACCTCATCATTGATCAAGACTCAATCATTTTCGAATTAAAAAGGAAATAAACGAATCTCAGTAGTGTTTCATGTATTGTCAAAGACAAATCAAGACCATCAAGGGTCTATAACTAGAAACCCTGTCATCACAAATTCTTGTTGAAGATAAAACTTCTTTGTTTCATATCCGAAACAATAGTTAAAGTACATAACAAGAGTGTTATGAATCCATCTTGGTTCGTTTAAATTAAAGATTAAGAAACTAATCATATAACGAGATCTCATATCCTTGTTTTTCTTATGATCAAAGGAGTTCTCAAGTGTTTTTCAGATCCAATCACAAGTAACCATCGTTGATCTAAAGCTTTTGATAATTTTCGAACATAAAGAAATGATTTCAACAATCTTGTTGAATCAAATCTTTGATTCATTAAAATGATAAAGACAGTCAAAACAAAAAACAACTCAAAGATAAATCTTACCCTAGATTCGTTGTTAGAACTTGTGTCCGATTCACAACCTCTAGCCATCCCTGTGGCGAGGTCAACAAGGAAGGAAGATATTCCTTTGGTTGCATTTGTAATCATCCTAGTCGTGTGGGTCTTATTCGATCGTGAAAGGGTTAAGATTCATATGAGGTTGATTGAATTTTTAGGATGCGACTTGGGAAGCTGACACATGTGGGATGGATAAAGGGGAGGCGGATTATTTTAGATAGATTAGGGTTTGAGTTGAGAAATTTTAGGGATTAGGGTTAGTGTGTACTGGTATGTATGTGTTTTATACCCAAATGGATTAGGGCAAAACATTTTTATCAGATTTGGGCCAGGCTTTTTGATGGGCTTTGAGCATGGTAATATTCTTATGGGCAAAATGTTTTTGTGTGGTGATATTGCGTGGGCCTCAGGTGCCTTGGTTGAATGGAATGGGCCGACATAACTCAACTCCTTTAACTCGTGAACCAACATTGTTATTCGAGTTGAGGGTTGCACTTCTACATGAAATGAATTGGGATGAATGGTCATTAAATTATCTTGGCGTTGGTTACTTTAAATTTATTTTGAATACATATTGTTTAAATTATTTTGATATCATGTGAGGTATGACAATGATTACACCCGGATATATACTTGAATTGTTATGTGTGACTTGTTTTCGGACCGGATGTTATTCTTGTTAGTTTGGAACCAAGAAGTAATTTGTGCGATGGATTGGAATTGGATGACGGAATAATGGGCTTCTCAATATTGGATTGTTTCTATTTGATTTGCTTAAGAGACTAGACGATGTGATTTGGTTTGATAATGAGAGTCGTTATGTTATGAGATGTGATTCTTTGGTGTATACACTTTCATGGAAGATATTTTGTCTCGTCTTGAATTGTTGATGATAGTGTTGAAGATGGTGAATGAACCGTTGATGAACAGCTGCATGTTCCCCTAAAACAGATATTCACCAAAACCAAAGTTGTCATAACACATTCAAGCTGACATTGTTTACGGTTTTGTCTTGATTTTGTAAAATCCCGCGAAAGAACCTATTTCTCGGTTTAAATCATAGACTTGTAAAATCCCGTAACAATGGAAACATCCTAGTAAATGTAAAGTGCATTTCCGGATCTATCTTGCGGTTTATTCTTGGTTTTGTAAAATCCCGCGAAAGAAACAATTTTTCGGTTTATACCATAGAATTGTAAAATCCCGTAATGATGGAACCATCCTGGAGAAAGGAAAGTGTATTTCGAGGTCCTATCTGATGCTGGTGCTACAGTTTCTACTTCGAAGAATGGATAAAAGGGTGTACTTCATGTATCGGATGTGTGTTTGGATATTCGTCATGGCAGTTTGGCTATTACAAGGTCTTACGGGGTTATGTGCTTTTAACCATGGTCGGGATGAAAACCATTATCATAGTTCAATGAAAACGTCAAAGGAGGCTAGATGTGAGCTTTTAACCAGAAGATGTGACAACGGGGTTAATTCACTATTATTTATTTGAGGTTGAAGTGAAATATCACGGGCGAGTGTACTTAGTATCTGAAGGTATTGGGGATGGTTGGATGAAGATTCTTCATGATCCTTGTTTGAGTTATTATCAAAAACAAAGACTTGAAAATCTAGTTATTGTTGGGTGACTTTTTCCTTTTCTTTTACCACTTGGGGGAATTGGGCTCTTACCATCACAAAATAACTATCACTTTAAGGAGTTACGTTGTAGTGCTCAGTGTCACATTCAATTGTGGATTTTCAAGAGGTGATGTACGTCTTATACTTGATGGTTGGTTAGTTGAAGAGTATAGAGTACTTAGAGACTCAATGGAGGATGAAGTCTCGGCACCGCTCTTTGTTACATATGTGCGAGTTTAAGTCACGAGTTCGGGTTAGTTTACTTCAGGGTCAAATTCATCATATTGGATTTTCTCCATCAGTTGTCACAACAAAGAGCCTACTGAATGATAATGGGATTGATAACAAGTTTGCCAAGAGAGATTGAAAATAGAGAGATAATGACGTTTGAACACAATAGCTCAAGCCTCGTACCCTAAAGAAAAGAAAAGTGTACACTTCAGTGCACTTTATCTTCTGAAGAAGAGAAATCTTCTCAATTATGACCAGTCTCATCAACATGCTTCATGCTTTTTCCATGCGCTTTCGGTTATCAAGTGAAACGGACTATCATTGCTAGTTCTCTTATTCCACTTGCTCGATTTTAATGGCGATGGCGACATCATATGCAATTTTTGCGGGGGGAGAAGTGTGAATAGAATACATTTGGATGATTTCACTTATTAATTCAAGAATGGCAACTCCGTATGCAATTCTTGAGGGGGAGAAAAAGTGTGAATTTACTGCATGGTTGATTGATTTCTGAGAATAAATGGTCAAACGGCTCCAAACTCATGTAAGAACCGAGCTTCTTCTTATCGGGTCATCTTCACATGGAGTTTTCTACTAAGAGTCGTCTTCACACGGGTTGATTTGATTAATGACAAAGTGCTTCCAGTTGCGGGGCTGATTTCCTTAATGAACATCTTTCTGTTCTTGTTTGATTGGGAGGGATTTGATTTAAGGGGATTTGCTATTTGTATGTTAACGGGAATGCATTTGGTGAGTTGAAGATGTTGACTTTCTATTCCCCAACTGGACAATCTTGAAGAAGGTCGAGTCTACAGTCTGTTCTATATTTTCTGCTACATGTTAGAAGACTAAAGACGAGTTGCATTTAAAAATCTAAAGACTTCTTCTTAATTCAAGCATTCATTATAAATATTGTCGGTTTAGGGGAGAGCACTAATTGGGGGAGGGTGAAATGTCTGATTTAATCCCTAATTAGATTTGCTCACATTCTTCTGCAAGTTGCTCAATCGATTTCTAGTATACGGGCTTATTATGTGTTGCTGATTCTGAAGCATCAAAACCAGCAAGGGGGAAGGAGACACACATCTAAACGTGAGTAAACACTGATGAACTTAATACTTCTAAGTTATTGAAGAAATCCCGGGAAGACATATGTCATTACCGCAGAGAAACTCAAGGTTTGACTCATGGCGTTTAGTGTTCTTATTCCAACTATGTGGGGGAAGAGATGGAAGAGTTAGTTTCTGGTGATAAAAGAGGTATACAAGTGTGTGATGATTTCGATGTTATCGCAATCATCAGGGGAGAGAGAATTGTGTACATTGGGGGCGCTCAATTGTTTCACTTGAGGGCTTAATCAGTGATTCAGAGATATAATCACTTATTCTGGAGTTGACATCCGCAGAGATAGTTATCCGCAGAGATAATCAGTGATTCGGCCTGCTTCTTCAATGTTATCGGTTATTCTCTCTTTGGGCATTCGGGTACTTCGGGTTCTTGCGCTTCATACACTTTCTTCAGGGGGAGAGAAAAGTATACATTAGGGTTATTCTTTAGCTATCGGACTTAATCTGCTACTTCGATGTTATAAGTTTATCTGTCTTCGGGTATATGTGTATTCGGGTTCGTGAGCTCTAGTCTAAGAGACTGACTGCATCAATTCATCTACTTGGGGGAATTGTTCTCTTGACACCTTTTGGAATGGATTGCGTTAGACTTCAGCGAAATGAAATTTGAGAAGAGTTATTTATGTGTGGGATGATACGTTGCTGTTCTTCTTGTGGATGATATAACCTCGAACGAAGAATCACGATGATTATTCTTAAAAGGAGCAGCAAGTTCGATGATAATGGTGTGCTTCTTTGTGCACCTGGCTAAGGGAAGCTTGAAAGAAAGCTTTGAATCTGCTCAGCTAAAGGATTTTCGGTTTGGGGGGAAGCTGCCAAAGTCTCACTTTCAGATGATTCAATTTCTTTCTTCAATGCAAGAGCCTCAGAAGCTTTGGTGGTGAAAGTTTTAGGGATGATGACTTCTATCTTCTACAACGGGGCTGCTCGATATCCTAATCTCGGTACTCATATTATCATCTTCTTAAACTATATCATCTAATCTATCTGTGTATATATTTTTTAAAAACCAAATACAAAATTATAAAACCAACAAAAAGAAAATAGAAAAATATAAAATCAATAAAAACCCATAAAAATCAGAAAAAATTGAAAAAGACCAAAAATATGTTTTCTCAAGACATGTCTTCTGGTATCGATAACATCTGCGGTCTTAGAAATGTCATTCAACAATGGCACGGGACCATAGATGAAGTTCGAGCAGAAGGTGTAAATATTTCTTTTCAAAATATGTCTAAAATCTATGGCTTGCAGTTACTTCAGACTTTAACCCGTGCTTAAACCATGGTTTGCTATTATTTCTGATAGCAACCCATTCTTCAAGAAAAGAAAGTGCTGCGCTAAACCTTTTTCAAAAATTTCGTGCACTTATCCTAAAAACAAAACAAGGAAAGCATGTCGTCAAAAAGACTGCTGTTCCTACACAAATGTTTTTCCTTCTAAAATTCTTCAGAAAAATATTTGTTTTAACTAAATGGTGGTAAATGAGTTGCTTTAAAAACAATCAGATTCAGAGTTTTTATAAAATTTTCAAACTCAATCAATGACTTCAGCGTTTTAAATTTTTCAGAAAATGAGTCATTGATTGAGGGGGAGAATGTTTTTTCAAATTTATATCATCTATCAAACTTATCTAATTATCCTAAATGCTTAACTGAAAAATGATGTTAACCTACGTTGAAGGACTAGGTGCCTAGGATATGATTGTTAGGATTAGATGATTAAAGTTTGACAAACACATTATTCCCATACCTTTTATGATATGATTGATATGTTGAATTGACTTTTATTAGTCGATTGCTGTTTGGGTGATGTCGACCACCATATATCTGTATGTGTGTTCACTAACGTATGCAGGTATATTGGTATATAAGAATGTTCCCGATCCGGATCCCACAATTGAAGATGATTGGATGCCGAAAGGAAATGGTAACTATATCTTGGGTTGAAAAATAAAGAAACGGAGCTTAATTTGACTTCTATGAAGAGTTGGCATGAATAAATGCAACGTAAGAGGTCTCACTGCATCAGCAGATGGTTTTGTTCATCATCAAATGAAGAAACGGAGCTTAATTTGACCTCAGTTGGCATAAAAAAATGCAACGTAAGAAGTCTCACTGCTTCAGCAGATGGTTTTCTTCCAAACCTCCAACAACAACAACAAAAGCAGCTCAACCACCTAACGTATCTTTGTGCAGGATAACTGTGATGATACCATTTTTTAAACAATTTTTAAATAATATTGTTTTGAAAAATGGAAAAATATTAGTTTTGAAAATAAATTGGACTTAATTTTGAAAATCACCGGACTTCATTTTTATCAAACCTAAGTCACTCAATCAACGACTACATTCATCGATTGAGGGGGAGAGTGATTTATAATAAAGTATTTTCAAATGATATTTCATCATAAAAGGTCCGTTTGTACAATAATAAGTGGTGATCTAAAGATTTAATGTTATGTCATGGTATGTTTTTCTTTAAAACTCAAAGATCTTACAAAATGAAATTTTTTCTGTTCTTGTTTGATTGTGAAATTGTTTTATTTTACTTAAAGATCTCTTAAAAACAATCATACCTGACACTAACAATCTTTAATGTCTAAAATTGATCCTTATCAATCATTTTTCAAAATTAAAGTTTGCCACGTCTTTCCCCAAAAATTTCTAAATGATTTAAATCTTTTGGGATCACAAATCTAAAATGGTTTGAAATTTTTGATCGGGGGAGAGATCGTGATTTAAATCTCAAATTTGTTTAAATGGAATTGGTTTTAGTCCTTTAAAGGCACTCCTGCCTCCATGTGCCAAACGATTTCTAATACATAATGCACATGTTGAGGGGGAGCATTTATCCAAAAACAAGATGAGTATTTAAACAAGGCACATATTCTCCCATGTTTTCTAAACCTTATTAAATCACTTGGGATCCAAAATCTCAAAGGGTTTGATATTTTTGATCGGGGGAGAATTTGTGATTTAATAATGAAACTTGATTAAAGATGATCATTTTGATTCAAATGTGCATACTGCTCTCCCATATGTGCTAAACGCTTTCGAATCTCGAAGCACATATTGAGGGGGAGCATTTCAAAAGAAAACAAACTTTCAAGGTACAAAAGATTCTATGTTTCAACATAAAGTACCTTGATTGATTTTCTAAAGGTTTCTTAATGGATTTTGGATCGTGGATGTACTTCAAAAGAACTCTTTCCTCTATGTGATAAAATGATTTCAAATATCCTATGCACATATTGAGGGGGAGAATTTATCAAGAAAATCAAATGGCTTTTTCTACGGAAATTGTGATCAAGAAATTATTTCAAAGAACTCTTGCCTCCATGTGCTAAACAATTTGAAGATCATATGCACATGTTGAGGGGGAGCATTTCTAAATGATCAAAACTATTAAGGTACAAAATGCTTTGATTTTATATCACAAGTACCTTGATTGATTTTCCAAATGATTTTTCAATTGGTTTTAAGGAAGAATGAACTGTACCAAAAGACCGACCATTTTACTTTATGCATGGAGTTATAAGGATGGTGAGGTTAGGTATTAGTTCCCACGATCCGCCAGAACCGGAGGGATCTACCCAGGGACAATCCACTAGATAGTGTAGAAGTCCTTAGGTATGATGAAAAAAGGAGAAAAGTGAGAAACGGGAAGAGTGCGGACTGAGACAGAGCTAGGACTGGAACAAACCTGACTAGGTTCTAGTAATGAAGTCTCGGTAAGCAGTGAAGGGGTTGAAGAATGAAAAAGAAATTAATGTGAAAAGGGTCAAAAGAAATAGCCCTCCAATAATTCAACCTTAGGGCAGAAACCGGGTTCAATACATATGCTACTGGTGTTTACTAAGGTAACACTGGTATTGAAGACAAGACGTCATGGACCCAGTGACGCACTGCACTAAACTTCCCAAACTACTCAAGTTCCTCTTAAAAGGGCTTGTTTCATTCTCACGGGGAACCGACATTATCTATCGACTTTCTCTTAGAGATTGTTGATATTGAAGAAGGAGACCCTCTCCCTAGTCTCCGGCATAGGAACCAAATATGCACAATTGAGTCTAGAGCCAAGAGATCATCCACAATGTCTCATTAGGACACTAAATTCTTGAAGACTTGCTGTTTCACACAATGTGGAAAGTAAGAATATATTTTAAAAGTCCTACGCATTATCCTTGTGGTATTGCCAGAACATCCGAGTGATATTCTTAATATTCACGATGAAGATTGAAATCCTTCTAGAGCCAACATCAAACAAGCTCTTGGTGGGTGACATGTGAGATCTTGCAAAAGATCAAGCTTGTGACAACTGGATAGAAACAATGGGGCGATTCATTCGTGAATCAACCTTGGTCCAGGAAATGAATTGACGAATACTTTTGGAAAAACTGTTCGATGTGCAAACCTTCTTTTCTCTAGCACATCGAATGTGTATTCATATTTCAAACACAAAAAGTATCTCTGATTGAAAAAATTACTTTTGGAAAAACCGTTCGATGTGCAAATCTCTTCTTTTCTCTAGCACATCGAATGTGTACTCTTTTCAAATACAAAAAGTATTTATGATTGAAAATTGATCTTTCTCATAAAACCTTTGTCGTATGGCAAAACTCTTTCTTCTAAGCAATGCGCGATTGTTTTCAAATCAATTTTTCATCAATCTGTGAATCTCAATTCGCTGGTTCACTCACTCCGTGTTGTCTTCTTTGAGACGTTCCGGTTTGAGAACGACTGGAACAGCTGCGAAACCCTGTCAAGGAGATTCTTAGGAATCCTACCTGATCACAGGCAGTACTTGTACTGATCAACGGGGAACCGTGGGCCGTGTACCTCAATTCAACGAAAGTGATCAAAGACACTTTCGTGTGTTTTATTGCTAACTGTTGTTTGCAGGTACATTTGGACGGTTGCAGCTGATCAGAATTGAGAAGTCAATCCAAAGCCGCATGCTTACAGCATCCACACTTAATTAAAGAAATCATGACTGGTGCATATCTACACAACCTGGCTCTGGAATTTTTATACTATGCTTCTGCTACGCTGCTGCAAATATCATGAACCAGTAAAAGCTTATGCTACTCTGATGGAAAGATGTCATGATCCTGAAAGTGTGAGCATGTCGGTCCAAAAGTCACAACATCACATGATGGCAACACAATAAAGGGTGATCCAGAGATTTACTATGGTGATGATCTCAAAAAAAGCTCGAAGATCATCAAAGATGTGGATCAGTTAAAGACCTCCACTGAAAGTACAAATCATTCAGACTATGAAGAGTCAATGCTAAAGCACAAGGATTCCTGAACTTGAAGAATTAAAGTCTACGAGCTCAAGACTGAAGATTAATTAGAATGCTAGGATTCGAAATGTAAAACATGGGGTGACCTCCCTTAGGGGGAGATTGTTAGGAATTGGAAATTCCATTGTGAAGTGTCGGTTACCCCAACGATAGACTAGCACAAGTTAGCTCGTAGACATATCGTTATTTATCAGTTTATTAGTTAGTTATTAGTTTAGTTTAGCGTAGTGTATCACCGTGGAGGAAGGACGGGTCTTTACACACTGTATGCCTGATCCACAGTCCGATAGGAGGACGTAATCTTTGTAACTATAAATACCCCTTCCATCTATGGAAGGGGTGAAACTAGTGAAGCTAACCTTGCATTTTGTGTATTATTTCTCTCTCTAGTATTCCCTCTCCTCTCTTCATCTCTCTAACCATGGCCTTCTTGTATTATCACCATACTAGACCACCCGAATCATCTAACAACATAAATATTCGATCCTAACAGTAGGCCTATTGGGATTGACGAATCCCGTTTGTGTTGACCGGGTAGGCAAAAAAACGCACTATATTTGAAGATCTATAGGTTTATTGGCAAATTACCTATTAGGGCAACTGTTACTATTATATCAATTTCTATTGACAAGCTGTTAACGTTTTCGGTATCATGAGCTTAGTGCAATAATATCTGTTTTGTTTTCTAAACTATGAATGTGAGACTAATTACCTCACGTTACGAATATTGTGTTCAACTAATTTCCTAAACTCTATGAATTTCACTCAACCTTTGTGTTGACAGTTTTAAGCATGTATTTCAGGTCCATATTGTACGAGGCTGGCACAGAGGAGCACGGATACTCTAGATGGCTATAAATTTTATTATCATTCGAAAACCCTTTTAATGTATTTTGTAAACCGTGAAACTACTGGGACCTCATTTTTGTAAACTCTGATATTTATATAAATCGAATGATAAATCTTTTAAAACGACTCCATTAGAGTTCGTTTTATATTGTTTTGACTGTTGTGCCATGAAGTAACACCCAGTTTGAATTCCGCAGCGTATCACGAAGTTGGAGGTGTTACAATTTTCACGTTCTTTAAAAACGTATGTATTCTTCCCTACACTTATCTTTTTGTAAAATACCTTTATATGTAATTAAAACGAGGTTAAAGAAAAAATAAAGCATTTTCACAAAATCAAACATAAGAATAAACAACAATGAAAAAGATATATGACACACAAAC
This sequence comes from Chrysanthemum makinoi, assembly GCA_910596185.1. Lineage (NCBI taxonomy): Eukaryota > Viridiplantae > Streptophyta > Magnoliopsida > Asterales > Asteraceae > Chrysanthemum > Chrysanthemum makinoi. Next base: position 208,706,972 of record OU343223.1, on the reverse strand, counting down.
AATCAAACAATTAAGCATGGGTTGCCTCCCACGAAGCGCTTTTCTTTATTTATGAGTCTTGTAGCTAGACTCGAAGTCGTGCTCCTACGTACCTATGTAAGTAAGTTTATCCTCAAGAATGTCATAGGGATCAAACTTATCATTTATCTTCCTATTGGTACGCTTAGTACGGTGATAACATCAAATAGTCCTGATTATTAAGTGTCAACTTCCCCCGATAATGCTTGTAATTTATATCATTTATATGGATTTACGCTTGTTTTCCATTGTTTTCCACTTTCAGGTAAATTACGAACATTGGAGCTAAAGAGACGCGGAATTCGAGAATTATCTAAAGATTTATCATAGTATGCTGATTTTGAAGAAGTTACGGCGTAACTCGTCTCTCACATTACGCCGTAACTATTGTGTGGCTCAGAAAACCAACTTATCAGAAGGTTACGGCGTAACTCTTCCCAAAAGTTACGACGTAACTATATTAGGTCAAATGAGGTTCCACGCCGCTGATACTTACGCCGTAACTACTACATCAACTACGACGTAACCGAGTTTATTGAAGACTACGGCGTAACCACTTATTAGGTTACACCGTAACCAGCAGATATAGTGCAAAATACGATGAAATAAAAGGTTACGGAGTAACTCTTGTTATGGTTACGCCGTAACCCAAATCTGGCCTATAAATACCCCACGAATTCCTGCATTTCTAATCATCCCATTCCACACACAACACTCAGAGAACGTGGGAAAAAGCTCAAGGCAGATCTAGAGGAGCATACGGAGCTGTCTCCAAGGGAGAAATCACTCCCCTACAATAAGCATTAGCGTTTTATATTTCTTTTACTTTCAATTCATGTATTTCGTACCTTTGAATATTGAATTGGTTTGCCTGATTAATATGAGCGGCTAAGCACCTCTTGGTGCTGGCCTAGTTATGATTCCTTAATTGTTTTGTTTGCGTTTACTTTATTTCCGTACAATTATTTCTAAGTGTATGCAAGCATAGTTTATTGGTAGCCACCCTTGGTTCGGTAGTTTTGAATGGCGGTAGAGGCCAATTGCCTAGGAGATATGACCAACTGACCCTAGGTGAGCGGACTGAGACGGGAAGGGTAAGATATGACCAACTGACGACCCTTTCTACTTGTGCGATTTGACCAACTGATCACCTATCGTTTGGATGAACTTAAGAATTAGGGGGTGAGTGTCTAAGTTCCTAACGGCCGGGCACTCACTATTATAAATCTAGCATGTAGCGGTACTTAATGACTTGGCTTAGGGGACCAGGAACAACAAGACTTATGAAGGGACACCTGACTTCTCCTGTGGTGGCATCTTTGCTGATAGGTTAGGGCGAATTGACCAAATGCTGTCCTCTCGACTTTGACCCAACCTGAAGTAATTGGAAGTAAGTAGACGTAGACATAACTAGCTAGGAGGATTAACTAGGTTAGCACCACTCTCCTCTATTGATTTCCCTTTATCATTTATTTGCTTTTATCTGCTTTAGTAGTTTAACTAATTAAATCTCTTTCGAAACCATTATTAATCTGTTACACCTAGACTTAGTAATAATCCAACACACATAGCTCTTGGGACGACCTCGGCTTTACCGATTACTACACTACACACGACCGGGTACACTGCCCGTTAGTGCATTAGGGTAGACCATAGGTATAACGAGACTTTATAAATATTAAAACCTGGTCAGTAAAACCTGCATCAAGTTTTTGGCGCCACTGCCGGGGAGTTATATTAGGATTAAAATTAAGTCTTTCATTTCGTTTTAAACTTTTCTCACGACCATATTTCAAGTTTTCAGGTACTATGGAAGTTGTTAACATCGATGACCTCACTCTTGAGGAATACTTGGCGTTGACAAGAGCAGAACAAGGGGCGGGTCTCGTAAGACCGGAAATTGGAGCGGATGTCCATTTCGAAATCAAAGACCAATTTATGAGGGAGCTTCGTGCTAACCCTTTTTCAGGAAACAGGGACGAAGATGCATATGAGCACGTTGAAAATGTTCTATACATCGCAAGCCTTTTCAACATTCCGGGCATGTCTCATGATGCTGTTATGCTAAGTGTACTCCCAATGACTCTTACTGGAGCTGCCAGAAGATGGATCGAAAGATTGCCAGCCGGGGCAATTAATACCTGGGCTTTACTTAAGAAACACTTTATTCAAAGATATTGTCCGCCGTCGAAGATTTCTAACCAGCTTTTGGAGATCCATAATTTCAAGCAAGAAGACGACGAAACGTTGTATCAAGCTTGGGATAGATACAACGATCTCCTTTACAAGTGTCCTACAAATGATCTGAACAACCAGCAAAAGGTCAACATCTTCTACAAAGGAATTAACGTAACTACAAGGCAAATGCTGGACTATCAAGGACCTATCCCGAACATGACTCCTACTCTTGCAATTGAAGCCATTCAAAAAATGGCTTATCACTCTCAAAAATGGCACGACGGAGGAAGTAAAAGAAACCAAGGCGAAAGTTTCGATGGAATTGCAGCAATAACCAACAAGCTTGAGAATCTCGGTAGAGATATGCTAAAAGTCAGAGAAACTGTTCATGCCATCCAAGTCGGCTGCGAAAACTGTGGTGGGGGACATTTGACTAAAAATTGTCCTAAAATTGACAAGGAAGATACGATTGTGGAAGCTAAATATTGAGAGAATAGGCCTTTCTACGGGGATAATCGTAATAGGTTTCGTGGAGGACCCCCACCATATTATGAGCATAATGAAAGAAGAGCTAACCTGGAGGAAATTATTAACAAGTACCTTGTGGATACTACCAAGAGGCAAAAAGAGCAAGAGGAATGGCTGAAAATTTTCCAAGATAATACAAACAAGAGCCTCTCTTCCCATGACATATCACTAAAAAATTTGGAAACTTTAATTGGAAAGCTTGGCAACGAGGTACAAAGAAGAAATGAGGAACAAAAGAACAAATCTACTATATGTAAGGTTGTATTCTCTGATAACGACAAGTCCTCGGATGAGTCTGATACCGATGGCGAAAGTGAGTTACGCCGTAATCACATCTCAGATTTTTGGCGTAACCCGAATTCAAGCAAAGACACGGGCACCAAGGTCGACAACCCTAAAAGGAGAAGTCATTGGTGTAAGGCTATTGCAATTGACGATGGGGAATGCTACAGCTTATGGGCCTCGTGTGATCCTCGGAAAACCTGCGATGGAGGAGTTGATAAAGAAAGGGTAAAAGATGACAGATACATGTGGACTACACTTAACGATGAAGAAAGGTTAGCCAAGTTCTCGATTAACGAAGTGGAAGGACCACCTATCAAACATTACTGCAAACCCTTACTCGTCATGGAAGATGAGATTACTCACGCTTGGCCAACGTGCAACCCTTTTCGTGAATATTGCAACGGAGGAGGTAATGTGAAGAATGAAGTTTGGATATGCCCACATGAATCTGGGAGGCATGACGTTGATTTTGGAAATCTATCATTCAGAGATTGGTATTCGATAAGATTCGGGGACACAATAATTAATTCGGCTTTGTTTAGAAATTTGGAACTCAAATATGAAAAACATATTCTTCAAGGAAGAACCATTAAGCCCCTCGATGATATACCTTCTGAAGATGACAATGACGAAGGAACTTAAAATCATTGGTGTGAACAAATTAAGACCGGTGACGGAAACGTTTGGGCTTCCTACAACCCTTTTGAGTATGAATGTGACGGAGGAAGCAGCATTGAGAGAGCTGGGGAAGACGAGTTCCTATGGACTTCAACTAATGATTCTGAAAGGACAGAATTGCCGTGGCCAGATGATCTCGGATTCAACGATTGGGTCAGAATCAAATACGGAAAAATTGACGCGTTAACTAAAGAGAAAATTTGGAATGGGTGTATGAGTAAAGATAAACCTAACGACGAAATTCCTAATGAAAATTCGGAAGATAACACCAAGGACTCGTCTAAGATAGAAAAAGAAGAGTGCAAGCAAATTCTCGTAGAAAACGATGACCAACAACTTAAAGAGACCGATTCCGACGACGATGATTTTGATTATCTCGAGTTACAAGGCGAAGACGGTTTCATTGACCCAGATGATGAAGTACACGAGAAAAGAAGATGCAAACTTCTTGGCATCCCGTTTAAGAGACCGCCACCAATTATAGCCAAAAAATATGAGTTTACGCGATACCATTTGGGACCTGAAGAAAATTTTTGCAAAATTCAAAAAATTGAAACCAAAGAATATCTCCGCACTACCACAAATGTCAGTTGGGTCAGGCGTAACTTAATGAAAGACATGGAGGAAGTCGGGGAAGTTCAAAGGCCCTCATAGAAGCCTCGCGGCTCTGAGTCTAACTTAAAGACTCGTAAATAAAGAAAAGTGCTCTTTCGGGGGACAACCCGAATTATCCCTTTCTTTTGTTTTATTTCCATTTCTGTAGGGTTTTGTGTTTTCTAACTATTTTTGCAGGAAACGAGGAAGTACTTGCTGCTGTAGTTTGCTGATCTGACCAGAGTTACGGCGTAACTCATCTATGTGATTACGCCGTAAACAACCTTTTAGCAGTAGAATTATTGATGCATTAACAATTACGGCGTAATACCATCTTTGTAGTTACGCCGTAACCACTCGCTTTACAGCTTATGCCAGGTTTTGCCAGTTACGGCGTAACTCCCTCAAAAGAGTTACGACGTAACTTTCCTCTGCTTTAATTCCTTCATTTTAAAACACAATAACCTTGTATTAGTATTTTAAATGAACTTTGTGGGTGTGTTCCCTGTAAACCCTCACGAGACTTCACTCGTCCACTTGGGACACCAAGTGGTTTAAAAGGCTTGTTGCATATGCTAAATGCAACCGTGATTCCTACGAAAGTGAGTTAGGTTTGTTTTTCATTTTTCATTTTTCATTTTTTCTTTTTAGAATTATGCTTGTCGGTAGTGTGATTTCAGGGATTGAAGTTTGTTCATGATGCTTATACGAAGGCACGTCTCTTTTTCGTGGGCCTTCCTTTTTTATGGAACAAATTTCAGGGAAGTTCTCGCTCTAATTCTACTTTTCTCTGCACCTTTATTTAATGCTTAGTACAAAAGGGACTTTGTACAATTCAAGTGGGGGGACGGGAGTAGAATTATCTCTTGAACATTATTTTGCCCTCGTTTTCTTGTTTATTTTGAAAAATTATGCCATTTTTAAATTTTGACATGTTTTTCTTAACCAAACTAGATTAGACCTTAGCCGAGCACATACAACCCTTGATATTATATGGTGAGATTAGCCTTATCCGTTTCCAATATTTTACCCCAAATCCACCAAATTATGAGTGTGCCGGTAGCTTGTAAACTTTAGAACTTGGCCTTTGCATCATTTCGAGACCATAGACGAGGTATGTTGAGTTAGCTCGATGTATTTGGACTTTTCAGTTTTAGAAGGAAATATTATAGGATTATTACCCAAACAGCCTACCATTGTGTATCTATCGATTAGTTACCTCGACTTCTCGACCCCCATATGAAACCCTTCTGTTGCACTCACCTTTAGTGCAAGATACCCCTAGATTCACCCATCTGAGCCATTCCTTTCATTTTGGTAACCCGATATATTGTTTCGATACACCTATACACCTTAGCCTACCCTGTATTCTTTATTTGTGATTGGGAAGTCATCATTTGCCTAAGTTCAAGGTTCGAGTGGAAAGGTTCGGAAATCACGCTTTCATCGACAACTTCCTGAAGATCATTGAAGACCCCCCGAATTCCCATTGTTCATCTCAAGTGGGGGGATATTATGTTTAGTATTTATTGTTATGTTGAAAAAAAAATAAAAAAAATAAATAGTTGTTATGATTTAGCCATTGTAAAGTGCGATGTTATAAGCACTATGTTATGAGCTTTATAGATTTAGTATCGAGGAGGCCACCTCGGTCACATTTGAAGATTGGAGTTGGTAGTTATGCCAACAGTTGGAGAAAAGGTAGTGTGCCCATCACGACGTCCTCTAATGACACATCTACCTTGTATTTCATGATCTGGTTTCTTGACTTCAAAGCTTGAACTTTGGGCGGACTGTAAGTGGTGATGACTTGGTTATAGATTTAGACTACCTGCTTGTTTTTTATTTTACACCATTTATATATCCCATGTCTTATCCTACCCTTTAGTCATGAAGCATGTCTAGGTGATGCAGAGAGCAATCTTTGGTGTCTTGGCCATGGATTTGGTCATGTATCATTGATTTTGTCCACTTCGCCGTGACATGTTAGTAATGACGAGTCACCCCTTAACCTTTGTCGTGTCTACCCATATTGCCTTCGAGAATTGTTTAGCCCTTAACTCTAGTGGTGGAGATTTGTGTAACCGCCAAGCTTATGATAGAATACATGTTATGACTGTGCGATTGAGTGATCACCCCGAAATTGACACTTAGAATAGTGGAGAGATATGAGTGTTTTGTTCCCCTTTCGTGAGGTGTTCGGCTTTGTTTTATTCTAGCATAAGGGATTTATAAACTTATATTTTCCAAGTTATGGGAGATATCTTTTTAGGAATCTTTCTAATAAGGTCTACTTGAGGGCAAGTATAGTTCAAGTGGGGGGATATTTGATAACATCAAATAGTCCTGATTATTAAGTGTCAATTTCCCCCGATAATGCTTGTAATTTATATCATTTATATGGATTTATGCTTGTTTTCCATTGTTTTCCACTTTCAGGTAAATTACGAGCATTGGAGCTAAAGAGACGCGGAATTAGAGAATTATCTAAAGATTTATCATAGTATGCTGATTTTGAAGAAGTTACGGCGTAACCCGTCTCTCACATTACGCCGTAACTATTGCGTGACTCAGAAAACCAACTTATCAGAAGGTTACGACGTAACTCTTCTCAAAGGTTACGACGTAACTATATTAGGTCAAATGAGGTTCCACGCCGCTGATACTTACGCCGTAACTACTACATCAACTATGATGTAACCGAGTTTATTGAAGACTACGGTGTAACCACTTATCAGGTTACGCCGTAACCAGCAGATCTAGTGCAAAATACGATGAAATAGAAGGTTACGGCGTAACTCTTGTTATGGTTACGCCATAACCCAGATCTGGCCTATAAATACCCCATGAATTCCTGCATTTCTAATCATCCCATTCCACACACAACACTCAGAGAATGTGGGAAAAAGCTCAAGGCATGTCTAGAGGAGCATTCCACACACAACACTCCCCTACGATAAGCATTAGCGATTTATATTTCTATTACTTTCAATTCATATATTTCGTACCTTTGAATATTGAATTGGTTTGCATGATTAATATGAGCGGCTAAGCACCTCTTGGTGCTGGCCTAGTTATGATTCCTTAATTGTTTTGTTTGCGTTTACTTTACTTCCGTAGAATTATTTCTAAGTGTATGCATTCATAGTTTATTGGTAGCCACCCTTGGTTCGGTAGTTTTGAATGGCGGTAGAGGCCAATTTCCTAGGAGATATGACCAACTGACCCTAGGTGAGCGGACTGAGACGGGAAGGGTAAGATATGACCAACTAACGACCCTTTCTACTTATGCGATTTGACCAACTGATCACCTATCGTTTGGATGAACTTAAGAATCTGGGGGTGAGTGGTTCTTAACGGCCGGGCACTCTCTATTATAAATCTAGCATGTAGCGGTACTTAATGACTTGGCTTAGGGGACCAGGAACAACAGGACTTATATAGGGACACCTGACTTCTCCTGTGGTGGCATCTTTGCTGATAGGTTAGGGCGAATTGACCAAATGCTGTCCTCTCGACTTTGACCCCACCTGAAGTAATTGGAAGTAAGTAGACGTAGACATAACTAGCTAGGAGGATTAACTAGGTTAGCACCACTCTCCTCTATTGATTTCCCTTTATCATTTATTTGCTTTTATCTACTTTAGTAGTTTAACTAATTAAATCTCTTTCGAAACCATTATTAATCTGTGACACCTAGACTTAGTAATAATCCAACACACATAGCTCTTGGGACGACCTCGGGTTTACCGATTACTACACTACACATGACCGGGTACACTGCCCGTTAGTGCATTAGGGTAGACCATAGGTATAACGAGACTTTATAAATATGAAAACATGGTCAGTAAAACCTGCATCATCCGGTATGTATTTTCAAACTTTTCTCCATCGGGATCATATATTGTCATCCTAATGTGCCATTCTCCATTTCCATCACTAGGTGGTCTATCCCAATTCCAATTATGTTTAGGCTTCTCACTCTCAACTTTCCACTTATTCATGTTAAGATTAATGGGCAAGGTTCCTAGGAACTCGGTCATCTTCCTAAACACTAAGGTATCTTCGAACGGGTTCACTTCAATGTCCCTAGCCAATTGTTGTTCATGGAACATCGAGTTACTTACGAAGGTCCATATCTAGATGATTTTCTATCCAACATGATCTCATAGGGTATTTCTTCCTCTTTGTAGTAGATATGCTTCTTGACATCATAAATTCACCTAGCATTCTCTTCTCCTACCACTATCTTAGACATCTTACAATCAATTATTGCACTAGCGGTAGCTAAGAATCCTCTTCCTACTAGCAATGGGCATGTCGGGTCTTTATTCATGTCTAGCACATGGAAATCCGCCAAAAGAGTTAATCGACCTACCTGCACTACCATTTCCTTAGTTATCCCTACCGGATATGCAATACTACCGTCCGCTAGACCTAAGATGGTTTCCGTTGGTTCTATCTTACCTAGGTTAAGGCTTCTATGGAGGGACAACGGAAGAAGATTGATGCTTGATCCTAAGTCGGTTAATGTGTCAAAAGATTTGGAATTTCCAAGCCTACACGGAAGAATGAATAGCCCGGGATCATCTAAATTTTTAGATAACTTATTTTGTACAAATGTGGACCCACGTTCTCCTAATTTTAGTTCTTGCTCATATTTTTCTTTTAAAGCATTGTAATAAGGTGCATGAGTCAAGACTTCAAGAACAGGTTTTTCTTGATGGAGCTCCTTATACTCCTCTTCTAAATTAGGTTTGGGTTCTTGGTTGATGGGTTTCTCATGAGTTGGATGGACCATTGGTTCGGGTCCTTGGTATTTCATGAGGGATCGCTTGGAACCCGTGTTGATGGTGTTGACCGAGTGGACTTTTGGGTGTGAAGGGCATGGATGTGCACTCTCCCATGGTGAGCAAGAACATGAAGTCATTGAAATTGAATTCACTTTTGGGTTCTTTATAGTGTCACTTAGGAGTTCTCCAATCTCCCAGTCATTTAAGGCTTTTAAGAGGGCGTCGAGCTTGATTGTCATCTCGCCTTGTCGTTGCTTGAAATCGGCTTCAAGCTTAGTCAATCGAGCTTCTTGAGATGACATGAACTTGGACACCATTGCCTCGAGATTAGTGGAATTCCCGGTATTTGGAGGGTTGGACCTATTGGGTGGACTAAATGAGTTTTGGGGCGGGTTTGAGTTTTGGCTCCACCTAAGGTTAGGGTGATTTCTCCAAGAGGGGTTGTAGGAATTTCCTAAGTTTTTTTGCTCGGGCTTGAAAGTGTACCACTTCTCTCCCGCTCCGTCGGTACGCGTGGAGGCGTAGTCCGCAAAAGCTTGTTCTGGGAGTCTTGTGCAATCACGAGTGTCGTGGTGACCATTACATGATTCACAAGGTAGAGTGATTTTGCTCACTTGGTGTGAAGACTTAGGCTTCTCGTAGGAGCTCATTAGGAATTTGACTTGATCTTCAAGTTCGAGCATACTACGATTGGAAGTTTGTGAGTCAATAGGAGGTAAGTATATTGCCTTGACGGTTTTGGGCAACTCACGGGGGTCATTCCAACTTTCGTTGTCATAGAGGGCAAGGTCCTCTATTGTACCCCACGATTCTTCCACGGTAAGTTCACTAAGTTTGCCACCGGCCGCTTGGTCGATGGTTTGCCTAGTTGAGAAGTTGACATGATCGTAAAAGATTTAGACTTGAAGCCAAAGATCGATGCCATGATGAGGGACTTTATGGAGCAAGTCCTTGAATTGAGTCCACGCCTCGTAGAGAGTTTCGCCTTGACGTTGTTGGAACATCAAGATGTCATTCCTAAGTTTGCTAGTTCTCTCCGATGGGAAAAATTAGGCGAGGAAACGAGTGGTGAGATCACCCCAACTTGAGATGGATCCGGTGGGAAGTCGCTCAAGCCAATTACTAGCTTGGTCCTGTAGAGAGAATTGGAAGAGACGCAAGCGCGTGGTCTCCCATGTGGTAGCATCAAGGTCGATGGAATCAATGATTTTTAGGAAATCCTTGAGTTGCTGATTAGGATCTTCGGAACGAAGTCCATGGAATGCACATCCGTTTTGCACCAACCGGATGGTGTCAAATCACATGGCCGTAGTTTGAGCTTGATCGGGGAGCTCAATGGTGTTCCTATAGCCTTGGTGGCTTAGTCTAGAGTATACACCAAGAGTACGGCTTCTTGGCGCGTCAATTGGTGGTGGGTCAATGGGAAGTGGTTGATGTGGTGGTGGGTTATCACCTTCCATGATGAAAAGTGATGGGATTACGAACAAAGTCACAAAGAAGGGGGATAGACTACAAGGAAGCTAAAAATGAGAAAAAATCTTACTTGATAGGAATCAAGCAAGGGAACCTAAACGAGATAAAAATCCAACTAGCTATTCTATTCCCCTACAGTGGTGCCAAAAACTTGATGCGCGTACGAAGCGCGTTCGGGGTCAAAGGAACTTCCTTTTCTTCGAGCAAGTTTTTCAACCACCTAGGCAATGAAATTAATCGTTGTAGTGTAGTATTGGGTAAGCCTCGGGGATTGATATCGTTCTCTAGGGGAATAGGAATGCTAGCAAGAAATATATTACGCTAAGGTGGGGGTTGAGGATGATTCTTTTTTATCTTTTTATGGTTTTTTATAAAGCTAAGGTAAATATCTCGGGGCAATTAGTTTGGGGGGTGATACTTCTACCGATTACTTTACTTATCTATTATCTAATACTACGGGTAGTCTTATGTCTATTTGATGTGTTCTCATATGATGATTAAAAATGTGTTTACCTAGATACTATTACTCTCTAGTTATCTTTAATTGATGGTTGAATTGTCACACCTTATCTTAACGCGTTGTGTTTCCTAAGGTCGTAGGGTGTGCCTATGCCCTAACTCTTTGAGGTTACCTTTGGGTTTAGCCTACGAAATCCACTAATTCATTCATAAGCCAACTTTCACAAAGATTATTCAAGCATTAAACACAACGAAAGCCTATTTGCACTCCTAAGCCAATTACAATTAAGATAAGAGACAACCTAACAATAATTAATAACTAGGTTTCATAGATCTAAGCAAACACAATAGAAATTTAGCTAGACATGTTAAACAAGCAAGCATACACATAATCAATTGAAGACATAATGATACTTTGGATTAAAACACTTATCTTGATGTGTTAAATAGGGTTTGGGAGTCTAAGATACTGTCCAAGTCGGACTACAAATGTTTAGGGTTTTTACTCCAAAAGTATACCTCCCTAAATGCAGAAAAATCGAATTCTGTATATAGATTTACAAGTGCGACGACGTCGCCTTATAGGTGGGACGCCGTTAGATCGCCGTCATTAGGGTTTTCATCTTGGCCAAGTCATCAATGGGACGGCGTCACCTTAGAGTTGTGGACGCCGGTCTTTTAAGTGGACGTTGTCCGATTCTGGATCTGGCGGCGTCGAGATGAAAAGTATGAGTGACGCCTTCTTCTTTCAAAGCCCGACGCCATCAGGTTGTATGAGCAAAAATTCCACTCGAGCCCGGTTGGTGCATGTTTTTATCAAGTCTGATAGAGGAAGTTGTCGTGTCGCTTTAATTGGGACGCCATCAGGATCATTTTGAGCAGCTTGAGTGGCTTCAATTTTGACTTTGCCATTTTCTTCATGTATTCACTCCTTTTCGTTCAAATGTGCATTATTCCAGCATTTTGCTTCCAAGAGACCTAAAAAGTGAAAAGGAACGAAATTAAGCAGTAACGGATATAAAAAGTAGTCGATTAAGGGCTTAAATGACCCCTTAAAAGTGTACGTTTTAAATCCTTATCAGATAAGCAGGTTGAGATCGCGACACCTTCCTATTTCCCCAATGTTGAGGAATCGAATACTGTGGACAAAGACGATCTTGATGATGAGAGAATCTATGCAAAAGCGAAAATTTTGTTCAACAACAGGTTGGTAAGACTTATGGACTTGACATTGGAACAATGGTTGGACATTAAATATGGGGATCATAATAATGTTGCTAAAGAAGATTTGAGACGCATTGTGGCTACTTGGTTGACTAGAAGTTTTAAGCAACAATTTGATGAGTACATGGCGATAAAAAGATAATTAATGAAGGCCAAAATTGATACCGATGTTGAGTTTGATCCTAGTGACATTGATTTCGCTGAATGGTTGGCATCCAGATTTAGCAACCATAGAACTATGGATAGAGCTACCAAAAATGTACTTTGGCTATATTTGATAAGGGGAGATGATGAAGAAGTTCTAACTGAGGAAGAATTTTCCGATAATAAAATGGAAGATGAGTTTTATAACTTGACTATGAAGGGGAAAAATATCAAAACTTACATTAGGAGATTTCAGGAATTGACAACTTTGGGTCCTACAATGGTGCCAACTACTGAAAAGACAATGGAAGTTTTTATCGAAGGTTTGCCTCCAAGTATCGAACGGAATGTTACTGCCTCTAAACCTCAAACTTTAGAGGAAGCCATTACCATCCCTCAAAGGTTAATGGATCAAGTAACAAAGCACAACTCTGTGCAGTGCCCCGAGATAACAAGCGAAAGTTCGACGATGGAAGAACTTTCAACAATAACTACCGTAACACTAACACTAACACCCATACCCCAAATCCTTACCCATAACCGAACCGAAGGAAAGAAGCTTCTAGAGCTTATGCTCTCACTCCAAATGAGGGAAGTGGTTATGCTGGAAAATCCCCTCTGTGCAAGAGATGTGCTTTACATCACACAGGACCTTGTTTGTTAAATGTAATACATGCAACAAGGTGGGCCATCAAACTAAGGATTGCAGACGCAAGGGACCCGCTACTGGAAGCAATCAGCTACTAGTGACGATTACTTGTCATGCTTGTGGAGAGAAAGGGCATTATGCAAATCAGTGCCAAAAGAAGAATGATGGTGCCTAGGGGAGAGCCTACATGTTAAGAGATAGGAATGCTCCGCAAGACCCGAACATAGCTACGGGTACGTACCTTCTAAATCATCATCTAGCTAGAGTACTATTTGATTCTGGAGCAGATAAAAGCTTCATATCTCTATCTCTTGCTTCTAAACACAGGATTCCACCCCTTGCCTTAGAAACCCTGATAACGCTCAAATTGTCCATGTTTTTAGTAGCGTTATTCGTGCTTTTATATATGTTATTTGGTTATATTCATATGCTTTTATTACTTAATCATATCAAAGAATGTTTGTGATAACATCAAATTGTCCTGATTATTAAGTGTCAATTTCCCCCGATAATGCTCGATTTTATATCATTTATATGGATTTACGCTTGTTTTCCTCTATATTTCACTTTCAGGTAAATTACGAGCATTGGAGCTAAAGAGATGCGGATTTGGAGAGTTTATTGAAGATATATCATAGTATTCTCATTTTGAAGAAGTTACGGCGTAACTCCTCTCTCACATTATGCCGTAACAGAAGCGTGGCTTAGAAAACCAACTCAGCTGAAGATTACGGCGTAACTCTTCCAAAGATTACAAGGTAACCAATTAGGTCAAATGAGGTTCCGCGCAAGTTACGTCGTAACTTTTGTCTCATTTACGGCGTAACTAGGATTTATTGAAGATACGGCGTAACTCCTTCCAGATGTTACGCCGTAACCAGCATTTTCAGTGCAAATTACGAAGAATTGGATGTTACGGCGTAACTCTTAACATTAGTTACGCCGTAACCATATCTGGCCTATAAATACCCCTCGAATTCCAGCATTTCAGAGCGTCCCATTTCACACACCACACCAAGTGAACGTGAGTAGAAGTCGAAGGCAGATCTAGAGGAGCATACAAAGCTATCTCCAAGGGAGAAATCACTCCCCTACGATAAGCATTAGCATTTTATCTTTTCTTTAATTTTAATTCATGTATTACGTAATGTTAAACATTGAATCGATTGTTTTAGTTAATATGAGTGTTAGGATCGTATATCTATGTTGTTTGATGATTCGGGTGGTCTAGGGAGATGATTAAACAAGTATGCCATTGTTAGAGAGTGAAAGCGAGTAGAGAGGGAACTCTAGAGAGATAAACAAGAAAATGCAAGGTTAGATTCCCAAGTTTTACCTCTTCCAAGGATGGAAGAGGTATTTATAGTTACAGATTAAACGCCCTCCTGTCGGGCTGTGGATCAGGCATACAGTGGGTAAAGACCCGTCCTTCCTCCACGGTGTTACTCTAAACTAATCTACACTAATAACTAAATAATTAACTACTAAACAACGTAAATAACGATATGTCTACGAGCTAACTTATGCTAGATTATATTTGAGGTAACCGACACTTCACTATGGAATTTCCAATTCCTAACAATATCCCCCTAAGGGAGGTCACCCCATGTTTTACATTTCAAATCTTAGCATTCTATTTAATCTTCAGTCTTGAGCTCGTAGACTTTAATTCTTCAATATCTGCATCTTTGTGCTTTAGCAGTGATTCTTCAAAGTCTGATTACTTTGTACTTAAAGTGGAGGTCTTTGAACTGATCCACATTTTTGATGATCTTCGAGCTTTCATTGAGATCATCAGCCACAGTAAATCTCTGGATCACCCTTTATTGTGTTGCCTTCATGTGATGTTGTGACTTTTGGATCGACATGCTCACACTTTTAGGATCATGACATCTTTTCATCAGGGTAGCGGAAGCATCTTTGTATATCTTTGATTGTCATGATTTTCTTCAATTAAGTATGAATGTTGTGAGCATGCGGCTGTGAATTGGCTTCTCAATATCGATCAGCTGCAAGCGTCAATGTTCCGCAAACAACAGTTAGCACTAAAAACGGCGAAAGTGTCTTTGTTCACTTTTGTTGAATATAGTTGCAAGAACTACGGTTCCCGGTTGATCAGTATATCTTTGTGAGTAGAGTTCGAAGAATCTCCTTGACAGGGTTTGCAGCTTGATCTAGCCATTCTCAAACGGAGCGTCACAAAGTAGACAACGTGGAAGTGAACGTAATTGAGATTCACTGATTGTTGAAAAATTGATTTGAAAAACAATCGCGTATTGCTTGAAGAAAGAGTTTTGCAATACGACGAAGGTTTTATAAGAAAGATCAATTTTCAATCAGAAATACTTTTTGTATTTGAAAAGAGTACACATCCGATGTGCTAGAGAAAAGAAGAGATTTGCACATCGAACGCTTTTTCCAAAAGTATTTTTTCAATCAGAGATACTTTTTGTGTTTGAAAACATGAATACACATTCGATGTGCTAGAGAAAAGAAGATTTGCACATCGAACGGTTTTTCGAAAAGTATTCGTCAATTCATTTCGTGGACCAAGGTTGATTCACGAGTGAATCTCCCCATTGTTTCAATCTAGTTGTCACAAGCTTGATCTTTAGAAAAGATCTCACATGTCACCCACCAAGATTGTAAGATATAGGATTTCACAAACACATCAAACCAATAACATATGAGGCGTATACAAATGTTTAGAGAGAGAAAGGGAAGAGAGTTGGGAACTATGTGAAATAAAGCAAAATGGTATTGAAGCTCCAACCCTCTACCTTGGGAGGTAGAGGGTATTTATAGTGTCTTACAATAAACGCCACCTACGGGCTATGGATCAGGCATACAGTGGGTAAAGACCCGTCTGTCCTCCACGGTGTTACTAAACTAACTACTTATTAACATAACTTGACTACGACTACGAGCTTTCTAACGAATACATATACTTGAGGTGACCGACTCTTTAATGACTGGATTTTTTAAATCCTAACAATCTCCCCCTAAGGGAGGTCACCTCAAATTACACAGAATACAAACGGATATTACATTAAGATAGTTCTTGGATTCTTGTTTAAGTTCATTGCTCTGTAGCTCGTAGTCTTTGATTCTTCATGTTTTGCATGTTTGGATAATTCAAGTGGAGGTCTTTAACTGATCCACGTGATGATGAGTTTTGAGCCAACTTTGAGATCATCAGCTACCATAAATCTCTGACTCATCCATTGTTGTGTTGCCATCATGTGAAATTGTGACTTTTGGACCGACATGCTCACATTTTGGATCATGATATCTTCTCATCAGATTTGCGGAAGCTTTTGATGATTTAGAATATTTCCAGTAGCGTAGCAGAAGCATGGTTTGAAAATATCAGAGCCAGCTGATGAAGATATGCGCTTATCATGATTTCTTTAGACGTGAATGTGATTGTGTGAGCATGCGGCTATAGATTGACCTCTCCATTCTGATCAGCTGCAAGCGTCGGGTGTACCTGCATACAACAGTTAGCAATAAAGCGCACGAAAGTGTCTTTGATCACTTTAGTTGAATTGAGGTACACGGCCCACCATTCCCAGTTGATCGACAAGTACTGCCTGGTGGACGTATAATTCGAAGAATCTCCTTGACAGTGGTTTCGCAGCCGCTTCTAGCCGTTCTCAATCCGGAACGTCTCAAAGAAGACAACACGGAGTGAGTGAACCAGCGAATTTGAGATTCACTGATTGATGAAAAGAGATTTGAAAAACAATCGTGTACTGCTCAATATAAATTGTTTTTGCAATACAACGAAGGTTTTAAGGAAAATCAATTATCAATCATAAACACCTTTTATTTTTGAAATATTAATACACAGTCGATGTGCTAGAGAAAAGAATTTTAAGCACAATGATCGGTTTTTCAAAGGTATCCGTCAATCCATAACCTGAACCAAGATTGATTCAAAATTTTGAATCGCCCCATTGTTTCTGTTCAGTTGTCACATGGTTGATCTATTGGATAGATCTCACATGCCACCTACCAAGAGCTTCTTTGATGTTGGCTCTAGAAGGCTTTCCATCTTCATTGTGAATATGTTTGCATATCACTCAGATGTTCTGGCAATACCACAAGGATAATGCGTAGGACTCTTAAAATATATTCTCTCTTTCCACATTGTGTGAAACAGAGAGTCTTCATTGATTGTGTCCTTAATGAGATTTATTGATAATCTCGTGGCTCTAGACTCAATTGTGCACATTTGGTTCCTATGCCGGAGACTAGGGAGAGGGTCTCCTTCTTCAATATCAACCATCTCTAAGAGAAAGTCGATAGATAATGTAGGTTCCCCTGTGAGAATGAAACAAGTCCTTTTAAGAGGAACTTGAGTAGCTTTGGGAAGATTAGTGCAGTACGTCCTATGGGTCCATGACGTCTTGCCTTCAATACCGGTGTTACCTTGGTAACCACCAGTAGCATATGAATTAAACCCGGTTTCTGCCCTAAGGTTGAAATAATGGAGGGCTATTTCTTTTCACCCTTTTCACATTTATTTTCTTTTTCATTCTTCAACCCCTTCAGTGCTTACCGAGACTTCATTACTAAAACCTTGTTGGGTTTATTCCAGTTCTAGCTCAATCTCAGTCTGCACTCTTCCCATATCTCACTTTACTCCTTTTTTCATCATTCCTAAGGACTCTACACTATCTAGTGGATTGTCCCTGGGTAGATCCCTCCGGCTCTGGCGGGATCGTGGGAACGCATACCTAACCTAACCATCCTTATATCACCATACATAAAGTAAATTTGGTCGGTCTTTTGGTATTGTTCATCAGCCATTGGAACCAATAGAAATCTATTTGAAAATCAATGCAAGTACTTATGATACATGATCAAAACATTTTGTACCTGAATTGTTTTTGATATTTTTTTTAGAAAAAAGAAAGCTCCCCCTCAACATGTGCAACGTATGTATGAAATCGTTTTGGCACATGGAGGAAAGAGGACTTGAAAATCTCAGATTTACCGAATAAAAGATTTGATTTTTTGATCACCAATTTCTAAAAGATATCAACATCACTTTCCCGATCAAAATTAGTAATTTTCATACTTTGTTAAGAATATTTTAGAAAAGGATGTGGTTTTCAAAAGAGTTGCTCCCCCTTAACTTGTGCATGAATAATTTGAAATCGTTTGGCACATGTAGGGAGGAGAGCTTGTTAATCACGTATAAAACCATTTCTCGAATTATCAGTTTAAATCTAATTTAAATCACAAATTCTCCCCCGATCACAATTTTCAAATCCTTTGAGATTTGTGATCTCTATTGATTTATATTAAATTTTGAGAACTTTTGAGGAGAATAGTGACTTGATTTAGAAAAACATTTTTACTGATAAGGATCGGATTTTGAGACTTTAAACTCCATTGATCAATCATGCAAAAATGTCTTTTGAAAACATAACATTAGCCAAGGTATTGAATCAATTGTATAAAACATTATTCTTTTTGATTTTCCAAAAGTAGACATTTCTCTTTTACGTTCCAATTGTTTGAAAATTAACCTTTTTGATTGAATTGATTTGAAATCATTCTCCCCCTCAATCAATGACATGAGTTGTTGATTGAGAGTTTGAGATTTTGACAAAGATAAGCCCGGATGATTTTCAAAAATAGAGTCCGAGGTATTTTCAAAACAATTTTGTTTTCAGTAGATGACAAATATTTTTCAGAAGAATCATTAGACGAAAAAATATTTGGAAAGAAACATTTGTCTTTTTTTGTGACAAACATTTGTTTTAAGAATCAGAGCATGAGATTTAAAAAAAAGATTAAGCATGGCTCCGTTCTTTCTTTTTAAAACGGGTTACTGCCTGAAATGACAATAAACCACCATTTTTCTCCGTCTCACTTTTTTTTTTTTTTTTTTTTTTTTTTTTTTAAAAAAAAAAAAGCAATTTATGTACATTTGAAGAACATCTAAAAACCCGTGACATTCTTTGAATGTCAAAACAAAGTCCGTAGATGATATCGAATTAAGAAAAGCATGACAAAATAACAATATTTTTGGAATTTTTCGAGTTTTTCAAATTTTTATGGATTTTTTTTGAAGTTTTATATTTTTCTATTTTATTTTGTGGGTTTTATAATTTTGTATTTTGCTTTTTGAAAAAATATATACAAGAGATAGATGAAGAAAGACTTTTACTCCTTGTCTTCCTCTTGAAGACGTTTGAGTGTTTTTGGTTGTAGACTCTTTAGACCAAGTCGTGGAAGGATAAACTCAAAACGTTCTCTAGGAAGAGCTTTGGTGAAGATGTCTGCTAACTGGTATTCATACCTCACAAAGTAGAGTTCTACAGTTAGGATTTAGTAAATCCAGTTATTAAAGAGTCGGTCACCTCAAGTATATGTAATCGTTAGAAAGCTCGCAGTCGTAGATTATTACAAGTTAAGTAGTATTTAGTTTGTAACACCGTGGAGGACGGACGGGTCTTTACCCACTGTATGCCTGATCCACAGCCCGTAGGTGGCGATTTATGTACATACTATAAATACTCTCTACCTTCCAAGGTAGAGAGTTGGAGCTCATAATAAGATTTTTCTTTCTCTCTTACCAGTAAAGTCTCCCTTTCTCTCTCTAGAAACTCATCTTGTACGCCTCTTGTGTTAATGGTTTGATGTGTATGTGAAATCCAATATGTTACAAATGGTATCAAGAGCCATGGTTTGATCATCTCTTACATATCCTTGGATTTCTAGTGGTTTTTGGGTGGTTTTTGAGTTTGAAAAAGTTTAGTGGTTTTTGCATCATTTGGATCATCTCTAGTGTTAAAGTTTGAATTTTGAGTGTACTTTTGTGTTTAGAATCATTGTAAGTGCTTGGGTTTTGATTTGGTAAGCTTGAATCAACGCGTTGAGCTTGTTTTGGATTGAAAATTGTGTTTTTGAAGTTTTTCTTGGTAGCGACTTGGTTCTCGTAGTGAATTTCATCTTAGCGACTTGCTTCAGTAAAAAGTAGCGAGTTGTAGTGTTTTTTGGTAGCGACTTGGTCCTAGCGACTTGTCTTTTGAGACAAGCCGACAAACAATACACTTAGTGGATTCTCCACTACGGGTAGCGACTTGGTGAAGGTAGCGACTTGCTTTCAATTTTGTTAGCGACTTGTACTTAAGTTTCTTAGCGACTTGGTGTTAGCGATTTGAACCTTAGCGAGTTGCTATTTAGCGACTTGACGACTTAGCGACTTGGTGCTTAGCGACTTGTTGTCATAATTCTGAGCGACTTGGTGTTAGCGACTTGGATCTTAGTGAGTTGTTCTTTAGCAACTTGACTGTGTCTTAGCGACTTGGCATTATAGCGACTTGATTTCATAATACTTAGCAACTTGGTGCTTAGCGACTTGGTTCAAGGCTTCTTAGCGACTTGGTTGAATTTTTGTTTGTGATACGGTTTTCTCTTGATTTAGTAAAATCCCGTGAAAGAATCTATTTCCCGGTTTAATCATTGAGTTATAAAATCCTGTGTAATCTTTAAACATGTCTACCAACGTACCTACAATTATCTCCACTGTTGCCGAGGATGTTCAAGCAGCTGGTTCAGATACTCATCCACCCATGCTTGACAGAACTGACTACGACTCTTGGGCACAACGAATCAGATTGTATTGTCTTGGAAAGGAAAACGGAGTCAACATTCTCAAGTCTATTGATGAAGGACCTTATCAGATTGAGACTACAAGAGACTTAATTGATACAGCTGCAGATGGAACAATGATCTATGGAATAGATAGACCAAAGACTTATGATGAGCTCAATGATAAGGAGAAAAAGAGGTTCGATCTGATATCGGGCTTCTAACATTATTCTTCAGGGTCTTCCAAAAGATATCTACAAGCTTATCAATCACAACACTGAAGCCAAGGCGTTTTGGGATAATGTCAAGATGCTTCTCTCGGGTTCCGAATTAACCAAGGAAGACAGAGAATCACAACTGTATGATGAGTTTGAGCACTTCAAGATGAAACCAGATGAGTATCTATGAATACTCACGTGAGATTCCACAAGCTTGTAAATGATATGAGGAATATCGAATGACTATGCCAAACATTCAAATTGAACTCAAAGTTTGTGAACAACATGAATCCCCGAATGGCACAAGTTTGTCACCTCTGTGAAGCTAACCAAAGGATTGAAGAACACCAACTATGAGCAAATGTATGCATTCCTTCTCCAGAATGAGAGACATGCTATGTTTGAGAAAAGGATTCTAGAACAGTTCAAAACCAACCAGGGAGAAAAACAAGTTCATCAAATGACTCAACAAAATTTTACAAAAATGTTGGTATCACTACCAAAGCTTCTCAAGTCATTCCCATGGGTGATGGTAATTACAAACTCATCCCTGATCCAGCATATAAGCCTCCGGACTCCAAACACATTCATGGAAAACTTCATCAATCAACTGTCTCTCATGGTCATTCAAAACATGAACTCTCTTCCACACACCAACAATAACCTCAGAACAACATCCAATCCACACAATCAAGCAACTGTCAGAGATGGGAAGGTTATGGTGCAACCAGTTCAAGAAAGCGCAGAGATGAACAAAAGTGGGGAAGAGGAGGAGTAGGTAGAGGATATGGGGTAAATCAGAATAGGGGAAGGAATGGGAATCAAGGTCAAGCAAAGCTAATTAAGTGCTACAACTGTGGTGGTGAGGGACATATTGCTAGGAACTGCACATCTCCAAAACGTCCACGAATGCGAATACTTCGAGACAAGATGTTGCTTGTGCAAGCCCAGGATAATGGAGCAGCTTTGGATGAAGAGGAGTTGTTGTTCCTTGCTGAGGGAAATGCCCGAACCTATGATGCCTGATAAGTTGATGAACAACCAATTCAGGAGATAGGTAATAATCATCAAAATGCATTTCAAGTAGACGTGATGCATTGGACTCTGATGTCGATGATGAACCTACTGCCCAAACAATCTTCATGGCTAGCATCTCACCTATGGTCTCTCCACCACAACAGGCTAATCCATCCAAAGAAAAAATCATTTCAGAGGTATTAAAACTATATGATGATGTTGATGAGCAAAAGATGCATAATAGAGTACAAAATCTTGAAACTTATGAATCAGATATTGATGATGAGGGTAATAGCAATATTGTTCCATATGATCAAGTAGTCCTATCAGTTCTACTCTTGTTTCTAATCCCTCTCCAGCAACTCCTTATGTACCTCCATCAGAAGATGATTTAAAGAAATTGTTTGATCCAATGTTTGATGAACACTATGAACCAAATGCTGATGAAATGTCAATTCCATCAACAGGGCTACGCTCCTATCCCTTCGTGAATGAAGTCAACCCTTCAGCCTCAATATCATTAAGTCAAGAAGCGCGGCTGCTGATCACTCAGTCTCATCAACAAATCATCAATCATCAAATGTAGATCATGGAATTGTTTCTGGCATCAATGATGAAGTTAACCCCTTTACTACTCAGAAGATGCTCCATTTTAAAACATATTTGCTCCTGAATCATCATGAACCATCTTCATCGAGATATCGACTCTGCATCCGGTTCCTCTACAACACCACATGAACACCTAAGAAAATGGACACATGATCATCCATTGGACAACATCATTGGAAACCTCTCTCGTCCAGATCTACACGGAAACAACTTGCAACCGATGCCTTATGGTGCTTCTTCAACTCGTACTCTCTAAGGTCGAACCAAAAGATGTCAAACCGCCATGAATGAAGATTGTCGGTTCAATGCCATGCAAGAAGAAATTCATGAGTTTGATCGACTTGATGTATGGGAATTAGTGCCTGCTCCCGTTGTGCTATGATCATTACTATAAAGTGGATCTTCAAAGTGAAACTTGATGAGCATGGTGATGTTTTAAAGAACAAGGCCGGATTGGTTGCAAAAGGATATCGTCAAGAGGAGGGTATTGACTTTGAAGAATCATTTGCTCCCCGCTCGTATCGGGGAGGCAATCAATTTCTTGGCTAATACTGCAAGTAAGAACATGGTAGTCTATCAAATGGATGTAAAGACGGCATTTTTAACGGATATCTTAAAGAAGTCGTATACGTCAGCCAACCTGAAGGCTTTGTGAATCCAAAGCATCCTACTCACGTCTATCGTTTGAAGAAGGCTCTTTACGTTTTAAAGCAAGCTCCAAGGGCATGGTATGATACGCTATCAAAGTTTCTTCTATCCACCGGATTCAGCAAAGGAGCAGTTGATCCGACATTGTTCACCGAGGAAGTCGGCAAACATTTAATTAACATTCAAATATATGTTGATGATATTATCTTTGCCTCGACTGACCCCAATGAGTGTGACTGTTTTTCTATTGAAATGGGTTCTTAATTTCAAATGTCAATGATGGGACAAATGTCATTTTTCTTAGGATTACAAATTTCACAAAATCCCGGAGGCATTTTTATAAATCAATCTAAATATGCTAATGAGATTTTAAAGAAATTTGGATTTGATTCTAGTGACCCTGTTGACACTCCCATGATAGAGCGTACTAAACTAGATGAGGAGCACTCAGGGATCAAGGTAGACCAAACGAAATATCGTAGTATGATTGGATCCCTGATGTACCTCACAGCTAGTAGACCAGACATCTTGTTCGATGTTTGCATGTGTGCTAGATATCAGGCTAAGCCTACCAAAAAGCACCTTGAAGCAGTTAAACGGGTCTTTCGGTATCCCCAAGGAACCATCAATATGGGACTTTGGTACCCGAAGGACACCGGTATGTCACTAACAGCCTATGCAGATGCTGATCATGTAGGATGTCAAGATACTCGTCGAAGTACGTCTGGAGGTGCTCAGTTTTTGGGTGATAAGCTTGTGAGTTGGTCTTCAAAGAAGCAAATGAGTACTTCTATTTCCTCTACATAGGCTGAATACATAGCCATGTCATCTTATTGTGCTCAAATCCTTTGGATGAGATCCCAATTATCTGACTATGGCTTTGAATTCAACAAAATCCCTCTGTACTGTGATAATAAAAGTGCTATTGCTCTCTCATGAAACAGCGTACAACACTCAAGAGCAAAGCACATTGACATACGACATCACTTCATCAGGGAGCAAATAGAAAATGGTGTGGTGGAACTTTATTTTGTAAGGACTGAATACCAGTTAGCAGACATCTTCACCAAAGCTCTTCCTAGAGAACGTTTTGAGTTTATCCTTCCACGACTTGGTCTTAAGAGCCTACAACCGGAAACACTCAAACGTCTTCAAGAGGAAGAAGAGGAGTAAAAGGTTTTCCTTCATCTATCTCTTGTAAATATCTATTCAAAAAAAAAACAAAATACAAAATTGTAAAACCTTCAAAAAGCAAAGAGAAAAATATAAAACTTTCAAAAACCCATAAAAAATTAGAAAATCTTGAAAAATTCCAAAAATATTGTTATTTTGTCATGTTTTTCCTTGTTCGATATCATCTACGGATTTTGTGTTGACTTTCAAAGAATGTCACGGGTCTTTAGATGTTCTTCGAATATACATAAGATCGTCTCTTAAAAAAAAATTGGGAGAAAGTGAAACAATGGTTTATTGTCATTTCAGGCAGTAACCCGTTTTTCAAAGAAAGAACAGAGCCATGCTTTATCTTGGTTTTCAAATCTCATGCTCTGATTCTATAAACAATTACTTACTATATTATGAAAACTAATTGCTTTGAAAAATAACTCGGACTCTACTTTTGATAATCATCTGGACTTAACGTTTGTCAAAATATCTATCTCTCAATCAACAACTTATGTCATTGATTGAGGGGGAGAATGATTTCAATTAAATCAAAAGGTTATTTGTCATACAATTGTTTTTCAAAAGATAATCATGCATGTTTAATCAATGGAGTTTAAAGTCTCAAAATCCGATCCTTATCAGTTAAAACGTTTTCATAATCAAGTCACAATTCTCCTTAAAAGCTTTCAAAATCAATTTAAATCTACAGAGATCACAAATCTCAAATGATTTGATAATTGTGATCGGGGGAGAATTTGTGATTTAAATTGGATTTAATCTGATAATTCGGTAAATGGTTTTATAAGGATGTACTAGCTCTCCTTCCCACATGTGCCAAACGATTTCAAATTTTTCATGCACATGTTGAGGGGGAGCATCTATCTTAAACCACTAAGATTTGAAACATGATTAATTTATTTCAATGTGCAGTCTTTTCCTAATATGTGCAAAACATTTTCAAATTTCCATGCACATATTGAGGGGGAGCAACTATTTTGAAAACCACATTCTTCATATAACTACTCTTAGATGCAAGCCAACCCCTCAAAGATGAAAATTATTTCTATTACAAAATGATGCATGATGCACATGTTGAGGGGGAGCTCTGTTTCTAAAATTATCAAAAACAATTCAGGTACAAAATGTTTTGATAATATATCACAAGTATCTGGATTGATTTTCAAATGGTTTTCAATTGGTTCCAATGGCAGATGAACAATACCAAATAGACCGACCAACTTTACGTTATGTATGGTGATATAAGGAAGATAAGGTTAGGTATTAGTTCCCATGATCCGCCAGAACTGGAGGGATCTACCCAGGGACAATCCACTAGATAGTGAAGAAGTCCTTAGGTTTGATGAAAAAAAAGGAAAAAAGTGATAAATGGGAAGAGTGCGGACTGAGACTGAGCTAGAACTGGAATAAACCCAACAAGGTTCTGGTTATGAAGTCTTGGTAAGCACTGAAGGGGTTGAAGAATGGAAAATAAATGAAATGAGAAAAGGGTGAAAAGAAATAGCCCTCCATTTATTCAACCTTAAGGCAGAAACCGGGTTCAATTCATATGCTACTGGTGGTTACCAAGGTAACATCGGTATTGAAGACAAGACGTCATGGACCCAGTGACGCACTGCACTACAACTTCCCAAGATACTCAAGTTCCTCTTAAAAGGACTTGTTTCATTCTCACGGGGAACCCACATAATCTATCGACTTTCTTTTAGTGATAGTTGATATTGAAGAAGGAGACCCTCTCCCTAATCTCCGGCATAGGAACCAAATGTGCACTATTGAGTCTAGAGCCACGAGATCATCAAATAAATCTCCTTAGGACACTGTCAATGAAGACTCTCTGTTTCACACAATGTGGAAAGAGAGATTATATCTTATGAGTCCTACGCATTATCCTTGTGGTATTGCCAGAACATCTGAGTGATATGCAAACATATTCACAATGAAGATGGAAAGCCTTCTGGAGCCAACATCAAACAAGCTCCTGGTAGGTGGCATGTGAGATCTATTCAATAGATCAACCATGTGACAACTGAACAGAAACAATGGGGCGATTCATTTATTTGAATCAATCCTGGTTCAGGTTATGGATTGACGGATACCTTTGAAAAACCAGTCGTTGTGCTTAAAAACTCTTTACTTTAGCACATCGACTGTGTACAGATATTTCAAATTAAAAGGTGTTTATGATTGATAATTAATTTTAATTAAAACCTTCGTTGTATTGCAAAAACAATTTCTATTGAGCAATACTCGATTGTTTTTCAAATATCTTTTTATCAATCAGTGAATCTCAATTCGCTGGTTCACTCACTCTGTGTTGTCTTCTTTGAGACGTTCCGGTTTGAGAACAGCTAGAGCAGTTGTGAAACCCTGTCAAGGAAATTCTTCGGAATTTTACCTGTTCACAGGCAGTACTTGTACTGATCAACGGGGAACCGTGGGCCGTGTACCTCAATTCAACGAAAGTGATCAAAGACACTTTCGTGCGCTTTATTGCTAACTGTTGTATGCAGGTACGCCCGACGTTTGCAGCTGATCAAAATGATGCGGTCAATCCATAGCCGCATGCTCACACAATACATTCATTTCTAAAGAAATCATGATTAGTGCATCAATGACTCTGATATTCTCACTCCATGCTTCTGCTACGCTGTTGCCTATATCATGAATCAACGAAAGCTTTCGCTACTCTGATGAGAAGAAATCATGATCCAAAATGTGAGCATGTCGGTCCAAAAGTCACAACATCACATAATACCAACACCACAATGGATGAGTCAGAGATTTATGATTGTTGATGATCTCAAAGCTGGCTCAAAACTCATTGTCACGTGGATCAGATAAAGACCTCCACTTGGATTAACCAAACATGCAATAATGAAGAATCGATGACTACGAGCTTCAGAGCAAAGTCCTACATCAAGAATGCAAGAACAATTTATAATGTAATATCTATTTGTATTCAATGTAATTTTTAATGTGTGTTTGAGGTGACCTCCCTTAGGGGGAGACTGTTAGGATTTAGTAAATCCAGTTATTAAAGAGTCGGTCACCTCAAGTATATGTAATCGTTAGAAAGCTCATAGTCGTAGATTATTACAAGTTAAGTAGTATTTAGTTTGTAACACCGTGGAGGACGGACGGGTCTTTACCCACTGTATGCCTGATCCACAGCCCGTAGGTGGCGATTTATGTAAGTACTATAAATACTCTCTACCTTCCAAGGTAGAGAATTGGAGCTCATAATAAGATTTTTCTTTCTCTCACTAAAGTTCCCAACCTCTAACTTTCTCTCTCTAAAATCATCTTGTACGCCTCTTGTGTTAATGGTTTGATGTGTATGTGAAATCCAATATGTTACATCTACCACACCTTTTTCCACTTGTTCCCGAATGAAATGATGTCGAATGTCGATGTGCTTTGCTCTTGAATGTTGAACATTGTTGCAAGAGAGAGCAATGGCACTTTTGTTATCACAATACAGAGGAATTTTTTGAATTCAAAGCCATAGTCAGATAATTGGGATCTCATCCATAGGATTTGAGCACAACAAGACGACATGGCTATGTATTCAGCCTTTGTAGAGGATATAGAAGTACTCATTTGTTTCTTTGACGACCAGCTCACAAGCTTAACACCTAAAAACTGAGCACCTCCAGATGTACTTCGACGTGTATCTTGACAACCTGCATGGTCAGCATCTGCATAGGCTGTTAGTGACATACCGGTGTCCTTCGGGTACCACAGTCCCATGTTGACGGTTCCTTGGAGATACCGAAAGACCCGTTCAATCGCTTCAAGGTGCTTTTTGGTAGGCTTAGCCTGGTATCTAGAACACATGCATACAGAAAACATAATATATGGTCTACTGGCTGTGAGGTACATCAGGGATCCAATCATACTTCAATATTTCGTTTGATCTACCATGATCCCTGAGTGGTCCTCATCCAGTTTGGTACGTTCCACCATGGGAGTGTCAACGGTGTCACAAGTGTCAAATCCAAATTTCTTTAAAATTTCATTTGCATATTTAGATTGATTAATAAAAATGCCTCCGGGACTTTGTGAAATTTGTAATCCCAAGAAAAATGACATTTGTCCCATCATTGACATTTGAAATTTGGAGCCATTTCCTTAGAAAAACGATCACATTCATTGGGGTTAGTCGAGGCAAAAATAATATCATCAACATAGATTTGAACGTGAAGTAAATGTTTGCCTGACTTTCTGGTGAACAATGTCGGATCAACTGCTCCTTTGCTGAATCCAGTAGATAGAAGAAACGTTGAAAGCGTATCATACCATGCCCTTGGAGCTTTCTTCAAACCGTAAAGAGCCTTCTTCAAGTGATAGACAAGAGTAGGATGCTCTGGATTCACAAAACCTTCAGGTTGGCTAACGTATACGACTTCTTTAAGATCTCTGTTAAGAAAAGCCGTCTTTACATCCATCTGATAGACTACCATGTTCTTATTTGCAGCATTAGCCAAGAAGATTTTGATTGCCTTGATACGTGAAACTGGAGCAAATGATTTTTCAAAGTCAATACCCTCCTCTTGACGGTATCCTTTTGCAACCAATCGAGCCTTGTTCTTTAATACATCACCATGCTCATCAAGTTTTACTTTGAAGATCCACTTTAGAGCAATGATCATAGCACAGTCAGGAGCAGGTACTAATTCCTATACATCTAGTCAATCAAACTCATGAATTTCTTCTTGCATGGCGTTGAACTAGTTGTCTTCATTCATTGTAGTTTTAACATCTTTTGGTTTGACCTTGGACAATACAAAGTTGAAGAAGCACCATAAGGCATCAGTTGTAAGTTGTTTAAGTGTAGATACTGGACGAGAGGGATTTCCAATGATGTTGTCCAATAGATGATCATGTGTCCATTTTCTAAGGTGTTCGTGTGGTTGTTGTTGAGGAACTGAAGTAGCATAGTCGTTTTCTCCTGATGAAGATGGTTCTGATGATGGTTCAGGAGCAAATATGTTCTTAAAGGGAGCATCTTCAGGAGTAGTAAAGGGGTTATCTCCATCATAGGTGCCACAAACAATTCCATGATGTACACTTGGTGATTGATGAATTAAAGATGATACAAAGTGATCAGCAGCAGACGCTTCTTGACTCAATGACATAGAAACTGAAGGGTTATCTACGTTGACAGGGATAGGAGCAGCCTCTGTTGATGGATTTGACAGATCATTAGCAATTGGCTCATAGTGTTCATCAAACATTGGATCAAATAATTTCTTCAAATCATCTTCTGAAGGTGGTACATATGGAGTTGCTGGTGAGGAATTGTGTACAAGAGTAGAACTGATGGGACTACTTGATGAAGGTTGTGATGCGGGTCCAGAACTGGGTTGTCCTGGAGCCATTTGACTGGTCAGCTCATCGAACGTAACGTGAATTGTTTCCATGATATTTCGGGTTCTTTTGTTGTAGATTCGGTATCCTTTTCTGCTTGGTGCATATCCTACAAATACTCCAATGTCCGCTTTAGCTTTAAGTTTGCCTAAGTCTTGACCCTCATTAGTTGGATAACACAATGCACCAAACACACGAAGGAATGAAAGATTAGGTTTTCGATTGTGGACAAGTTCATATGGAGTTTTTCCATGAGAAGTGTGAATTAGGGATTGATTTTGAGTGCAGCATGCAGTGGCAATGGCTTCAGCCCAAAGAAACATTGGAACCTTTGAGTAAATCAGAATTGTTCTTGCCGCTTCCACAAGAGTTCGATTTCGTCTTTCAACTACAACGTTCTGTTGAGGAGTTCGTGGAACACTTCTTTGATGACTGATTCCAACACTTTCATAGAACTCACTAAGTTTTTTATTAACAAACTCAGTTCCATTGTCTGTTCGGATGATTCTGACAGTTTTGTTAAGTCGAACCTGCAGCTATTTGATAAGTTTAATGATGATATCTAGAGTTTCATCCTTTGTCCTTAAGAACTTAACCCAAGTAAATCGAGAGTAATCATCAACCACAACTAACACATATTTCTTCCCGAAAATATTCTGCACTCTCATGGGTCCATATAAATCCATGTGAATGGTATGAAGAACTTCCATAACTGAGTTTGTAGGTTTAGGTTTGTGGGCATACTTCTTGCTTTTTCCCAATTGGCATGCTGAACAAAGATGATCCTTTTCATACTTTAGTCTAGGTAAGCCTATTACTAAGTCCTTTCTGGAAAGATCATTTATGGTGCCGAAGTTCAAGTGATTGAGACGACGATGCCATAACCATGACTTTGTTTTTGAAGCCTTTGACAACAAGCAAATTGGAGAAGACTTCATCATATCATCGATAGAGATGGTGTATAGGTTTGAACCCCGTGTTCCTCTTAAAAGTTCTACACCATCAAGATCTCTAACAAAACAAGTATGTTTTCTAAAAGCCACCTCTAGATCGGAATCACAAAATTGACCAACAAAAAACAGATTATGACCAAGACCTTCTACATAATATACCTTGGAGATTACACTATCACCAACAACATAGTCTCCATAACCCATAATTGCACCGAAATGATCGTTCCCGAATCTAACAGTTCCGATGAATTTACTCACGAAGTTCATGAGCCGACACCGGTGTCCAGTCATATGCTTGGAACAGCCTGAGTCCAGGTACCACAGAACGATTTGAACGATCTGCAGTTGAACACAGACAAGAATGGATAACTGGATAATTGGGATCCCCACGCAAGAATGGGTTCCATTTGGTTAGTAACAATGATTGGAACATCCACATCGGAAGTAGAAACAATGAAATCATTAGGGGTAGATGCTGAGCTAGTGTGTGCATTAGTCCTATTTAAAGTATGTTCACTTCTTAAAGGAATAGTTCTACCAGTAGGCATCTATTTCCTAACGGGCATTGGTCTAGATAATTTATGGCATAACTCTTTAAGATTGAATTTGTGGCTAGTAGGTATCCATTGATAACCTACATTACTAAATTTTCTTCCTGTGGGTTTCTAATGTTTTCTAACCTTCTTCCACCATTGCTTTCTAGCCTTCTTAACTTGTTTGATAGAATTAACATTCTTAACTGGGTATTTAACCCCATTACTCACATTATTCACAACACATTCATGATTAACACCAGAAATCAAACATTCATTACATGTTTTGCAAGTAGTAGTAGAATTCGAATTAATTACAGTACGCTTAAAGCTAATACTAGAATCAACACGATTCGTTTTATTCAATTCCAACTTAAAGTTCCTAGGGTGGTCTTCTACTTTCCTCCATTGATTACCCTTAGCTTGCGAGGTCCTATCTTGCTCTGTATTGCCTTGAGGCTTTGACCTGCTCGCTTTGGTGTCATTTTTTACTCCTGTAGAGGGAATGGGAACATTAGTTGGTTTTTCTACCTTTTGCATTTTAGGTTTAGAAGTGCTGGGATCTGAACTACTTGAAGGCACATTGAAGCTTACATGCTTAACTTTAGGCGATGAGTGAGGCATGTTAAGATTGCCATTCTTAAAATCAGGCATAGAACAAGGCACAACTATTTTATCCTTCTTACCATCGGGTTTAGGGCATGTTGCTCTTAAGCATTCTAACAGCTCTTGAGATTGTTTGGCTTGAATGCAAGCAAACCTAATTTCACTATCAAGGGGCTTATTAATGAAATCCTCCTCTACAATTTCACGGAGACATTCTAGACTATCCTTAAGATGAACGAAATAGTTATGAAATGCCAGTTCATTATTTCTAAGATGAGGAGGAATGTATTTAACAGTTACAGTATATTTAGAATCTGCAAATGACATTGATGCAACATTCTCATTAAAGACAAGTGGCATTTTCTCTTTTACCTGACTCCTTAGATTCTCAATTTCCTTTTGTAAAGACGTTATTTTTTCGTTGTTCTGGTCACGAGTGACTTTCATTGAATCATATAACTCTTTAAAGTGTAGTTTAACTTTTTCATTTTCTTCTAGAAAACTCTCTTTTTCCTTTTGTAAAGCATTAACCAAGTTTTGAAGATGAAAAGTTTGAGAACACTGAGAATCCAAAGGAGGAGGTATTTGGGAGCCAGTCACATTGTTCTTTTCACCATTTAATTGTGAAATTTGGGCTTTCAACTTTCTGATCGTGTTACAGTGAGCTTGAATTTGTTCGTCACGTTTGTTTATCTCAAAAAGTGCATCAAACTCTGGAACATTTGAGGATGTCTTGATGTTTGAGGTTTTGACATTTTCTTTGAGATGTTGATATTTTAGTTGCAAATCAAAATGTTCAACTTCTAGCTTAGAAAGATGTTTTACCAGATTATCGTGATCATCCTGATCAATTTTCTCATTTAGTTCCGAGTTTTTGTTTTCAAGCTCAATGACACGATCATGGGAAACTTTCAAGGCAACAGTTAATTCATGAAATTGAGAAGCAGTAATAGAATGCTTAGTAACAGTATAAAACACATCTTGAGCCACACAACTCAATACTAAGTTCTCATTTACGATTTGCAGATTCTTCCTTTCAATTTCATTATATTTGAGTTCCCGTTCATAATCATTGACCTCAACTATCATTGCATCAAATTCCTTTTCCATTTCTTTAATATCTGAGTCTATCCCCTTTTGAAGAGTCTCAAATTGACCTTTTAATTGTTTAAAGGAAGGCATGACCTCAATTAAATAGCATTCTTTAGTTTGCTCAAAACCCCTCTCCCCTTCAGTTATCCCAGTGAGTGTGATCCTTTTCTTACATGTCTTCTCAAACTCAACAAATAGTTGATAAACAACATACAGGCTGATTAATGTCTTGCTCTTAGTGGGAATAGATCTAGGAACTAAATGCATTTGTGTATTCGAAGGATACACTGTTGCTGGAGGCATTTTCCTAAGGGAAGTGTTTGTTTTAACAAGTGCATTAGCTTTTTGCATATCTATGTCCTTTTTCCAAAAAACTTGCTCTGGGGTTAATAGAGTTTGAGGCTTAAACTTGTTTAGGGAAATCCAATTTTCTTTAGTGTAATCATGGGGTTTATACGTTATGTTTTGCTTTTTACACTCAGGATCCTTTAGCTTCTTATTCATTTTCTCCCTAGTGACTTCATCTAATTGCCTATCTTCCTCAGTGCACTCAACGCAACTAGGTTTCTGCCTAGGCTTAAGGATTTCATTTCCATCATATATTACCTTCTTAGCTTCTCTGGACACTTTACCATATTCAGGATTGGGTTCCTTTACGAGGGGAATGCTATGCTTATCGCTGAGAACTCTATGCTTAGTGATCATGTGAGCAGTCTGAATGGTATTCCCTTGTACGTACAACTTATTTTCAAGCTTGTTTTCAAAGTTTTTAGATTGGAAAAGTCATTCAAAAGTTTTGATTCCTTAGCATTAAATTCTTGTTTAAGCACTTTAACATTATTTTGGAGTTCTTGTTTTTGCTTAACAATTTTAGAAAGCTTTTCTTGTAAGGAGTTTAACTCTTGTTTTAACACTTCTTCTCTAAAATTACTTTTTCTAATAATTGTACGCATTTGGTCATCCATTTCCTGCTCACGGGTAGTTAACTCAAACTTAGCTCGTTGTTCATAAATAGCAACTTGTTCTTTATAGGCATTCAGTTCAGAGATAACAGAATCATCAGGGGCACATGGAGTGTATTCATCAAAAACATAGTCATCATTGACTGCAGAAGATGCATCACTTGGTACAATCTCACTTTCACTTTGTATCACATATTGATCATATGGGACAATATTACTATTACCCACATTATCCATATCTGATTCATTAGTTACATGTGATTGTACTTTGTTATGCATCTCTTGCTCATCGACTTCATCGTATAATTTTAATACCTCAGAGATGATAGATTCTTTGGAAGGACCAGCCTGCTGTGGTGATGAAACCTTTGGAGAGACCATTGGTGAAATGCTACTTGTGAAGATTGTTTGGGCAGTTGGTTCATCATCAACATCTGAGTCATATGCATCACAATCAGCTACCTGAAATGCATTAGGGTGATTCTGACCCATGTCCTGAATTGGCTGCTCATCCACATCAGCATCATAGGTTCTGGCATTACCATCCGCAAGAAACAACAACTCTTCTTCATCCAAAACCGCTCCACTGTCTTGAGCTTGCACCAGCAACATCTTGTCCCTGAAGTATTCTGCATTTTGAGGGCGTTTTGGAGATGTGCAGTTCCTTGCAATGTGTCCATCACCACCACAGTTGTAGCACTTGATTGGCTTCCCTTGTCCTTGATTGGCATTCCTTCCATGATTCTGATTAGCCACATATCCTCTACCTACTCCACCTTTTCCTTGTTCATACTGCCTTCCTTGAACTGGTTGCACCAAAATCTTTCCATCTCTGACAAGAGCATGATTGTGTAGATTGGATGCAGTTCTGATTTCATTGTTAGTGTGTAGACTGTTGGTGTGTGGAGTTAGGTTCAAGTTTTGCTTAACCATAAGAGCTAGTTGATTGATGAAATGTTCCATGACTGCATCAACATCAGGTTGCTTGAACCTTGGATCGGGAATGAGTTTGTGATTACCATTTCCAGTAGGTATGACTTGTGAAGCTTTGGTAGTAATCCCTACATTGGTGTAGAATGCAGTTGAATCATTAGATGAGCTTGCCTCTCCCTGTTTAGATTTGAACTGATCAAGAATCATTCGTTCAAAGATAGCATGTCTCTCATTCTGAAGCAGGAATGCATACAATTGCTCATAGTTAGTGTCCCTTAAAGCCTTAGTTAACTTGACTGAAGTGACAAATTTGTGCCATTCGGGGTTCATGTTGTTCACAAACTTTGAGTTTAGCTGAATATTTGGCATAATCATCTTAATATTCCTCATGTCATTCACAAGCTTGTGGAACCTCACGTAATATTCAGTGACACTTTCTCCCGGTTTCATCTTAAAGTGCTCAAAGTCATCATAAAATTGTGATTCTCTGTCTTCTTTAGTTAATTCAGAACCAGAGAGAAGCATCTTGACATTATCCCAAACTGCCTTGGCTTCAGTGTTGTGATTGATTAACTTGTAGATGTCTTTTGGAAGACCCTGAAGTATGATGTTTGAAGCCCTGATATCAGCATCATATCTCTTCTTCTCCTTATCACTGAGCTCATCATACGTTTTTGGTCTGTCCAATCCTAAGGTCACTGTACCATCTGCAGCAGTTTCAAGTGTGTCTCTTGTAGTCTCAATCTGATAAGGTCCTTCATCAATTGATTTGAGAATGTTAACCCCATTTTCCTTTCCCAAACAGTACAACCTAATTCGTTGAGCCCACGAGTCATAATCAGTTCTGTCAAGCATAGGTGGACGAGTATCAGATCCAGCTGCTTGAACGTCCTCAGCTACAGTAGAAATGATAGTAGGTACGTTGTTAGACATGATTACAAAGTTCTACGGGATTTTACTATTCTTTGATTAAACCGGGAAATTGATTCTTTCACGGGATTTTACTAAACCAACAAAACAACCGTAAAAATGTAGCATGAAGAAGTGACAAGTCTCAATAGACAAGTAGCTAAGCAGTCAACTCGCTTTGGTATCAACTCGCTAAAATGTCAACTCTCTTCAAAGACAAGTCGCTTAAAAACTCAAGTCGCTTAAAGAAACAACTCGCTTAAAACCCAAGTCGCATAAAGAGTCAACTCGCTAAATAGCCAAGTCGCATACAGAGACAACTCGCTTAACAACCAAGTCGCATAAACCAACTCGCTGCCCGTACAACTCGCATAATAGCCAAGTCGCTTTAGAACTCAAGTCGCTTAAAGAATCAACTCGCTTAATAGCCAAGTCGCGTAAACCAACTCGCTTCCAATAACAGTGCAACTCGCTTCCTATAACAAAGCAACTCGCTTACTAGAAATACAACACCGAGACTCAACTCGCTTCGTACACTTTTCAAAAACACCCACTTAATCAATCAAAAACAGCCAAACTACAATGATTCAAGCCTTCCAATTCAAACCCTAAACACATATGATGATCCTAAACACAAAAGTACAATCAAAATTCAAACTTTAACACTAGAAATTGACCGAATGATTCAAACTCTTCTAAACACTTATAACCCTAAAAACCTTATGAAATCCACCAAAACAAAGAACATGAAAGATGAGTGATCAAACCATGGCTCTTGATACCAATTGTCAGATATAGGATTTCACAAACACATCAAACCAATAACATATGAGGCGTATACAAATGTTTAGAGAGAGAAAGTTTTAGAGAGAGAAAGGGAAGAGAGTTGGGAACTATGTGACACAAAGAAAAATGGTATTGAAGCTCCAACCCTCAACCTTGGGAGGTAGAGGGTATTTATAGTGTCTTACAATAAACGCCACCTACGGGCTATGGATCAGGCATACAGTGAGTAAAGACCCGTCCATCCTCCACGGTGTTACTAAACTAACTACTTATTAACATAACTTGACTACGACTACGAGCTTTCTAACAAATACATATACTTGAGGTGACCGACTCTTTAATGACTGGATTTTTTAAATCCTAACAAAGAGCTTGTTTGATGTTGGCTCTAGAAGGATTTCCATCTTCATCGTGAATATTTAACATATCACTCGGATGTTCTGGCAATACCACAAGGATAATGCGTAGGACTCTCAATATATATACTTACTTCCCACATTATGTGAAACAGCAAGTCTTCATTAATTTTGTGTCCTAATGAGATATTGTAGATGATCTCTTGGCTCTAGACTCAACAGTGCACATTTGGTTTCCTATGCCGGAGACTAGGGAGAGGGTCTCCTTATTCAATATCAACAATCTCTAAGAGAAAGTAGATAGATTATGTAGGTTCCCCGTGAGAATGAAACAAGTCCTTTTAAGAGGAACTTGAGTAGCTTGGGAAGTTAGGTGCAGTGCGTCACTGGGTCCATGACGTCTTGTCTTCAATACCAGTGTTACCTTAGTAAACACCAGTAGCATATGTATTGAACCCGGTTTCTGCCCTAAGGTTGAATTAATTGAGGGCTATTTCTTTTCACCCTTTTCACATTCAATTCTTTTTCATTCTTCAACCCCTTCAGTGCTTACCGAGACTTCATAACTAGAACCTTGTTGGGTTTATTTCAGTTCTAGCTCTTTCTCAGTCGGCACTCTTCCTATTTCTCACTTTTCTCCTTTTTTCATCATACCTAAGGACTTCTACACTATCTAGTGGATTGTCCCTGGGTAGATCCCTCCTGCTCTGGCGGGATCGTGCGAACGAATACCTAACCTAACCATCCTTATAACATCATGCATAAAGTAAATTGGTCGGTCTTTTGGTATTGTTCTTTCCTTCTTGAAACCAATAGAAAAATCATTTGGAAAAACCAATCAAGCTACTAGTGATATAAAATCAAAGCATTTTGTACCTTAATTGTTTTGATCATTTAGAAATGCTCCCCCTCAACATGTGCATATGATTTTGAAATTGTTTAGCACATGGAGGCAAGAGTTCTTTGAAATAATTTCTTGATCACAATTTCTGTGGAAAAAGCCATTTGATTTTCTTGGTAAATTCTCCCCCTCAAAATGTGCGTTGGTTATTTGAAATCATTTAACACATAGAGGAAAGAGGTTTTTGAAGTACTTCCACGATTTCCAATAGAAACCATTCGCTCCCCCTCAATATGTGCATCGATATACGAAAGAGTTTAGCACATATTAGAGAACTTGCACATTTGAGTCAAAACGATCATCATTTATCAAATTTCATAATTAAATCACAAATTCTCCCCCGATCAAAAATATCAAATCCTTTGAGATTTTGGATCCTAAGTGATTTAATAAGGTTTAGAAAACATGGGAGAAAATGTGGCCTTGTTTAAATACTCTTCTGGTTTTTGGTTAAATGCTCCTCCTCAATCATGTGCATCATGTATTTGAAATCGTTTGGCACGTGAAGGA
This sequence comes from Chrysanthemum makinoi, assembly GCA_910596185.1. NCBI lineage: Eukaryota > Viridiplantae > Streptophyta > Magnoliopsida > Asterales > Asteraceae > Chrysanthemum > Chrysanthemum makinoi. The sequence goes on along the minus strand of OU343223.1, from coordinate 208,668,750 downwards.
AGGAGCGCTTTGAAACAATCACCCTTTAAAACCGATTTGAGATTTAAATCACGATCTCTCCCCCGATCAAAAATTTCAAACCAATTGAGATTTTGGATCCCGATTGATTTAAATCATTTAGAAAGTTTTGGGGAAAGACGTGGCTTGATTTAATTTTGAAAAATGCCAGATAAGGACCAATTATAGACATTAAAGATTGTTAGTGTCAGGTATGATAGTTTTTAATAGATTTTTAAGTAAAATATAACGATTTCACAATCAAACAAGAACAGAAAATTCATTTTGAAAGATCTTTGATTTTTAAAGAAAATCATACCATGACATAACATTAAATCTTTAGATCACCACTTATTATTGTACAAACGGACTCTTTGATGAAATATCGTTTGAAAATATTTAATTCGAAATCACTCTCCCCCTCAATCGATGACCGTAGTCGTTGATTAAGTGACTTGGGTTTTGATAAAATGAAGTCCGGTGATTTCCAAAATTTAAGTCCAATTTATTTTCAAAACAATATTTTTCCATTTTAAAAACAATAATTTTAAAATTGTTTAAAAATGGTATCATCACTACTTATCCTGCACAAAGATACGTTAGGTGGTTGAGCCGCTTTTGTTGTTGTTGCTGTAGGGCAGGAAGAAAACCATCTGCAAATGCAGTGAGACCTCTTAAGTTGCATCTATCGTGCCAACTCTCCATGGAGATCCAATTAAGCTCCGTTTCTTCATTTGTCGACCTAAGAGATAGTTACCATTTCCTTTCGGCATCCAATCATTATCAATTGTGGGATCCGGATTGGGAACATTCTTATAACCATCTTATCTGCATACGTTAGTCAACAGAAACATATATATGGTGGTCGACATCACCCAAACAACAATTGACTAATAAAAAGTCAATTCAACATATCAATCAGATCATACATAGGCATGGGAATAATGTGTTTATCAAACTATAATCATCTAATCCTAACAATCATATCCTAGGCACCTAGTCCTTCAACGTAGGTTAACATGTTTTACATTTAAGTATGTAGGATAATTAGATAAGCCCGATAGATGATATAAATTTGAAAAACATTCTCCCCCTCAATCAATGACTCATTTTCTGAAAAGTTTAAAAGCGCTGAAGTCATTGATTGAGTTTGCAAATTTTATAAAAACTCTGATTCTGATTGATTTTTCAAGCAACTCATTTTCCACCATTTTGAACAACAAATATTTTTCTGAAGAATTTTAGACGGAAAAACATTTGTGTAGGAACAGCAGTCCTTCAGCATACTTTCCTCATTTTTGATTTAGGATAAGTGCACGAAATATTTGAAAATTGGTTTAGCGCATCACTTTCCTTTCTTGAAGAACGGGTTGTTATCTGAAATAATAGCAAACCATGGTTTAAGCACGGGTTACAGTCTGAAATAACTGCAAGCCATAGATTTCTGACATGTTTTGAAAAGAAATATTTACACCTTTTGCTCGAACTTCATCTATGGTCCCGTGCCATTGTTGAATGACATTTCTAAGACCGTAGATGTTATCGATACCAGAAGACATGTCTTGAAAAACATATTTTTGGTATGTTTCAAATTTTCTGATTTTTATGGGTTTTTGTTGGTTTTATATTTTTCTATTTTTTTTTTGTTGGTTTTATATTTTTGTATTTGGTTTTTGATAAATATTTACAAAGATAGAGTAGATGATATAGTTTAAGAAGATAATGATTCGAGTACCGAGATAAGGATATCAAACAGCCTCGTTGAAGAAGATACAAATCGTCATCTCTTAAACATCCACCACCAAAGCTTCCGAGGCTCTTGAAAAGAAGGAATTGAGCCTTTAAGAATGCGAGACTTTGGCAGCTTCCCCCCAAACCAAAAATCCTTTAGCTGAGCAGATTCAAAGCTTTCTTTCAAGCTTTCCTTAGCCAGGTGCACAAAGAAGCACACCATTATCATCGATCTTGCTGCTCCTTTTAAGAATAATTTTTGTGATTCTTCGTTCGAGGTTATATCATCCAAAAGAACAGCAACGTATCATCCCACACATAAATAACTCTTCTCAAATTTCATTCCACTGAAGTCTGAAGCGATCCATACCAAAAAGTTGTCAAGAGACCACTTTCCCCCAAGTAGATGAATTGATGCAGTCAGTCTCTTAGACTAGAGCTCACGAACCCGAATACACATATACCCGAAGACAGAGAAACTTATACCATCGAAGTAGCAGATTAAGTCCGATAGCCAAAGAATAACCCCGATGTATACTTTTCTCTCCCCTGATGATAGTGTATGAAGCTCAAGAACCCGAAGTACCCGAATGCCCAAAGAGAGAATAACCGATAACATTGAAGAAGCAGGCCGAATCACTGATTATCTCTGCGGATGACTATCTCTGCGGATGTCAACTCCGGAATAAGTGATTATATCTCTGAATCACTGATTAAGCACTCAAGTGAAACAGCTGAGCGCCCCCAATGTACACAATTCTCTCTCCCCTGATGATTGCGATAACATCGAAATCATCACACACTTGTGTACCTCTTTTATCTTCAGAAACTTTCTCTTACATCACTTCCCCCACGTAGTTGGAATAATAACACTAAAAGCCTTGATGAGTAAAACCTTGAGTTTCTCTGCGGTCATGACATTTGTCTTCCCGGGATATCTTCAATCACTTAGAAGAATTAAGTTCATCAAGTTTACTCGCTTTGTGTTTAGATGTGTGTCTCCTTCCCCCTTGCTGGTTTTGACACTTCAGAATCAGCAACATATTATAAGCCCAAATACTTGAAATCTTTTTGAGAAGACCACATTTAATCTTTGTGAGAATCAACTTGCTGAAGAGTGTGAGCAAGTCTAATTGGGGATTAAATCTGACATTTCACTCTCCCCCAATTAGTGCTCTCCCCTAAACTGACAATCTTTATGATGAATGCCCGGAATAAGAAGAAGTCTTTAGATCGTTAAATGCAATTCGTCTTTAGTCTTCTAACATGCAGCAGAAAATGTAGAACAGACTGTAGACTCGACCTTCTTCAAGATTGTCCATTTGGGGAATAGGAAGTCAACATCTTCAACTCACCAAATGCATTCCCGTTAACTTACAAATAGCAAATCCCCTTAACTAAAATCCTTCCCAATCAAACAAGAACAGAAAGATGTTCATTAAGGAAATCAGCCCCGCAACTGGAAGCACTTTGTCATTAATCAAATCAGCCCGTGTGAAGATGTTAACCAACGACTCTTAGAAGAAAACTCAATGTGAAGATGACCCGATAAGAGAAGCTCGGTTCTTACATGAGTTTGGAGCCGTTTGACCATTTATTCTCAGATATCAATCAACCATGCAGTAACTTCACACTTCTTCTCCCCCTCAAAAATTGCATACGGAGTTTCCATTCTTGATTAAACAATTGAATATCTTCAACAATGTAGTCTATTCACACTTCTCCCCCTCAAAGGTTACATATGATGTCACCATCGTCATTTTAATTGAGCAAGTGGAATAAGATTACTAGTAACGGTAGTTCGGTTCACTTGATAATTGAATGCGCATGGAAAAAGTATGAAGCATGTTGATGAGAATGGTCATTAATAAGAAGATTTCTCTTCTTCAAAAGATAAAGCGCACTGAAACGTACACTTTTCTTTTCTTTAGAGTACGAGGCTTGAACTGTTGTGTTCAAACGTCATAATCTCTCTCTTTTCATCTACTCTTGGCAAAATTGTAATCAAACCCATTATCATTCAGTAGGCTCTTTGTAGTGACAGCTGATGGAGAAAATCCAATATGATGAATTTGACCCTGAAGTAAACTAACCCGAACTCGTGACTTAAACTTGCACATATGTAACAAAGAGCGGTGCCGTGAGTTCATCCTCTATTGAATCTCTAAGTACTCTATACTCTTCATCCAACCAACCATCAAGTATAAGACGTACATCACCTCTTGAAAATGCATAATTGAATGTGACACTGAGCACTACAACGTAACTCCTTAAAGTGATAGTTATTTTGTGGTGGTAAGAGCCCAATTCCCCCAAGTGGTAAAAGAAAAAGGAAAAATCACCCAACAATAACTAGATTTCCAAGTCTTCGTTTTTGATACTAAGCTTGAACAAGGATCATGAAGAATCTTCATCCAACCATCCCCGATACCTTCAGATACTAAGTACACTTGCCCGTGATATTTCACTTCAACCTCAAATAAATAATAGTGAATTAACGCCGTTATCACATCTTCTGGTTAAAAGCTCAACTCTAGCGTCCTTTTACGTTTTAAGTGAACTATGATAATGGTTTCATCCCGACCATGTTTAAAAACACATAACCCCGTAAAACCATATAATAACCAAACTACCATGAGGTATATCCAAGCAATCACCCAATTCATGAAGTACACCCTTTTATTCCTTCTTTGAAGCAGAAACCGCAGCACCAACATCAGATAAGATCCCGAAATACACTTTCCTTTCTCCAGGATGGTTCCATCATTACGGGATTTTACAATTCTATGGTTTAAACCGAGAAATAGTTTCTTTCGCGGGATTTTACAAAACCAAGAATAAACCGTAAGATAGATCCGGAAATGCACTTTATCATTACTAGGATGTTTCTATTGTCACGGGATTTTACAAGTCTTTGATTTAAACCGAGAAATAGATTCTTTCGCGGGATTTTACAAAATCAAGACAAAACCGTAAACAATGTCAGCTTGAATGTGTTATGACAAATTCGGTTTTGGTGAATATCTGTTTTAGGGGAACATGCAGCGGTTCATCAACGGTTCAATCACCATCTTCAACACTATCATCAACAATTCTTTACCCATATGTAGACAACATCACAAACCATACTAAGTCGAGTAGTATAAACTACTTCCCCCTGGAGGTTGTCCGTAAACCAAAGTACACGTTTCTCCCCCATGATGGTTTCGAACTTTCGGAAGCATCATAACGTGTATGACCATTAGCACGAGAAGTTCTTGTCATAAGAAAACATCTTGAAAGATCATGAATATCGTTGAGGATTTTTAAAGATTTTGCTTAGACTGTGCGGTATCATAGACATGCTGTAGCATCGAGTAACCCATGAGAATTGCTGATTACATCTCAACCATTAAACACTTTGGTAAACATATCATTCACATATTTTGTCGACTATAGCTAGGGGTGAGCAAACGACCCGAATGGACCGGACCGACCGACGGACCGACCGAGACCGGACCGGACTGGACAGGACCGACTACATTCGGTCGGTCCTCGGTCTATGCATTTGGGCTAATTCGGTCTTTGGTCCGGTCGGTCCGGACCACAAACCGACTATTTTGGCCTTAGTAGACTCCAAACGGTCCGGTCCGACCGACGGACCGACCGAGACCGGACCGGACCGACCACGTTCGATCTCGGTCTCGGTACCAGTTTTTACCTTAACTCGGTCTTCGGTCTTGTCGGTCCGGTCTGGTCCGGTCCCGGACCGATGCTCACCCTTAACTATAGCAATGACCACATGGAGAAGTAAACCCGATATCCTAAACTTGAACATGAAATAAAATTCCTAGATTTGTTACGTAAGCTTGTACTAATCCTCGTGAAAAAGAAACGGTGTACCCTATGTACAAAATCCTCAACTGCGTGAGACACCAAAGTGATAGCTACGTTGTGTGTAAAGCGAGAAAAAATCACAACCGTAACTAAATAGCCAAGTATTTATCACACTCAATAAACGCCCAGACAAGTCATCTTAGCCGAAGGGTAGAAAGAAAGAAGATGAAATAAGTAGACGTGCCCGGAAAACCTTACTTCAAATCCAAATAAGAAATACCGTCCAAACAACCCCGTAGTTAACCTAGTTCCAATAATAATTCAAGCCGTGACAAAATGTCCTTCGTGAAAATGCATAGACCAAAGTATCAAGCCTCATAACACATCGAATCTCAGCATCATATGTGAATCACATTTATTTCGGCCCATTGATTTAGCATATGTGAATCATAATATCATTGAGCCTAGTCCAATAATCCAAACCGTATGATATTACATCACAGCCCAAGAAATAAACTAATTCCAATCCACAAACCTATTGCAACCGTGAAGCCCAAAAAAATTGGATATCCCAAGCTGAAGACCAAGTGAGGAAACCGGTATATAAGATTTACACAATATGTGATATATCACATTGACCTAAACACATGGTATTATGTGTAAACCTAACACACACTCATTTGATAAACCGCCTACCAACAAATCTGCCTATCTCACCTCATATCTCAGATCTCAACTTAATCAAGATCTCACAAACCCTAAAAACTCTCACCAATAATACGCCTACCTCCTCTCTTCCATATCAAAATGTATCAAGAGATCCATCATCAGTCACATCAGAATAACCATCAACGCCTCAAAAATCCATCTTCTCAAAGACCCTAACCTCTAGTACGAGAGTCATCACCCACACACATCGCCACAGGGATGGTTTGATGTTGAAAAGGCCTCACGAGATCAAATAGATGTACACGGGTAGGTTGACTATAGTAAATCATCATCGTAATTAACTTTTATTTTTATGTCTTACACGAATCAAAGCAAAAGGGATAACATAATTGTTATTATCTTTTCTTTAAATTCGGATAGCAACAAAGAAGGTTTTCTTGGATCTATGATGAATTCTCTTTCGTGTGTTTGATCTTATAAAGGTCTTGATAAATCTCTTAAAACACGAAAGGGAGATCGGAGATCTTATAAAAAAACAAATCTGAGTCTTACAATTAAAATTAAGTTTTGGATCTGTGATGATGTTTCATGATAAAGGTGACCCTCGAGGTTTTGTGGTAACAACGAACATACTTAGATTCAGTTTGATTTTCATTTATGCTTAGAGATTAGAATGAAACTTGTAGATGTAGCCATAGATATGTAATGATTGAACTCAGTTGAGATGGTTGATGTATATGGTTGATGATATTGATGTGTGATTTTATACTGATGTGGTTGTTATAGGATGAGGATATAAAAAAATTGTTTGATGTATGTTGATTTTGATTCATGTGTGGAAGCTGGTAACAATTTAGTAGAGATTAGGTCAATAAGTCGCACATGTAAAACTAGACAAACCGCATCCCCTTTTCAAAACAAACCACTTTCAACCATCATTAATACAACTCGCATAGCAGTTTTTTAACATGACAAATCGCTTGCCATTTTACAGATTGACAAATTGACCTGATATAGACAACCACAAGTCGCTTTTGACTTTTTGACTCAACAGTCAAACACCCACAACTCGCTTTTGACTTATTGATCTGATATAGACAAGTCGCAGTTGACTCAAAAGTCAAACTGCATGCAATTTAATAAACCGCATCAATAAGAATGTGACAACTCGCATCCCAGACATTGAATATGGACAGATTAATTGACAACTCGCATAGGAAAAAACTGTGACAAACCGCATTATAGAACAGGTCCTTAAATCGCATCGACGAACAGGCATACAAACTGCTTATTACCAGATTCAGTACCAGAATTAAAACTTGTATGAAACAGCTTAAAAACTGCATAAAACAAGCTTAAAAGCTGCATAAAACAAGCCTAAAGAAACTGGTATAAAACATGTTAAAAGATATATGACCACGACATTCATCAAACCAGTAGGCCAACATAAAACACAGATTTAACAACCAACAACAACAGCAACACACATCATCAAATCATCATGCAAACTGTATCAAACACCCATCAAAATGCATAGACAAAAACCGTGAATCAAACCGCATACAAGACAAACTAAACCGCATATACGAACCACATAAAACACCATACAAATCATCAAAACAACACAACCTAGGCTCTGATGCCAATTGTTAGGATCGTATATTTATGTTGTTTGATGATTCAGGTGGTCTAGGGAGATGATTAAACAAGTATGCCATTGTTAGAGAGTGAAAGAGAGTAGAGAGGGAACTCTAGAGAGATAAACAAGAAAATGCAAGGTTAGATTCCCAAGTTTCACCCCTTTCAAGGATGGAAGGGGTATTTATAATTACAGACTAAAAGCCTTCCTGTCGGGTTGTGGATCAGGCATACAGTGGGTAAAGACCCGTCCTTCCTCCACGGTGTTACTCTAAACTAATCTACGCTAATAACTAACTAATTAACTACTAAACAACATAAATAACGATATGTCTATGAGCTAACTTATGCTAGATTATATTTGGGGTGACCGACACTTCACTATGGAATTTTCAATTCCTAACAATGAGCGACTAAGAACCTCTGGTGCTGGCCTAGTTATGATTCCTTAATTGTTTTGTTTATATTTACATTGCTTCCGTAAACTTATTTCTAAGTGTATGTATGCATAGTTTGTTGGTAGCTACCCATTGTTTCGGTAGTTTTGAATGGCGGTAGTGGCTAGTTACTTAGGAGATATGACCAACTGACCCTAAGTAGGTAGACTGAGTGGGAAGGGTAAGATATGACCAACTGACGACCCTTTTTGCTTGTGCGATTTGACCAACTGATCACCTACCGTTTGGATGAACTTAAGAAGTCGGGGATGAGTGTTTAAGATGCTAGCGCCCGGGCACTCATTATTATGAATCTTGAATGTAGCGGTACTTAATGACTTAGCTTAGGGGACTAAGAACAAATGGATTATGACATGTCACCTGATTTCTCCAGTGGAACCCTTTGCTGATAGGTTAGGATGAACTGACCAAATGTTGTCCTAGCGACTTTCACCCCACCTTAAGTAATTGGAAGTAATTAGACATAAACACAACTAGTTAGGATGAGTAACTAGGTTAGCACCCCTCTCCTCTATTGATCACAACCTTTACCTTTATTTGCTTTTAGATTAATTGTCTTAGTAGTAATTAATCATTTCCACCTTAAATCATATTAAAATCTGTGACACCTAGACTTAGTTTAAATCCGCACACATAGCTCTTGGGATGACCTCAGTTCTACCGAATACTACACTACACACGACCGGGTACACTGCCCGTTAGTGCATTAGGGTAGACCATAGGTATAACGAGAACTTATAAATATTAAAACCTGGTCAGTAAAACCTGCATCAAGTTTTTGGCGCCACTGCCGGGGAGTTATATTAGGGTTTTTATTAAGTCTATTTTTAATTTTCTTTCTTTGTCATTATGTCAGGATTCAAGACTAGAAGCTCAAAGCCATTTTTGGCCACCCCGTTCGATGATCCGGAAAAACAATTTCGGATGAAAAAAGTTTACTCACCAATTCCTATTCATAACATTTTTTCGTTTTACGAATCTGACCAATCTGATGCAGAACCTGAAGTCATAGATGAAAATAATATCGAAGAAATAACCATGGAGCAGTATTTGGAGCAGCCAAATGTGAACTGTAAACGAGCTTTCAGCCTTTCATACAAGACTCTAGTGTGGAAAAATTCTCCATTCCGGACCAATTTATCCGAGTTACACGAGCTTAAGTTTTCAGGAGATGAAAATGAGAATGTTCAAAATCATGTGGAAGAAGTGCTCTACTTATCATCTCTTTTCAGCGTCCGGAATATCGCTAGCTATTCAGTTACAACATGAATTTTTCCTATGACTCTTACAAGGACTGCGAAAAGATGGTACAATAAGCTCCCTGCCAAATGCAAGGAAACATAGGATAAATTAAGAAGAGAATTCGTTCAACAATTTTTCCCTCCTTCGAAGATGGCTAAACTTCTCGGTAAGATCCATCAATTCGTTCAAGAGAGTGAAGAAGCGTTGTATCAAGCGTGGGAAATATTCAATGTGTTACTTTACCGATGCCCCACTCATGACTTGAACAAGCATCAAATCATCTATGTCTTCTACAGGGGAATTAATGCACTGACACGTGAATTACTCGATTCTCCTAGGCCTATTCCAAGCATGACCCCTGACCAAGCTTTGGAGTGTATTCGACGGATTTCTGAACACTGCTATAAATGGCATATGAAGACAGAGTATGGACCAAGGGATAATTTTGATCATAAGGTGATGAAAACATTAACAAAGCAAAAATATAATTATGGTGAAATTTTCGAAAATCGAAGGCTGGAAAGGGCCAATGAAATTGAAGCCTGTAGGGTAGAAAAGGTTAAGAGTGTATTTGGGACCAAGACCGGAAACAACTTAGAAAAAAGGATCCTTGACCATATCGAGGAATCTAGGGAACGTGATGAGAGAATTGAAAAAATGATGAAAACATTAATGGAAAACACAGTTTCTTCTCTCAAGACTCATGAAAACCGGATAAAGGGTTTGGAGGAGAGTGTGAAATCATGTTCGAAAGCCATCACGGATTACCTCGTTGCACGGGAAGAAGAAGTTGTCAACACAGTCGAAACTGTTAATACAAATAAGCCGTAAAAATGTTTATTTATATTTTACGATCTTCTAATGTTTTGTCGATAACAAACGTAAAATCATTTTAACGAAACAAATAATATACTTAAATGGTTTGAGCCAATAGTTTTCTAACACACGTACGTTTTCATATAAAACACTAAAACAAATATAAGTGATTTTATGAGTTAATAATACATTTGTACAACAACTAGTGTATACATATTGGATAAATATATACATAACTAGTATGTATTATAATGGGTATAAACTACAACCCATGGAGCATATCCATAACCCATGGTATTGACCCATATACATTTGACTAGATGCATTGCATCTATTAGATACATTGTATCTAAGGAAATACCCATGGACCCCATAACCCATGACTCATGACCCATAAACAAAAAACCCATGGGTAAATAGGAGCGTCCCACGGATCCCTGAGGTTACACTAGACGGATCCCTTAAGGGAGGGATCCGTGAGATCCGTAGAACAGTAGTTGTTTTTCTTCTATAAATAGTGAGCCATTTCTTCCTTTTGGGTTGCCTTTCCCACACATACTTTTCCCAAGTATTGTAACTCTCTAACCACTGATCCTAAGAGATCTTTCTATGTAGTTTGTCTTTTGTTTTTGTGTGATTCTCTAGGTTCCTCTTAAAGGCGAGATCATCACTTCTTGAAGTCGAGCAAGCTCAAGTCCATGAGTTGCCATGCTTTGTCATCATCAAGACTACTGAGGTTCTCTTGTTGATACTTGTTTCTTCCTCCATAGAAGTGTTGTGTCCAAGGCATTAGTGAAGGATTCCAAAAGAGTCAAGATGAAAGCATTAGTGAAAGGTGCTTAACGTCCGTGTCAAAAGCATTAGTGAAGAATGCTAAAGGAGTCAAGACGAAGACATTAGTGAAAGATGCCTAGGAGTCAAATCAAGTGGCATTAGTGAAGGATGCCAAGGTCGTATAATCGATGAGTTGCATCATTATACAAATAGTGATAGTTTGTTTCCAAGGATGTTGATATCCTTGATGGTGTTGTAATAAGGAGTGGGTCTCCTTTGGGGTTAGGTGTTGTGTAGTGTTGGGTAGTAGTTCCTCCATTGTAATGGAATTCGGTATTTAGCCTAGTACCGGATAAAGGGTAGGTGACATTGTGGTTGGTGTGGTTCTCCTTGGTGAAAGAACCCGGTGGTTAGCCTAGTACCGGAAAAAGAGTAGGCGACGTTGTGAAGGCTTCTCCACCATAAGGAGTTGGTGTCGTGTAGTGTTTACGAACTCTCGAGTAGGTGACTCGGGGAGTGGAGTAGGGCAAGGAAGGTGTCCTTGTAGCCGAACCACTATAAATACTCGCGTTGTGGTTTTGTGCTTCTTACTCCTTATCTTTTCATTACATACTCATATATTCTTGTCTATCAACATCCAACACACATGTTTAATAGATTGACATAAGTCGATCTAAATAGTTTAAAACCAAGTTTTAATCGGTAAAACTATTCAACCCCCCTTCTAGTTTTCCAAAATTGGCATCAGAGCTTCATTACCAAGTTTCTTAGAGTATGTTGTACTTTAAAAACTTGATACGATCCGTGTATGTTTGAAAACTACAAAGAAGGAAATCTTTTAAAACATTTTTTTTTCTCTTTCATGTTGGATATTGATAGATTATTCTAACATATTCTTTTCAAGAAATCTTCATGCTAGGATCTCTCCAAAACTTTCATTTCTATTCAAAGAATAATGAAGTCATATTTCAAGAAAGAATCTAAAAGTAATCACAACCTACTTATTATAAGTACAACGGGTTACTTTAAGAGCTCATGAAGTACTTTTGGTCTTATTTCTTCACAAACCAAAATCAAGAGCATAGAGGTATGTTTACTCTTCATTAGCTAGCTTATATCTACATGAATATGTTAATACCATTTTTTTTATAATTTCTAGTCTTTCAAAAGTCTCCTTTCGTTACTTTCCCGACTTACTCATCATCGGGAATAGTATTCCTTTTAATCTCGTCAAACTAACGCCGTCGTCACAAATGGATTCTCGATAATTAATTCATTAAATCCCGTTGACCAAACATTATTTATTTTTTTAACCCCAAAACTATTTTTGTTCCATAAGCTATTTTATAACTTATAACAAAAATATTGCCAAACACTCTTTTTCTGTCTACAGTAGCCGGATCCCTCTAGTTGTACTAGCCGGATCCCTTATACAAGGGATCCGGGGGAACCGTGGGACAGAAACTAGCTATACGCTTTTCATAACCAACCCTGCTCATTTTCCCTCTCCCCACAAAACACAAAAATGACCCAAGAGCTGGTTTCATCTTCATAGGACTTCATAGCCTCAAGCATTCTTCTCTAGAACATCATTGTAAGTAATTACACTAACATATTCTAATTTTCATCATCCTCATCCTAGGGTTTATGGTTTCTCAATCTTTTAATTAATTAATAAAATTAGGTTTTCCAAAATTGATAATTAGAAAGGGTTTTCACATAACTAAGATTATATTGTGTTTACAACATTGTTAATACAAATCAAAACCATAAACCCATCTCAATAAATTTTTCCTAATTGGAATATTTGTGTTTCTAGGGCCAACCATGCCTAAAGCCACCCAACAAGACCACCATGATACCGTCCATTACCTCACCCATTACTATCGGAAAGAGGGATTGTCAAAAACCGACCGCAAAGTCTTCAAAAGACTTGAGAAATGACTTATCCACGAAGGTCATGTGGTCAAGGAATGTTTCCTTGAAATTCGTCAAGTCTTCTCGACAATCAACTTTGATTGTCTTCTTGACATTGATGAACAAATATGTCCGGTTTTCATCTTTGAATTCTACAAAAGCATTAGGATCATTCGAAACACTGATGATAGCATTTCAATCGCCGTCATCATCAATAAACGAAGCTTCACTATACCTCTCAACACATTCGCTCAAATCCTTCGCATTCCTTATGAAGGAATTTGTATGTACTCTCAAGATTGGGCAATATCTACTCAATCTTTTGCTCTTGATCCCAAACCAATATACCATACTCCTCTTGATGAACCCGAAACCATTCGAGACACCATTTTCAAAATTAGAGCAGACCAATCTCGTCTCAACCGAAACAAAAAGCTCATTCACCGAGATCCCTTTCAAATGGAACTCTTCAAAATGCACCCCATTTTTAGAAAATGTGAAGAAATTCTTAGGGAAAACGTCATTAGCTTATTCGGTAACAAGGATCATCCAAATGCATGTCTCGTGCAAATGATTTATTTCCTTATTCACCAAAAGCCATTTAATATCGCCTATTACATGGTGAAGAGAATGGCCGGGGTATTCAAATTTGCCAACATGGTACTTCCGTATGGTATGCTCCTAACATATAACAACCCATAAAATTTCGGATTATTATAACAATATTTATTACATCAGAAAATTCAAATCGGCTATTTTCTAACAGTTGTCAATATTTAGATCTAAAAACGAGAGGTCATCTTGTTAATTTAGAGAATCACGGCACCGCACGCATAACGACACCAAATTAATAACGGCAAACAGTTATGATCAAATTTCTACGTAATAATAATAATATATTATTACACTTACAAAAACACTCCTAAAAATATAATTTTTATATTTTGCGAATACCGGAAAGGTACAGTTTCGCGAAGTTTCGATGAAACACGAAGTACAATTTATACAGTAATAATAAAACAAATGAATAATACAAAACCTATCTATACCTAAATAGCCGCCTAACTATCTCTCTTTTCTTTCTTGTTTCTGTTTCTTCTGCACCTTGTTCCTCCTTCCCAAAGCAAGAGATGATGGGTCACTTTCTTCCTTTTTCCCCTTCTCCCCAAGACGAGACACGAGAGCAGATGATGGAGACCAAAGCTTGGTTTGGCCACCCTCGAAGATCAAGGTCAAGAAAAGAGTAGTCAAACTTCCTCTTTTTCCTCTTTTTATGCATACCGAAGCCACAGGATTCAAACCCATCACACCTACACTTATCAAACCCTAGCATCACTTTCTTTTTCTCTCTAACCATCACCAACACCGACCACCTATACCGTTGTCATCACCACTGCCAACCGCCACCAAGACACAAGGGAGCAAGAAAGTTAGATCCTTGTGAGGTCGATGTGGGTTATGTCTGATTATTTGGAGTTCTAGCTTGGAGTCGGATCGAGTGAAGTTTGTATTCGGTTTTGTTTTCCTTTTTGGTCTCCTCCGTCGATCGACAACACAACTCCCCTCGTTAAGGTTTTGTTCAATTTATTTATGTTGTAAATTATTGATTTGGTCTTGCTATATTGAATTGATTTATATTTCTTTAATTTGGAATAAACCTAGTTTAGAAAATCCCTTATGACAATCGGTTGATTAAGAAATTAAGAGGTTGTTGTATTGATTTCAATATTATCATACTTGTATGGCAACAAAGATCTTAACCTATTAAAGAATACACGTCCTTAATGTCGTTGTGCGCCAAAGAATTATTTAAAGAATTTACAAATCTAAAATTAAGATTTATCAAGTTTAATGTATTGGCTGAAGGTATAGGGTGTTCAGGTTGCAATTAGACTGAGAGAGACACCCATAGGGTCTCAGTTTGCTTGACACCATGACCAGGAACTTATTTCGTTATGGTCTCGGGTAGGGTAGTGTACCCACGTATGGAGTGAGTAGAAATTGGTCGAGGACCTGGAATGGTCACATGATTTGTTTAAACTTTGATAATTGTTGAAGTTGTCATTTGATTTGGGTACGTAGGCTCTATGTCATGTCTCGGTTCAACCAACACCACGAGGGTCACTAAGGTTTGGTGTCCCAATGAAACTCGTGAAGGGTGGTCGCCTTTCTCTCCAACTCAGTTATGTCGGGTCACTGGGGCTTGCCCGGGTTTAGTCCTCGTTTTAGCAACAGCAGCACCAAGGGGTGCTTGTGGTAGCCTTTGCTTTTTACTAACTTGCTCTCGAACCCACAATGGGTAAACCTTGGATTCGTGCCTTTGGCCACAATTTTTGCGACGTCAAAAGTTTAGTAAACATAATGAAATTGGTGTTAAACTTTGTTTGAATAGATAGGTAAAATTTGATTCTAGATTGAGGTCATGACGGTTTCGCGTTGGGTCGTGGCTACGAGCCACTGCCGGTGTCGAGAACCAACATTGGATGTGTTGGTCTTACCTTTTTTTAGCCAACCTAAGGTGCATTTGCCCGCTGATTTTCAGCTCCTAAAAGGTGCGATTGCCTGCTGATTTTCAGCTCCAAAAGGGTGTTTTCGCCTGCTGATTTTGTTGGAATCACTCCTAATCTAGAATTCAAGTGTTAGTAATTAATATGTAATAGTTAGCTTAATATGGCTTTATTGTTAGTTATCATGCCAAGGCTTATGTAGAAAGCCCATGAGCCTTGGCCCAAGTCCAATAAGGAAAGGAAGGGACTAGGAGTGTTACCCTAGCTCCATCTCCTATAAATACCTTTGTAATACCCTCACTTGAGGGTTGGTTGTTCAATTCATTCACTCTTTCACTCCTACGCATAACCTTTACTCATTTATACGTGTGTGTGTGTGTGTGTGTGTTTGTATTTGTTCAACCGATCACTATCTCTTCTCTATTTCTTATATTGATGCTTGTGTTACTAATATGGGAACCTAACAGTGGTATCATTCGCCAAATAGTTGGGTGAACGTATTGTTTTTGAAGTAAGTTTTGGTCTTACGCGTAAAGCATACGGTTCCAAACTTTGTCACGCTTAAAAACTCATTTTTTACACTTTTCAATCCAAAATTCTTGTCCTTTCAACGTTTTAAGGTGTTAAAATATCTGTTTTTGGCAAAAAGTTTCAAACTTTACGTGTCGATCATTGTTTTTAAGCTTGGTTTTTTACGTGGGATACGTTCTACGTGGTATATGTAAAAACATATACCTTTTCGTTATCAAAACCGGACCAAAAAGACCAAAAACTAACCCCTAAAGCCATAAATATTTGTGTTTTTGTGTTTATGTATGTGCAGGTAACGGATATTGTAAAATGGAAAAAAAAAAAAAAAAAAAGACAAATGGACAAAAACGAGCACGAGAATGGAAGGAGCACGAAGTTACGAGTCTAATGATAATTTTATTTGGAGCATCGAGGCAAGAGAAGAAAAATTTAAAGACCAAACGAAGAATTAATTAATTAAGAAGAAAAAGAAAAATAGAAGAAAGAAAAGATAGAAAAATGCAACAGCAGAAAAGGGAGGCTAAAGGAAAATTAAATGCAACACTTAACACAAAAAGACTCTTGGTCTAGTGGGTGGAGACATGTTTGTCAACCAAGAGGTCTTGGGTTCTACTCCTACTCATGACACTTTTAATATTTTTGCCACATTTATATTACAAAAAAGAGTACCAGCTGCTGTCTAACCCACGAAATGTCCAAGATCCGAAGCCCAATTCCCACGAGGCCCAAGCTGCTGTCCCAGCCCAGCGATCCAAGATGCAAGCCCAAGTGCTATCAAAGTCCAAGAATCCAAGTCCAGCAACCATACGAGAAGTCCAAGCCAAATCAAATGAAATATGTACATGCACTTAAGTATATCAACTTGGGGACCAAGTTTTGATAGGGTATTTTTGTACCAAGCTCTAATAGTTTAGGGGTCAATATGAAAATTTGTAGGGGCCAAAGTGTAACTTGGGGGTTTATAAATACCCACCTCCTCACCTCATTTTTATCAATCTTTATTTATTTTTGTACCCAAACTCTTGTAATTTTAATGCTTATTTAGTTTTATAAAAGTTTTATTTATTTCTTTCAAGTTAGTTCATCTTATTTATTATCTTTACATCTTATTTCTTCTTCTCATCTCTTTCTTTATTTTCTTTTTCTTTTCTTACCTATTAAGCTATATTAGCTTATTAGCTTATTATAGCTTATTTAGGTTTTGCTTTTTGGGTTAGCTTTTTCTATAAGCTTATCCATTAAGCTCTTTTATTTGTTTTTCTTCTATAAAACTTTCTTTAATACTTTTCATAAATAGTTTTTATTTCACTTATTTTATAAAAAGTTTACATTTTTATAAGTTTTAGCTTATTATGTCTTATTATCACATCTTTTCTTCATCCTCTAGCTCGATTCAAACAACAAAAGAGATGCATGAGCTTATTAAGCTCGGCTTATTGTACAAATAAGCCTTGACATCTTTTAAGTTTGAGAGCACATTTTCTATTTTCTTAGCTTATTATTAATTAGATTTATTAGTTTTATCAAGTTTTTCATAAAAAGGTTAATAGCTTGTTCATTTAGATCAAGTCCTTAAATATACCCGATTCACGTTTAATCTTCGGATGGAACAACTTAGCTTCGGGTGGACTTAGATCTAATAGTTTTTAGTTATAAAGTTTAAATCTTTTTAATTTTTAGATCACTTTTAGCTTATTTACATTTAGTAGTAGTGTTTATTATTGCCTAACTCTTATTAAGTTTGTATCTTTTTGTGTTCATCATCTCTACCGCTAAGGCCGGAGCTTAAGGGTCTTTAAGCATTTTTAATACATAAAGTTTGAAGCTTTAGTAATTTTAAGCTTGTTGGTGAATAAAGTTTTAAACTTTACTTACTAATTAGTTGATAAGATTAATAAAGTTGTAAACTTTTGTGTTAATTTGTGCTTATAAGATCGGGTGGTTTTATTCCTCTCGTTTCATCACCGGGTTTTATTCTCTTAACTTTTTATCATTTTTAGCTTAGAATATTAGTTTACCGTTACGTTTAATTTTTCGTATGATGCTTGTTAAGTCTTTTTAGTATCATTTATTGTAGCTTAATATTCATCGTCACTAGTTGTAGTTTGCCATTTGAATCTTAGTTTAAACTTTAATTAGTTAAATTAGTTTTTAAAAGAAAAATCTCTTAAAAAAAATTAAAAAGTCAAAAAAAAATATATATATTCCGTTTTTTCAAAAATCAAAAACCAAAAAAAAAAAAAAAAAAATAGTTTTAAATTTTAGATATTTTTTAAATCACATTTTTAGAGAAATATTAGATCACTTTTAGGGGTTAAAATAGATTAATTTGCATTTTAGAATACGCTTTTTTTAGCATAAAGTAATTTGCGTCTTTAGTTCTATTTACGTACTTAATTGAGATTACTTGTTTGCACCTTAGGATTAGTAGATTTATATGCCTTGTATTATTATTGCTTGCCCCGTAGTTTAGAAATCCTCAAATCCTTTTTAACACATTCAAATCCCGATAATCGCGACGTGAGTTGGAAATTCCATTCAACCCTCGTTCGGAACGATCTCGGTGATCAAACCTAACACGTTTGAGTTACCCCGTAATACTACACACTTTTCTATATAATTGATTTTTCGACGAATCAATTTTTGGCGCCGCTGCCGGGGAGGGCTTGTAGTGAATTTTCGTATTTCCGTCTCGAATCGCGTGCATTTGAAGATCCTTCCCCGAGTGAAGTTACCGTCGTTTTTGTATATATATATTTTTCAAAAACCCAAAAAAATCTGAAAAACCAAAACATTCTTCCTAGAGTGTTTACAAAACCTTAAAAATTAAAAAACCAACAAAACAAACCCGAACGTAAATTGTTACGTCGGCTCACCTCAGAAGTACAACCTATACACGGGGTATAAGGAAAGTCTTGACATTAAATTGCAGACTGAAGAACGATCCACTCTTCGTTCCCGCTCCGCTGCGAGTACTTTTGGGAGCTACCGAGCACCGGTTGACGCGACGGTTACCAAAAAATTGTGTTTTCAAAAGTTTTCTTAAATATAAAAACCAAAAAGATTTTCCTTTTTCAAATTTATTTTTCCTTTTTATATTTTGATTTTGAATTTTTTGTGCATGCGCACTCGTTCTCAGTCACGACGTAATCGTAATCGTAGAATAGACGTACCCGAGTTACGTACTATCATTGAAGAACCCGTCGTCATGGCAGATACTCGAACGATGATCGAGTTACTTCAAGCTCCCGTAGACGGCTACGGTGATGCTATCGTTGTTCCACCACTTGATGCCGAGAATTTTGAACTAAAAACGAACTTAATTCAATTGGTTTCAAATAAACCTTTTTGTGGTTTGGATCATGAGGAGCCCCACGCACACCTCCGTTGGTTTAATCAAGTTGCTTCTACGATAAACTTTCGGGGCGTCACTCATGAGTCAATTAAATTGAGATTGTTTCCATTTTCCCTTGAGGGGGCCGCCCGGACTTGGCTCGAAAAAGAACCCCCTCAATCAATTACAACATGGGAAGTTCTTTCTAAGAAGTTTGTGAATCAATTCTTTCCTCCTTCGAAAATTACAATGTTACGAAATCAAATCATTAATTTTCAACAAAAATTCGATGAAAGTTTTGGAGAAGCATGGGATAGATTCAAGGAACTTTTACGTAAATGCCCAAATCATGGTTTTACTGATCTTCATCAGATTGATACATTCTACAATGCTTTAACGCCGTCCGATCAAGATTCGCTTAACGCGGCCGCCGGTGGTAACATCTTGAGTCGTATGCCCACCGATATTAGAACGATTATCGAAAATAAGTCAAAAGTTGTCTCGTCTAGAAACCGACCGGTTGTTTCTAAGATTGCTACTAATGATAACTATGTTCAGAGGAGTGAGTTGAGTGGGCTGACTGATGCTATTAATTCTATGATGAGAGAGTTTAAGATTCAGAAATCCGAACCAGTCAAAGCCGTTACTGAAACATGTGTTATTTGCGGTGGTCCTCATCCATACTATAATTGTCAAGCCACGGATGGCGATCTCAGAAATGCTTCCGTAGCATCTGCTAATCCGATTCAAAATCAGACCCAAGGATACTGTGCCAACCAAATGGGACCACCCGGTTTTGCACCCATTCCTCAACAAAACCAAAACCATAATCAAAACCGTTATCAAAACCAATCTTACAATCAAAACCGAGGAGCTAATGTTAATCATGGTAATCAAAAATACCAAGCTCCTCCACCTCAAGTTTATCAACAACCGTATCAACCGCCTCATCAAGCTACTCCGAACAACGAGTTTCTAACTTACATGAAGAATTCCGATAACACCATTAAAAGTTTGCAAACTCAAATCACCAGCATGAGGAATGATTTCAAAAGGGAAATGGAAGCTACGAGTAACAAGCAGATGAGTGAAATGAGGAATATGATGGCTAGTTTCTTTCAAGCCAATCAAGCTTCTACTTCTTATTCTCAACCATCGGGTTCCGGTTCTCTTCCGAGTAATACGATTCCCAACCCGAGAGGTGATATGAAAGCGATCACTACCCGAAGTGGTGTTGCTTACGATGGACCCACGGCTCCTACCATTATTTCTTCTTCTCCGTCTCGTGTGGTAGACCGTGAGACCGGGGTGACAAAGGACCCGGTGCTTCCTACTAATAAGGGAGTACCAGAATGTCCAACCCACGGTTGTCCCGACGTCTGAGCCTAAGGATGCTCCGGTTAGTGCTGAAAGACTAACCCAAAAATAACACTTCCGTACCCGTCAAGGATGAATGATCAAAAGCAACGCGAACAAGCAAATCTTCAAATGGAAAAATTCTTTCAAATATTTCAAGATCTTCACTTCGAAATTAGCTTCGCGGATGCTCTTCTTCTCATGCCTAAGTTTGTTTCGACACTAAAGGGATTATTAAGTAACAAAGAGAAAATTGTGGATTTGGCAAAAACGTCTTTGAATGAGAATTGTTCGGCGGTTATTCTCAAGAAACTTCCCGAAAAGTTAGGTGACCCCGGCAAGTTCCTCATTCCGTGCGATTTTCAAGGAATTATTCAATGCTCCGCCTTGGCCGATCTTGGCGCGAGTATCAATTTGATGCCGAAATCAATCTACGAAAAGCTTTCATTACCCCCACTTACCCCAACATGTATGACCCTCGAGCTAGCCGACCGTACTACTACGAAACCAAAAGGTATAGCCGAGGATGTCTTTGTCAAAGTGGGGAAGTTCGATTTCCCCGCTGATTTTGTTGTAGTTGATTTCGATGCCGATCCTCGAGTACCCCTCATTCTCGGAAGGAGCTTCTTAAGGACGGGCCATGCGTTGATTGATGTGTATGAAGGAGAGATCACTTTACGAGTAGGAAATGAAGCCGTCACGTTCAATGTTAACCATACTTCCAAATCTCTAACCAACCAATATGATGTGGCCAAAATTAATGACACCGAGGTGACAAAGGACCCGGGATTTCCTACTAATAACGGAAGTACCAAAAACGTCCAACCTCCGGTGGTTCAAAAAGTTGGGCCTAAGACATCGAGAATTGATCCGAGTCTTTCACGTTTTACGGTTAAGAGTTTGTCGACGATACGTGCTGACCAAAAAAAGAAATTAGAAAAGGAGTCTACAACGGTTGTGGTGGAAAATGCTAGCTCTAAGAGCACACCACTTGTCCCACCTCCGCTTTCTGTTTGTTGTGTTGAACTTAAGAACGTCGAGTTTTCTTTGAGTGGCAATCCCACTCCTTCTTCTGAAAATATTGAACTTTCTTCTAAACAAATCATTTCTGATTCTTCCTCTTCCCTCACTAAATCTGATGAGGATGATTCTATCATGGAAGAAATTGAGGCTTATTTGAAAAGTGATTCAGTTTCACCGGAAATTGATAATGCTGACATCGACATCGAGGGAGATATTCGTTTAATCGAAGAAATGCTCTATTCACTCTCTCCGAAAGAAAATGAAATTAAAGAAGTCAAGCCGTCTACTAATCCTTCGGAGCCCGAGCTCAAGGATTCTTCCATTGATTTACTTCTCGAGGAGTTCGCCGATGAACTCGCTCGCATGGATCCTCTTCCACCGGGAAGTGAGGATGACGTCTTTGATTTTAGAGCCGACTTACGCGAAATTGAATATTTGTTATATCAAGATCCGTCGATTTACTTCGAGAAGTTCACCGATGAACTTGCTCCCACCAACTCGATTCTTTCCGAGATTAAAGAAAACGAATACGATGATCCGTTTTTCTCGAAGAAAGATAAGGAAGTGAAGCTTTCGACAGATGAACTTGTTGATACTGAGGTCCCACAACATTTTTTATCCGAGAGTGATTCCTCTTCTCGTGAGGATTTTCACGTGGATGATACTTTGATTTCCTTCCTCTCCGAGAACAAGATTTTTAACCCTGGGATACTCATCGGAGAGGACATTCATAAAATAAAAGTTAACCGGAAAAAGGATCCTCTCTTGGATGCCTTCATGTTTGAGCCTTTAAGACACACCTCTCTGTACCATGGACTCCCTTCTTCTATGGAGTTGTTTCTCTTTGATCCGTCATCCCGACGTCCGCCCGCAAAACCACCGGATGACGGATCATTCTTTCTTGATAAACCTTATGTGAGTTTGGGAGGAGTTATCCCTTATGTGCTTGAGCCCGACATTTTCTTTCCCTCCCAACCCACCCATTCTTTTTCCCTCCGGAGTGAGGATACCATCTTTGATCCGGGTATCCCTTCCGCTTGTTTCCCCAAGGACAAATGAATTCGGGGACGAGTCAGGCTAGCGACTCGGTGAACAAAAATATTAGCGCTTCGTGGGAGGCACCCCATGCTTATCCTTTTATCTTATTTATGTTTTCTAATAAGTGACGTGAGGGGGTTCGCCTTTTCTATTTCTCGTGTTTCGTGTTGTTGTTGTTTATGTCCAGGTTTCTCCTCGATACATGAAGACTCTCGTGCTCAAAGTTTTGTCTTTTCTCCACTCGAGTTTCATGTTTTGATGCTCTTATGGAAATCCGATATCCAAAATCTTTATCGATTATCGTTTATCTATTAGCATAACTAACCAATGGCTTTAGATTTGCGTTGAGAACCCTTACCTTTAAACATTGAGGACAATGTTTGATTTTAGTCTGGGGTGGGTAATCTTCGATTTGATTTTACCGCACTTGTTTGTTTTTTGCCGTGTACTCTCGCAACCCCGTTTTTCCTTAGAAATTGAAAAAAATGTGCAAAAATTGTGAAAAATTTAAAAATTTTGAAGCTTTTGTTAAGTCTTTTTGATTGAAAAGTTTGCTAGTCTCTTAGAAAAGAAGCTATAAAATGCGAATTCTAGCTCACAAGGCCAAGAATTTGCAAGTTTCCCTGAGTGACTTTAAATATGCATGACTTAATTTCATTAGACGAAGCATTTGCTAAATTAATATATGTTTTGACACCTTGTTGACTTTCCGCTGGTGAGGGTAGGAATAGAATTCTGACTTGACCGGGCGTGTTGAGCCCTAGCTTGTTCCCTTAACCATAGATAATTTAATTATCGGCTAAGCATCCGCGGATCTCATTATTTGGGATTTTAAATTTGCGGAGATCGAGGAATGATAGAGTTACTTATGAGTTTAGATGCTAAGCGTGGAGTAGTTGGTTCTCTTTAGAGCCCATCGAAGGTACTTATGGCTTTTTGTTCCCACAAAATTGTCTCGCCCCATATCTGTTAAATAATAATTAGAGATGTTGAGTTTAGATGCTAAGCGTGGGTGTTTTCGCCTGCTGATTTTGTTGGAATCACTCCTAATCTAGAATTCAAGTGTTAGTAATTAATATGTAATAGTTAGCTTAATATGGCTTTCTATTGTTAGTTATTTGGCATGAAAGCCAAGGCTTATGTAGAAACCCCATGAGCCTTGGCCCAAGTCCAATAAGGAAAGGAAGGGACTAATCCGTTGAGTGTTGCCCCTAAATTGCAAAAATCCATCTCCTATAAATACCAAACTTTGTAATGTCTAAATAAAGCCTCTCTCTGGACTTGAGGGTTGGTTGTTCAATTCATTCACTCTTTCACTCCTACGCATTAACCTTGATGTGGACCTCATTTATACTTGTGTGTGTGTGTGTGTGTGTGTGTGTGTGTGTGTGTTTGTATTTGTTCAACCGATCACTATCTCTTCTATATTTCTTATATTGATTTGAAGAAATTTTCTCACTAATAAATGGGAACCTAATAGGAGTGGTATCATTAAATAGTTGGGTGAGCGTATTGTTTTTTCGAAGTAAGTTTTGGTCTTACGCGTAAAGCATCTATCCGTATGGTTTCCAAACTTTGTCACTCGCTTAAAACTCATTTTTTACACTTTTCAATCCAAACCATTCTTGTCCTTTCAACGTTTTAAGGTGTTAAAATATCTGTTTTTAGCAAAGAGTTTCAAACTTTACGTGTGGATCATTGTTTTTTAGCTTGGTGTTTTTACGTGGGATACGCGTGAGGACACGGCAATCTCGTGGTATATGTAAAAATATATACCTTTTCGTTATCAAAACCGGACCAAAAAGACCAAAAACTAACCCCTAAAGCCATAAATATTTGTGTTTTTGTGTTTATGTATGTGCAGGTAACGGATATTGTAAAATGGAAAAAAAAAAAAGAAAAGACAAATGGACAAAAACGAGCACGAGAATGGAAGGAGCACGAAGTTACGAGTCTAATGATAATTTTATTTGGAGCATCGAGGCAAGAGAAGAAAAATTTAAAGACCAAACGAAGAATTAATTAATTAAGAAGAAAAATAAAAATAGAAGAAAGAAAAGAAAGAAAAATGGAACAGCAGAAAAGGGAGGCTAAAGGAAAATTAAATGCAACACTTAACACAAAAAGACTCTTGGTCTAGTGGGTGGAGACATGTTTGTCAACCAAGAGGTCTTGGGTTCTACTCCTACTCATGACACTTTTAATATTTTTGCCACATTTATATTACAAAAAAGAGTACCAGCTGCTGTCTAACCCACGAAATGTCCAAGATCCGAAGCCCAATTCCCACGAGGCCCAAGCTGCTGTCCCAGCCCAGCGATCCAAGATGCAAGCCCAAGTGCTATCAAAGTCCAAGAATCCAAGTCCAGCAACCATACGAGAAGTCCAAGCCAAATCAAATGAAATCTGTACATGCACTTAAGTATATCAACTTGGGGACCAAGTTTTGATAGGGTATTTTTGTACCAAGCTCTAATAGTTTAGGGGTCAATATGAAAATTTGTAGGGGCCTAAGTGTAACTTGGGGGTTTATAAATACCCACCTCCTCACCTCATTTTTATCAATCTTTATTTATTTTTGTACCCAAACTCTTGTAATTTTAATGCTTATTTAGTTTTATAAAAGTTTTATTTATTTCTTTCAAGTTAGTTCATCTTATTTATTATCTTTACATCTTATTTCTTCTTCTCATCTCTTTCTTTATTTTCTTTTTCTTTTCTTACCTATTAAGCTATATTAGCTTATTAGCTTATTATAGCTTATTTAGGTTTTGCTTTTTGGGTTAGCTTTTTCTATAAGCTTATCCATTAAGCTCTTTTATTTGTTTTTCTTCTATAAAACTTTCTTTAATACTTTTCATAAATAGTTTTTATTTCACTTATTTTATAAAAAGTTTACAGTTTTATAAGTTTTAGCTTATTATGTCTTATTATCACATCTTTTCTTCATCCTCTAGCTCGATTCAAACAACAAAAGAGATGCATGAGCTTATTAAGCTCGGCTTATTGTACAAATAAGCCTTGACATCTTTTAAGTTTGAGAGCACATTTTCTATTTTCTTAGCTTATTATTAATTAGATTTATTAGTTTTATCAAGTTTTTCATAAAAAGGTTAATAGCTTGTTCATTTAGATCAAGTCCTTAAATATACCCGATTCACGTTTAATCTTCGGACGGAACAACTTAGCTTCGGGTGGACTTAGATCTAATAGTTTTTAGTTATAAAGTTTAAATCTTTTTAATTTTTAGATCACTTTTAGCTTATTTACATTTAGTAGTAGTGCTTATTATTGCCTAACTCTTATTAAGTTTGTATTTTTTTGTGTTCATCATCTCTACCGCTAAGGCCGGAGCTTAAGGGTCTTTAAGTATTTTTAATACATAAAGTTTGAAGCTTTAGTAATTTTTAAGCTTGTTAGTGAATAAAGTTTTAAACTTTACTTACTAATTAGTTGATAAGATTAATAAAGTTGTAAACTTTTGTGTTAATTTGTGCTTATAAGATCGGGTGGTTTTATTCCTCTCGTTTCATCACCGGGTTTTATTCTCTTAACTTTTTATCATTTTTAGCTTATAATATTAGTTTACCGTTACGTTTAATTTTTCGTATGATGCTTGTTAAGTCTTTCTAGTATCATTTATTATAGCTTAATATTCATCGTCACTAGTTGTAGTTTGCCATTTGAATCTTAGTTTAAACTTTAATTAGTTAAATTAGTTTTTAAAAGAAAAATCTCTTAAAAAAAATTAAAAAGTCAAAAAAAAAATATATATTCCGTTCTTTCAAAAATCAAAAACCAAAAAAAAAATAGTTTTAAATTTTAGATATTTTTTAAATCACATTTTTAGAGAAATATTAGATCACTTTTAGGGGTTAAAATAGATTAATTTGCATTTTAGAATACGCTTTTTTTAGCATAAAGTAATTTGCGTCTTTAGTTCTATTTACGTACTTAATTGAGATTACTTGTTTGCACCTTAGGATTAGTAGATTTATATGCCTTTTATTATTATTGCTTGCCCCGTAGTTTAGAAATCCTCAAATCCTTTTTAACACATTCAAATCCCGATAATCGCGACGTGAGTTGGAAATTCCATTCAACCCTCGTTCGGAACGATCTCGGTGCTCAAACCTAACACGTTTGAGTTACATCGTAATACTACACACTTTTCTATATAATTGTGATTCAGAGAACAATCCCTGGCAGCGGCGCCAAAAATTGATATGCCCAAACCGTCAAGCTATCTCACACAAGCTAGCCACTTGTGAATGACTAACCGTAAGAAACTTAAAACGGTTCGGACACTGATCAATAATAGATGAGAAGTGTAGTATACGGGTAACTCAAACGTATTAGGTTTGAGCACCGAGATCGTTCCGAACGAGGGTTGAATGGAATTTCCAACTCACGTCTCGATAATCGGGATTTGAATAACAGAAGGGGATAAAATGATATTATCTGAACTATGGGATAAGGAAAGCAAATGGGAATAAAGTCTAAGGGGAAAACCTAAGAATTAAGGCAAACTAGCAATTCTACACTAAAACGTAAATACAGAATTAAACGAAACGCGAACAAAATGCAAATACGACTAATCTAACTCCTAAGAATTACTTTTACTCTAAAAATGATATTTGAAAACTAAATATGAATTAAAACTATTTTTTATGAATTTTCTTGATTTTATTCTAATTAAAAACTAATTTTTAACTTTAAAAATAAAACTAATTATCTAAGAATTATGAAAGAGAGAGGGAAAAATATGGAATTACTTTTCAAAAATCTAAAATATCATAAAAGACTTTTCAAAACTATTTTTGTAACTTTCTGATTAATTTCCTATTTTCTATGAATTTAATACTATTTAAATCTAATTTAAATTATTAAAAATACCAAATAAAAGGAGAAAAATAAGGAAAAATATTTTTTATGCTTTTTATATTTATCTTAATCTATTAAAATTGAAAAATTATTTTTTGGAACTTTTTCTTAATTAATTGCAATAAAAGCTATTTTAAAATGATTAAAAACTGTTTTTATTTAAGAAAAATAGTAAATAGTGACCAAAAATTATGAAAACTTCAGGGAAATTCTAAAATATTAATCTAGAGCTGAGAAAAATATAAAAACTTGGGCTTATGTGGAAGAAATAAGGGCTGCTATGTAATCTAATAGGAAATAAGCACTTTATAATAAGCTAATAAGCACAAGATAGCACCAACAGATACCAGAAGCTAAATAGGACTAAAACTACTCTAAAGCAACTATTGCAAGCTTATTCTAACACCTAATAAGTGATCTACCAAGATTTAAGCAAACTGATACTTAAGCAAATTAGCAATCTGACCCTACTGTTTAAGCACATGCAACTGCTTATTCAGTAAGATGAAGTGAAAACTAAAAGTGGAGATCTCAAGCCCACCTAGCAGAGAGTACATATCCAAAGTTTCAGCTAATAAGGACTAGTATTGAAGCCATTAGAGATCAAACAAAAACAGGCTAAATGGAACAGTGGGCTGCATATGTAGAAACAGTAAACAGATACCTACTTTAAGCTACTGTAACTGCTTATTTAATAAGCTAAAGAGAAAACTAAAAGTGTGGACTTGAAAACCACCCAGCCAACTGCAAATGGACCAAATATCAAACCCTAACAAGCTTTATTGAACTCAGTGCAACATCTGCAAGTTCTGCATAATTCTGACTTTCACATGACTTGACTTTCTTAAAACAGTTACAAAGTTGACTAAAATGAGATTCAAGATCAAATGCAGGACTGATATGGATGAATAATGATGTAATAAGACTTAAGCAAGCTAGATTATCAACTTCTAAACCTATATGTGATGATAACAGTGAACTGATTTTAACAGGTATGCTTAGAAGATCAGTGAAATGGTGGTTTTGACTTAGGGAACAAATGACAGCAGAACAAACACATATATGACATCAAATAACTATAACAAGCTTACATCAACTGATCTAATCCATCATTTAGACCTCTAGCACAGTTTTTAACACTAAACCAAACAGTCTTTTAAAACTCAAAATCATGTGTAAAACTGAAATTTAAAGAGAACTTGACCAAAACTCAAATGTAATGCGCAAAATAAGCTTAAACTAATCTCACAAACCTACTCCAATCAGACTCTAACCAAAGATTATGTTTGACCTTCCATTTTTGACCCAAATTGACTTTTCTTGACTTTTAGAGGAAAAAGAGATTAAGAACAATGAGAAACAACAATAAGCTCACATAAGCTTATCCAAGCTTATATGAGCTTAAAGAAACAGTGGGTAACACTTAAAACCGTTTGCAAATTAGTAAAACTGATATTAATGAATTAACAAGTAGAAGTGAAATTTACATAAATGAAGTGAGTTTACAAAACTTAATCTGAAATTACAATTATTAAGCTACTTAAAACATGTAAATTGACAAGAAATTAAAAGGTCAAAATTCCTTTAAGACATAAGGAATTGGACGACTTGCAATGTGAGCTAAGGGTCCTTTATATAGCTGAGAGGAGAGGCCTTGGGATCCTTTCAGAAGCGCCTAGAAGGCTTATTCTGAGCCACTCATCCATCCATTGTCACTTGCACCAATCAAATTGCCCCAAATCACTCAATGAGGTGTTGCGTCTAATGGGAGTGTGCCATTTGGCCACGTGGCAACCTTATCCTGACATGTCAGAGGTCTAGAAGGTCTTGATAGATCCTTAGTACGAGGTTTGTGTTTGGGATTGGTGAATTGGTGGTGTAAGGGGTGCGTTTGGCTAGGGAAGAAGGGGAGGTCACTGTAGAGCGCGTTTGTTTATTTTATTATAACTCAAATTTCGTTGACCGGGTTTCTGTGGCTTTGACTTGGGTAAAAACGTTTATTCGGGTGTGGTTAAAAGGTGGCCGGGTTGTGGGATAGTATCAAAGGGGCCGGGTTGTGTTGTTGGGCCGTGAGTTAAGTGAATTGGATTAGAATAAAAAGGATAGGACTAGGACTAGTATTAGAAATCCAAGGGACCAATGTTGTCAAATCTAAATTTCCAAGGGCCAAACATGCAACTTCTGAAAGTATCTTCAAGGACCATTTTGTCAATCTTCAAATAAACCAAGGGCTAATTTGCAAATTTCTGAATCTTCAAGGGTGTTTTCTGTCAGTTGCTGAAAGTTCAGGGACTATTTCTGACATTTCTTCAAACTTTGATCAAATCTTCACAAATCATCCTCAGAGATTAGAAATCTTCATAAATGCATAATTCTGACCTTCCGGCTCAGCTTAAGCTCTCTTAATCTCTCGTGCTCGGATTTACGTCTGATTTGGGTCCTTTTTGCGTGTTTTTATATATCCATACCTGCACAAGCACAAACTCAAGAAAACCACAAATATTAGCAATAAACGGCTCTTTCTTGGTTATTTTGGGTCTATTTTGATAAAGAAAAGGTATGTGTTTTAGCACATACCAAAATACCCCAGACGAAACCATTGTCGTGTCCTCACGCAATGCAATCAACTCACGCTTCTAAAACCAAGGATTTCAATCTCTTTCTACTAAACCATTGATATGTCCAAACCGCCAAGTTATCTCACACAAGCTAGCCACTTGTGAATGACTAACCGTAAGAAACTTAAAACAGTTCAGACAAACCAATTAGAGAAGAAGTAGTCAAGGTTCCTCAAAAGAGATTAAGAAAGCCTTAATTCTAAAAACGCCCCGTTTACCTTTAATTCACATATATAGATATCACGATTAAGCACATTCCGATTATGAATGACGGTTTGTTGAACTTTCATGTCGATCAATAACTCCAACATTTTTCAAACGACACGTTAGGATCACGGAGTAGAAAACACAACACAGCGTGAAGTGACCATACGGATAGAATACATCGTCCCTGATTTTTCACAAGTCCCCAAACTAAGCGTAAAATCGAAATCATTGTTAAATATGACTCTAGATGCTAACACTACCCATGGAAGTTACTTGTGTAATTACCTTTTGTTCCCATTTTCCTATTTTCCTCTAGATTTTTTTATTTTTGTGAGAAATGAATTTCTTCAAATTCTCGCTTCGATAAGTTTTATTCCGATAAAGATATAAAGCTAAGTCGATAATTAGTTATCCGCCTTCTCTCAAGAACCATTGTCGTAAAAATGAGGTCCACATCAAGGAATTTTTATTCACCAACTTTTGACTTTTTCATTTTCCATTTTTCAACATTTTTTTTTTTTTTATATATATATTGCACTTATACCTTTACTTATATGAGCTGTGAACCACGGAGCTTCACGGGGTAATTCCAAGACTATAGGCTTCATGAAATGAGGATCCCGGCTGGCTAAGCTAAGACCTCACTCAATCCTGGCTAAAGATCCAAGGGTCCGATCTCGACACCGCAGCTCACAACTTTACTTATTACTTTCACTTAGCACTGATTACTCATTTATTTATTACGGATCCTTGATGTGTACCCAATTTTTAAAACAAAGATTCTTTTAAGAAGATAAAGAACTAACTATCGCCAAAAACTCGACATCTCTAATTATTGTTAAACAGATATGGGGTGAAACAATTTTGTGGGAACAAAAAGCCATAAGTACCTTCGATGGGCTCTAAAGAGAACCAACTACTCCACGCTTAGCATCTAAACTCATAAGAAACTCTATCATTTCTCGATCTCCGCAAATTTAAAATCCCAAATAATGAGATCCGCAGATGCTTAGCCGATAATTTTTAGATTACCTATGGTTAAGGGAACAAGCTAGGGCTCAACACGCCCGGTCAAGTCAGAATTCTATTCCTACTCTCACCAGCGGAAAGTCAACAAGGTGTCAAAACATATATTAACTTAGCAAATGCTTCGTCTAATGAAATCAAGTCATGCATATTTAAAGTCACTCAGGGAAACTTGCAAATTCTTGGCCTTGTGAGCTAGAATTCGCATTTTATAGCTTCTTGTCTAAGGGACTAGCAAACTTTTCAATCAAAAAGACTTAACAAAAGCTTACAAAAATTTTTAAATTTTTCACATTTTTGCACAATTTTTCATTTTTTAAGGAAAAACGGGGTTGCGAGAGAAACACGACAAAAAATAAGCAAGTGCGGTCAAATCAAATCGAAGATTACCCTACCCCAGACTAGAACGAAACATTGTCCTCAATGTTTAAAGCAAGGGTATCACAAAAATCTAAAAGCCGTTTATTAAGTATGCTCAAAGATAAACGTTAGTCGATAAGATTAGGATATCGGATTTCCATCAGCATCGATCATGAAACTCAAGTAGAGAAAATGACAAACTTCGAGCACGAGAGTCTTCATATCGGGAACATCCTAAACAACATCACAAACAACCAAACACGAGAAATCGAAGAGGCTAACCCCTTCGCGTCACTTATTAGAAAATAGAAAGAAGATAGATGGATAAGCATGGGGTGCCTCCCACGAAGCGCTACTGTTTTTGATCACCGAGTCGCTAGCCTGACTCGTCCCCGAATTCATTTGTCCTTGGGGAAGAAAATGGTAGAGATACCAGGGTCAAAAACGGTGTTCTCATTCCCGAAAGAATGAGACTGGGTGGTTTGGGAGGGAAAGAAAATGTCGGGCATCAGCACATAAGGGATAACATGAAAGAATGATCCATCATCCGGTGGTTTTGCGGGCGGACGAAGGGATGAAGGATCAATAAGAGAATATTCCAAAGAAGAACGGAGTCCATGGTATAGAAAGGTGTGACTCAAAGGCTCATCAACGAAGGCATCCAAGAGAGGATCCTTATCTCGAATGACATTTTTAGCATCAAACTCATCAACGCGTATCCCAGGTTTAAAGATTTTGTCTTCACATGCGGGCTCAACGGGATAAGTGAGGGTGGACTCATCAAAAGAAGGGGAGTCAAGAGAACCATCAAGAACAACCATATCCCCATCGGGATCATGCACAGCACTCTCAATACCCGGTAGTATTGGGTCATTAATAGCATCCTCAATGATCAGGTCATTCGTCGAATTATCGGAAATATCGTTCAAAACCTTGCTCATATCAACCTCGAAGTAGAATCGCTCAAGAATCGGAGGATAAACATCGACAATAGTGGGACTGCCACTAATCTCTTCATCAAATCGGAAAGTCTCAAGTTCGGGAGAGAAATCACTATCTTTAACGGAGATAGGAGGCGAACTCGATTTATCGTTCAAAGCTTCAATCTTAGAAATGAGAAGATAAACATTCGACAATGTTTCTCGTAATGCTTCATCCTCGATCTGAATATTATCTAGCTCAATCTCTTCTTCTTCTGGCTCAAAATCGTTTTCTTCTTCTATGTGAACGGGCTCAGAAGGTAAATCGTCGACAAAATCGATGTCTCCATAAGAATCATTATCGGAATCGGAGAACATCTCAACATGATCATTTGAAATATCAAGAGAAGGCTCATCACAAATATCAACAACCCCAGACTCTCTTGGGATTGGGATAAGGATCTCAACATTAGACACTTCCGTTTCCGGAATAGTACTAAGATGCTCATCCCCCATTATGAGAGAGTCAACGGGTTCAACGATTTTTGAAGAAATAGAATCATCGACCTCTTCCAAAACGTCACTTCTCTTAACCGGCGTGAGAGAAGGGGAAGGGTCGGAAATGAAAGGCTCAGAAACGAGAGAGGGATAAGAATCCGGAGGTGGGACAAGTGGTGTGCTCTTAGAGCTAGCAAGTTCCACCACTTCCGTTGTGGTCTCCGGTTCTTTCTGTTTAGAAATCGTTTTAAGCTCATAATTTCGTTCTGTTTTGTTGTAACTCGACGGACTCGTAACCGCGAATCGTGAAAGAGAAGGATCGATTCTAGAATTCTTCGGATTAGAGTCGAGAGTACAAATGGGAATCACCTCGGGTTCAGAAATATGTTCCATCTCCCTCACCGGAGAGGGAGTAGGAATCGAGGGTTCATCAAGCTTACATTTCAAAATTTTTGGTAATGCTTCAAGTTTTTCAATGTTGTTAAGAAAAGCACGACGTTCAAAGAAATCGTCTCCGTGACCCTCGGTGGGTTCTTCGGGTAGCTCCGGAATAGTGTGATCGTCTTCCATAACTTGAACGGGTTCCTCATTAACACATTGTCGAGCTTGAATGCGACTTAATAAAGTTTGAAGCATGCTTTCAATGTGGTTTTGACGTCGCTCAAATCTTTCTTCAAAATCGATGGAAAAGTCATTGATAACCCCGGTGGGTTCTTCAAAAGGGCGACACATACAAGATTCGCGATAAACTCCACACCCTTTGCAAAAACAACGTTCACAAAGTGAATCATCTTTTAACAAATCTCTACAATTAAAGCAATAGGGTGGAAAGAAATTTTGAGACTCCATGAGAATTAATCATAAAAGAGGGATAAGAGGAGAGAATTATCAAATCAGAGGGTAAAGAAGAATATTTTTGGATTTTTAGAAAACATATTTTGAAAAGGAAAATCTTTTTGGGTTTTTGAAAAAGATATATTTACAAAAATGACGGTAACTTCACTCGGGGAAGGATCTTCAAATGCACGCGATTCGAGACGGAATACGAAAACTCGCTACAAGCCCTCCCCGGCAGCGGCGCCAAAAATTGATTCAGAGAACAATCCCTGGCAGCGGCGCCAAAAATTGATATGCCCAAACCGTCAAGCTATCTCACACAAGCTAGCCACTTGTGAATGACTAACCGTAAGAAACTTAAAACGGTTCGGACACTGATCAATAATAGATGAGAAGTGTAGTATACGGGTAACTCAAACGTATTAGGTTTGAGCACCGAGATCGTTCCGAACGAGGGTTGAATGGAATTTCCAACTCACGTCTCGATAATCGGGATTTGAATAACAGAAGGGGATAAAATGATATTATCTGAACTACGGGATAAGGAAAGCAAATGGGAATAAAGTCTAAGGGGAAAACCTAAGAATTAAGGCAAACTAGCAATTCTACACTAAAACGTAAATACAGAATTAAACGAAACGCGAACAAAATGCAAATACGACTAATCTAACTCCTAAGAATTACTTTTACTCTAAAAATGATATTTGAAAACTAAATATGAATTAAAACTATTTTTTAGGAATTTTCTTGATTTTATTCTAATTAAAAACTAATTTTTAACTTTAAAAATAAAACTAATTATCTAAGAATTATGAAAGAGAGAGGGAAAAATATGGAATTACTTTTCAAAAATCTAAAATATCATAAAAGACTTTTCAAAACTATTTTTGTAACTTTCTGATTAATTTCCTATTTTCTATGAATTTAATACTATTTAAATCTAATTTAAATTATTAAAAATACCAAATAAAAGGAGAAAAATAAGGAAAAATATTTTTTATGCTTTTTATATTTATCTTAATCTATTAAAATTGAAAAATTATTTTTTGGAACTTTTTCTTAATTAATTGCAATAAAAGCTATTTTAAAATGATTAAAAACTGTTTTTATTTAAGAAAAATAGTAAATAGTGACCAAAAATTATGAAAACTTCAGGGAAATTCTAAAATATTAATCTAGAGCTGAGAAAAATATAAAAACTTGGGCTTATGTGGAAGAAATAAGGGCTGCTATGTAATCTAATAGGAAATAAGCACTTTATAATAAGCTAATAAGCACAAGATAGCACCAACAGATACCAGAAGCTAAATAGGACTAAAACTACTCTAAAGCAACTATTGCAAGCTTATTCTAACACCTAATAAGTGATCTACCAAGATTTAAGCAAACTGATACTTAAGCAAATTAGCAATCTGACCCTACTGTTTAAGCACATGCAACTGCTTATTCAGTAAGATGAAGTGAAAACTAAAAGTGGAGATCTCAAGCCCACCTAGCAGAGAGTACATATCCAAAGTTTCAGCTAATAAGGACTAGTATTGAAGCCATTAGAGATCAAACAAAAACAGGCTAAATGGAACATTGGCTGCATATGTAGAAACATGATACCTACTTTAAGCTACTGTAACTGCTTATTTAATAAGCTAAAGAGAAAACTAAAAGTGTGGACTTGAAAACCACCCAGCCAACTGCAAATGGACCAAATATCAAACCCTAACAAGCTTTATTGAACTCAGTGCAACATCTGCAAGTTCTGCATAATTCTGACTTTCACATGACTTGACTTTCTTAAAACAGTTACAAAGTTGACTAAAATGAGATTCAAGATCAAATGCAGGACTGATATGGATGAATAATGATGTAATAAGACTTAAGCAAGCTAGATTATCAACTTCTAAACCTATATGTGATGATAACAGTGAACTGATTTTAACAGGTATGCTTAGAAGATCAGTGAAATGGTGGTTTTGACTTAGGGAACAAATGACAGCAGAACAAACACAGATATGACATCAAATAACTATAACAAGCTTACATCAACTGATCTAATCCATCATTTAGACCTCTAGCATAGTTTTTAACACTAAACCAAACAGTCTTTTAAAACTCAAAATCATGTGTAAGCTGAAATTTAAAGAGAACTTGACCAAAACTCAAATGTAATGCGCAAAATAAGCTTAAACTAATCTCACAAACCTACTCCAATCAGACTCTAACCAAAGATTATGTTTGACCTTCCATTTTTTACCCAAATTGACTTTTCTTGACTTTTAGAGGAAAAAGAGATTAAGAACAATGAGAAACAACAATAAGCTCACATAAGCTTATCCAAGCTTATATGAGCTTAAAGAAACAGTGGGTAACACTTAAAACCGTTTGCAAATTAGTAAAACTGATATTAATGAATTAACAAGTAGAAGTGAAATTTACATAAATGAAGTGAGTTTACAAAACTTAATCTGAAATTACAATTATTAAGCTACTGAAAACATGTAAATTGACAAGAAATTAAAAGGTCAAAATTCCTTTAAGACATAAGGAATTGGACGACTTCTTTGCATTTTGATGCATGATTTCCACTCCATTTGCCATGGCATTTTATGGTTTTTTAAGTCCATATACTGCAGAGGGTCCTTTATATAGCTGAGAGGAGAGGCCTTGGGATCCTTTCAGAAGCGCCTAGAAGGCTTATTCTGAGCCACTCATCCATCCATTGTCACTTGCACCAATCAAATTGCCCCAAATCACTCAATGAGGTGTTGCGTCCAATGGGAGTGTGCCATTTGGCCACGTGGCAACCTTATCCTGACATGTCAGAGGTCTAGAAGGTCTTGATAGATCCTTAGTACGAGGTTTGTGTTTGGGATTGGTGAATTGGTGGTGAAAAGGGGTGCGTTTGGCTGGGGAAGAAGGGGAGGTCACTGTAGAGCGCGTTTGTTTATTTTATTATAACTCAAATTTCGTTGACCGGGTTTCTGTGGCTTTGACTTGGGTAAAAACGTTTATTCAGGTGTGGTTAAAAGGTGGCCGGGTTGTGGGATAGTATCAAAGGGGCCGGGTTGTGTTGTTGGGCCGTGAGTTAAGTGAATTGGATTATAATAAAAAGGATAGGACTAGGACTAGTATTAGCAATCCAAGGGACCAATGTTGTCAAATCTAAATTTCCAAGGGCCAAACATGCAACTTCTGAAAGTATCTTCAAGGACCATTTTGTCAATCTTCAAATAAACCAAGGGCTAATTTGCAAATTTCTGAATCTTCAAGGGTGTTTTCTGTCAAATGCTGAAACTTCAGGGACTATTTCTGACATTTCTTCAAACTTTGATCAAATCTTCACAAATCATCCTCAGAGATTAGAAATCTTCATAAATGCATAATTCTGACCTTCCGGCTCAGCTTAAGCTCTCTTAATCTCTCGTGCTCGGATTTACGTCTGATTTGGGTCCTTTTTGCGTGTTTTTATATATCCATACCTGCACAAGCACAAACTCAAGAAAACCACAAATATTAGCAATAAACGGCTCTTTCTTGGTTATTTTGGGTCTATTTTAATAAAGAAAAGGTATGTGTTTTAGCACATACCAAATTGATTTTTCGACGAATCACTACGCGTAACGTGTTTTTTAGCTTTGGATCATCAAGTTTCACACTTTTGAGTTATTTTGGTGATATTGAAGCTATTTCATCACAAAAATCTGGTTTGGAAACATCAGTTGGCAGAAATCAATTTTGGCTTATTTCTACGCGTAAGAAAACCCTAATCTTACGCGTAACTCATCCTTGGTTTGATCTTCAGTTTCGTGGATTACTCAGTGTTTTTCTTGCTTGGATAAGCCTGAAAACACTTCGACTTTGGATATCTTTTGCATTGTGATAGTGTAAAAGATCTTTTGGGAAAAACCCTAATTTTACGCATAAGCTTAAGCTTACGCGTAGAACTCGTTACGCATAAGATTATTCTTACGCCTAAGCTTTGTCTTACGCATAAGTTAATCCTACGCCTAAGTTTTCTACGCTTAACTTTCTGTTTACGCATAACTTTAGTGTTTTCTCATTTCTTACGCGTAAGCTAATCCTACGCGTAAATATCATTTTTACGCGTAAGTTTGGTGTTTTTACGCTTAAGTGTTTCTTTGCCTACACTTGGTTTCTCCGCCTAAGGATACTTTATCAACAACGTTTCATTCGACTACAAAGATCCATTTAACAACACAAGTTTTCAACATGTCACAACCACCATACTCTAGCTATTTTCCTTACACTTATAATCAACAACAACAACAACAACAACAACAACTAAGTCCACAACATCAACAATTTAATCGGCAACAACAAATTTATCAACAACAATTTAATCAACAACATACTCCACAAATGGTTCAACCACCACCTAGTCTTCAAGTACAACCTTACACAAACTTCTACAATCAACATCCATCCAAGAGTACTATGAAGGAACCGACATGGTTTGGCAAGATGTGTGAAGCCTTGAGTAGCCAACAATCAATTCATGAAGCTGACTCACTTGATAGACCTCCAATGCTCAATCCCGGAAATTATGATCAATGGGTGATAAGGTTCTTTAGGTTTTGTGATCTAAAGAA
This sequence comes from Chrysanthemum makinoi, assembly GCA_910596185.1. Classification (NCBI taxonomy): domain Eukaryota; kingdom Viridiplantae; phylum Streptophyta; class Magnoliopsida; order Asterales; family Asteraceae; genus Chrysanthemum; species Chrysanthemum makinoi. The sequence goes on along the minus strand of OU343223.1, from coordinate 208,629,949 downwards.
GCCACATGGAAAGTTCTTAAAGAAGGTCATTATGGAAGGTCCATTTCAGATGCCTACTGTTGTCACACCCGCAGATCCTAATGCCAATCCACCAAGAGATGCTGTCACCAACATTGCAACTATCTCAGACCTCATAGGTGATGAACTTCTACATTTTGAAGCCGATGAACTAGCAATGCAATACATCATTTTGGGATTACCCAATCCGATCCTTCGAAGTGTTGATGATCAAAAGACAGCTAAAGCAATGTGGGAACATACTCATCTCCTTATGGTAGGCACCACACTCAATCAGGAAGACATGGAATCCAAAATCTACTTGGCTTATGAACACTTCATGATTGAACCAGGAGAGACATTAGAGTCATATCATCATCGCTTTTCAGACATCATCAATGATTTGGACAAAAACAATATCATCATGCCACGAATTGCTGTCAACACTAAGTTCCTAAGTAGTCTTGGTCCGGAATGGGAGAAGTATGTCATATTTCTCCGTCAAGCTAAGAATCTTCATCATGCTACATACGGATTGTTGTACGACTATTTGAAGCCTCACCAAAAAGAAGTTGACAAAGAAAGAGCTATCCGTGGACTCCCGGCTCCACAGTCACTTCCGGAAAATCAACAACTTGCTTTGTGGGCTCAAACTAATGTTCCTCCTCAACCTGCTCCTCAACCCGCTCCTCAACCAACTGCAACAATCACACCATATAATCCGTCACCGCAACAATCTCAAGAAACTCAATTGGTTCCATACAACAACAACATTGATCAAGCACTTTATAGTGAATCAAATGAGGATACTGAAGCTTTTGATGCCCTGCATCAAGGATTTGTCATGATTGCTAGAGCCTTCGGCCGATATTCCAACAAATCCAACAATCGCATTCGTACCTCATCCAACACAAGGAATCAGGCTGTGGTTAACAATGGAAAAGTTGAAGTTCAGAATCGTGGTAATGTTCGTCAGATGGGAGGTGGTCAAGGGTTTAATGCTATGGGAAGGAATAACATGGGTGCTCCGCAACAACAAAGGGCTCAAGTGGTTGAACAAGGGAATGCTCAGAATGGGGTTAATGGTCTTCGTTGTTATAACTGTAATGAGAAGGGTCATCTGGCTAATACATGCCCTAAGCCGAGGATAAGAGGCAGTGCTTATTTCAAAGAGGCTTTGCTCTTGGCTCTCAAGGATGAAGCTGGTGGAACTCTTACCAACAAGGAACAGAGCTTTATGGCAGATGTAGATTCTGATGATGATATGAAGGACTTGTAGGCTAATGCAGCAGTGATGTTGATGGCACAAATGCAAGCTCTACACATGAGTGACACAGGCCCAGTGTATGACACTGATGGCTTGTCTCAGGTACCGGAACAAAATACACTCATTCATGATCTGATATCTCCGCCAATTTCTCCATCCGACAAGGATCAGAGTGTTCAACATGAGCCATCTACATCTCATTCCGATGATTATCAAATAGATCCCGTAGTTATATTTGACGATCAAGATAACCTTATGGTTAATATTGATAATCAAAATGACTCCGTGGTTATATTTGAGGATCTAAATAATGATCATGTTGAGACTCACGTTGAACAAGATGAGCTTTTTTCTAATAGAGAATTTGAGCTACTGACCTTAATTAAAGACCAACAATCTCGTTTGGAAATTTGCAAGCAATTAATGGATAAAAATGCACTGTTAACTAGGGATAACGAATGCTTAATAAGGCAAATCAACGTTTTTAAAAATCAAGAAAAACGGGAACACTGTTTTGAAGTCGCTTTTGCCAAATCTCATCAAAACGAAAAATCATTAGAACGACAGATACGTGATCTAGCCGCATCCAAGAATGCTTTGTTGTCTCAAATAGAAAAACTGAAACATGAACATAAACAACAACTTAACGCTCTTACTTTGGAAACTCAAAAAGCCAAGGCTGAGTTGTTAACTTGTCAAAAACAGTTCTCTGAGTACAAAAAGCATTCCACGAAACGAATAGATAACTATCTTGAAGAAATTGTCGACTTACAAAACAAAATCAAAGAGTTTCGAAATGTTGTTTATAAACATGGTGAATCAATCACAACGATTCAAAAGTTTACTTTCAAACCAAATCCAAATGGATATGGACCGAATCTTGCTGATTACAAACCTAAGTGTTCACACAGAGCATTCAAACCAAATCCTGAAGTTTACAGTGCAGAACATAGAATTGATGATTCAATTATGACTGTTGTTGAATATAATCGCATGGAGGAATTAGATGCTGATGACGAGAGTCGGTCAAAAATGGAAATGTCATTTATAACAAACCATTTAACTATTCTAAAGCCGTAACTTTTGTCACACAACAAGATACTTCTAACAAACCTTTGGTTATCACACCAGTTTCTGAAGTTAGTCCCCAACACAATGGTGCACAAATTAATGGTCCTTTACCTTCACTTAGTGAAGTAAAAACTAAAGCCGAAAGTTGTCGCGTTATCAAATATTTTGACACTTTCTTATCTGACCTCAAAATTTTGGAACGTGAGATTGAATTTCATTCTGAAATAAAAGTTCAACATTTTCAATCGCCAATGGCGCGAGAACATAGAGATATTCTTCAGAAAAGAATTTTACCCCATGTCAAAAATTTGAAAACTTGTGCACTATATTGGGAAAGGGATTTTCACAAGGAACTTGGTCTCATGAAAACAGTTTTCGAGAAAACAGAAACATCGATTTCAAATACTAAACGTAAAAAGAAACTGTTGAGAAAAGATGTTGATCGACTCTTGAAAGATGTTATCTGTGCTGATATCAATAATCTTGTGTTATTACAATCTGTTGCATATGCATCTGATCATATCTCTGCTGATTCTGTTGATTCTGTTGATATTGTTGTGAATACTGATACGGTGCATCAGATCGAGTCTTTAAAAGTTGAAAACGAACGACTGTTAAACGAGCTTTCAAATTCAAAACGTCGTCTTCAATGGTGTCAAAAAGATTGTCAAAATCGTGAACTTGCTTTGCAAAACAAAATCAATCAGTTGCAATCCAAAACGTTTAATCCAAAAATTGAGCAACTGGATGATCAAAACGCGACTTTGAAATGTCAAATCTCAAAATATGAACAAGAAATTGTAAAAGTAAAAAAGGAATATGGTGTCATATACACTAAAAAAGTCATGAATTTTGCTGGAAATCTTCGTTATGAAAATCAAGATTTGGTGCACACTATCATTAAGTTAAGGGAAATGTTAGGAAAGTATGAACAAGTTCAGCCTAGCATCATTAAGAAAATTGCACCTATAACACTTAGCAAACGTGAACCCAGAATGCCTACTGATAAACCTCAAGATACTAATGTGCTTCCCTCTACTGAAACAGGAATAGTTGCCTCTTTTCCAAACGTCCGCACTTCACAGCTTAGAAGCAATACAAGGAAGAATAGGAAGTTGCGACCTAAGAAAAGAACAATAAAGAATGTTGAAGTAGAAGAACACCCTAGGACTTTGAATAAGACTCACGTTGCACCCACTTTAGATATTGCGTCTGACAAATGTAATGGAAAAAGTGTTGTAACGAATGCTAAACCTTTAAGTACTTTTGATATTCAGTCTGATGCTTCTTGTGTTATTTGTCGTAAAAGTATGCTTTCTGATTGTCATGACAAATGTGTTGCTAGAGCTATCTTGTCTCGTTTACGGAATCCTAAGACCCGGAATACCTCTAGGCCCACTAATGCTTCTAAGTATGTGCTTGGTAAACCGCCCTCTTTAGATTCTAAGAAACGCATTGATGTCCCTGTAGCTCCAATCTTACCTCCAAGGAATGTAGTACCACCTAGTGCATTCACTAAGACTAAAGCTAAGACTAGTTGGAGATGGCAGAAATGGTTACATAATACACTAGGATTTAAATGGATGCCTAAAATCATTGATGTGTGTATTTCTACTATAACTACTGAGGAACCCTCTAACTCATCGGGTTCCACATCTACTTCTATTCCATCTGTGTCATCTGTGTGTAATGCAGGTGATACAGATCATCCTTTGGATTGTTGATAGCGGATGTTCCCGACACATGACAGGCAATCTTAAACTGTTATCAAACTTTATTGCAAAGTTCATTGGCACTGTCAGATTCGGGAACGATCACTTCGCAGCTATCATGGGCTACGGAGATTATATCAATGGCAATATCGAAATTAGCAGGGTTTATTATGTGGAAGGCCTCGGTCACAATCTTTTTTCAGTCGGCCAATTCTGTGATGGAGATTTGGAAGTTGCTTTTCGGGAGAAAACTTGTTTCATTCGTGATCTACATGGAAACGATCTTATGTCTGGCTCTCGCAATTCTAGTTTGTACACAATCTCAATGCAAGACATGGTTGCTTCATCTCCCATATGTCTACTCTCAAAGGCTACATCTACAAAATCTTGGCTATGGCACCGTCGTCTCTCACATCTAAACTTTCAAACCATCACCAACCTTGCTCGAAACAAACTTGTTGAAGGTCTTCTGAGATTCCGGTATTCTAAAGATCACCTCTGCTCAGCCTGTGAATAAGGAAAAAGCACTCGTGCTCATTTTTCTTCAAAGGTGGAACACAGCTCTCAGCATGTGCTTCATCTTCTTTACATGGATTTGTGTGGCCCGATGCACGTGCAAACAATTAATGGCAAACGCTACATCTTGGTAATTGTTGATGACTACTCAAGATGGACTTGGGTTTGTTTTCTTCGAAGTAAAGATCAAGCTCCACAGATGATCATCACCTTTCTCACGAAAATTCAAATTCAGCTCCGGAACACCGTCAGAAAAATTCGAACAGACAAAGGAACTGAATTTGTGAATCAAACTCTTCGGGAATATTATGAGAAAGTGGGAATTGAGCATCAAACATCTATTGCACGTACCCCAGAACAAAACGGAGTTATTGAAAGACGAAACCGTACGTTAGTGGAAGCTGCCAGAACGATGTTAATCAATGCTAAACTTCCAGATTACTTGTGGGCTGAAGCTGTCTCAACTGCATGCTACACTCAGAACCGTTCAATGATTACAAAACGCCATAACAAAACACCTTTTGAGCTTATCCATAACAGAAAACCGAACCTCAAACACTTTCATGTATTTGGATCCCTTTGCTACCCGAATAATGATCGTGATGACTTTGGAAAGCTCAAAGCCAAAGCTGACATTGGAGTCTTTATTGGATACTGTGAGAACTCTATAGGTTACTGGATCTGGAATCGTCGTACAAAGCAGGTTATGGAAACGATTCATGCTAATTTTGATGAGCTTACTGAAATGGCTTCTGAGCATAACAGCTTGGAACCCGGTCACAACCGTTTAAACTTCCCTCATACCCCATCATCAGCTGATACAAGCCCCCAGCTTACTCGTCAACAAATGGAAAAGTTATTTGCTCCGTTGTTTAGTGATGACATTGATGAACGTGCTCCAGGTGTATCCGATGTTTCCGCTGCACAACCTGATCATACTCCAATACCTGATACACCTGCTACAACAACTACGGTTGAAGAAGCACCACCAGTTGACTCTACAACAACAGTTGAACAAACTGCATCCAACGACACTGAACCAGCTGATGATTTTCTTAATGAAGTACCCCCACCTGTAGATTTTGATCCAAATGCGTTCTTTAACACGTTTGCCAATGAAACTGTTGCACCTGATGTCGCGGAATCATCTACAAGCCATTTGAATCCTCAAAATCTGCATAATGTATACCAACATCAACCCTCTACACATCGTTGGACAAAAGACCATCCTCTTGAAAACATAATTGGCAACCCGAATCAACCAGTCGTAACAAGACAACGTCTTCACACAGACGGTGAACACTGCATTTATGCTCTCACTGTCTGCCAATCTGAGCCTAAAAACATTAAAGACGCAATGACAAAAGACAACTGGATTGAATCCATGCAAGAAGAACTCAACCAATTCAAATGTCTTGAAGTATGGGAACTGGTTGAAAGACCAACAGGGGTCTACGTCATTGGTCTCAAATGGATTTGGAAGAACAAATTGGATGCTGAAGGGAACGTAATCAGAAAAAGTCATGTCTGGTGGCTAAGGGTTATAGACAGGAAGAGGGTATTGACTTTGAAGAATCATTTGCTCTGGTTGCACGTCTTGAGGCTGTTCGGATCTTTCTCGCGTTCGCGGCTCATATGAATATAACGGTCTTTCAGATGGACGTCAAAACTGCTTTTCTGAATGGTCAACTGAAAGAAACGGTTTATGTCAGCCAGCCAGAAGGATTCGTTGATCCCGCGTTCCCGAACCATGTCTACAAACTGAACAAAGCTCTGTACGGACTCAAACAAGCTCCTCGGGCGTGGTACGATAAGTTATCATCCTTTCTCATTGCCAATAATTTTACCAAAGGTTCGGTCGACCCAACTCTCTTCATACAATATCACGGGGCACATATCTTAATTGTTCAAATTTACGCGGATGATATCATTTTTGGGTCAACACATAAAAAGTATTCAATCGCTTTTGCAAAACTAATGAAGAAACATTTTGAAATGTCCATGATGGGTGAACTTACGTTCTTTCTAGGACTGCAAGTTCATCAATCACCCCGTGGTATTTTCTTGAGTCAGTCCAAATATGCCCTTGAAATTCTTAACAAATTTGGAATGCAAACCTGTGACACCTATGCAACACCAATGGCTCATACCAAGAAGTTAGACGCTGATTTACATGGGAAATTGGTAGACCCTACCAAATACCGAAGTATCATTGGGTCTCTCATGTATCTAACAGCCAGCAGGTCTGACATTGTTTTTGTTGTATATCTCTGCTTCCGTTATCAGTCGAGACCAACTGAAACCCACCTCTCTAAGGCTAAAAGAATCCTCTGATACATCAAGGGAACCATTAATTTGGGGATCTGGTATCCGAAGGATTCTGGTTTTGAACTAATAGCTTTTTCAGACGCTGATCACGCAGGATGCTTAGATTCAAGGAAAAGTACTTCAGGAGCATTACAATTTCTTGGTGATAAACTGGTGTCATGGCAATCGAAGAAGCAGGACTGTACATCGATGTCCTCAACTGAAGCAGAATATGTAGCCATGTCGGCGTGTTGTGCTCAAGTCATCTGGATGAGAACACAACTCAAAGACTATGGCTACGTATTTGACAGAATCCCGATGTACTGCGACAATCGGAGTGCTATTGCGATCTCGTGCAACTCAGTACAACATTCGAAATCAAAGCACATCGATCTTCGATATCATTTCATCAAGGAGCACGTGGAACAGGGTACTGTTGAATTATATTTTGTGGGTACTGAGTACCAATTGGCAGATCTTCTCACCAAAGCCTTAGCTCCTGCTAGGTTTAATGAGTTGGTCCACCGGATTGGTATGCGGTGTTTGACTCAAGAGGAACTGGATGAACTCTTAAAACATTCTTAAAAACCAGTCAAACACCAAAACCTCTTTTGTAAATATTTTTCAAAAACAAAATACAAAATTATAAAATCAGATAAAACAACAAAAATATTCTTCTATCTATATTTCTTTTTACATGGCAAGTACAAATCTTCCGTCAACACCCAAATCTTTCAAAATTCAGTATTTTTTTCGATCAAGTGTTGAGGGGGAGAAAGTAAATATTTTTCTATTTCATAAAACCTTGTACTTGCATGTTATCTTATCCCGGTTGTTTCTTTAATAATGGTTGTCACATTTCTGGTTTACTGACACTCCTCGGACTAAAATTTATAAAACTTCATTATTTCTTAAGTCGAGAGGGAGTGTCGTCAAAGTTCTTTCCAAATATCCTTCGTTTGGTAACCAAAATGGAAGTTATGGACATTGGATGTAAATGGCAAAGGTGGAGGGACTGAAAGTGTCAGAATGTCAAAGTGTTTTTTAACAAAACTCTCCACCTAACTCATTTATTCATCACATTTAATACTTCACCTACTAAAATCCTACGCCTAAAATTCGATCTTCAAATCCGTGTTTTGGATCATCATTTTATCACAACATGGACGCTCAAATGCAGAATGTGGATGCACCAAATGTTCTCACCGTTGCTGATATCTTCCCTCATGGCTATCCGATGAAGATTGGAAAGAACAACCTTCGTGTTGATTTTGATACTCTCACCTGCTCTGAATCTTCTTGCTTAATTGCTGTGGATATTCTGAAGAATCATCCTTATCAGAACATGCTCACCAATTCTGCTACAGTGCCTGAGATCTATATTCACCAGTTCTGGAATACAATGCAAAAGATCAAAGGAGAAAATGCTGTGACAGTGACGCTCAATGACAAACAAGTCACCATCACACCTGCAGACTTAAGGGCTATTCTTCTCATCCATGTCATCGAACCAACTGAATACAATGCCGCACCAACTGAAGAGACCGTTCTGCAATTCATGATCAACATTGGTTATGACGAAGCTACAGGAGTAATCACAAAGCATTCATACGTGGATCTTAAGAATATTCCTCAGCCATGGAGAACTCTCTACATCATCATCACCAAATCTGTTTCTGGACGTGACAGTGGCTATGAGCATCCCAAGCTCATGGAACTGCAAATCTTTTGGGCTTTGGTCAACATGAAGCACATCGAAGTTGAAGCTCTGATATGGGACGACATGATGACATTCCTCAAAAAGCTTGGCTCAAAGATCCCATATATCAGATATACAAAACTGTTGATCCAAAGAGCACTTGGGTATAACCCTGATATCCCCAAGAGAATCAATGACCCCAACAATCACGACATGTTGTATGAACCTACTCTAACAGTCAGATTTAAGGAATCAACAACAAAGAAACAAGGTGCTGTATTACCGGATCACCTTCTCTCTGATGCAATCAAACAGCTTTATTCATACAAAAGGTATCTGGTAGCAGTTGAAGAAGGCAAAGTTGGTTTTCTCGATGAAAAGTCTTCTGGCACACCTACTAGGAAATCCAGCAGAGGCAGTGCAGGAAGTGTTGCAAGCACTGAGAGTCAAAGAAAGTTCCCTAAGAGGAAACCTCCACTCAAAAGGACAGTTCCCTCTAAGGAAGCTGTTCCCATTCCCATTCCCAAGTCTGAACCGCAAAGAAAGCTAGTGGATGAAAGTTCTGAGGAAACCGAATCAGACGACGAGGTCATCTACTCTGAAACTGCAACCGATGTAACCCCAACAGTAGCTAAACCTCCCAGTCCAAAAGCTGACCAAGGCAAAGGGAAGACTCCAGTACTTGAGCATGATGAAGAAAGCTCAGATGAAGAGCCTCTGGATACTGACTACAGGAAGAAGTTCAAAATCATTAGACTCCAACACAAGGCAAAAGAGTTTGAACAGGAACAAGTGGTGGTGTCCAATCTACACCAATTCCTGATGCGGTTAATCAACCCAATAAGGGAACTAGTGCCATCACTCTTGAGCAACAACAAAAGAGCCTGGAGGATTCTATTGATTATGACATTGAGGAACCAGAAACAGAGAAGTCTGAGAAAGAAAAAGCTGATGAGGAAGCTCGGATTCAGGCTGAAGAAAAGGCTAAATCTGGACATGATGACAAAGTGAACTATGATGATTTTCTTCTCAACAGTCCAATTCATTCCAAGGAGAAAACTTCCGAACCCCCTAAGGACCCTGAACCTCCTCATGTCTCTTCATCATCAGATTCATCCTCTCACTCTTCACCACCCCCATCCAGAAGAACAACCAAATCCACATCCAAATCTGTGAAGAAGCCAACGGACTCTTGGATATCTCGAGCAAAGACAAGGATCGTTAAAGCTGTCAAGAAGGTCAGGAAGAAAGACGTGCTTTACAAAAAGCTGAATTTTCTCGCTGACTAGGTCCAGTATCTTCATGACGAGAATGACAAGATGTCAGCAGAAAAGGAGTACGTCCAGAAGTTCATGCAACGTGATCTTCAAGGGGAAATGAACGAGATGATCAAAGGTTACACTCACAAGTTCCTTCTTGACATCGTTCCTGGTGTGACAAGAGAAATGTACACCAGACAACTCTATCCGAATCTATTGCATTTGGCCAAGCAAACTATGAGATCAACACCTATGACAGTAAACATCAATCCAACTGATCCCATAATATTCTCAGATGCTGAATTGGTTTCCAGGCTGGTATCTCAAATGTCTAAATGATCTGCAACATTTACTTCTTACGAAGGTAAATTGTTTGAAGCATTGCTGGAATACCAACTTAAATCAGCATCCAGAGAAGAAGCTCAAAGGCCTAAACGTCCAAGAGACGATGAAGATAAGGATAAGGATAACAATGACGAGCCTAAACGTCCAAAGCAGTCTGGAGAACCATCATCTATGCCACCACCACCCCAAAGGACTTCACCACCAAGACGATCTCCTCCACGCTCTTCTGCTGACGAACCTCAGGACTCTGAGTTACCACCTCAGACAGGGAAAACATGTGATTACTTCGAGTATACTGGTGGTGACGATGAGGAAGTCCCTGAGCCCCAACAACAACCCACCTCTCCCGCCTCAACAAAGAAACCATCATCCTCATCAAGGCCAAAGAAGAAAAAGAAGACGTCTAAGGCTGATGTCGTCTCATGGCTAAACGAAGATGACACCAAATTTGAATGGTTTTCTAAACTTGTTGATGCCACTCCCGCCCTAACTGATGATCCAGATATGGTAGAAGGTCGTACGTTGGAGCATGCTAAGTTACTGCAAGAAAAGTTTTGGGTGAAGAAGATGACGAAATCAGAGTTGAAACGAATCAAGAATGAAGCCTTTCAACTACTCAAAGACAGCTCGGAAAGTGCTATTGAAGTTGAGTATCACCTTGAAAACATAGCACGAGCCATGTCTAACAACATTGACTGGCTCAACCCTGAAGCAAACATCGACTTCACCAGAAGAGACAACCCTCCATACTACACCGACTGGTCTAAACCTCTACCAACGATTGGCCAACCAGATCAACCTAAGATTCCATTCCGCTACTTCTTCAACAAAGACTTGGAATTTCTTCTACACGGTAGCGATAGTTCAAAGAAATATGCTACATCACTTACACTTCCGTTCCCGGCAGCCATATACTCAAACTGCATAGCCATCGAAGAAAAGGCTACCCACATGTTTTCCAACAGCGTAGAACGGTATGACATTGATGCAATGTACGGGATTCACCATTGGCCAGAACGCCGACGAATCTACTACAAAAGCTGCCAGGTTCGAAAATCTCAACATGAAGTGTACAGTGATAAAGGGATCGTTGCTGTTAAGCATGTCACCCTTTCGTCTAAATGGGACTACACCTTTCTCAAGACTATCGTGGTCAAAATACAAGACGAAAGGGACTATGAATTCTGTGAAGCGGACTTTCAGAACTTGTCTCTCAACGACATTGAAGATCTGTATCTTGCCAAGGTACAAGGATGAATGCGACAATTATTGACTGAAATTCAACGTGAATACATCAAGTCCTTGCTCATCTTCATCAGAAGCATAGTGATCCAGGAACGTGTAGAAGATTTACAACTTGCTGTTGAATCGTATCAGACTCGTGTCAACTTCACCAGACCTCAGCTAGAACTTCCTGACATCAACCAGCTTCCACAATACACTCTCGTCAGCAAACCATTCGGAGTAGTTTACCGTAGTGAATTACAACGCAACTGCTTGATGGCGTGTAGAGATCTTCACAAATTTGGGGATCACACATTGAAGAAGGTCAGGGACGGGTTGGCTTATAGGTTGAAGGCGATACATGAACGCATTGGGTCTCCAAAGCGATGGAATTCTCAGGATAGAAGGGATGTTAAGAGGACCATCACTAGGATTGATGAAAGGTTGTACAGAAGGGACCAGTTCAGAACTCTGGAGAGCTTCATAGGTGGTCGTCCCAGGATTACTCTCACAGGCTATCAACGCCCTGTTCGCATTCGTGGAAAGATTGATGGACTGCCGGGTACCCCTTAAACTGTTTCTATTTCATATTAATTTGGATGTGTGATTTTATAATGACAATGGTTTATGCACACATAACAGTGTACAACCCGTACTTGTAATTAAAGGACCATGTGGTACGCTTCAGTGCCACAATCCTTATAAAAGGAGCGAAAGCTTCTTACTTTTGAGTAAAACCTATCAAACTTTTCACTTTTCAAGGTTTTGCTCAAAAGGACAAGCACTTCCCCTTATGATTTTCAAAACCTCAAAAGTTAATATCACTTGTTGAGGGGGAGTACTTGACTTAAAACTTTGTTCACAAATTGTTCTTCGTGTAATCTTCCCACAAAACTCAAAATGGTCATATTTATTCTCAACATTTCTTCAAAAATAACATATTTATATGCCATTTTTTAGGGGGAGAAAAATTATGTGATAAGAAATATGTTGTGTTTTGCTATTGAATCCTCGTGTGAAAAGACTTCAACCCATGAATTGACGGGATCTGAACAGTCATACATTGAAAAGATTTGTCTTCCAAGACTTATCCAAGTAAATTGTACCCATTCGAGAAGCTCTTGATAGACATGAAATTTGACGGGTTTGACAACCTCTCGGGGTTGTCCACATCTTCAAGGTAGTTATTAGAGCTAGTTGTCACCTAAAATCTGAAAATGTATCTCTTTAACTATGTAACGTAATCGTGTCTCGCAAGGAATTGTCTATCTTGAGTTGATAAATTCAAAAAGTGCGCGCTCTTTCCTCACTGTGCAGATTTCCGTCAAAACTCTTAAGCACATGTTGAGGGGGAGTATTTCTGAAAATCTAAAACTCTTGAAGTGTTCAAACATGTTTTTTCATTCACAAACACTTTAAGAGATTTTTCATGAAAATGTTTTATGGCAATGGAGTTATAAGGTGATTAAGGTTAGGAATAACCATCCTATGATCCGCCAGAGCCGGAGGGATCTACCCAAGGACACTACTAATAGTTAGAATTAGAAGTCCTTAGGTATGATTATAAAAAGGAGAAAATGAGAATCGGAGAAAGAAGGAGTTGAAGAATTAAAAAGAAATGCAAAGAAAAGGGTGAAAAGAAATGGCCCTCCAAATTATTCAACTTAGGGCAGACACCGGGTTCAATTCATATGCTACTGGTCGTCACTTAATGACGCCGGTATTGAAGATTAAAAGTCGTCATGGACCCAGTGACGCATGCACTAAACCTTCTTAGCCACTCAAGTTTCTCTCAACAGAAGCTTGTTTCATTCTCACAGGGAACCCTATGTAAACTATCGGTTTTCTCTTAGAGATTGCTGGTATTGAAGAAGGAGACCCTCTCCCTAGTCTCCGCTCAGGAAAACCAAAACGCACTATTGAGTCTAGAGCCACGAGATTCATCAAAAGATTTCATAGGTACACTTGACATTTCATCACTTGTCGTTCAACAATAAGAACAACAGTGGTACGTTATCGAGTCCTACACAGATCCTAGCAATCTGTCGAGAACATTTATGAGAGGTTCACAATTGTGATCCTCAGTGATTGAATGGAAACTCCTGCCAGGGTCAACATCAAACAACCCTGACAGCAGGTCACTTCGGTAACTCCCCGTGGATTACGCTTAGTGTGTCTCAAACGGTCTACAGTCGTCAGGTGATGCTTCGGTGTACCTCAGCGACTCATCTGAACTGTAGGTGTACTTCGGCACATCGCGTTATCTCACTTGTGGTTCTCCAGTTCAGGAGCGGCCTTTGTGAGAATTAGAGTTGTGTTTTCACACTATGTTGTTAACACTCTCGAAGTACAAACTTGTAAGTGCCGGAATCCGTTTATTACTAACCTTTCTTATGTTTTCTTCTTATGGAAGCTCTGGAGCGGACTGATCGTGCAGATTCTTCACATGCTCGTACCAACAACATCACTAATAGAAGTTCTATCAAAAGGCAACACAAAAGTCTGAATGATTCTTCGTCAAGTTAAAGAATCTACAAAGTTAAAGACTAAGAGAACTTCATCAGTACTGTAATCCAACGTTAAAGAGCATGTGATCATGGAGACACTGGAGCAATGAAGCTGACCTGATGCAGACAACAACAACATACTATCACTACCATCACAAAGAACAAAGATTAAAGAACAAAGAAAATGATGATGTCAAAGCAGAACTTTTCAAAGGAAACAATTTCTCTACACTAGGGAGATTGTTCGAATCAAGACAATTCTTCTCACAAGAAAGAAGAATGTCAGAAGACGTCAAAGCTACTATTGCATCAACACCTTCACCGTTCACATCATCAATCACTAACACTTAGGGGGAGATTGTTGGAATCACTCATAATCTAGAATTCAAGTGTTAGTAATTAATATGTAATAGTTAGCTTAATATGGCTTTTATGTTAGTTATCATGCCAAGGCTTATGTAGAAATCCCATGAGCATTGGCCCAAGTCCAATAAGGAAAGGAAGGGACTAGGAGTGTTGCCCTAGCTCCCTCTCCTATAAATACCTTTGTAATACCCTCACTTGAGGGTTGGTTGTTCAATTCATTCACTCTTTCACTCCTACGCATAACCTTTCCTCATTTATACGTGTGTGTGTGTTTGTATTTGTTAAACCGATCACTATCTCTTCTCTATTTCTTATATTGATGCTTGTGTTACTAATATGGGAACCTAACAGATTTTTAGCCCAAAAAGGGTGCATTTGTCGGCTGATTTTCAGCCCCTAAAAGGGTGCGTTTTCAGCTGAGTTCCAGCACGAGTGGGGTGCGTTTGTTTATTGGTTTCTGCATCAAATAGGTGTGTTTGTTTTGCTCCAATTCAGCCTAAATAAGGGGTGATGATTGAGCTTGTTTCCAGCCCACCAGGGCTGTTCATTCTTGCTTGTTTTCAGCCCCTCACGGGCGTTTGTTTCAGCTTATTTCGGAGGGTGTTTAATTTATAAAACTTATAAATCTACTACACTATTTTGTTTTAATGAAACACATGGAAATGAGGTCATGGTAGTGTGTGTGTCGAGAATGAGATAGCCATCAGTAGGCTATTCATTTGGTCCAAACCAAAACTAAGTTCAAACATAAAATAAGTCATTAAGGTGTCGTTTGTTTTTTCAGAGCTTTTACCTCTTCATCTGCAAACCATGTCTGCAAAAGAAGAGGTACATTTAAGCTCTTCATCTTCAAGAAGAAGACCGTTTGTTTTTTGTGCTATTAAAGCAATTCTTTCTTTTTTCTTCTTTTTTTTCTTTTTCTTTTTTCTTTTTCGTTAGTATTTTTTGTGCTATTAAAGTAACATTTTTTTTCCTTTTTCTTTTTTCACTAGTTTTTTGTGCTATTGAGTGCAAAACAAGCAATAGCTTAAAATACGAAGTATTAAAGACAATACATAATGGTTCAAAATATACCAATATCGACCGTTTTTTGTGCTATAAATCATTTTGTCATATGGGTCAAATGGATCATTGGTTTTCTTACGTTTTGATATTTTTTTACGTTTTCGACTGTTTTTTAAATTTTCGTCTGTTTTTTTACGTCTTCGTCTGTTTATTTAAGTTTTCGACCCCCTTTTAAGTTTTTGTTTGTTTTATACGTATTTTTTCGTGTTTTACGTTTTCGTCTGTTTTTTACGTTTTCACTGTTTTTTTTACGTTTTTGTCTGTTTTTTACGTTTTCATCTTTTTTTTTATTTTTTTATTTATTTATTTTTTTCTTTTTACGTTTTTGTCTGTTTTTTACGCTTTCATATGTTTTTAACGTTTTCCACCGTTTTTTTACATTTTCGTTTGTTTCTTTATTTTTTTTATGTTTTCGTCTGTTTTTTTACGTTTTCCTCCGTTTTCTATGTTTTCGTCCGTTTTTTTACATTTTAGTCCATTTTCTTACGTTTTCATCTGTTTTTTTGACGTTTTCGTTTGTTTTTTTACGTTTTCATCATTTTTTACGTTTTCGTATGTTTTTACGTTTTCTTCCGGTTTTTACGTTTTAGTCCGTTTTCTTACGTTTTCGTCCTTTTTTAACGTTTTCGTTCATTTTCGTCTGTTTTTTACATTTTCGTCTGTTTTTTACGTTTTCGTCTTTTTTTTAAGTTTTCGCATTTTTTTTACGTTTTCGTCTGTGTTTTTACGTTTTCGTCTGTTTTCTTTCGTTTTCATCCGATTTTTTCCGTTTTCTTACATTATCTTACGTTTTGTTAGGTAAGATAAAATAACATACAAAAAACTTATAAAATCAAATGAAAACGTAAAATAAACAGATGAAAATATAAAAAACGGACTAAAACGAAAAAAAATGGACGAAAGCGTAAAAAATGGATGAAGACGTAAAAAAGCGGTAGAAAACGTAAGAAAACGGACGAAAACGTGAAAAACGAACGAAAACATAAAGAAGGACGAAAAAGGAAAAGAAGGGCGAAAACGTAAGGAAACGGACAAAAACATAAGAAAACTGACGAAAACGTAAGAAAGGAGGCGAAAACGTAAGAAAATGGACGAAAACGTAAAAAAATAGACGAAAACGTAAAAATATGATCGAAAACGTTAAAAAACAGGTGAAAACGGACACAAATGGACGAAACGTAAAAAAATGGATGAAAACGTAAAAAAACGGATGAATACGTAAAAAACGGATGAATACGTAAAAAACAGACGAAAACATAAAAAAACGGACGAAAACATAAAAAACAAACGTAAGCGTAATAAAGCAGAAGAAAACTTAAGAAAACGGGCGAGAATGTAAGAAAACGGACGAAAACGTAAAAAACGGACGAAAACGTTAAAAAATAGACGAAAACGTAAAAATATGATCGAAAAAAATAGATGAAAACGTAAAAAAACAGGTGAAAACGGACAAAAACGTAAGAAACGGACGAAGCGTAAAAAAACGGACGAAAAAGTAAAAAACGGATAAATACGTAAAAAAACGGATGAATACGTAAAAAACATATGAAAACATAAAAAAACAGACAAAAACATAAAAAGCGGACGAAAACATAAAAAGCAAACGTAAACGCAATAAAGCGGACGAAAACTTAAGAAAACGGGCGAGAATGTAAAAAAACGAACGTAAACGTAAAAAAACGTAAGAAAACGGACGAAAACGTAAAAAACGGACGAAAATGTAAAAAAAATGGCGAAAATGTAAAAAAAGAGGCGAACACAAAAAAAACGGGCGAAAACGTAAAAGAATGAACGAAAACGTAAAAAACGGACGAAAACGTAAAAAGACGGACGAAACGTAAAAGAGATGTAAGATATTAAGACAGAGATGTAGGGTTGTGAAAGAAGATGTAAGAAGTGAAAGATAATGTCTGAAATTTAGAAGAGGAAATAAGTGAAAAGAAACACTTATGTCTGCAAAAAAACAAACAGAAACCTCTGCCCTCCTGCAGACAAAAGAAGTGAAAAGAGGAAAAAAGTGCTTATTGGAAAAAAAACAAACGACACCTAAGTCACAATACTTACTTCGAAATCTTATAAATCATTTTAAAATTATATACACGAAAATCGTGTATAGCTAAATTGGACGTGACGAACCTATTTTGAACTTATCGGACTCGTAACCCAATAAAACCCCATTTCAACTATATTAACACGAAACATATATTTTGGTCAAGTTGTATTATTTTGACATGATTAGGAGTATTTTTACACCACTTGATAAGGATGGAAAAACTAATATTCACCAACGGGTCATGCCCCACATTCAACAAAATATGTATATTTAGCTTATTATATTTTATATATAACAACAAACGAGGAGAAACTTTATTTCTAACTTTTACTTATCAAGTTCTTTTAATACAAAAGCATTAGCTACAACTATTACATAAACTTATTAAAGGCTTTATTTTAACTAATAAAGGTGATACGAGAAGATAAATATACATATACATACAATTAGTACATGTATAGTTTACTAGCCTATTTTACAAATACTTTAAGTAACAACCATTACTTGAAAAACCTTTATTTACATACTTTTGCTGTATTTATAAACATATATATATATATAAACATTGTTCTCATATTCCGACGACGTCGATTATTTTTCTACACTCACTCGTGATTTTTTTTCCAGTATCATGTCTTCAAATACTCGTGAAACAAATTCCATCATGGGTACTTTATATGGCTACCTATGCATTTCCAAGAGCCAATACTTATAAACATTTTAGAAAATTATTTTAAACTTAAATGATGCCACACAAGCAACAACAACAACAACAACATAAACATTGAAAAATTTATAAAGTTAGTTAAACTTTATCGAGTCTTAAACATAAAGACTAAATATGCCGTACTAAATTAGGTTGCGTGTCGGAGCCGTGCACTACCAATAATTGATTTAATTCCCTTTTGACTTCTAATTGCCAAGGTGAGTTTCATAGCCCCTACTTTTAAACTGTTTTATACTTGTTTTGGGGGAAGATACATGCTCATTTTACTTAAATGATTTTAATTATTGAAATTGTGCATTTCCATGCATACTATGCTTTATGATTGATATGATTAAAAATACATCGCACATTGATGTTTTATGGACAATACCATAGTGCTTGACTTAGAATATTACGCAGCTTAGCCTAAGTCCTTAGATCCCATATTGGCCTTTTCATGAACCGTCAATTCCTGCTGGGAAGCGCGAATGTTATAAATAGATCTATTGGGGGTGACTCTCCTGTTCGGTTGACCCCGCATGGGTCAAGGAGAAACATATAGCATGTCGGAACCGAGTGTATTAGGATAAACACTCGCCATGGGCTCCTTATTTGTATGACTACATCTTGCATACAGAAACTGTCGTAGCTTCGGTTGCATGAACTTAGTCTTTGGCGTAATAGATTTATAATATATGGCATTATATTCGTTGTAATGTGCATATACCCTGCTTATGGTCGACTAATGAAATTCTTTTATGAAATGTAATCATAAATTTTATGACATTATGCAAGACGTAATGATCATCAAAAACCAAATGATAAATGGTATACTGAAGTGCCTTTTAAATAAACCTATGAACCCACCAACCTCGTGTTGACACTTTTTAGAACCAGTTATACAATCTTGTGAAAATGTGTCATTTTTACACATTATTGATTTTGAAATCTGGTCTTAGTCAAACTTGTGTAAACATTTATTTGAAAGGAAAATTCGAAAACAAATGTTTCCCCATCCCTTAAAGAAGAAATCACACAAACCCGTAGCAAACCTTAAGAATTAACCACTATACTTTAGAATCATTAAATACCAGAAATGGATACGTTTGACCATGGGAAGTCAGAGATTCTCACATTAACAAAATAGTGAAACCTTATAACATCAAGAATTAGAACTTTCACTCAATGAACCTACTCCGGAAAATCATGGCTCCTCAGATAGAGGATGTGCTACTGGCATAACACCTAGGTACCCATACCCAAAGGGGAAACCCTAGAACAACCAAGGGAAAATTCAAAACTTGTTCCAAATACCATCACCTCGTTCCCGACACCCTATCGGGTAACGTAAACTGAGATCCGGGACGGATCTCCTGTAAGGTGGGTAAACTATAACAACCCGTAAAATTATTATAACAATACTTATTACCCGTCAGAAAATTTAAATCGGCTATTTTCTGACAGTTGTCAATATTTAGATCTAAAAACGAGAGGTCATTTTGTTAATTTAGAGAATCACGGCACCGCACGCATACCGACACCAAATTAATAACGGCAAATAGTTATAATCAAATTTCTTCGTAATAATAATAATATATTATTACACTTACAAAAACACTCTTAAAATATATTTTTTATATTTTGCGAATACCGGAAAGGTACAATTTCGCGAAGTTTCGATAAAACACGAAGTACAGTTTATACAGTAATAATAAAACAAATGAATAATACAAAACCTATCTATACCTAAATAGCCGCCTACCTATCTCTCTTTTCTTTCTTGTTTCTGTTTCTTCTGCGCCTTGTTCCTCCTTCCCAAAGCAAGAGATGATGGGTCCTTTCTTCCTTTTTCCCCTTCTCCCCAAGACGAGACACGAGAGCAGATGATGGAGACCAAAGCTTGGTTTGGCCACCCTCGAAGATCAAGGTCAAGAAAAGAGTAGTCAAACTTCCTCTTTTTCCTCTTTTTATGCATACCGAAGCCACAGGATTCAAACCCATCACACCTACACTTATCAAACCCTAGCATCACTTTCTTTTTCTCTCTAACCATCACCACCACCGACCACCTATACCGTTGTCATCACCACTGCCAACCGCCACCAAGACACAAGGGAGCAAGAAAGTTAGATCCTCGTGAGGTCGATGTGGGTTATGTCTGATTATTTGGAGTTCTAGCTTGGAGTCGGATCGAGTGAAGTTTGTATTCGGTTTTGTTTTCCTTTTTGGTCTCCTCCGTCGATCGACAACACAACTCCCCTCGTTAAGGTTTTGTTCAATTTATTTATGTTGTAAATTATTGATTTGGTCTTGCTATAATGAATGATTTATATTTCTGTTATTGGGAATAAACCTAGTTTGGAAAATCCCTTATGACAATCGGTTGATTAAGAAATTAAGAGGTTGTTGTATTGATTTCAATATTATCATACTTGTGTGGCAAAAAAGATCTTAACCTATTAAAGAACACATGTCCTTAATGTCGTTGTGTGGCAAAGAATTATTTAAAGAATTTACAAATCTAAAAGGGTTAATTCCATATATACCCTATATAAAACCTCAAATGTCATATTTATCCAACCAAAAATTATAATGTCATATATACCCAATTTAAACACTAAATTTATCATATTTACCCATTTCAATTTAATACATAAAACTTATATCATGAAATTCCCATAACACCCTCAATAATATGAATAGAATCATTTTCTCATCTTTATATACATATATGCAGATACCATACGTCCCAATTTATTAATTTCCAGCCCAATTCTCACATAAATATCAACATCTTAAACATTTTCCAGTAAAGAATGTTGTGATTGGTTGTGTAGGATACCTAATAAAGGTGTTGTGATGTGGGATCCGTGGGTGTCTAATACGGATAAACGCAAAATAATTATTCATGTTGAATTAGGGATGCTTTGTTTGGCTGCTGCACCACTCGTTTCGGGGCCAAAATGTGGCGCCTGTGAGATTTAGTCTCATCTAGTTAAGTTATTTTAAGGGTTTATTCTTATATTTGCATGATCAATTTAAATTGTAACTGGGGACGTGCAACATCACATATGTATATGTAAACATGTATTGTATTCATATTATTATATGGGTATTATGGGAATCTCAAGAGTGTTAAATAGAAATGGGTAAATATGATAAATTTAGTGTATAAATTGGGTATATATGACATTATGATTTTTGGTTGGGTAAATATGACATTTTAGTTTTTAGATTGGGTGTATATGGAATTAACCCAATCTAAAACTAAGATTTATCAAGTTTAATGCATTGGCTCAAGGTATATGGTGTTCGAGTTGCAATTAGACTGAGAGAGACACCCATAGGGTCTCGGTTTGCTCGACACCATGACCAGGAACTTATTTCATTATGGTCTCGGGTA
This sequence comes from Chrysanthemum makinoi, assembly GCA_910596185.1. NCBI lineage: Eukaryota > Viridiplantae > Streptophyta > Magnoliopsida > Asterales > Asteraceae > Chrysanthemum > Chrysanthemum makinoi. Next base: position 208,608,452 of record OU343223.1, on the reverse strand, counting down.
GGGTAGTGTACCCACGTACGGAGTGAGTAGAAATTGGTCGAGGACCTGGAATGGTCACATGATTTGTTTGAACTTTGATAATTGTTGAAGTTGTCATCTGATTTGGGTACGTAGGCTCTATGTCGTGTCTCGGTTCAACCAACACCACGAGGGTCACTAAGGTTTGGTGTCCCAATGAAACCCGTGAAGGGTGGTCGCTTGTCTCTCCAACTCAGTTGTGTCGGGTCATTGGGGCTTGCTTGGGTTTGATCCTCGTTTCAGCAACAGCAGCACCAAGGGGTGCTTATGGTTGCCTTTGCTTTTTAACGTGCTCTCGAACCCACAATGGGTACGCCTTGGATCCGTGCCTTTGGCCACAATTTTTGCGATGTCAAAAGTTTAGTAAACATAATGAAATCAGTGTTAAACTTTGCTTGAATAGATAGGTAAAATTTAATCTTAGCTTGGGGTCATGACTGTTTCGCGTTGGGTCATGGCTACGAGCCACAGCCGGTGTCGAGAACCAACATTGGATGTGTTGGTCTTACCTTTTTTTTAGCCAACCTAAGGTGCGTTTGCCGGCTAATTTTCAGCTCCTAAAAGGTGCGATTGTCTGCTGATTTTCAGGTCCAAAAGGGTGTTTTCAACTGCTGATTTTTAGCCTAAAAAGGGTGTATTTGTCGGCTGATTTTCAGCCCCTAAAAGGGTGCGTTTTCAGCTGAGTTCCAGCACGAGTGGGGTGCGTTTGTTTACTAATTTCTGCACCAAATAGGTGTGTTTGTTTTGCTCCAATTCAGCCTAAGTAAGGGGTGTTGATTGGGCTTGTTTCCAGCCCACCAGGGCTGTTCATTCTTGCTTGTTTTTAGCCCCCACGGGCGTTTGTTTCAGCTTATTTCGGAGGGTGGTTAATTTATAAAATTTATAAACCTACTACTATATCTTGTTTTAATGAAACACATGGAAATGAGGTCATGGTAGTATGTGTGTCGAGAATGAGATAGCCATCAGTAGGCTATTCATTTTGCCCAAACCAAAACTAAGTTCAAACATAAAATAAATCATTCACAATACTTACTTCGAAATCTTATAAATCATTTTAAAATTATATACACGAAAATCGTTTATAGCTAAATTGGACGTGACTAACCTATTTTGAATTGATCGGACTCGTAAACCCAATAAAACCCCATTTCAACTATATTAACACGAAACATATATTTGGTCAAGTTGTATCATTTTGACATGATTAAGAGTATTTTTGCACCACTTGATAAGGATGGAAAAACTAATATTTACCAACGGGTTATGCCCGACATTCAACAAAATATGTATATTTAGCTTATTATATTTTATAACAACAAACGAGGAGAAACTTTATTTCTAACTTTTACTTATCAAGTTCTTTTAATACAAAAGCATTAGCCACAACTATTACATAAACTTATTGAAGGCCTTATTTTAACTAATAAAGGTGATATGAAAAGATAAATATACATATACATACAATTAGTACATGTATAGTTTACTAGCCTATTTTACAAATACTTTAAGTAACAACCATTACTTGAAAAACCTTTATTACATAATTTTGCTGTATTTATAAACATATATATATAAACATTGTCCTCATATTCCGACGACGTCGATTATTGTCTTACACTCACTCGTGATTTTTTTTCAGTATCATGTCTTCAGATACTCGTGAAACAAATTCCATCATGTGTACTTTATATGGTTACCTATGCATTTTCAAGAGCCAATACTTATAAACATTTTAGAAAATTATTTTAAACTTAAATGATGCCACACAAGCAACAACAACAACATAAACATAAACATTGAAAAATTTATAAAGTTAGTTAAACTTTATCGAGTCTTAAACATAAAGACTAAATATGCCGTACTAAATTAGGTTGCGTGTCGGAGCCGTGCACTACCAATAATTGATTTAATTCCCTTTTGACTTCTAATTGCCAAGGTGAGTTTCATAGCCCCTACTTTTAAACTGTTTTATACTTGTTTTGTGAGAAGATACATGCTCATTTTACTTAAATGATTTTAATTATTGAAATTGTGCATTTCCATGCATATTATGCTTTATGATTGATATGATTAAAAATACATCGCACATTGATGTTTTATGGATCATACCATAGTGCTTGACTTAGAATATTACGCAGCTTAGCCTAAGTCCTTAGATCCCATATTGCCCTTTTCATGAACCGTCAATTCCTGCTGAGAAGCGCGAATGTTATAAATAGATCTATTGGGGGTGACTCTCCTGTTCGGTTGACCCCGCATGGGTCAAGGCAAAACATATAGCATGTCGGAACCGAGTGTATTGGGATAAACACTCGCCATGGGCTCCTTATTTGTATGACTACATCTTGCATACATAAACTATGATAGCTTCGGTTGCATGAACTTAGTGCTGGCGTAATAAATTTATAATATATGGCATTATATTCGTTGTAATGTGCATATACCCTGCTTATGGTCCACTAATGAAATTCTTTTATGAAATGTAATCATAAATTTTATGACATTATGCAAGACGTAATGATCATCAAAAACCAAATGATAAATGGTATACTGAAGTGCGTTTTAAATAAACCTATGAACTCAATAACCTCGTGTTGACACTTTTTTGCATATATCTTCAGGTTTTGAGGTGATAGCTTATCTTTGGAGGCGCAAGGCAAAGGCATGACATGGTAATAGACGACTCTGATTTATGTATTGGGACCACCTTTTTATAATGGGCCATTTTTCCGCACAAATCAATAATGTAAACATTGTTTTAAGAAATGAATAAAATTTTCTTTGCAAAAATCAGTTGTTCTATGCTTATGTTGTGATATCAATTTAGTAGCACCCCAATACTTGCGTGCTTCCGCTGAGCCATTTTGGGGGTGTTACATAACACGACTTTGTAAGTATGTTAGTGCATTGCAACCATCTCCTATCAACGATGATCATTTCCTTTCCGATCACGTTATGGAACCTCTTACCAAACAACCCCCTAAATGGTTTATGGTCAATGGAAGAAAACCTAAAGCTCTCTCGGACTCCTCGGACGGAGAAGAAGAAGAAGAAGAAGTAAATGTCAACCCCGAAGCTAACATCGACTTGGACCCCTTTGACTACTATCAACAACTTCCAACTCTTCCAAACGAGACCGCCAAATTCAAACAATTAAGGGGTATGATTCAAAACCTAGCTAACTACGTCATGAAGTCGGGAAAGAGGAAAAGAAAGGATTGACGAAAGAGACTTTAGGACTATGCTTGTTTTTAGACATTTGATTTGTGTATGAATGATTATGTTTTAGCACGCTTGTTTGTGTTATCTTGGATATTATCATTACTGCTACTATCTATGATATGATTTATGTGATAACATGTTTTTGTTGCTGTTAAGTTTAATGGTTACTAGTGCATATAGGTTGGTGCAAATACTGCATTACCTTATGTGATGGTTCTGATCTGCAGATGCCGGATCCCCAGGATTAGCCTAGACGGATCCCTCCTTTGAGGGAACCGTGAGATCCGTGACAATAGATCAGCAATACAAATTCCCATACATCAAAACAGCTCACTAGATCACTTCACACTAGCTAAACATAAGACCTTATGTGACAAATCGTTATTTCAGGTCATTTCTCAAACTTTGAAAATATTACTATTCATGGTTATTATTCGTCATTTCGTAAATTAGGTTTACGAGTATCAAATTCGCGTAACCATGAGGGTTTAGCTGCGTATTCATGGAACATCATTGAGAACATTTCATATAGACTAGAGTTAGTCTACATATCATTAGTAACATCATTTTCATATTAGTTCATACATGGGTTTGCATATTTCATTAACGTATATTTATATATTAAATAAACGCTATCGCACGATAACTTATTTTGAATAATTGATCCAAAACTTCCGACAATTGTCCTGATATATTTTTATACTCATTTTAAGGCTATAAAAATTATATTATTAGTTTACCTGATGTTTTGAATTTATTTTGTATATATATATTGTTATATATATATAATTACGACGGTTTACGTAATTTCAATACGATAATTATTTATTCACCCGATACTTGTGAGAAATGTAATTTTATAATTTTTATGACTTCAAAATATTTTATTTTGTTCCGTTAATATTTATTTCTAGCTAACTCAATACCCGATAACAAAATATCTAACTTAAAATGCATAATATCTAAATAATACACATGTTTTTACAACTAGTTTCTTCCATACTCTTCCACCTTCACCATTGCCGCCCCTTGCCCCCTTGTCATCCCTTTTGATATTTTTCCTTGACCAAAAATTATACACCTACACTTCTTTGACTTAACATATTTCAAGTACTAGTATTTTATTAACTAATAAAACATACTTACACATACTAAAAAGGTGTAAAAAGCAAGAATAACCTCTCCTCTCCATCCTTATGCTCGGCCACATCAAGAACCAAAGAGAAGACCATTCTTTTTCATAGCTCCAGTGATTTCACAACCTTAGTTTACTTCTATATAAGGTTTTGTAATAAAAACCAAGAAGTAGTTAAGTACCTTGTTACCAAAACCTCTTCATATTACAATAGAGATTGCACCTCATTTCAGTGTATCTACTTTTGTCATCATAATCATTGCATCAGGTGAGTTCACAGCCCCACTTTCTATTACTTAATTGTTTTACAAACTCTTGGGGGGAGATACATGCTATATTTTTAATCGAGCACAAATGCTTTCAACTGTACGTTATATCCAAATGCTTTATTGTCACTAAGTATTCTATTGCCATGTTTGAAGTCCCTACATCATGCACCATTAGTCACTTGCGAGTGAGCGCGAATATTGTGAATAGGCCTATTGGAATTAACACACCCGTTCTTATTGACCCAGTTAGGGGAAATCAAGCGCACTATATTCGAATAAATAAGGTAAATTGGCAAGTTTACCTACTAGGGCTGCGATGAAACGATTTTACCAATTTCTATTGGTACGAGGTTTACGCTTTGGTTGTCACGAACTTAGTGAAATAAATGCTGTTTTGTTTTCAACTATGAGTGTGAAACAACGTAACTCACACTACGAATATTGTGTTCAAACGACTTAATTAAACTCTATGAACTCACTCAACCTTTGTGTTGACACTTTTAGAATGTTTTTCTCAGGTATTTCGCATATCATCATGGCTTGCATGGAGTCGTTGAGTTGACGCGTCCACATGGATTTTATGCACTTAACTATCGTTTGATTGTAACAAACTCATGTTGGTACTTTTGGAAATCTTTTGGGACCTATGTTTTGTAAACTCTGATTATTTCACTTAATCAAATGATGTATTTTGAAAATGACACTTTAGGTCATTCAATATAACTGTAACTGTAATGCTATGGCAGTCACGCCCCAGGTATTCCATTCCGCTGCAAAATATGTATTTTGGGGGTGTGACTGATTGGCATCAGAGCAAGAGTTATAGAGAACTAGGTTGTATCATTGACCCTAGACTATAACTACATCATCATAGCATCTCATCATTTCATCATAAGTACATACTAATTATACATGTGGTTTCATACGTACATTTTGCGAGTTATTTACTTTCATTTCACATCGATTGTCACATAGATGTCTTCAGATACCCATTCCATTATCCTTTCTTCAGACTCCAATGTGGAGAATGCCTTGTCATTCCCTATCACAATTTTAACATCGGTTGACTCATCACCGATAACATTGGATGCCGAGACGAAGCCTTCAAGAAGGGTGAAGTCGCCCTCACTCCTCTGTTTCACCACCAACATGTCGTGTTAGACGCTATTCACACATTAAATCACTAAACTGTCATACATTTGAAGCACTTATGACACCTCAGAACCCATCGTCTAGAAACCATAAATCATTTTGAAAAATAACCTCAAACTTATCACCTTCTATCTCATTCAAATCTGTTTAAACATTGAGAGTTATAACAACTAAACCGAACATCACATTATCGTTCCTTAATTATACATAGCCTAGCTACCTATGTCTAATTCTGGAGGGATCATGTTATGCTGGGAGCAGTTATTTATAAATCTTAGTATAGACAAACTTTTCACATATTCTTAAAAATCAAAGTGATACTCATCGGAGATTCTTCCAATATTTTCTCTACCATGATATTTTGTACACTCTCAATCCTAGCTAGCCGTAACAACACCTCCTCATATCTTCTTTCCTCGTTATTCATCACAAACCACTGGTACCAAAGAAAGAAAACTGAAGAACACAAATCCTCTTTATCTTTTCACCATCATAATCTTCATAACTCTTAATCCCATGACCTCACCTTATGATCTTGATACACTTTTAAAGCTCAAATATCCTTAGTTACACTACGAGTACTCTCATCAGCGTTACAAGAATTGATATCAAGAAATTCACGTTGCTCATTTACAGGTGTCATCTATGACCAGAACCTTCGTGTAACAAGCTTAAATATCATATTCCAAAATGATGAATCAAAGTACATCACTACTATCTTAGAAACCAAATACGACGCAAGTATCCACATCTTTTCACCAATACCACTCCAAAGACCAACACTAACTGAATTCAGGGACTGAATTCCTTTTAGGGTGGACAAATGTCACAAATCGTTATTTCAGGTCATTTCTCAAACTTTGAAAATATTACTATTCATGGTTATTATTCGTCATTTCGTAAATTAGGTTTACGAGTATTAAATTCGCGTAACCGTGAGGGTTTAGCTGCGTATTCATGGAAAATCATTGAAAACATTTCATATAGACTAGATTTAGTCTATATATCATCAGTAACATCCTTTTCAAATTAATTCATGCATGGGTTTGCATATTTCATTAACGTATATTTATATATTAAATAAACGCTATCGCACGATCACTTATTTTGAATAATTAATCCAAAACTTCCGACAATTGTCCTGATATATTTTTATTCTCATTTTAAGGCTATAAAAATTATATTATTTGTTTACCCGATGTTTTGAATTTATTTTGTATATATATATATATATATATATATATATATAATTACGACGGTTTACGTAATTTCAATACGATAATTATTTATTCACCCGATACTTGTGAGAAATGTAATTTTATAATTTGTATGACTTCAATATATTTTATTTTGTTCCGTTAATATTTATTTCTAGCTAACTCAGTACCCGATAACAAAATATCTAACTTAAAATGCATAATATCTAAATAATACACATGTTTTTACAACTAGTTTCTTCCATACTCTTCTACCTTCACCCTTTCCGCCCCTTGCCCCCTTGTCACCCCTTTTGATATTTTTCCTTGACAAAAAATTATACACCTGCACTTCTTTGACTTAAGATATTTCAAGTACTAGTATTTTATTAACTAATAAAACATACTTACACATACTAAAAAGGTGTAAAAAGCAAGAATAATCTATCCTCTCCATCCTTATGCTCGACCACATCAAGAACCAAAGAGAAGATAATTATTTTTCATAGTTCTAGTGATTTCACAACCTTAGTTTACTTCTATATAAGGTTTTGTAATAAAAACCAAGAAGTATTTAAGTACCTTGTTACCAAAACCTCTTCATATTACAATAGAGATTGCACCTCATTTCAGTGTATCCACTTTTGTCATCATAATCATTGCATCAGGTGAGTTCATAGCCCCACTTTCTATTAGTTAATTGTTTTACAAACTCTTGGGGGAGATACATGCTATATTTTTAATCGAGCACAAATGCTTTGAACTGTACGTTTTATCCAAATGATTTATTGTCACTAAGTATTATATTGCTATGTTTGAAGTCCCTACATCATGCACCATTAGTCACTTGCGAGTGAGCGCGAATATTGTGAATAGGCCTACTGGAATTAACACACCCGTTCTTATTGACCCAGTTAGGGGAAATCGAGCGCACTATATTCAAATAAATAAGGTAAATTGGCAAGTTTACCTTCTAGGGCTGCGATAAAACGATTTTTACCAATTTCTATTGGTACGAGGTTTACGCTTTGGTTGTCATGAACTTAGTGAAATAAATGTTGTTTTGTTTTCAACGATGAGTGTGAAACAACGTAACTCACACTACGAATATTGTGTTCAAACGACTTAATTAAACTCTATGAACTCACTCAACCTTTGTGTTGACACTTTTAGCATGTTTATCTCAGGTATTTAGCATATCATCATGGCTTGCATGGAGTCGTTGAGTTGACGCGTCTCACATGGATTTTATGCACTTAACTATCGTTTGATTGTAACAAACTCATGTTGGTACTTTTGGAAATCTTTTGGGACCTATGTTTTGTAAACTCTGATTATTTTACTTAATCAAATGATGTATTTTGAAAACGACACTTTAGGTCGTTCAATATAACTGTAACTGTGATGCTATGGCAGTCACGCCCCAGGTATTCCATTCCACTGCAAAACAAGTATTTTGGGGGTGTGGCAGCTTAGAACCATGATTCACTCGGGAAACCAATAATAAGAAGTAGAGTGTAGTATACGGGTAACTCAAACGTGTTAGGTTTGAGCACCGAGATCGTTCCGAACGAGGGTTGAATGGAATTTCCAACTCACGTCGCGATTATCGGGATATGAATGGGAAAAAGGGATAATTTGAAGTTTCTAAACTACGGGGCAAGGGAAGCATAAAAGGGAAATTACACTACGGGAAATCCTAAGTACGCAAATTATACTAAAACGTATAAAAAGAAACGTAAATAAAAAGCAACTACGTCTAATCTAAATCCTAAATATGATCTAAATGTACTATAACTCTAAAAATGATATTAGAAAACTATTTAAGAATTAAAACTAATTTTTATGATTTTTCTGGAATTTATTTGAATTAAAATCTAATTTTAAACTAATAAAACAAATTTAAAATACTAAAATTTATGAAAACAAAAGTGAAAATTATGAAACTATTTTCCAAAAATCTAAAATAACTCAAAATACTTTTCAAAACTATTTTTGTATTTTTCTGAACTTTTCTCTATTTTCTATGATTTAAAAACTATTTAAAACTAATTTAATAGCTGAAAATTATAAATTAAACTAAGAAAAATCTAGAAAAATTATTTTTTTGCTTTTTATATTTATCTTAATCTATGAATATTGAAAACTTATTTTTTGGAACCTTTTATGATTTAATTGTATTAAAAAGTACTTAAAAAGCCTTAAAAACTGAATTAAATCAAGAAAAATAGTAAACAGTAACTAAAAATTATGAAAAATTCAGGGAAATTCTAAAATATTACTAGGAAACTAGGAAAAATGATAAAAGCTATGCTAGTGTTATGGAAATCAGAGCTGCTATGAAAATGCTATTGATTAAGCACTTGAAAATAAGCTATAAGCTACCTAAGTGCACCAACTGATTTCAGAACCTATGATATACTAAAACTACCTAAAATCAACTAAAAGCAACTACTCTACACCTAAGATTAACCAGCTATGCAAATATGATGAAAAATAAGCTTTACTACCAAACAATCCTAGGGTACTATGTTTTAGCTAATGAAACAGCTTATCAAGAAAGCCGAACTAGAATCCAAAAGTGGAGATCAGTAGACCACCAACTAGAGACTAGCTAGACCAAATATGAGCCTGTAATAATCTAAAATGAAGCCACAAGGAACTCTGCAATAAACCTGTTTAGCTAAAACTAATGTGCACAGGGCACCTTTTGAACAACTGACCAGGTTTAAGCTATGATTTCACTGGTTTAAAAAATTCACAAAAATCAACTAAAAATATACTTATGAAATCTACCAACCAGGCTTGTTAATTCCAAAATTTCAAGAGATTTGATCCAGAAATGTGCTTATTAAAAATCTACAAAGTTTATGTAAAAACTGGTTTATCAACTTTTTGACTTTTGAAAACAGTTATGGAAGTTTGACTAAAGTGAAATTTAAGATCAACTTATGAACTAATTATGAAGGTATGAGCTAAGATAAAAGTATAATAAGCTACTATACTACCATCTAAACCTAAATCAAGCTAATGATCTTAAAATGCCAACTGATAAGAACACTAAGACAGATTAATTGTGATTTTTGACTTTCTGAGTTCTAAGGTGCAGAATAATGATTGAGATAGACTAGATCATCCTAACTGAGACTAGTGTTGCCATAATCCACCACTAATTCACCCTCTATCTCAGGTTCAACTACTGAACCAAACACCCTTGATTGAAACTGATAAGCAACTAAAACAGCTAAATTACTCTATCAAGCTAAGCTATTACCTAATCTAAATCCAATTTACCAAAGTAAACCAAAATGAAATGCTCTAAACAATGGATAACCTCAGAATTGAATACTAGCAGATTATGCAGATTATAACAGTAAATGTAACAGTGATGGACTTACATGATGTCCTGCTACAATAACATGCTCAATTGAGATCAAAAGGTACCACTATCCTAACTTATACTAATCCATAGCCAACTGAGAATCAACTCAAATCCACTACCAAATCAGCAATTCAGGACCATTTTACTCATGAAACTGCATCATTGACTTTATTTGACCAAAAAGTAATTTGAGAGTAAAACTGAGTAAAACCTTAGAATGAAACTAATTAGGCTAAAAGAGGGCTTATTAGAGCTTATGAGACAAAAACTATATCTAAAAACAACCTTCAAAAGAGTTTTTCTGATTTTTTTATAATTTCTGTTTTAATGAGATTTTAAACTGAACAATCCTTAACAACAAGCTAAAATGGTAATTTAAGCAAATAAGAGTATGAAAGCATAAAACAGTAATGAGATTAAAATTGATTTTATTAATGAGGAAATTGGAGTACAAGTGTAATTTAAAATACTGAATTAACTAAATGAAAACAACAATAATAAACTAAGGAATTACTCAGAAACTACTCTATTCTACTCCTACACTACTTGCATTCAAATATGTGAGATGAAGGGTCTTTATAGCAACTGCTTGAGCTCTTGAGGTCTTCAGAAGGTTCTGGAAAGGTAAATGTGTGTTTCTTTTGAGCGTTTCTGTCCCTTGGATCATCCTTATACATCATCCCAGCAATATCCACCATTGGATCATGATTACCACGTATGAGTAGCCAATCAGAGGAGAGAGTCACACACGGATCAGTGACCTGGCACTGGCACATGTCAGGGGTTGTCAGTGATTGTACAAATATGCCCTTAATTGTGGTTAATTTAGCCAATTTGACGCATGGGTAATTTAGGGTTCATGTAAGACTGGGTTGGGTAAATTGGGGGTGATTTTTGGCGGTTTGGTTTATTTAATAGTTGTTTGGTTTGTCCGGGTCATGGGTTGGGTAAACCGGGTTTAAGTGAGATACGGGTATGCATTGGGTGGACTGGTTAGTTAATAATCATGGGCTGGTTTTGGGCCAAGGTTTAATAAAAGATGGTCTTGGACTAGGACTAGTAATGTAATCCATATATTAACTTAGGGACCAAGAATGTATAAGCTGAAAATCCAAGGACCAATCTTGTAATTCTGAAAATTTCTTCCAAGGGCCATTGTTGACATTCTTCAAATAATCAAGGGACTGAATTTGTAAACTCAGAAACTTGAAGGATCACTTTTGCCAAAAGCTCAAAGTTCAGGGACTAATCTTGACATTTCTTCAAACTTGACTGTAACTTCTAAAAATCATCCTCAGAGAATAAAATCTTCCAAAATGCACAATCCCGACCTTCCGGCTCAGCTCAAACTCTCTTAATCTCTCGTGCTCGGATTTTCGTCTGATTTGGCTTCTTTTTGTGTGTTTTTAACGTATCCGTACCTGCACAAGCACAAACTCAAGAAAACCACAAATATTAGCAATAAACGGCTCTTTCTTGGTTATTTTGGGTCAGTTTTGATAATGAAAAGGTATGTGTTTAAGCACATATCAAAATACCCCAGACGAGACCATTGTCGTGTCCCCACGCAATGCAATCAACTCACGCTTCTAAAACTAAGGATTTCAATCTCTTTCTAATAAACCTATGAAAAAGTAGCAAAGATTCCTCAAAAGAGATTAAGAACCCTTAATTCTAAAAATGCCCCGTTTACCTTTTAATTCTCAAATAGATATTACGATTAAGCATATTCTGATTATGAGTGACGGTTTGCTAAACTTTCATGTTGATCAATAACTCCAACATTTTTCAAAAGACACTTTAGGATCACGGAGTAGAAAACACAACACAGCGTGAAGCGACCATACGGATAGAATACATCGTCCCTGATTTTTCACAAGTCCCCAAACTAAGCGTAAAATCGAAATCATTGTTAAATATGACTCTAGATGCTAACACTACCCATGGAAGTTACTTGTGTAATTACCTTTTGCTCCCATTTTCCTATTTGCCTCTAGATTTTTTTATTTTTGTTGAGAACTGAATTTCTTCAAGTTTCTCGTTTCGATAACTTTTATTCTGATAAAGATATAAAGCTAAGTCACTAATTAGTTATCCATCTTCCCTCGAAAACCATTGCACACAAGAATGAGGTCCACATCAAGGTCCTAATTTTACACGATTTAGGGAGAATATCTTTTTTATGGCGACCGAGACAACTCATCTACGAGTCCAGAGACAGAAGCTTTATTTAGACATCTCCCGGATCCGAAGTTTGGCTTAACACTATTTCAGCACATTTGCATTTTTGCAATTTAGGCCCTTGGTCTTTTAAACTACTAACTCAACGGGATTACCGTTTTATCAGAAGTCTTATTATGACTTTGGATTTTCCTCTGCCTTTATAGAAGTCTACGACAACTTTTATAGCTTTGGATTTTTAATTTTAAAACATTTGGGCTTTATTTCATGTTAATTTTTGTGCCAAACTCCAAACCCTGCGGCTTTTATAACAATAGAAACAATAGCAGCAAACTATCAGAATCATTGTCTATTACACACACACCGCACAAGTACCTTGATGTGTACCCAACTCTCATGGGCAAAGATTCTCTTAAGAAGATAAAGAACTAACTATCGCCAAAAACTCAACATCTCTAATTATTATTAGACAAATATGGGGTGAAACAATTTTGTGGGAACAAAAAGCCATAAGTACCTTCGATGGGCTCTAAAGAGAACCAACTGCTCCACGCTTAGCATCTAAACTCATAAGTAACTCTATCATTTCTCGATCTCCGCAAATTTAAAATCCCAAATAATGAGATCCGCGGATGCTTAGCCGATAATTTTTAGATTATCTATGGTTAAGGGAACAAGCTAGGGCTCAACACCCCGGTCAGTCGAATTCCATTCCTACTCTCACCAAGTCAACAAGGTGTCAAAACATATATTAACCTAGCAAATGCTTCGTCAAATGAAATCAAGTTATGCATATTTAAAATCACTCAGGGAAACTTGCAAATTCTTTGCCTTGTGAGCTAGAATTCGCTTTTATAGCTTCTTGTCTAAGAGACTAGCAAACTTTTCAATCAAAAAGACTTAACAAAAGCTTAAAATTTTTTAAATTTTCTCATTTTTAGCACAATTTTTTCATTTTCTAAGGAAAAACGGGGTTGCAAGAGTACACAACGAAAATAAGCAAGTGCGGTCAAATCAAATCGAAGATTACCCTACCCCAGACTAGAACGAAACATTGTCCTCAATGTTTAAAAGCAAGGGTATCAACGAAAATCTAAAAGCCGTTTATTAAGTATGCTAGAAGATAAACGTTAGTCGATAAGATTTCGGATATCGGATTTCCATCAGCATCGAAACATGAAACTTCGAGTAGAGAAAGACAAACTTCGAGCACGAGAGTCTTCATATCGGGAAAATCCTACACAACAGCACAAACAACCAAACACGAGAAATCGAAGAGGCTAACCCCTTCACGTCACTTATTAGAAAATAGATAGAAAATAGAGATAAGCATGGGGTGCCTCCTACGAAGCGCTACTGTTTTTCTTAAACGAGTCGCTAGCCTGACTCGTCCCCGATTTCATTTGTCCTTGGGGAAGAAAGTGGTAGAGATACCAGGGTCAAAAACGGTGTCCTCATTCCCGAAGGAATGAGACTGGGTGGGTTGGGTGGAGAAGAAAATGGGTGGATAAGGCATATCATGTAAGAAGGATCCATCATCCGGTGGTTTTGCGGGCGGACGAAAGGATGACGGATAGAAATGAGAAAACTCCAAGAAAGACAGAAGCTCAGGGTAAAGGATAAGAGGTTTAGGCTCACAAATGAAGGCATCCATCCGAGGATCCTTTTCTCCAGAAATGATTTTAACAAAAGGCTCATCAATGCATATCCCGGGTTTAAAAATCTTGTTTTCACATGCGGGCTCAACGGGATATGTGATGGTGGACTCATCAGAGAAAGGGGAGTCAATAAAACCATCAAGAACAACCATATCCTCATCAGGATCATTCACAATATCCTCAATACCCGGTGGTATTGGGTCATCAAAAGTGAGAGATGAATCAGCATTCTCAATGATCGGGTCATTTGTCGAATTATCGGAAATATCGTTCAAAACCTTGCTCATATCAACCTCGAAGTAGAATTGCTCAAGAATCGGAGGATAAACATTGACAATAGTGGGACTGCCACTAATCTCTTCATCAAATCGGAAAGTCTCAAGTTCGGGAGAGAAGTCGCTATCTTTAACGGAGATAGGATGTGAACTTGAATTATCGTTTAAGGCTTCAATCTTAGAAATGAGAAGATGGACATTCGACAATGTTTCACGTAATGCTTCATCCTCGATCTCTATATCATTAGGCTCAATCTCTTCAACTTCCGGCTCAAAATCGTTTTCTTCTTCAATAATGACGGGCTCAGACGGTAAATCGTCGACAAAATCGATGTCTCCATAAGAATCATAATCGGAATAGGAGAACATCTCATCATGATCATTTGAAATATCAAGAGAAGGCTCATCACAAATATCAACAACAACCCCAGACTCTCTTGGGCTTGGGATAAGGATCTCAATATTAGTCACTTCCGTTTCCGGAATAGTACTAAGATGCTCATCCCCCATTATGAGAGAATCAACGGGTTCAACGATGTTTGAAGAAATAGAATCATCGACCCCTTCCAAAACGACGTCACTTCTCTCAACCGGCGTGAGAGAAGGGGAAGGGTCGGAAATTAAAGGTTTAGAAACGGGAGTGGGATTTCCACTCGGAGGAGTATAATCGTCATCAGAATCAGAATCGTAATAATAGGTAGTTGGACGATGTTGGATTACTTTAGCGGCTTCTTCAGCTAATACTTCACGATAGGTCTTCTGATGAGGATCTTCTTTTCCGTGGGTAAATTTATCAAGAAGATTCTTAAGATCACTCATCATTTCCAGAAATTTTTGATTAAATTCTTCAGAACATGGTGAAGGTTGGGGTTGAATTTCTTGGTATTGTGGAGGTGGGTTATAAGGATAATCGTAATTGTTACAAGGAACTTGCTCGTAAACAATCGGATTTTGCATCTGACAATCGGAATTAACGTGCGGACCTCCACAATACTCACAACAGTATGATTGTTGTGACGAATAAGGGTAAGGTTCATAACCAAAGGTTGAGTTGTTAAATTGAACTTGACATTGAAAACCTTGGTGAGGACCACCACAGTACTCACAAGAGTATGATTCCGGCTCATGGTACAGAGGTTGGTTAGGAAAATCGGTTGTCTCATAGTTAGGATTGTGGTGAAACTCGGTTCAGGTTTTCCATTGCTACAAGCGGACAATTCCCACCATATTCGGATCCTCTGCACCATATGCACAAAAGCTGATAAATCGAAGAATTATCCGGATAAGAGTTAGCTATTTCCACCATTTCCGTGATAGGCTCGATTCTTGAACGGAGTCATCTCGGCTCAGAAACATATTCCATTTCCCTCACCGGAGAGGAAGTAGGAATTGAGGGTTCTCCAAGTAAATTCTTCCACCATGCTTTTATATCATCATCATTATGAAGAGTACCCTTTTGTTCTAGACGTGCATAAAGACGGGCGAGATCTGGATTTGGATTAATAAAATTCTGACATACATTACAAAATCCATCTCGACAATTATTTCCGCACCAGTCGCAAATACATTTCAAACATCGATATTGATTTTCTTCCATACGGCTTTGGAAATGAAGGCAACGACGATAAGAACATATCTCGGGTTGTGGCGGATGGTCAGAAACATTTTTAGAGTCATCTCGAGATTGTTTGTCGGCTAAGTCGCACCAATAGCAAGATTTTTTAGAACCGGGGTATCCACATCGCTCACATACACATTCTGGATTAAGACAACAATACTGATCGTCTTCCATACGGCCTTTGCAATGAAAACAATGACGATAATTGATTGTTTCCATTAGAATTAAACATATAGAGGGTTAAGGAGAAAGAATTATCGGGTTCAGAGGATAAAAGAAGAATATTTTTGGGTTTTTAAAACAAATTTTGAAAAGGAAAATATTTTTGGGTTTTTAAGAAAATTTTGAAAACACAATCTTTTTGTAACCTTCACGTCAATCGGTGCTCGGTAGCTCTCAAAAGTACGCGCAGCGGAGCGGGAACGAAGAGTGGATCGTTCTTCAGTCTGCAATTTAATGTCAAGACTTTCCTTATACCCCGTGTATAGGTTGTACCTTCAAGGTGAGCCGACGTAACAATTAACGTTCGGGTTTTGTTTTGTTGGTTTTTTAATTTTTATGGTTTTTGTAAACACTCTAGGAAGAATGTTTTGGTTTTTTAGATGTTTTTGGGTTTTTGGAAAAGATATATATACAAAAACGGCGGTAACTTCACTCGGGGAAGGATCTTCAAATGCACGCGATTCGAGACGGAATACGAAAACTCGCTACAAGCCCTCCCCGGCAGCGGCGCCAAAAATTGATTCACTCGGGAAACCAATAATAAGAAGTAGAGTGTAGTATACGGGTAACTCAAACGTGTTAGGTTTGAGCACCGAGATCGTTCCGAACGAGGGTTGAATGGAATTTCCAACTCACGTCGCGATTATCGGGATTTGAATGGGAAAAAGGGATAATTTGAAGTTTCTAAACTACGGGGCAAGGGAAGCATAAAAGGGAAATTACACTACGGGAAATCCTAAGTACGCAAATTATACTAAAACGTATAAAAAGAAACGTAAATAAAAAGCAACTACGTCTAATCTAAATCCTAAATATGATCTAAATGTACTATAACTCTAAAAATGATATTAGAAAACTATTTAAGAATTAAAACTAATTTTTATGATTTTTCTGGAATTTATTTGAATTAAAAACTAATTTTAAACTAATAAAACAAATTTAAAATACTAAAATTTATGAAAACAAAAGTGAAAATTATGAAACTATTTTCCAAAAATCTAAAATAACTCAAAAGACTTTTCAAAACTATTTTTGTATTTTTCTGAACTTTTCTCTATTTTCTATGATTTAAAAACTATTTAAAACTAATTTAATAGCTGAAAATTATAAATTAAACTAAGAAAAATCTAGAAAAATTATTTTTTTGCTTTTTATATTTATCTTAATCTATGAAAATTGAAAACTTATTTTTTGGAACCTTTTCTGATTTAATTGTATTAAAAAGTACTTAAAAAGCCTTAAAAACTGAATTAAATCAAGAAAAATAGTAAACAGTAACTAAAAATTATGAAAAATTCAGGGAAATTCTAAAATATTACTAGGAAACTAGGAAAAATGATAAAAGCTATGCTAGTGTTATGGAAATCAGAGCTGCTATGAAAATGCTATTGATTAAGCACTTGAAAATAAGCTATAAGCTACCTAAGTGCACCAACTGATTTCAGAACCTATGATATACTAAAACTACCTAAAATCAACTAAAAGCAACTACTCTACACCTAAGATTAACCAGCTATGCAAATATGATGAAAAATAAGCTTTACTACCAAACAATCCTAGGGTACTATGTTTTAGCTAATGAAACAGCTTATCAAGAAAGCCGAACTAGAATCCAAAAGTGGAGATCAGTAGACCACCAACTAGAGACTAGCTAGACCAAATATGAGCCTGTAATAATCTAAAATGAAACCACAAGGAACTCTGCAATAAACCTGTTTAGCTAAAACTAATGTGCACAGGGCACCTTTTGAACAACTGACCAGGTTTAAGCTATGATTTCACTGGTTTAAAAATTTCACAAAAATCAACTAAAAATATACTTATGAAATCTACCAACCAGGCTTGTTAATTCCAAAATTTCAAGAGATTTGATCCAGAAATGTGCTTATTAAAAAGCTACAAAGTTTATGTAAAAACTGGTTTATCAACTTTTTGACTTTTGAAAACAGTTATGGAAGTTTGACTAAAGTGAAATTTAATATCAACTTATGAACTAATTATGAAGTTATGAGCTAAGATAAAAGTATAATAAGCAACTATACTACCATCTAAACCTAAATCAAGCTAATGATCTTAAAATGCCAACTGATAAGAACACTGAGACAAATTAATTGTGATTTTTGACTTTCTGAGTTCTAAGGTGCAGAATAATGATTGAGATAGACTAGATCATCCTAACTGAGACTAGTGTTGCCATAATCCACCACTAATTCACCCTCTATCTCAGGTTCAACTACTGACCCAAACACCCTTGATTGAAACTGATAAGCAACTAAAACAGCTAAATTACTCTATCAAGCTAAGCTATTACCTAATCTAAATCCAATTTACCAAAGTAAACCAAAATGAAATGCTCTAAACAATGGATAACCTCAGAATTGAATACTAGCAGATTATGCAGATTATAACAGTAAATGTAACAGTGATGGACTTACATGATGTCCTGCTACAATAACATGCTCAATTGAGATCAAAAGGTACCACTATCCTAACTTATACTAATCCATAGCCAACTGAGAATCAACTCAAATCCACTACTAAATCAGCAATTCAGGACCATTTTACTCATGAAACTGCATCATTGACTTTATTTGACCAAAAAGTAATTTGAGAGTAAAACTGAGTAAAACCTTAGAATGAAACTAATTAGGCTAAAAGAGGGCTTATTAGAGCTTATGAGACAAAAACTATATCTAAAAACAACCTTCAAAAGAGTTTTTCTGATTTTTTTATAATTTCTGTTTTAATGAGATTTTAAACTGAACAATCCTTAACAACAAGCTAAAATGGTAATTTAAGCAAATAAGAGTATGAAAGCATAAAACAGTAATGAGATTAAAATTGATTTTAATAATGAGGAAATTGGAGTACAAGTGTAATTTAAAATACTGAATTAACTAAATGAAAACAACAATAATAAACTAAGGAATTACTCAGAAACTACTCTATTCTACTCCTACACTACTTGCATTCAAATATGTGAGATGAAGGGTCTTTAGAGCAACTTCTTGAGCTCTTGAGGTCTTCAGAAGGTTCTGGAAAGGTAAATGTGTGTTTCTTTTGAGCGTTTCTTTCCCTTGGATCATCCTTATACATCATCCCAGCAATATCCACCATTGGATCATGATTACCACGTATGAGTAGCCAATCAGAGGAGAGAGTCACACACGGATCAGTGACCTGGCACTGGCACATGTCAGGGGTTGTCAGTGATTGTACAAATATGCCTTTAATTGTGGTTAATTTAGCCAATTTGACGCATGGGTAATTTAGGGTTCATGTAAGACTGGGTTGGGTAAATTGGGGGTGATTTTTGGCGGTTTGGTTTATTTAATAGTTGTTTGGTTTGTCCGGGTCATGGGTTGGGTAAACCGGGTTTAAGTGAGATACGGGTATGGATTGGGTAGACTGGTTAGTTAATAATCATGGGCTGGTTTTGGGCCAAGGTTTAATAAAAGATGGTCTTGGACTAGGACTAGTAATGTAATCCATATATTAACTTAGGGACCAAGAATGTATAAGCTGAAAATCCAAGGACCAATCTTGTAATTCTGAAAATTTCTTCCAAGGGCCATTGTTGACATTCTTCAAATAATCAAGGGACTGAATTTGTAAACTCTGAAACTTGAAGGATCACTTTTGCCAAAAGCTCAAAGTTCAGGGACTAATCTTGACATTTCTTCAAACTTGACTGCAACTTCTAAAAATCATCCTCAGAGAATAAAATCTTCCAAAATGCACAATCCCGACCTTCCGGCTCAGCTCAAACTCTCTTAATCTCTCTCGATTTTTTTCGTGATTTGGCTTCTTTTTGTGTGTTTTTAACGTATCCGTACCTGCACAAGCACAAACTCAAGAAAACCACAAATATTAGCAATAAACGGCTCTTTCTTGGTTATTTTGGGTCAGTTTTGATAATGAAAAGGTATGTGTTTAAGCACATATCAAACCAACTAAGTCTTCTTCAAACATTTGAAAGCTTTAAACTCACCCATAGCTTACCTAGGATTTAATTCAAAGTGCTTTTGATTTATCAACTCATCATATTTCTGCTTCAACACTCACACATTGTTTCTCACGTCTCAAAACTCTTAGGTGGATATATTATCAATTTTAGGAAATTGTTTCTAGCCATCCTTATCTCAAAATGGGTCAAAAACTACTTTTTCAATTCTTTTATTTTTTGAGAATTTTTCAAACTCCATCTCAAGCTTACATCTGATCTCTAGGATCATTTATTATGACTTTACACCATCAAAATTCCTAGTGTCATCCTTGAACACCCATTGGTGATCATAAAGTCTCATTTTCCTTCCATAAAAGGCAATCATTAGCTACATCACTCATTGCCCTTGATCATTCAAGTATACTTTCATTCAAGACACTTAGATGGACTGAAACACTAAAAAAGGTATAGGTATTAGACTTTACAAACATCATTGTTATCTTTTCTTAGCTACTGAGAGACGGATCCCTATGATTAGCCTAGACGGATCCCTCATTGGAGGGAACCGTGGGATCCGTATGACATATTCATGTCAACTCTAGCTAAAACAATAATTTCAAGCTCATCTTGCTAACTTGAACACTCCATCTTATCTTAATTAAGTTCCTAGATCAGTACAACTCTGAAGTTGACTCTTGTGCATGATAATCATCATATTCCAAAGAATCTTAGTGGTTTAAGTCTTGAATGCACTTGCCAAATTCCTCTCTTTATAAGTCATCTTGCTAGAATTCCTTAGTCATCAAACACAACATAATTCTCAGCAATTAGAAACATCTTCCTTAGTCATTTCATCATGAGGAAAGCTCCTAGTGCTAACTCATCCACCCAAGAACCACCAAAGAAACTTGCTCATGTTGTACACAAAATTTCTTCAACCAAATCATCTCCGGTCAAATCCACAAATGCTAGGATTTCCCCTCGACCAACTCAACCAATCAAACCAATCCCCAAGAGGATTGTTCCCACAAAAATATCATCACCAAACTCCACAATTCCTACTAAACCAAGCACACCCTTTTCAACCCAACCAACATCATTGGTGCCTAGAGCCATATCACTTACCACCTCACAATCATACAACTTACAGGACTTACTCCCTAGGCCATCTCATCCTCCATCATTACCGACACACTCTTCACTAGAGAAGATTGTACAACAAAACCAAGGTGTTGAATCAACACTTGCACCAATGTCCATTTCTCCATTTCCCTCTAATGGTCCATTTTGGATTATGAGGAGACATCAAAGTCAATCACCCGATCAAATGGAAGTTGACACTTCCCTACCTCCACCATCAACTCTTGTTGAGCCACCACTTAATGTGCCTCCATCAATACCTCCTTCATTTGATTATCCCCAACCTTCTTCACTTGAACCTCTGCTTCAAGTTGCTCCATCTTTACCACCATCTCTTCAAAATAATGACAAGGATTGCTATCATTGTCAACATGTTGAAGGGTTGATACATGAACTACGTGAGGAGCAATGTTTCATGTTTTATCACCTCCTCGAACGTTTTGATGAGGTCAACAAACCTAAACAACCATGAGCCTAAGGATTAAAATGGTATCCTAGTCTCAAACTTAACTTAGATCGTTTAGGAATCTCATTTCATGTTTGATCATCCTCTTGAAGATTGGACCAAATCAACAAGTCTACTAATCCTTAGATTCAAGCACGTGGTTGCTTCTTAAGTTTAGGTTACTTATTAGGATTAGTAGAATATGTATTACATGGCTAAATCATTCTCTTAGTTTTTAGAGATTTGTTGATCATCTCTTATGTTTTATTGAATGATAGTTTATATGTCATATTGCTATGAGTATATGTTCGTTGCTGGAATGCATATCTCACTTTGATATTAACATTATTTGGTACATCACCATTGCTGAAATCTGTCATCAGATAGACGGATCTCTCAAATTTTCCTAGACGGATCCCTCCAAGGAGGGAACCGTGGGATCCGTGCAACAGAAGACCAATTTTCTACTAACTTGAGTCTTATTTGTAGGAAATTCTGCACTATATACTTGTTTTTCTAACCTTTGTTTTGTAGATTTTCATAATACATACGAAGACTTTGACACCCTAAGCTAACCATACATTGCAAAATCATTTGCAATATAATCCTCATATGGATTACATTTCGTTACATCCCCTTGCAACGTTGCAATCATCAAGGGGGAGCATTATCGTCACTAAGACGAAACCACTTGCAAACATAGTTGCAATGCATTAACTTAATAGTTTTTATTTACTTGATGCCCTCACAAAGGGATGGACTCGTCAAGGGAGAGCTAAGACGAGAAGTCTTCCTGTAACTTGCTCTCTATATTTTTTTTCTTTTACATGTTTTTCTTAAAACATTGCGTTAGTTTCTTTTCGACGCTCTTTTTGTTTCGACAAAAAGGGGGAGAAGAGAGTAAAAACTCCAATTCGAACTTTTACGAATTTTAGTTTTTCCTTAAAATAATTTTATGTTTTGTCATCAACAAAAAGGGGAAGATTGTTAATACAAATAAGCCGTAAAAACGTTTATTTATATTTTACGATCTTCTAATGTTTTGTCGATAACAAACGTAAAATCATTTTAACGAAAAAAATAAAATACGTAAATGGTTTGAGCCAATAGTTTTCTAACACACTTACGTTTTCATATAAAACACTAAAACAAGTATAAGTGATTTTATGAGTTAATAATACATATGTACAACAACTAGTGTTTACATATTGGGTAAATATATACATAACTAGTATGTATTATAATGGGTATAAACTACAACCAATGGAGCATATCCATAACCCATGTTATTGACTCATATCCATTTGACTAGATGCATTGCATCTATTAGATACATTGTATCTAAGGAAATACCCATGGACCAACCCATAACCCATGACCCATGACCCATAACCAAAAAACCATGGGCAAAGAGGAGAGTCCCACGGATCCCTGAGGTTACACTAGACGGATCCCTTAAGGGAGAGATCCGTGGGATCCGTGGAACAGTAGTTGTTTTTCTTCTATAAATAGTGAGCCATTTCTTCCTTTTGGGTTGTCTTTCCCACACATACTTTTCCCAAGTATTGTAACTCTCTAACCATTGATCCTAAGGGATCTTTCTATGTAGTTTGTCTTTTGTTTTTGTGTGATTCTCTAGGTTCCTCTTAAAGGCGAGATCACCACTTCTTGAAGTCGAGCAAGCTCAAGTCCATGAGTTGCCATGCTTCGTCATCATCAAGACTACTGAGGTTCTCTTGTTGATACTTCTTTCTTCCTCCATAGAAGTGTTGTGTCCAAGGCATTAGTGAAGGATGCCGAAAGAGTCAAGACGAAATCAGTAGTGAAAGGTGCTTAACGTCCGTGTCAAAAGCATTAGTGAAGAATGCTAAAGGAGTCAAGACGAAGGCATTAGTGAAAGATGCTTAGGAGTCAAATCAAGTGGCATTAGTGAAGGATGCCAAAGTCGTATAATTGATGAGGTGCATCGTTATACAAATAGTGATAGTTTGTTTCCAAGGATGTTGATATCCTTGATGGTGTTGTAATAAGGAGTGGGTCTCCTTTGGGGTTAGGTGTTGTGTAGTGTTGGGTAGTAGTTCCTCCATTGTAATGGAATTTGGTATTTAGCCTAGTACCGGATAAAGGGTAGGCCACGTTGTGGTAGGTGTGGTTCTCCTTGGTGAAAGAACCCGGTGGTTAGCCTAGTCCCGGAAAAAGAGTTGGCGACGTTGTGAAGGCTTCTCCGCCATAAGGAGTTGGTGTCGTGTAGTGTTTACGAACTCTTGAGTAGGTGACTCGGGGAGTTGAGTAGGGCAAGGAAGGTGTCCTTGTAGCCGAACAACTATAAATACTCGCGTTGTGGTTTTGTGCTTCTTACTCCTTATCTTTTCATTACATACTCATATATGCTTGTCTATCAACATCCAACACACATGTTTAATAGATTGACATAAGTCGATCTAAATAGTTTAAAACCAAGTTTTAATCGGTAAAACTATTCTACCCCCCCTTCTAGTTTTCCACAGAAACAATTTTTGAAGAGCCCACTACCTTTTCGGAGAAGGTTAAACGAAGAATCAGCAAGGAGAAACTCTTACTTCTTGACGTTGGAGCTCTCCCGGTAAACGTTCCTCTTGTTAATTCCATTAAAACTGATCCTAACAATATTTTGCAGGAATTAAGTAACGATTATGATGAGACGGTTCAACTTAACGAGAGTGTTCAACAGTTTTAAGAAATGAGCTGCCACAAAAGGAAAAAGATCCCGGTTGTTTCACTCTCCCTTGCTTGATCGGGAGTCTCAATATGTGTAACGTCCTAGCTGATCTTGGAGCAAGCATAAGCATTGCCTTGTTCAATGTTCCTACGTATGGGTATCAGAGATCTTAAACCAGCCAAAAGGAAGATTGAAATGGCCGATAGGTCCATGCAGTCACCCTTGGGAATCATTGAGAATGTATTGGTAAAGATAAAAAAATTTCTCTTCCTGGTTGATTTCGTAATTCTGGATATTCTGGAAGAAAACCGAATACCTATTATTTTAGAAAGACCAATGCTTGCTACTGCCCATGCAAAAGTGGATGTCTTCGCCCAAAAATTAACTCTCGAAGCTAACAGGGAAGTTGACACATTTAGACCTAATGAACTTCTGTCCACCCCTCAAAAAGTTTGCGCAATTGATCCTATTGGTGATTTTGGCGATGCATTGGAAGATTTTCTTAGTGACTCCCCGAAAACTCCTACAAATCTTGGCGAGATAGCTTCAGGGAAAGATTTTGATGTGTTCGTAAATTTTGAAGAAGAAGACTTAGGAGTCAGTGCCGATGATTTCTCTAGCAACGTCGAAATGGTCCATTGGCACAACAACTCTAAAAAGACGTTTTCACAATCTGACTAACCCAAGTTTTATGAGATGGGAGCACGAATCCATCATAGGAACCCCTATTATCTGAAAATTTCATGCAAGATTGGGTTCATTGATTTCCATCCATTCATCGACACAAATTCCCCAGTTAACATCATTTCAAAGGAATGCTACAACCAGGTGATGGAAAAAGAACTTGAATATAAAGGAAAAAATTTCCTAGGGATTGCAACAAACATCCGTGTCTTTGTTGGGACACACTATTTTTTGGTCGATTTCGTGGTTTTGGATGACGTTAGCGAGTTTGTGGAAGATGGGTTAGCAGGGTGATTTTAGGAAATCCTTTCAAGAACTATCTGGGCTAGATAAAGATGAGAAGGAAGGGTTTGTATGGTTAAAGATTGGCGAAGATAAAACGGTTTTTAAAATGCCATAGACTGTTAAGAATTTTAAAAAGTGGAAAAAGAGGCAGTTGAGCCATGCTCAGCCACTACTCGACATTAGTAACGAAGATAAAGCCAAAGGTATCGACCACCCTTACCAAAAGATCAAGAATTTTTACTTGGGGTGTTTAGAGCTGGGGACAGGCTACAAACGGGATGAGAATCTGATCAGTTGGATTTAACGTGGAGATTGCCATATCCACGAAATAATAAACAAGCACTTCTAAGCCCCGAGGCTTGGAGTCTAACTTAAAGACTCGTAAATAAAGAAAAGTGCTCTTTCGGGAGACAACCCGAATTATCCCTTTCATTTGTTTTATTTCCATTTCTGTTGGGTTTTGTGTTTTTAACCATTTTTCCAGGAAAATAGAAAAGTTGCTGCACCATGCTGAACGGGGACCTGATCTGTCCATAGTTACGGCGTAACTCATTTTATGGTTATGCCGTAACATACTTTTTGCAGTAGTACTTTAGAGCATTACCAATTATGGCGTAATCCCATGCAACGGTAACGCGTAGCCACACTCCTGTAGCGTCTGCCAGGTTTTGCTTAATTACGGTGTAACTCCTTATGGGAGTTACGACGTAACTACCCTCTGTGACACTTCTTTCATTTTAAACACAATAACCTTGTATCAGTTTTCAAATGAACTTTGTGGGTATGTTCCCTGTAAGCCCTCACGAGACTACACTCGTCCACTTGGGACACCAAGTGGTTTAAAAAGCTTGTTGCATACGCCAAATGCAACCGTGATTCCTACGAAAGTGAGTTAGGTTTCTTTTTCATTTTTTTTCTTTTTCTTGTTTAGAATTATGCTTGTCGGTAGTGTGATTTCAGGGATTGAAGTTTTCTCGTGGATGCTTATGCGAAGGCACGACTCTTTTCTTGGGCCTTCTTTCTTTTTGGAGCAAATTTCACGGAAGTTCTTGCTCTAATTCTACTTGTCTCTTCACCTTTATTTCATGCTTAGTACAAAAGGGACTTTGTACAATTGAAGTGGGGGGGGGGGGGGGGGGGGGTGTAGAATTGTCTCTTTAACTTTATTTTGAAAAGTTATGCCATTTTTAAAATTTTGACATGTTTTTCTTAACCTAACTGGATTAGACCTTAGCCGAGCACATTATAACCCTTGATTATATGCTGAGATTATCCTTATCCGTTTCCTAATATTAACCCCAAATCTACCAAATTATGAGTGTGCCGGTAGCTTGTAAACTTTAGAACTTGGCCTTTACATCATTTCGAGACCATAGACGAGGTATGTTGAGTTAACTCGATGTATTTGGACTTTTCAGTTTAAGAAGGCAATATTATAGGATTATCACCCAAATAGCCTATCATTGTGTGTCTATCGATTAGTCACCTCAACTTCTCGACCCCCATGTTAAACCCTTTTTTGCACTCACAATTAGTGCAAGATACCCCTAGATACACCCTTCTGAGCCATTCCTTTAATTTTGTTCACCCAACATATTGTTTCGATACACCATTACACCTTAGCCTACCCTGTAGTCTTTATTTGTAATTAGGAAGTCATTATTTGTCTAAGTTCGAGGTTCAAGTGGAAAGGTTCGGGAATCACGCTCTCGTCGACGACATATCCTTAAAGATCATTGAAGACCCCCCAAATTCTCATATTGTTCATCTCAAGTGGAGGGATGTTATGTTATTATGTTATGTTCACAAAAAAATAAAAAAATGATGATGTGATTCGAAAAAAGAAAAGAAAAGAAAGAGTTATCGTTATTCATTTGATTGTAAAGTGCGATGTTATAAGCACTATTGTTATGAGCTTAATATAGATTTAGTATCGAGGACGCCAACTCGGTCACATTTGAAGAATGAATTTGGAAGTGTGGCCATCATGACGTCCTATAATGGCACATCTACCTGGTTATATCATGATCCGGTTTCTTGACTTCAAAACTTGAACTTTGGGTAGACGGTAAGTGGTGATGACTTAGTTGTAGATTTAGACTATTTGCTTGATTTTATTTTACACCAATTTTATCCCATGTCTTATCCTACCCTTTAGTCATGAAGCGTGTCTAGGTGATGCAGCGAGCAATCTTTGGTGTCTTGGCCATGGATTTGGTCATGTATCATTGATTTTGTCCACTTCGCCGTGACATGTTAGTAATGACAAATCACCCTTAACCTTTGCCGTGTCTACCCATATTGCCTTCGAGAATTGTTTAGTCCTAAACTCTAGTGGTGGAGATTTGTGTAACCACCAAGCTTATGATAGAATACATGCTATATTTGTGCAATGAGTGATCACCCTAAAATTGACACTTAGAATAGTTGAGAGATTTGAGTGTTTTGTTCCCATTTTGTAAGTGTTCGGCTTTGTTTTATTTTAGCATAAGGGATTTGTAAATTTATATTTTCCAGGAAATGGGAGATATCTTTTTAGGAATCTATCTAATAAGGTCTAGTTGAGGGCAAGCAGAGTTCAAGTGGGGGGATATTTGATAACATCAAATAGTCCTAATTATTAAGTGTCAATTTCCCCCGATAATGCTCGTATTTTATATCAGTTATATGGATTTACGCTTGTTTTCCTGTATATCTCACTTTCAGGTAAATTACGAGCATTGGAGCTAAAGAGACGCGGATTTGGAGAGTTTATTGAAGATATATCATAGTATGCTCATTTTGAAGAAGTTACGGCGTAACTCCTCTCTCACATTACGCCGTAACAGAAGCGTGGCTTAGAAAACCAACTCAACTAAATATTACGGCATAACTCTTCCAAAGATTACGACGTAACCAATTAGGTCAAATGAGGTTCCGCGCCGCTGCAAGCTATGCCGTAACTATTGTCTCAT
Organism: Chrysanthemum makinoi; assembly: GCA_910596185.1. Classification (NCBI taxonomy): domain Eukaryota; kingdom Viridiplantae; phylum Streptophyta; class Magnoliopsida; order Asterales; family Asteraceae; genus Chrysanthemum; species Chrysanthemum makinoi. The sequence continues at coordinate 208,579,969 of OU343223.1, read as the reverse complement.
TTACGGCGTAACTAGGATTTATTGAAGATACGGCATAACTCCTTCCAGATGTTACACCGTAACCAGCATTTTCAGTGCAAAATACGAAGAATTGGATGTTACGGCGTAACGCTTAACATTAGTTACGCCGTAACCAGATCTGGCCTATAAATACCCCTCTAATTCCAGCATTTCAAAGCATCCCATTTCACACACAACACCAAGTGAATGTGAGTAGAAGTCGAAGGCAGATCTAGAGGAGCATACAGAGCTATCTCCTAGGGAGAAATCACTCCCCTACTATAAGCATTAGCATTTTTATCTTTTCTTTACTTTCAATTCATGTATTTCGAAATGTTAAACATTGAATCAATTGTTTTAGTTAATATGAGCGGCTAAGTACCTCTGGTGCTGGCCTAGTTATGATTCCTTAATTGTTTTGTTTATGTTTACATTGCTTCTGTATAATTATTTCTAAGTGTATGCATGCATAGTTTGTTGGTAGCTACCCTTGTTTCGGTAGTTTTGAATGGCGGTAGTGGCTAGTTACTTTGGAGATATGACCAACTGACCCTAAGTAGGTAGACTGAGTGGGAAGGGTAAGATATGACCAACTGACGACCCTTTTTGCTTGTGTGATTTGACCAACTGATCACCTACCGTTTGGATGAACTTAAGAAGTCGGGGATGAGTGTTTAAGATTCTAGCGCTCGGGCACTCATTATTATGAATCTTGCAAGTAGCGGTACTTAATGACTTGGATTAGGGGACTAAGAATAACTGGACTTATGACGGGTCACCTGATTTCTCTAGTGGAACCCTTTGTTGATAGGTTAGTACTAGCTTACCAAATGCTGTCCTAACGACTTTCACCCCACCTGAAGTAATTGGAAGTAATTAGACGTAAACATAACTAGTTAGGATGAGTAACTAGGTTAGCATCCCTCTCCTCTATTGATCACAACCTTTACCTTTATTTGCTTTCAGATTTATTGTCTTAGTAGTAATTAATCATTTCCACCTTAAATCATATTAAAATATGTGACACCTAGACTTAGTTTAAATCCGCACACAGAGCTATTGGGACGACCTCGGTTCTACCGAATACTACACTACACACGACCGTGTACACTTCCCGTTAGTGCATTAGGGTAGACCATAGGTATAACGAGAACTTATAAGTATTAAAACCTGGTCAGTAAAACCTGAATCAGTTTGTCAAGTATATGTTGGCAACTAGAGGAAAAATGTTGAATTAATAAAGATTTTTAATCATAGAAGAGATTTTCATTCCATGGAGGCATTTCATGCACATATGATCCAAAGGTTCAGCATTCCAAGTTTCAAAGAAATGAAAATTATCGTGTTTGGATGAAGAACCAAGAGCTACGAACAAGAATCAAGCCAACATGAAGAAGTCAAGAAATAGGCTACTGAAGAGCTCAGTAGATTGGCCTGAACCAACCGATTCGGCCGAGGCATTAGTTGAAGACCAGTGGCGGTCGTGTCCCTAGTCCAATCTTTTGGAGTATCCCTTGTCTTGCACAAACTTCATTACTAAGGCTTATAGCCATCTCAATGATTCGTGCTCTTCCATTGAGTATTCTAGTCCATTATACTCTGCTTGTTGGACAAGTTGAGGCATTAAACATCCTATGCCTTGAAAAGAGTATAAATAGAGCCTTTTTTTAATCATTTGAAGACACACATTATAATACCAACTCTTTGCTCATCAAATCATTCTCAAAGGCTCTCAATTTTGTCATTAGAAGTCCAGGAAAGTTTGGAGGTCCAAGGAGTCAACATTTGGAAGACAAACCATCAAGAAGTCAACACCAATGCTTTGGGTAAAATTACTCAATTATTTGTAATCTTATTCCAATCATTGTAAGATTCTTAATCATGTTTTCTAATGTTCAAAGTTCTAAGTTTATGTTCATGTTTGCTATGAGTGGCTAGTACCTTTGTGCACTTGCTTAAACAATGTTTATTATCTAACGATTAGTTCATGATTGTGTTAACATGTTTTACTTTAATTTCAAGTCAATTCTAAGATCCAATTGTGCTTAAGTTTCATAGTGACATTTGTTAATCAAGATTGACTAGTTGTTAGTAATTTTAAAGGTCGAAAGGATTTATTGTTATTCAACTAGTTATAATCATTTGTTTATGAATGATTTTTTTACCCATTATTCTTGGTCAAACAAAGAAACTTAAGTGTGGTTGTAATAAGAATACTATTTTATTATCAAATTGGATTGATTGGAAACACCTCAATAGTTCGAAAGATTAGTTGTTTACACTCAATTGTGACCCTTTGTCTATGATCGGTTACCTTTTGTGTTGACCATTTCTTTAGCAAATTTGATAAAGAAAATGGATGTTTTTGTGTTTAAGTTTTTGAAAATAAACTGATGAAACTTGAATTGATCTAGAATTGATTGGTTAAACTTAATGCTTGTTTTTATAAACTAAAATCTTGACGAAGGTTTAACTTGTAAGAACAATAGATTAGAACACCAACTAATTATCTTAACCAACATGTTAAGAAGATGTTAACACAATCATACTTTTCAAGAATGGTAAATTAGTTTAAGCAAGTATAGTCTTAATCATCTGAATTTCGTTATCTCTATTTTCGCTATTATTGAGTACCTTTGGTTTGCTATTAGTAGATTTTACAACTTGCTTCTCGATCCACTCACAAATCCCTGCGAACAATCCCGACTTACCATCATAATCTTGCTATAACGGACGAGTTCACTTGCTCGTATGTGTTATTAATAGATTTTGAAAGTCAAATTTTATAAATTTAAAACTTGTACACACGTAGCACATCAAGTTTTTGGCGCCATTGCCGGGGATTTTGATTGTTTTTCAACAAGCTTTAAAAATCCACGTTAGTCGATCCATTGTTACGCTTAAATTTGAAAAGGATTTTTTACAGCCGGAAGTACGATCGGTTGCCTCTTATCTAACCGATCGGTTAGACCAAACCCAGAACATGATTACATCCAACCGATCGGTCGCAAATCACAACCGATTCGGTTTGACCTTTTTGTCTGAAATTTGTTTTCTTTTATTTATTCGTGTGTTTAAACATTGCCTAGATTCTCTTGGTAGTTGTATGAACACTCGTTCAACTGGAGTAGAACCAATTTCACCTCTTTCTAATCCCAAACGTTTAATCCAAAGAAGAAGAAGAAGAACACATTTTGTTCCATTAGAACCCATGTACCTAGAGTACCAAACCCACTGTTTGATAACCTATCAGAAGCCAAAGTCGTTTATAACCCAATCATCAATCTACCTTTTCCCATGGTCGACGATCAGCCAATGTGGGCTGCCAACCGAACCGTAGCACCCACTCCTGAAGGTGCTATTGTTGCCATCAACTTAGGTGACAACTTCACCGTGAAAGGTCACCACCTTTCTATGATCAAAGATCGCCAATTCGATGGTCGTCCGCGGGCCGATCTGCATAAGCACGTTGCCGAATTCATTAAAATTTGCAGCATGTTTCGATATGGCAACACCAATGTCGATGCCATCAAACTCAAAATTTTTCCATCATCACTCGCCGAAGATGCAAAAGTATGGTACAATGAATTAACCCCAGGAATTATCAATAATTGAGGAGATGAGGCTTTAAGTTCCATTCTTTCCACGGCCACGCTGATCGATTAATGGGAGAAATTCGTGCTTTTTCACAAAACCTTAATGAATCACTTGTCGAACCATGGCTTCGGATGAAAGATTTACTTCCTAGTTGTCATGGACATGGTCTATCCCGTTGAACCATTATCCAAATCTTTTACCATGGACTAGACAAAATTTCTCAAGGCATTCTTGATGCCGAAGGAATTTTTCTCTATAAAACTCCTAACGAGGCACATCAGTTACTCGAAGACCGAGTACTTCTTAAACTCGATTTGTCTAAAGATTCCAAAACCAAACCCATTATAAAAACCGTTGCTTTTGTCGAAAATTCCGATACCTCGAAACTCATGGAGAAAATGGAAGTCTTGACTTCCAAAATCGACTCGCAATACAAAGATCTTAAAGAAGAAATGAAAGAAATGCGAGATGGATGTAACAACTGTGGAGGAAATCACTCGTTGTCAAAATGTGACGATAAACCTATGGGTGGACCCAAATAAGGAGATGCTAATTATGTTCAAGGAGGATACCGTGGAGGTGGATATGGTGGAAATTATTATGGCAGAAATTATGGAAATTAGCAAGACCACCAACAAAGGGATAACATCCGTGATTCTCAACCTCGAGCAGACAATCAACCTTCGCAAAACTCTGACAAAAAGTTGAAAGAAACCAAATTCGAAAGAACCTTGAGAGAATTTGTGATTGCTCGAAGATCAATAAATGATTTTATTAAAAATCAATTTTTCAATCTCAAAGCCAAAGTTGAGCAAGGGAAGAAAAATCATCAAGCTTCTCTATCCAGGACCTTGAAAACAAATTTGGTAGACTTTCTGATCAATTTTCTTCTCGACCATCTGGTTCATTACCATGTAACACCCAATCAAACCCGAAACTATCTGAATCAAACGATAAAACTTATCGTCCACCACAAACAAGAAATGAGCATATCAATGCTGTATTCACGAGAAGTGGTCTCTCATACGATCCACCACCAAACCCAAATGATGATGCTACTATCATCCAAAATAGTAAAGATGAAGATGAGGAAGCAACCAAAGAAATTAACCCAACCCCAACTGCCCAAGGAAAAACCCATTTCACCAATCAAGGCGTACACACCAAAAATTCCATATCCTCAACGCCATAGGAAAGAGAAAATGGAGGAGCGATATAAGAAGTTCATTGAAATAATCAAAGAGGTTAGACTCCACGTACCCCTCATTGATGTTTTAGCTGGGATACCTAATTATGGGAAATTTTTAAAGGAACTTCTGAACAACAAAAGCAAGTTAGAGCAGATATCCGCTACCTTCCTCAATGAAGAATTTTCAGCCATTTTTCAGAACAAAATTCCATCAAAGCTCGGAGATCCCAAAAGTTTTCTAATTCCATGCACCTTAAGGAATAATTTTCAGTGCAATGCTTTAGCCGATCTTGGAGAAAGTATCAATTTGATGCCCTATTCCTTGTATTCCAAATTATCCATCAACATTTTAAAACCTACAAAGATGAGTATTCGATTAGCCAATCATTCTTATCAATACCCTGTTGGAGTTGCGGAGCATATGCTCGTACAAGTTGGTAAATTCATTTTCCCAGTAGATTTTGTGATCTTAGTAATGGAGGAAGATAGTAGAGTCCCACTCATTTTAGGAAGATCTTTTTCTCGAACAATCACGATGCAATCATTAAAGTAAAAGGTAAGAACTCAATCTTGGAGTTGGAGAAGAACGAATTACCTTTTTAATCGATAAGTCAATGCGATATCCATGTTCCAGTGATGACACTTGCTTCAATATTGATGTTATTGATGAAGTCACTGATGAAGAATTAGATGCATTACTTACCGATTCTGATCCATTCATGACTACTTTAGAAAAGATTTGTGAAACGAATCTTGAAAAAGAGTTCACTGATTTTATAAAAGTAAAATTGGAAGAAGGTAACACTGAAGAGGGAGAAATAGTGGAAGAGAATTTTGAGGAAATAACTTTCAATGATCAAATGAGGATAAAATCTTCTCTTCAAGAACCACCAACAGATCTTGTGCTTAAACCACTTCCCGATCATCTTGAATATGCTTATCTGGAAGAAAATTCACTTTTCTAGTAGTCATATAATCATTGCTCAAGGATGAGGAAAAGGAACGCCTGGTCTCTATTCTCAAAAATCATAAAAGAGCCTTCGCTTGGAAAACTTCTGATATTCCAGGAATTAGTCCCAATTTTTGTAAACAAAAAATCAACTTCGAGGAAGGAATTAAACCTGTTCTCGAAAGACAACGTCAACTCAATCTCAACAAGAAAGAAGTTGTTAAAAAGGAAATCATCAAGCTTCTTGATGTCAGTATCATTTACCCTATCGGGGACAACCCGTGGGTGAGTGTGGAATGAATTAGTTCCTACTAGAACTGTTATTGGATGACGCGTTTGTATTGATTACCGTAAATTAAACAAAGCCACCATAAAAGATCATTTTCCTCTTCCCTTCATGGATCAAATGCTTGAAAGATTAGAGGGGAACAAGTTCTCTTGTTTCCTCGATGGTCGTTTCGAGTATTTTCGATTCAATTGATCCTCACGACCAAGAGAAACTACCTTTACTTTCTTTTGGAACCCCACGATACCGACGCATGCGTTTTGGTCTTTGTAATGCACCTGGAACTTTTCAAAGGTGTATGATTGCAATATTCCAAGATATGCTTGAAACCTCCATGGAAGTTTCATGGATGACTTTTCAGTTTTTGGAGAATCATTTGATGCTTGTCTTTTTAATCTCGATCAAATGCTCGATAGATGCGAAGCTGCACATCTTGTCCTTAACTGGGAGAAATGTCACTTTATGGTAACTGAAGGAATTGTGCTTGGCCACAAAATTTCCAGTGCAGGTATGGAGGTAGACAAAGCAAAAATTGATGTTATCACGAAGCTACCACATCCAACTAACATTAAAGTTGTTAGATGTTTTTTAGGACATGCCAGTTTTTACCGTCGTTTTATCAAAGATTTTCCAAAATATCTCGTCCTATGACAAAACTTCTTAAGAAATATTCTGTTTTTGACTTCAATGTAGACTGCATTAAAGCATTCGAAACCTTGAAAACACAATTGACTAGTGCACCCATTATGGTTTCACCTGATTGGTCACTACCATTCGAGGTTATGTGCGATGGAAGTGATTTTGCTGTAGGAGCTATTTTAGGTCAACGAGAGGGAAAACACTTCTAATATATTTTATGAGTAAGACACTTAATAATCGCCTTCAAGAAACTATAACGACAGAGAAAGAATTATTGGCCGTAGTTTTTGCGTTCGACAAATTCAGATCTTACCTTGTGCTTTCAAAAACAATCATGTTTACAGATCATTAGGCACTCAAGTATCTGTTTACCAAACAAGATGCAAAACCGTGTCTTATTCGATGGATTTTACTACTCCAAGAGTTTGACATTGAGATCAAAGATAAGAAAGGTGCAGAAAATCTAGCCACTGATCATTTGTCACGTCTTGAAAACCCGAATTTAGAGGAATTGAAGGAAAAAGAAATTGATGATTACTCTCCTGATGAGACTTTCATGATGGTTGATATGGGTGATGATAATGAAGCTCATTGGTTTGCTGATTTTGCAAATTATCTCGTCGGAAAAATCCTTAGGAAAGGATTAACTCATGCCCAATGGAGTAGATTATTTTCGGAACTTAAACACTATTATTGGGAAGATCCCTATATTTTCAAAATGTGTCCCGATGGAATGATAAGAAGTCGTGTTTCTGTTTCTGAAACCAGGAAAAATCTTGATGAATGCCATCATGGCCCTACGGGGGGACACTATGGTCCCTCCACCACAGCTAAAAAAGTTTTTGATGCTGGATTCTATTGGCCAAAATATTCAAAGAAGCCCATACTCTTGTTCAAAACTGTGATGCTTGCTAAAGATCCGGTAATCTTTCTTGCAGAGATGAAATGCCACAAAAAAGCATTCAGGTTTGCGAAATATTCAATATTTGGAGAATCGATTTTATGAGACCATTTCCTAAATTTCACAAATACGAATACATTCTCGTTGCTATCAATTATGTTTCTAAATGGGCAGAAGCTGAAGCTTTAGCCACAAACGATGCTCGAGTTGTCGTAAATTTTCTCAAAAATCTTTTAAGCTGCTATGGAATTCCTAAAGCTTTGATAAGCGATCGAGGAACTCATTTCTGTAACAAAAAAATGGAGAAAATCATGAAAAGATATGGAGTTCATCATCATTTTGCTACAACTTATCATCCACAAACCAGTATTGTCAAAAACACTGATGAGTGCTTATTCACTCATCGTTTTTACCCGCCTAAGACCTCAAAAATGACTAGAAACACCCAAATATGCTCAAAATATGTTAAAATATCCTCGAGTGTGTTTATGTCTTTCGGTACAAAAGGATTGAAAACGAGCTAAAACGGAAAAATCGAAATGAATCAAAAAAATAAGACGTAAATGGAAGTGATTTTCTACATTTTTTAAGCCCGAGACGCGTTTTGAGAGTGATCAAGGGGAAAAACAACCAAAATCCTATCCCGAACCCAAATTCTCATTTCACCATTTTTCCCCGATACCGATAATCTCCAAAAACACTTTTTAAGCCAAAAAATCCTATTCTCGTTTTTAAAACCAATTTTGTAAAAATCTTATTTTTCTTAAAACCAATTTTTATTTTCAAAAAACCTACAAAATTTAAAACTACAAAAATACATTTTTCCTAAAACCAATTTTTACAAAAAAAAAAATAAAGTTAACCCTTAAAACCCTTTTCCCTCTCCCTCCCCAAACCAGTAATAAAAACACCCATTGTACTCCCTTCTTTCTTCCTCTCTCTACCCAAAACCAGGAACAAAATAAAACCCAATCCCAAAGAACCTGTTCTCACCAATCTCACTCAGCATACAATCCCACTACCTAGTTTCCCCATCACTCATCCTTGTAAACTGCAACAAGAAGAAGTCAAGCATCCTTCACATGTGGTCAAGCCACTTTGGCAATCCACAATCTCCCATCGAGCTCAAAGAAACCAAGAATGCATCAATGGATATGATCATAGTGACTTCTCCAAGGCTTATGGATATCGGATTTTCAAGAAAACACAAGTGCCCATTTCCCCTTTTCCCTCATTGAAGAAACACACAAACCAAGAGGATCAAGACCCTAGATGTAGTATAAATAGGAACGTGTAGCCATTGTTATGAGGCACCCTTAATTTAGTTTTAAAATCGCTTTTATTTTGTTTTCAAGTTCTATTGTATTGACTTGTTTTTAATCTATGAAAAGCATTCTTTTTTTTTACTTAAGCATTACATTTTCAAGTGCTTATTTAGTGAATTAAGATTTTTAAATAAGAATTAGAGTATGCTTTAGCTTTTACTTCTAAGTTCTAAAACACCAAGAATTTTGTTCCAAGTAAGGGTGTTTGGGTCAGGTTCCTAATGGTTTGAAATCACATTTTTACCCATTTTGACTTGTAGGTCAGGTTCCTAATGCTTATTAGTTTCAAAGTTGATCTTTACAGATTCAAACAAGTTTAGATCTCCTCCAGCTTGGTTTAAATTAGAATAGTAAACTAAATAAAAACTGATTTTCATTTTTCTATTTGTGCTTAAAAAGATCCAAAAGGGGTGTTTGGTTGTGTTTTGTATCTGTTGGAATAAGCTGTTTCAAACAGCTTGTTTCAAGCTTTTCAAAAATTTTGTCTTTACAAAAAATCTTTATTTTAATCTCATAAATTAGTTTCAAAAAGAAGATTTGTAGGAAAAAAAAAATAAAATAAAAAGGACAAAAAGGTAGAGGGCAGGATTCGAACCACAGACCTCTAGCCAAGTTAGCACACGACCACAACACCACATCCAAATACCAGCTGCCCTTGGGACTTCTTTGGTTTTAACATTACACAATTAAACCTTTAAAGGTGCCAGTTTTACTTTTAAGATCTTTTTAGCTTATTCTATAGCTTATTTCCAAAACAACCAACTAGTTTCTAATTTTTCTTAGCTCAAGCATAAGTCAAAGTGGTTTCTGTGATTTTGTCATATTTTTCTAAAATGGTTTAATATTTTTAATTAATTAATTAGATTAAATTAGTTTTTAATTCGTAGTAATTATTTTAAAAGTCGAAAAAATTCCCATCTTTTTTCTAAAATTATTTTTAGTCGATTAGAACGTAGGAAAATTGTTTTCACACCCATAGCCCTTAAATTGCAAAACTTTTACGTTTATGGCTTGGGTGGTTCCTGGGTTTTTATGCTTTTAGTTTTAGGACCCTAGGACTTAGTTTAGCTTCGCTATTATTCCTTAGGCTTAGTAATAGTTAATTTATAGTTTATTAGGTTTCCCTTGCCTTAATTACTTTCCCAAGCATTAATTCGTAGATAACGTAATTCAAATCAACAAATCATTAAAACCAATTCAAGTTCAAATCACGAAACTCAACGATTCCTTCAATTTCACACCTCGTTTGGACACGACCCGGGAAATCACTTTTCCGGTATCACTTTTATCACACCCATAAGATTTGAGACGTTAACCTTTTTCCTAAAGGGTTAATTTGTCGAATTTTACGGTTATTTTGATATACGTTGATATTGTGTTTTTCACCACTCACAAACAAACGAATCAAACACCAAAAGAGCTTTAAAGAGAATACTAAAAAAACAGTGAAAGATAATCCTTCAGCGTGATCGAAAAAGCTTGATGATGCTCTGTGGGCATTTCGTACGGCTTACAAAACTCCAATTGGCATAACTCCTTACAAACTTTTGTATGGAAAAACTTGTCATTTGTTGTTCGAAATCGAACATCTTGCTTACTGGGACCTTAGAAGTTGTAAGACCGATCTCAAAATAGCTGGAGAAAAGAAATTCTTACGGTTGCATGAACTCAATGAATTACGACTCCAAGCTTATGAGAATTCCAAACTTTACAAAGCCAGAACCAAAGCTTATCATGACAAAAAGCTGAGGATTCATAAAGAATTCAAAGCCGGAGACAAAATTCTGCTTTTCAACATGAAATTCAAATTCAAAGCTCCTAAGCTCAAACTAAAATGGTTTGGACCATATATAGTGAAACATGGATTTCCATCCGATTATGTCGAACTTTATGACAAGCCTGGTGGAAGTTTCATTGTCAATGGACACCGAATTAAGTTATATTATAATAAGGAGAAAATGAACGAAATTTCAATTGACGTAATTATGACTGAGTCAGAATTTGAAGCTATCACATTCATGGCACCTTTTCTAGTAAGCTACAAAGAGAGTGTTCCTTGGGCTACAGAAACCGGATTCATCTGAGATATTCTTCCTAGTTCTTGCGATATTGCAAAGTTATATGATATTGATGAGACTGGTGAAGGAATTGTGAAAGGAAGTGTAGTATATATTCCCAAATCTTCGAAGAAAAAAATCAAAAGCTGCAACTACGTGATTTTAGGAATTTCGAGTCAGGCTGATGACTCGGTAATAAAACAAATGCTTCTCGAGAGGCAACCCGTGTTACTTTCAGATTTGATTTTCATTTTTCTGTGATTGTGCCCCAAAGTTTAAACCTTTGGTTGAACTTAAGAGTGTGTGTGTGTGTGGGGGGTGGGGGTGGGGGTGGGGTGACGCTCTTTAATAAAGTTATTTTGTTTCATTTTTGTATAAGATTACTGCAGGTAATGATTACTTCCGTGAACACTTGGATCAAAGGAGTTAAGCTTTAGTTGGAAACTCATTCGGAAAATCTGGTTTTTATGTCTATTTCCCTATTTCTACACTTTGAAGTTCGTTTGTCACATTGAGGACAATGTTTAACTTAAGTGTGTGTGGGGGGGGGAGGGGGGTGAATAGGAAGATTAGAGTTTTTTCAGTTTAAAATTTAAATTTGTTTGACCTTGTGATCTAGTTTTTTTCACGCTTTTAGGATAATATATTAGAATAATTGGATCAATCCACTGGTAAAATCTGTAATTTTTGAAAAATTAAGATGTGTTTCGATTAATATTGGAATCCATTTTGGGATCGATAACATTTGCTAGCACACATTAAATATCCCTTTCCACTAAATTGTGAGGATTTGAGCCTATTTCATATATATATAATCATACATCTTTTATGCTTAGATCTTTTCATGAGTGTGCCGGTGATTTTATTTATTCTGGAACTTGTGCTTGTAACTCATTGCTAGACCGCAACGAGATCGCATTCATGTGATATAAGTGTATTCGTGTGATAAAGAGGCACCTTAGGAATTAAACCAATTGGCCTTCCATTTTACATCTAATTATATATTAGCTAACCACATCAGTTAGTTAACCACCCATATGGACCCATTTATAGCGCTCATTTTTAATGATAGATACCCTTAGTACACCCTCCGAGCCAATCTTTTCATTTTTGTTAAATCCAGAAAAATATAAAAATATTTTACCTTTAAACCTTAGCCTAACCTTTGTCAATGTCTAAACGGTTGGTTGCTAGTTGCTTAGTATGATTGGATTATTTTTGATGATTATGATTCTTCTCTAGCAGGCGATTTGGCCCATTTTCTCTTTCCTGGTAATAAGGAAAGGCCTTTCCCTATCACGACCGCCTTCCTTTATTCGGAACAACGTCTTCACACAGATGGTGAACATTGCATTTATGCACTCACTGTCTGCCAATCTGAGCCTAAAAACATTAAAGATGCAATGACAAAAGACAACTGGATTGAATCCATGCAAGAAGAACTCAACCAATTCAAACGTCTTGAAGTATGGGAACTGGTTGAAAGACCAACAGGGGTCTACGTCATTGGTCTCAAATGGATTTGGAAGAACAAATTGGATGTGAAGGGAACGAATCTAAAACAAGTCATGTCCGGTGGCTAAGGGTTATGGGACAGGAGGAGGGTATTGACTTTGAAGAATCATTTGGTCCAGCTTGCTCGCCTTGAGGTCGCTTGATTTTTCTCGCTTTTGCGGCTCACATGAACATCACGGTCTTTCTGATGGATGTCAAAACTGCTTTCTCAATGGACAACTGAAAGAAACGGTCTATGTTAGCTGTGTAAGGATTCGTTGATCCGAGTTCCCTAATCATGTCTACAAACTAAGAAAGCTCTCTACGGTCTCAAACAAGCCCTCGGCGCTGGTACGATAAGTTATCATCCTTCCTTATTGCCAATAAGTTTACCAAAGGTTCGGCCGACCCTACACTCTTTATACAATATCACGGGCTCACATCTTAATCGTTCAAATTTATGTGGATGACATCATTTTTGGGTCAACACATTTAAAATACTCAAACGCTTTTGCAAAACTTATGACAAAACATTTTGAAATATCAATGATGGGTGAACTCACATTCTTCCTTGGAATGCAAGTTCATCAATCACCCCGTGGTATTTTCTTGAGTCACTCCAAATATGCCCTTGAATTGTTACACAAATTTGGAATGCAAACTGTGACACCTATGCCACACCAATGGCTCATACCAAGAAGCTAGACGCTGATTTACATGGGAAATTGGTGGACCCTACCAAATACCGTAGTATCATTGGTTCTCTCATGTATCTAACAACTAGCGTGCCCGATATTGTTTTTGCCGTATATCTTTGCTCCCGTATCAGCCGAGACCAACTGAAAACCCACCTCTCAGGCTAAAAGAATCCTCCATACATCAAGGGAACCATTAACTTGGGGATCCGGTATCCGGGATTCGGTTTTGAACTAATCACTTTTCGACGCCATCACACAGATGCTTAGATTCACGTAAAAGTACTTCAGAGCTTTAGAATTTCTTGGTGATAAACCGGTGTCATGGCAATCGAAGAAGCAGGATCGTATATATCGTGCCCTCAACCGGCGTAATATGTAGCCATGTCGGCGTGTTGTGCTCAAGTCATTTGGATGAGAACACAACTCAAAGACTATGGTTACGATTTGATGTAATCCCGATGTATCGCGACAATCGGAGTGCTATTGCGATCTCGTAATTCAGTTCAACATTTGAAATCAAAGCACATCGATCTTCGATATCATTTCATCAAGGACCACGTGGAAGCGTGGTAATGTTGAATTATACTTTGTGGGTACAGAATACCAATTGGCAGATCTTCTCACCAAAGCCTTAGCTCCTCCTAGGTTTAATGAGTTGGTCCACCGGATTGGTATGAGGTGTTTGACTCAAGAGGAACTGGATGAACTCTTAAAAAATTCTTAAAAACCAGTCAAACACCAAAATCTCTTTTGTAAATATTTTTCAAAAACAAAATACAAAAATATAAAATCTGATAAAACATCAAAAATATTCTTCTATCTAATTTTCTCTTAACATGGCAAGTACATTTTTTCCGTCAACACTCTAATATTTCAAAATTCAGTATTTTTACCAATCAAGTGTTGAGGGGGAGAAAATTTATTACTTAACTGTTTCAAAATAACCGAGTACTTGCATGTTACATTATCCCAGTTGTTTCTTTAAATGCTGGTCACATTTCTGGTTCTCTGACACTCCTCAGACTAAAATTTATAAACTTTCATTATTTCTTAAGTCGAGGGGGAGTGTCGTCAAAGTTATTTCCAAATATTCATCGTTTGGTAACCAAAATGGAAGTTAAAGGCTTTGGATGAAAATGGAAAAGGTGGAGGGGCTAATGTTGTCAAAATCTCAAAGTCATTTTAATAAAACTCCCTCACCTAACATTAACTCTTTACATTTATTACACACACCTAACGAATCCTACGCACAACAATCGTTTCACAAATCCGTGTTTTGGATCATCAATCTGTAAGTGATTCTGTGTTTATATCAAGTTTTTAAACAATGGTTTTGAATCTTTCATAAATCCAACGGTTAAATCTTGAGATATTGTGATGTTTGTGTTCTACGCGTAAGTGTAAGAACACTTAATCGTGTTTGAGTGTTTGTGGTTAAAATAAGTGTGTCAAAACGTCTCTTAAACATCATTGATACCATTTTTCTACTCAAAACGCACTCAGAATCACGTATTGATTGAATTTGAAAAACTAGGGTTTATGCTTGGGTTTGGGTATTTTCAAATGTGAATGTTTTTGGTCAAAAAGATAGTTGTGTGATGTTGTTATTATAGTGAATTGATCATATCTGTTTTTAGAATTAACCCAGAAACACTAATTGCTTGATAATTAGAAATTAGGGTTTAATGTTCTTCGCATTTGGGTATTTTTGATTCATTGAGAGTTTGATGTTAAAACTTGGTTATCACACTCACATGACATCTAAAAACCACCAGAAAAACTTTGGTGTAATTCCTGTGGCTAAAAATCTTACGCGTAATCATTGAACTATTAGGGTTTTGGTTTACGCATAAGGTTCTTTACGCGTGAATCGCTTTGATTGAGTGTTTGTGAGTAAATCGCTTATACAATGAATGTGGGTGTTAATATTGATGCTGTGATGAATTTATTTCAGGTTTGCAACTCGTAAAAAATCAGAATCAAGGTTGTTAACCATCTACGCATAAGGATCACCTTACGCATAGCATTTTATGTTTAAGAGAAATCTTACAGTAAGGTTCTACAAAGGGACTACGCCATGTATCCCGTGAAGGATATGCGTAAATAATGACCTCTACGCATAAGGTCTACTCTTACAAGTACGCCTTACGCGTAAGGTTTTATATACGCCTACGCGTAAGCTTTACGCATAAGGTCCCTATTCCTACGCGTAAGTAAGGATCCTACGCATAAGCTTATGCTTACGCTGATAACTCCCTGACGATAAGCTACCATTTCTATGCCTAAGCCTTGATCAAACCTTCATTGTGAATTGTTACGCGTGCAAACTTGTAAATAAATAAATCATAACATCACGAAACCAATAAATGTCACTAATAAGATTAAACGTTTAATAGGTTGTAGAAAATAAGTGATAACATAAACTTTAAAACTTAAAGTTAACTAACTCTCGAAACTTTTCTCGACGCCATTGGACAAGTTGAACAAACAAGTGACTGTGGATTCGTAACAATCATTGACATATCTCATTCAATAAGTAGACAATAAAACCTTCTATTGACTAACATTATGTCTTCGATATGTTGGTTCATGGCTAAATGTATTTTAGATCACGACATGGATGCTCAAATGAATGTGGATGCACCAAATGTTCTCACCATTGCCGATATTTTCCCTCATGGTTATCCGATGAAAATTGGAAAGAATAATCTTCGTGTCGACTTTGAAACTCTCACCGCCGAATCTTCTTGTCTCATTGCCGTTGACATTCTAAAGAGCCATCCTTATCGAATATGCTCACCAATTCGCCATCGTTCCGGAGATCTACATACGCAATTCGGAATACAATGCAACCATCAAAGGACAAAATGCTGCGTGACTCTCAACCACAAATAAATCACCATCACACCGCAGACTTGAGGGTCGTTCTCCTCATTCCCGACATCATACCAATCAATACTCTGCACCTCCTGAATAGATCGGCAATTTTTGATTGATATTGGGTATGACGAAGCTTCAGGAGTTATCAATAAGCATTCACATGTGGATCTCAAGAATATTCCTCAGCCTTGGAGAACCCTTTATATCATCATCACAAAATTGCTTTCGTCGCGTGGCTGCTATGAGCATCCCAAGCTCGTGGAACTGCAAATCTATTGGGCTCTAATCAACATGAAGCACATCAAGTTGAAGCTCGATATGGGATGACATGATGTCATTCCTCAAAAAGCTTGGCTCAAAGATTCCTTATATCGGATATACAAAACTGTTGATCCAAAGAGCACTTGGATATAACCCTGATATCCCCAAGAGAATCAATGACCTGCATAATCACGACATGTTGACTAAACCCACTCTAACCGTCAGATTTAAGGAGTCAACAACTAAGAAACAAGGTGTTGTGTTGCCGGATTACCTCCTCGATGAAATTAAACGACTTTACCCATACAAAAGGTATTTGGTTCGTGGAAGAGAACAAAGTTGGTTTTCTCGATGAAAAATCTGCTGGTGCACCTAGAAGGAAAACACGACTAGGAAGTGCAGGGAGTGTTACAATTACTGAAGGTCAGAGAAAGTTTCCTAAGAGGTCACCTGGTCACAAAAGGAATTTTCCCTTTAAGGAAGCTATTCCAATCTCCAAACCTAAATCGACAAAACATCTGAAGGATGAAAGTTCAAGATACTCAATCGATCGAAGAGATTACCTACTCGAAATCGAACCGATATCACTCCAACAGTCGCTAAACCTCCCAGTCCACCAGCAAATAAAGGAAAAGGAAAGACTCCAGTAGTTGAACAGGAAGAAGAAGAATCAGATGAAGAGCCTCTAAACACTAAGTACAGAAGGAAGTTCAAATTCGTTAGACTCCAACACATTGCACAATCAAATGGGTGGCCCCGGAGGATCGAGTGGTGGAGCTCAACCTACACCAGTTCCTGATGCGGTTAATCAACCCGATAAGGGAACTGGCGCCACCACTCATAAGCAACAAAAGCGAGTGGAAGATTCTATTGATTTTGACTTTGAAGAACCAGACACTGAAAAAACTGAGAAAGCATCTGGTGATGATACTAAGACTGATGACGCAGCTAAGTCCGGAAAAGATGATAACGGTTATGATCATTTTCTTCTTGACAGTCCCGTACGTTCTAAGGAGAAAACTTCTGAACCACCGAAGGACCCGGAGTCTCCTCACAGTTCATCATCATCTGATCCGCCTCCTCACTCTTCACCACCACCATCTAAATGAACAACAAAATCCACATCCAAATCAGTGAAGAAGCCAACTGCATCCTGGATCTCTCAAGCTAAGACTCGAATCATTAAAGCTGTCAAACAAGTCAGAGAGAAAGATATCACAAAGAAGAAGTTAGATTTTCTTGCGACGGTCTGCATACGATCTTCATGATGAGAAAGACAAGATGCACGCTTGAAAGGGAGTATGTCCGTAAGCTCATGAAAGATGATCTTCAATGGAGAATGGATGAGATGATCAAAGGATACACTCACAAGTTCCTTCTTGACGTCGTTCCTAAACTGACAAAGGAGATGTATACCGCATAACTTTATCCGAATCTCTTACATCCGCCAAGCAAACCATGAAATCAACTCCAATGAATGTAAACATCAATCCAGTTGAACCCACAATCTTATCAGATGATGAATTGGTGAACCGGCTAGTAGCTCAAATGTCAAAACGCTCTGCAACGTTTGCCTCCTACGAAGGTAAATTGTTTGAAGCATTGCTTTGAATACCAACTCAGTCGATACGAGAAGAAGCCGAAAGGCCTAAACGCCCAAGAGACGACGAAGACAAAGATCGGATAAGAATAACGAGCCCAAACGCATGAAGAAGTCCGGTGAATCATCCTCATTCAAGACTTAATGCGCCTCCACCCCAAAGGACTCCAATTCAACAAAGATCCCTCCTCGCTCCTCTACGAGAAAACCTCGGGATTCGAGTTACCACCCCACTCAAAAACCGATGATCACTTTGAGTATACGGGTGGTGACGATGAGGAAGTCCTTGAGCCCCAACAACAACCCATCTCTCCGACCACGCCAAGAAACCGGAATCCTCAACTAGGCCAAAGAAAAAGAAGAAAAAGACGCCTATGACTGACATCCTATCATGGCTAGACGAGGATTATACTGAATTTGACTGGTTCTCAAAGCTCGTTGATTCCACTCCCTACCCATCCGAAGGTCAAGACGCTTCTGAATGTAATACATTGGAGCATGCCAAGTTCTTGCAAGAAAATTCGTGTGAAAAGATGACGAAATCGAGTTGAAGCGAATCAAGAATGAAGCATTTCAACGCTAAAAGACATTTCGAAAAGTGCTATTGAAGTCGAGTATCACCTTGATAATATAGCACGAGCTATGTCTAACAACATGGATTGGCTCAACCCCGAAGCAAACATCGACTTCACCAAACGGGACAACCCTCCATATTACACCGACTGGTCTAAACCTCTACCAACAATTGGCCAACCAGATCAGCCTAAGATTCCATTCCGATATTTCTTCAACAAAGACTTGGAATTTCTTCTTCACGGTGGCGATGGTTCAAGGAAATACGCTAGGTCATTGACACTTCCTTTCCCGGCAGCCATATACTCTAACTGCATAGCCATCGAGGAAAGAGCTAACCACATGTTCTCCAACAATGTGGAAGAGTATGACCGTGATGCAATGTATGGGATTCACCACGCCGAACGCCGATGAATCTACTACAAGGCGCCAGGTTCAAGTCTCAACATGAAGTATTCAGTACTAAAGCAATCGTGGCTATTAAACATGTTGATCTTTCGTCTAAATGGGACTACACTTTCCTCAAGAATATCGTGATCAAAAGGCAAGACAAAAGGGATTATGCATTCTCTGAAGCAGACTTTGAGAATTTGTCTATCAACGACATTGAAGACATGTACCTTGCCAAAGTACAGGGTCGCATGAGACAATTCTCGACTGATGTGCAACTTGAATTCATCAAGTCCTTGCTTATCTTCATCAGAAGAATAGTAAGCAAAGAACGTGAAGAAGATCTCCAACTTGCAGTTGAATCATGTCAGACCCGTGTCAACTTCACTCCACCTCAGCTAGATCTTCCCGACATCAACCAGCTTTCTCAATACACACTCATCAGCCAACCATTCAGAGTGGTTTAACTTAGTGAAACACAACGCAACTGCTTGATGGCGTGTAGAGATCTTCACAAGTTTGGGGATCACACATTGAAGAAGGTTAGGGATGGATTGGCTTATCGGTTGAAGGATATTCATGAAGGAATTAGGTCACAAAAGCGATGGAATTCTAAGGAAAGACGGGATGTGAAGAGGATCATTACCAGGATTGATGAAAGGTTGTATCGACGGGGCCAGTTTAGAACATTGGAAAGCTTTGTAGGTGGTCGTCCCAGGATTGCTCTCGCCGGCTATCAACGCCCTGTTCGCATTCCTAGAAACATTGATAGACTTCCTGGTACCCCTTGAACTGCTTCTATTTCATATTTATTTGGATGTGTGATTCATTTATCTCTATGGCTTGTGCACACATAACAGTGTACAACCCGCACTTGTAAATAAAGGACCCTGTGGTACGCTTCAGTGCCACAATCCTTATGAAAGGAGTGAAAGCTTCTTACTTTTGAGTAAAACTTATCAAAACTTTCATTTTTCAAAGTTTTGCTCAAAAGAACAAGTACTTCCCCTTATGTTTTTCAAAACCTCAACCGTTCATATCACTTGTTGAGGGGGAGTATTTGACTTAATACTTTGTTCACAAAATGTTCTTTGTGCAATCTTTGCACAAAACTCAAAATGGTCATATTTATTCTCAACATTTCTTCAAAAACAACACTTATATGCCATTTTTGAGGGGGAGAAAACATGTGATAAGAAATATGTTGTGTTTTGCTAATGAATCCTCGTGTGAAAAGACTTCAACCCATGAATTGACGGGAACTGAACAGTCATACATTGAAAAGATTTGTCTTCCAAGACTTATCCAAGTAAATTGTACCCATTCGAGAAGCTCTTGATAGACATGAACTTTGACGGGTTTGACAACCTCTCGGGGTTGTCCACATCTTCAAGGTAGTTATTAGAGCTAGTTGTCACCTAAAAGCGACAATGTATCTCTTAAACTATGCAACGTAATCGTGTCTCGCAAGGAATTGTCTATCTTGAGTCGATCAATTCAAAAGTGTACGCTCTTTCCTCACCATGCGATTTCTGTCAAAACTCTTAAGCACATGTTAGGGGAGTATTTCGAAAATCTAAAACTCTTAAAGTGTTCAAACATGTTTTTCATTCACAAACACTTTGAGAGATTTTCATGAAAATGGTTTTATGGCAATGGAGTTATAAGGTGATTAAGGTTAGGAATAACCGTCCTATGATCCTTGAGTCGGAGGGATCTACCCAAGGACACTACCAATAGTTAGAATTAGAAGTCCTTAGGTATGATTGTAAAAAGGAGAAAATGAGAATCGGAGAAAGAAAGAGTTGAAGAGTTAAAAAGAAAAGCAAAGAAAAGGGTGAAAAGAAATAGCCCTCCAGATTATTCAACTTAGGGCGCATAATCCGGGTTCAATTCATATGCTAATCGGTCGTCACTTGATGACGCCGGTATTGAAGATTAAAAGTCGCCATGGACCCAAAGGACGCATGCACTAAAAACCTTCTTAGCCACTCAAGTTTCTCTCAACAGAAGCTTGTTTCATTATCACAGGGAACCCTACGTAAACTATCGGCTTTCTCTTAGAGATTGCTGGTATTGAAGAAGGAGACCCTCTCCCTAGTCTCCGCTCAAGAAAACCAAAACGCACTATTGAGTCTAGAGCCACGAGATTCATCAAAAGATCTCTTAGGAACACTTGACATTTTATCACTTGTCGCTCAACAATAAGAACTTCAGTGGTACATTATCGAGTCCTACACAGATCTTAGCAATCTTTCGAGAACATTTATGAGAGGTTCACAATAGTGATCCTCAGTGATTGAATGGAAACTCCTGCCAGGGTCAACATCAAACATCCCGATAGCGGTCGCCGCAGTAACTCCCCGTGGATTACGCTTAGTGTATCTCAAACGGTCTACAGTCGTGAGGTGATGCTTCGTTGTACCTCAGCGACTCATTTGAACCGTAGATGTACTTCGGTACATCGTGTTATCTCACTTGTGGGACTCCGGTTCAGGAACGGCCTTTGTGAGAACTAGAGTTGTGTTTTCACACTCTCGAAGTTCAAACTTGTAAGTGCCGGAATCCGCTTATTACTAACCTTTCTTATGTTTACTTCTTATGGAAGCTCTGGAGCGGACTGATCGTGCAGATTCTTCACATGCTCATGCCAACATCATCACTAATGGAAGTTCTCTCAAAAGGCAACACACAAGTCAAAATTATTCTACGTCAAATCAAAGAATCTACAAAGTTTAAAGACTTAAAGAACTTCATAAGTACTAAATTCCAACGTCAAATAGTGTGTGAGCATGTTGAAGAATGACGTGGAGACACTGGAGCAGTGAAGCAGACCTGAGGCAGACTTGATGCAGATAACAACATCATACTATCACTACCATCACAAAGAACAATGATCAAAGAACAAAGATAAAGTTGATGTCAAAGCAGAACTGTTTAAAGAAAACAATTTCTCTACAATGGGGAGATTGTTCACATCAAGGCAATTCTTCTCACAAGAAAGAAGAATGTCATAAGACATCAAAGCTACTATTACATCAGCACCCTCACCGTCAGCACTCATTCATCACCAACACTTAGGAGGAGATTGTTGGAATCACTCCTAAACCTAATTTAAGTGTTAGTGACTCAAATGTAATAGTTAGCTTAATATGGCCTTTATGTTAGTAATTAGCCTTAGGCTTATGTAGAAGGCCCATAAGCCTAGGCCTAGTCCAATAAGGAAAAGGATGGGAACTAGGAGTGTTGCCCTAGCTTGCCTCCTATAAATACTCTTGTAAACCTTCACTTGAAGGTTGGTTGTTCAATTTACTCTCTTTCACATACTCTACGCATAACCGGTCAAGTATTAACATGTGTGTGTGTTTGTTTATTGTTCATCCGATCTTCTTTCTTCTCTATCTCTTCTCTTGATACTTGTGTTGCATATTTGGGAACCTAACAGAACAAGTTTCTGAAAACTGTTTTGTGGTCGAATTAACGTTGTTCTCTGATTCTGAAACCAGTATTTTAAGCGGTTTGATACTGGTTTTTAAACGTTCATCATGTTACTGAATTTGTTTTGTGAAAGCAGATTTTAGTTTCCGATTGTCTCTACTCTTTTCTGAGTTTAGATATGAGAGTTCTTATATGTGATTTGTGGACATTTCTTATATGCGGTTTGTGTCCTCATTCATGGATGCGGTTTGTCTCAACATGTCCAGATTCACTGAACTTAGATGCGATTTGTATCAAAATGCTTTTAAGCGTTTTGTCTTAAACTGGCATGCGATTTATCCTATCTGTCCAGATTCAATGTATCCTGAAATGTAGCGGTTTGTCATAAAAGTGTTGACTTTTATGCGTTTTGTCATATGGTCAAATGCAACTTGTCTAATTTGCTGAAGGATGAGGTTTGTGTCAAAAATAAGGGATGCTGTTTGTCAATGGTTTGGGAGGAAGCGATTTGATACTTACTGATGAAGCGGTTTGAAGATATAAACAATACAAACATCAAATTCATAATTATAAGATTCATTTTACAAGATCAATCATCACATAATATATTCTAATTAAATATTATATCAATGATCTAACATCTAATTACATCATTTTACTAATCTCATACAAATCTCATTCTCAATATCAGAATCACATAACTCGTGCTAACAAATATCTCAATGTCATGCACAAAGTCTAGACTCATCCTAACCATGATCTCAGTCAATGTTTTTCGTGTTACTCTAAGTATGAACAAGACTCGAAGGCCTTTAATTACGAAAAACAATTAAACAGTAATCGATCTACTTTTCATCTAAATTTCCGAATGTGTAAGACAAAGAGTTATAACAATATTGTTATTCTCTAGTCTTGTTTTCGTTTTAATGATAAATCGTCACATGCACATACAAAATCAGAAACGAAAACCAATTATTGTTTTGATCTCAGATCGATTCGTGTTATTCATGGATTAACATGACCTTTAAGGGCCTTAACACGAAATAGTCATCATTGATTTGTTTTTGAAGTTATACTTCAATGAATATACGAATTTATAAGAGTAGAAATATGACATACATGTTATTTTCTCTCTTCTATTCGATTCATGTATCTGTTGAAGTAATTAAAACCTACCTTAATCCATTGCGTTTGAAGCCATCTCTAAAGAACCCTCTTGCCATCCCTGTGGCATCATCAACATCAAACCATCCCTGTGGCCAAGACGAATAAAGCTTCTCATGCCATCCCTGTGGCGTCCTTCAACTAAGGATAAATGGATTAAAAACGAATTTAAGATCAATGGAGATGGGAGTTTTATTTGGACTCTTGAGATGGGTTTTCGAAGCGTACACATGTGGGATATGATCTAATTTTATGTGAGTCTTTTGGTAAAGGTGTTTGTTGTGAAAGAAATGGGAGGCGGATTGTTAGTAATTAGGGTTAGGGAATTACAGATTTTTAGGGAATGAGTGTGAGTTAGTGTGGCTTATATACTTCCACTATATTAGGGTATGTGGTAGATTAATGGATCGGGTGTAGCTAATGCAATGGGCTTTGATGAATCTAGATTGGGCCTGGCGTATCACCTTTATTGTATCGGGTCGCCAGCTTGACTCCATGGGCTGAATTTGCGTGACCATTCTCAAATACTAAGCTTAATCTACTTGTTTGAAGTATTTTTTTTCATGAGTTATTTGTTGAATGGTATGCACATTAACGTTGGACTGTGTTGGGAATTATAAGTTTGAGTTGATAAAGACAAAAAGAATGAAACAAGAGGGACTTAATATGACAAGAAGGAAACCTACTAAAAGATGGAAGGGCTTGCTTGCAATGAAAGTTTTATTATTTAGTCCTTATCCTCTAGTATATAAAGAGGACATAGGTGTAGGTTTTTAAATAAGTCTTCCAATATGTAGTCGACTAGAGGTGTGTGTTTAGCCTAGACGTTAGGGGAGAACGTCTAGGGTATTAGGGATTTAGATTAGTGTGTCCTAGGCGTATGTTCATGTAAACGCCTAGGTTATTAGAGTATTAGTTAATGGTGAATAAAAACCTTGTTCAATAACAAAGTGTTGTTTTGATTATTCCGCTGCGTATTATGTTTATTATCTTTGTTATTGATTCCTAGCTGAGCTTATAAACGATCTTATCAATTGGTATCAGAGCCAGGTTTTTTGGACGAGATATATTGGGTGTACGCTGGTCCCTATTATTCAAGGTACTACAAGTGGTTATTGAATTTAAAGTACTGCAAATTTTTTTTTTTAAAGTGCTGCTCGAGTTTTTGCAAGTACTGCTGCGTATTAAATTCAAAGTACTGTTGGAGTTGTTCAAAGTACTGCTCAGACGAGATCAACGTACTGCTGCTGCTATTATTTTTAAGGTACTGCCCGAGGATTTTTTGAAAGTACTGGTAATTTGTTAAAGTACTGGTGATCAGACGAGATGAAATTTTCAAGGTACTACAGGTTTAAAAGTATTGTTCGCTCATACTTGTTATGAAAGTATTGCAGTTTATGAAAAGTCTGCAGTTTATTTCAAAGTACTGCAGATTTTGATGAAAGTACTGCTCCTTCCCAACATACTGCTCATGCTTTATTATGAGGCGATTTTGATTTAAGGGGAAGTCGAGCATGATTTTTGGACGACACACACACAGGTTATTGTTCACACACACAAGGAAGAAGTTTATGTTCTTAAAAGGATTTAAAAAGGCTCGTTATGGAGATTTATTGAAGAATTGATTACGAAGAGGATTATTTATCACTTATTTGAAGGTGAAGTGGAATTACTTGGTTTGTGTTCTTATCATCTAGCTTGATGAATCTAGCAATGTGTGATTTTTCTTATGATGCTCTATGCACACATTGTCTATCACTTGAAGGAGTTACATTGTAGTGCTCAGTGTCTCATACTAGTTGAGGATTCTTTTCAAGGGATTGCGGTCTACTTATATTTTGCCCGTATAAGTATGGAGTTCCGTGGATAGTAAAGATTTAAGACACAAGTTTGAGAAATTCTACTTCTTCATCAAGTTCGTTATATTTGTTTTTCTTCACAAAGTGATCATTACAAGGAGCTTACAGATTTTGAAGAATCAAGAAGATGGTTAACATATGGTTTTTAGGGGAAGCTTATTGTTAAAAGTTTAACCATCTACATGCATCACTCAAGGGGAAGTGTTTGATTTTTACTATTGTTGATCATTATTACTACTCCTAGTTGAAGTTTTCTACTGTTTTGAATCCATTTTTCCTATGGTGCGTAATGGTGGGTGATTTGAAGCATTGGACGACTTAGATTTTGAGGTATGATATTGGTTCGTGGTGGTCAAGATCATTATTTGCATACGTTCCCTATTTGGATAATAACAAAAAGGGGAAGAGATGTTTGAGTGGCATGTCATGGATTAAGGGGAAGACAAAGGAAGACATACTTGTTTCATTTATGGCGAGATCCCTGATCTCAACTTCTGCTACTTCGTCTAGGGAAGTTCGTTCAAGAATGGTTTTGTCATTATCAACTAGGGGAAGATTGTTGGGAATTATAAGTTTGAGTTGATAAAGACAAAAAGAATGAAACAAGAGGGACTTAATATGACAAGAAGGAAACCTACTATAAGATGGAAGGGCTTGCTTGCAATGAAAGTTTTATTATTTAGTCCTTATCCTCTAGTATATAAAGAGGACATAGGTGTAGGTTTTTAAATAAGTCTTCCAATATGTAGTCGACTAGAGGTGTGTGTTTAGCCTAGACGTTAGGGGAGAACGTCTAGGGTATTAGGGATTTAGATTAGTGTGTCCTAGGCGTATGTTCATGTAAACGCCTAGGTTATTAGAGTATTAGTTAATGGTGAATAAAAACCTTGTTCAATAACAAAGTGTTGTTTTGATTATTCCGCTGCGTATTATGTTTATTATCTTTGTTATTGATTCCTAGCTGAGCTTATAAACGATCTTATCAGACTGAAGAGTTTTGTCTGACTGAATTGATATCCGATTTTGCTCAGGTTGTCTAACTTAGCCAAATTTTTTAAATATCATTTGGTATAAGAGTGGTATTTGACTTTCACGGGATATTTATTCACGGTTTGAATTATTAGCTAATCCTGAATGACTTCGAGGCTCATGTTTGGTATTATTGATTTGGTATCGATGTGACGGTTTTAATTGCACTTGGACTCGTAATCTGTATTGGATAATGGACTAATGGGCTTCTCAATTTCGAGAGTATATGTGATTTGGATTTTTATGAGATTTATTGAAGAGATTTGTTGATGAGTTTTGGTACGATGATAAGATTTGTTATGTTATGAGTTTGGTACCTTGGTGTATACATCTTCATGGAAAATTATTTTTGTCACAGCTTGAATTGTTATAGTAACTATGTTGACTACGAGGTTGTTTAGACGGTATTTCTTATTTGGATTTGAAGTGAGGTGTTCCGGGCGCGTTTACTTATTTCGTCTTCTTTCTTTCTTCTTTTTCCCGAAGATGACTTGTTTGGGCATTTATAGAGTGTGATAAAGACTTGGCTATTTAGTTACTGTTGTGATTCTTTCTCGCTTAACCCACAACATAGCTATCACTTCGGTGTCTCACGCAGTTGAGGATACATCAAGAGGTTTTGTACATTGGGTACTCCGTTTCTTCTTCACAAGGATCAGTACAAGCTTAAGTAACAAATCTGAGGAATTTTACGTCATGTTTAAGTTTGATATATCGGGTTTACTTCTCCATGTGGTCACTACAATAGCCGTCAGAATACGTGAATGATGTGTTTACCAATGGATTGATTGGTTGAGATGTGATCAACAATTCTCATGATATATTTGACGCCACTGAATGTCAATGATACTTCACAGTCTAAGCAAAATCTTTCAAGAATCTTCAAACGTCAGTCATGATCTTTTAAGATGTTTGCTTATGACAAGAACTTTTCGTGCAAATGGTCGTACATGTTAATGATGCTTCCGAAAATTCGAAACCATCATGGGGAAGAATCGTGTACTTTGATGTTTTACGGTCAATCTTAGGGGGAAGTAGTGTATACTACTCGACTTAGTATGGTTTGTGAAGTTGTCTACATATGAGTAAAGAATTGTTGATGATGTTGTTGATGTTGGATAATGAACCGTTGATGAACCGCTGCATGTTCCCCTAAAAGATAATCACCGAAACCAAAGTTGTCATAACACATTCAAGCTGACATTGTTTACGGGTTTGTCTTGATTTTGTAAAATCCCGCGAAAGAATCTATTTCTCGGTTTAAATCATAGACTTGTAAACTCCCGTGACAATGGAAACATCCTGGTAATTGTAAAGTGCATTTCCGGATCTATCTTACGGTTTATTCTTGGTTTTGCAAAATCCCGTGAAAGAAACTATTTCTCGGTTTAAACCATAGAATTGTAAAATCCCGTGATGATGGAACCATCCTGGAGAAAGGAAAGTGTATTTCGAGGTCTTATCTGATGCTGGTGCTACAGTTTCTACTTCGAAGAAGGGATAAAAGGGTGTACTTCATGAATTGGATGTGATTCGTCATGGCAGTTTGGTTATTACATGGTTTTACGGGGTTATGTGCTTTTAACCATGATCGAGATGAAACCATTATCATTGTTCACTTAAAACATTAAAGAATGCTAGATTTGAGCTTTTAACCGGAAGATGTGACAATGGGGTTAATTCACTATTATTTATTTGAGGTTGAAGTGAAATATCACGGGCGAGTGTACTTAGTATCTGAAGGTATCGGGGATGGTTGGATGATGATTCTTCAAGATCCTTGTTTGAGCTTATTATCAAAAATGAACACTTGGAAATCTAGTTATTGTTGGGTGATTTTTTTTCTTTTTCTTTTACCACTTGGGGGAATTAGGCTCTTACCACCACAAAATAACTATCACTTTAAGGAGTTACGTTGTAGTGCTCAGCGTCACATTGAATTGTGGATTTTCAAGAGGTGATGTACGTCTAATACTTGATGGTTGGTTGGTTGAAGAGTATAGAGTACTTAGAGATTCAAAAGGGCATGAATTCTCGGCACCGCTCTTTGTTACATTTATGCAAGTTTAAGTCACGAGTTTGGGTTAGTTTACTTCAAGGTCAAATTCATCATATTGGGTTTTCTCCATCAGCTGTCACGACAAAGAGCCTGCTGAATGATAATGGGGTTGATTATAAGTTTGCCAAGAGTAGATGAAAAGAGAGAGATTATGACATTTTAACACAACAGTTCAAGCCTCGTTCTCTAAAGAAAAGAAAAGTGTACGTTTCAGTGCGCTTTATCTTCGGAAGAAGAGAAATCTTCTTATGACGTTTGAACACAACAGTTCAAGCCTCGTTCTCTAAAGAAAAGAAATGTGTACGCTTCAGTGCGCATTATCTTCGGAAGAAGAGAAATCTTCTTATTATGACCATTCTCATCAACATGCTTCATGCTTTTTCCATGGGCTTCAGTCATCAAGTGAACCGGACTACTGATAATTACTCTTATTCCACTTGCTCAATATAATGAAGATGGCGACATCATGTGCTAATTTTGCAGGGGAGAAGTGTGAATAGAATACATTTGGATGATAATCACTTGTTTAATCAAGAATGGCATCTCCGTATGCAATTCTTAAGGGGGAGAAGAAGTGTGAATTTTCTGCATGGTTGATTGACATCTGTGAATAAATGGTCAAACGGCTCCAAACTCATGTATGAACCGAGCTTCTTCTTATCGGGTCATATCAATATGGAGTTTTCTTCTAAGAGTCGTTGGTTGACATCTTCTTATGGATTGATGAGTTTAACGACAAAGTGCTTCCAGTTGCGGGGTTAATTTCCTTGATGAACAACTTTATGTTCTTGTTTGATTGGGAGGGATTTGATTTAAGGAGATTTGCTATATACAAGTTAACGGGAATGCATGTGGTGAGAAGAAGATGTTAACTTTCTATTCCCCATTCGGACAATCTTGAAGAAGGTCGAGTCTACAGTCGGTTCTACATTTTCTGCTACATGTTAGAAGACTAAAGACGAGTTGCATTTGATTATTTAAAGACTTCTTCTTAATCTGGGCATTTATCAAACGGATTGTCGGTTTAGGGGAGAGCACTAATTAGGGGAGAGTGAAAAGTCAGATTTAATCCCCAATTAGACTTGCTCACATTCTTCCGCAGCAAGTTGATTCTCACAAGAGTTCAAGTGTTCTTCTTAACAAATTTCTAGTATACGGGCTTATTATTTTTTTGCTGATTCTGAAGTATCAAAGCCAGCAAGGGGGAAGGAGACACACATCTAAACGCGAGTAAACATTGATGAACTTAATTCTTCTAAGTGATTGAATATATCCCGGGAAGACAAATGTCATGACCGCAGAGAAACTCAAGGTTTTACTCATCAAGGCTTTTAGTGTTATTATTCCAACTACGTGGGGGAAGTGATGTAAGAGAAAGTTTCTGAAGATAAAAGAGGTACACAAGTGTGTGATGATTTCGATGTTATCGCAATCATCGGGGAGAGAGAAATTGTGTACAATTGGGGCGCCACCGTTTCACTTGAGTGCTTAATCGCTGATTCGAGATATAATCACTTATTCGGAGTTGACATCCGCAGAGATAGTCATCTGCAGAGATAATCGATGATTCGACCCGCTTCTTCAATGTTATCGGTTATTCTCTCTTTGGGCATTCGGTACTTCGGGTTCTTGAGCTTCATACACTTTCTTCAGGGGGAGAGAAAAGTATACATCGGGTTATTCTTTGGCTATCGGACTTAATCGCTACTGATGGTATAAGTTTCTGTCTTCGGGTATATGTGTATTCGGGTTCGTGAGCTCTAGTCTAAGAGACTGACTGCATCAATTCATCTACTTGGGGGAAGTGGTCTCTTGACACCTTTTGGGGATGCATCGCTTCAGACTTTAGTGGTAATGAAATATGAGAAGAAATTTAAAGAGTGGGATGATACGTTGCTGTTCTTGTTCATATAACCCCGAACGAAGAATCTCGATTATCGTTATTAAAAGGAGCAGCGGGATTTATGATAATGGTGTGCGTCCTTGTGCACCTGGCTAAGGCAAGCTTGAAATAGAGCTTCGAATCTGCTCAGCTAAAGGATTTTCGGTTTGGGGGGAAGCTGCCAAAGTCTCTCTTTCTCAAAGGCTCATGTTCTATCTTCTATTCTGGAGCCTCGGAAGCTTTGGTGGTGGATGTTTAAGAGACGACGAATTCTATCTTCTACAACGAGGCTGCTCGATATCCTTATCTCGGTACTCGTATCATCATCTTCTTAAACTATATCATCTACTCTATCTTTGTAAATATTTATCAAAAACCAAATACAAAAATATGAAACCACCAAAAAGAAAATAGAAAAATATAAAACCAACAAAATCCCATAAAAATCAGAAAATTTTAAAAATACCAAAAATATGTTTTCTCAAGACATGTCTTCTGGTTTCGATAACATCTATGGTCTTAGAAATGTCATTCAACAATGGCACGGGACCATAGATGAAGTTCGAGCAGAAGGTGTAAATATTCTTTTCAAAACATGTCTCAAACTATGGCTTGCAGTTACTTCTGACTGTAACCCGTGCTTAAACTACGACTTGCTATTATTTCCGATAGCAACCCGTTCTTCAAGAAAGCAAAGTGCAGGGCTAAACCAATTTTCAAATATTTCGTGCACTTATCCTAAAACTAATTGAGGAAAGTATGTCGAAGGACTGCTGTTCCTACACAAATGTTTTTCCGTCTAAAATTCTTTAGAAAAATATTTGTTGTTTTCAAAAATGGTGGTAAATGAGTTGCTTGTAAATCAATCAGATTCAGAGTTTTCGTAAAAAATTGAAAACTCAATCAATGACTTCAGCGCTTTTAAACTTTTCAGAAAATAAGTCATTGATTGAGGGGGAGAATGTTTTCAAATCTATATCATCTAACGAGCTTATCTAATTATCCTATATACTTAAATGTAAAACATGTTAATCTACGTTGAAGGACTAGGTGCCTAGGATATGATTGTTAGAATTAGATGATTAGAGTTTGATGAACACATAAATCCCATGCCTTATATGAACTGATTGATATGTTGGATTGACTTTTATTAGTCGATTGTTGTTTGGGTGATGTCGACCATCATATATCTATATGTATGTTCACTAACGTATGCATATATCATGGTATAAAAGAATGTTCCGGATCTGGATCCCACAAATGAATATGATTGGATGCCGATTGGAAAGGGCAACTATTTCTTGGGTCGACAAAAGAAGAAACGGAGCTTAATCAGATCTCCATGGAGAGTTGGCACGATAGATGCAACTTAAGAGATCTCACTGCATCTGCAGATGGTTTTCTTCCAGCCCTACAGCAACAACAAAAGCTTCTCAACCACCTAACGTATCTTTGTGTAGGAAAAAGTAGTGAATGATACCATTTTTTTTAAAACAATTTTGCAAATATTGTTTTGAAAATGGAAAATATTGTTTTGAAAATAAATTGGACTTAAATCTTGGAAATCACCGGACTTTATTTTTTCAAAACTTAAGTCACTCAATCAACGACTACGGTCATGGATTGAGGGGGAGAGTGATTTCAAACTAAATATTTTCAATCGATATTTCATCTATCAAGTCCGGTTTGTACAAAATAAGTGGTGATCTAAAGATTTAATGTTATGTCAAGGTATGATTCTCTTTAAAACTCAAAGATCTTTCAAAATGAAATTTTTTCTGTTCTTGTTTGATTTTGAAATTGTTTTATTTTACTTAAAGATCTCTTAAAAACTATCATACCTGACACTAACAATCTTTAATGTCTTCATTTGGTCCTCATAAGTCAATTTCAAAAATTAAATCAAGCCACGTCTTTCCCCAAAATTTACTAAATGATTTAAATCAATTGGGATCACAAATCTCAATTGGTTTGAAATTTTTGATCGGGGGAGAGATCGTGATTTAAATCTCAAATCGGTTTTAAAAGGGTGATTGTTTCAAAAGCACTCCTTCCTTCATGTACCAAACGATTAAAAATACATAATGCACATGATTGTGGAGGAGCATTTAACCATAAACCAGAAGAGCTTTTAAATCAGGCACATTTTCTCCCATATTTTCTAAACCTTATTAAATCACTTGGGATCCAAAATCTCAAAGGGTTTGACATTTTTGATCGGGGGAGAATTTGTGATTTAACTATGAAATCTAATAAATGATGATCGATTTGATTCAAAAGTGCATATTGCTCTCCCATATGTGCTAAACTCTTTCCCGTATTCTCGAAGCACATATTGAGGGGGAGCATTTCAAAAGAAAATAAACTTTCAAGGTACAAAGATTTATATGTTTCAACATAAAGTACCTTGATTGATTTTTCTAAAGGTTTCTTAATGGTTTTTGTTATCGTGGATGTGCTTCAAAAGAACTATTTCCTCTATGTGATAAAATGATTCCAAATATCCTATGCACATATTGAGGGGGAGAATTTACCAAAGAAAATCAAATGGCTTTTTCCATGGAAATTGTGATAAAAAATTTATTTCAAAAGAACTCTTGCCTCCGTGTGCTAAACAATTTCATAATCATATGCACATGTTGAGGAGGAGCATTTCTAAATGATCAAAACAATTAAGGTACAAAATGCTTTTGATATTATATCACAAGTACCTTGATTGATTTTCCAAATGATTTTTCAATTGGTTTCGAGAAGAAAAGAACAATACCAAAAGACAAACCAATTTACTTTATGCATGGAGTTATAAGGATGGTTAGGTTAGGTATTCGTTCCCACGATCCCGCCAGAGCCGGAGGGATCTACCCAGGGACAATCCACTAGATAGTGTAGAAGTCCTTAGGTATGATGAAAAAGGAGAAAATTGAGATATGGGAAGAGTGCGGACTGAGACAGAGCTAGAACTGGAATAAACCCAACAAGGTTCTAGTAATGAAGTCTCGGTAAGCACTGAAGGGGTTGAAGAATGAAAAAGAAATGAATGTGAAAAAGGCTGAAAAGAAATAGCCCTCCAATAATTCAACCTTAGGGCAGAAACCGGGTTCAATACATATGCTACTGGTTGTTACTAAGGTAACACTGGTATTGAAGACAAGACGTCATGGACCCAGTGACGCACTGCACCAACTACCCAAGCTACTCAAGTTCCTCTTAAAATGGCTTGTTTCATTCTCACGGGGAACCTGCATAATCTATCGACTTTCTCTTAGAGACTGTTGATATTGAAGAAGGAGACCCTCTCCCTAGTCTCCGACATAGGAACCAAAAATGCACAATTGAGTCTAGAGCCAAGAGATCATCCACAAAATCTCATTAGGACACAAAATTAATAAAGACTTGCTGTTTCACACAATGTGGAAAGTAAGTATATATTGAGAGTCCTACGCATTATCCTTGTGGTATTGATAGAACATCCGAGTGATAGGTAAAAGTATTCACAATGAAGATGGAAATCCTTCTAGAGCCAACATCAAACAAGCTTATGGTCAGTGACATGTGAGATCTTTTAAAAATATTAAGCTTGTGACAATGGATAGAAAAGTATCTCTGATTGAAAAAATACTTTTGGAAAAACCATTCGATGTGCAAATCTCTTCTTTTCTCTAGCACATCCAATGTGTACTCTTTTTAAATACAAAAAGTATTTTTGATTGAAAATTGATCTTTCTCATAAAACCTTCGTCGTATTGTAAAAATCTTTCTTCAAGCAATATGCGATTGTTTTTCAAATCAATTTTTCATCAATCAATGAATCTCAATTCACTAGTTCACTCACTCCGTGTTGTCTTCTTTGAGATGTTCCGGTTTGAGAACAGCTAGAGCAGCTGCGAAACCCTGTCAAGGAGATTCTTAGTAATCCTACCTGATCACAAGCAGTACTTGTACTGATCAACGGGGAACTGTGGGTCATGTACCTCAATTCAACGAAAGTGATCAAAGACACTTTCGTGTGTGTTATTGCTAACTGTTGTTTGCAGGTACATTTGGACGGTTGCAGCTGATCAGAATTGAGAAGTCAATCCAAAGCCGCATGCTCACAGCATCCACACTTAATTGAAGAAATCATGACTAGTACATATCTACATAACCTGGCTCTGATATTTTTATACGATGATTCAAGAGAGGAGAGCAAGAGAACCATCAAGAACAACCATATCCCCCTCGGGATCATTAACAACATCCTCAATACCCGGTGGTATCAAGTCTTCAATAGTATCCTCAATTTTTGGGTCATCAGCCGGCGAATCAGAAATCTCGTTCAAAACTTTGATCATATCAACATCGAAGTAGAATCGCTCAAGAATCGGAGGATAAACATCAGCAATAGTGGGATTGCCACTAATCTCTTCATCGAATCGGAAAGTCTCAAGCTCGGGCGAAAAGTCGCTATCTTTAACGGAGATAGGAGGCGAACTTGAATTATCGTTTAAGGCTTCAATCTTGGAAATGAGAAGATGAACATTTAACAATGTTTCACGTAATGCTTCATCCTCGATCTGAATATCATCGGGCTCAATCTCTTCATCTTCCGGCTCATAATCATTTACTTCTTCTATGTAAACAGGCTCAGAAGGTAAATCGTCGACGAAATCAATGTCTCCATAAGAATCATCATCGGAATCGGAGAACATCTCAACATGATCGCTCGAATTATCAAGAGAAGGCTCATCACAAATATCATCAACAACAACCTCGGACTCTCTTGGGATTGGGAAAAGGACCTCAGCATTAGACGATTCCATTTTCGGAATGGTACTAAGATGATCATCTTCCATTATGAGAGAGTCAACGGATTCAATTATCGAAGAAACATGATCATCGACCTCTTCCAAAAGAACGTCACTTCTCTCAACCGGCGTGAGTGAAGGGGAAGGGTCGGAAATGAAAGGCTCAGAGATGAAAGAGGGATCGTATTTTGAAGATTCCGGAGATGGGACAAGTGGTGTGCTCTGAGAGCTAGCAATTTCCACCACTTCTGTTGTGGTCTTCAGTTCTTTCTGTTTAGTGATCATTTTAAGCTCATAATTTCGTTCTGTTTTGTTGTAACTCGACGAACTCGTAACGATGAATCGTGAAAGATAAGGATCGATTCTAGAATTATTTGGATTAGAGTCGAGAGTACAAACGGGAATCACCTCGGACTCAGAAATATGTTCCATCTCCCTCACCGGAGAGGGAGTAGGAATCGAGGGTTCATCAAGCTTATATTTCAAAAAATTTCAATGTTGTTAATAAAAGCACGACGTTCAAAGAAATCGTCTCCGTAACCCTCGGTGGGTTCTTCGGGTAGCTCTGAAATGGTGTGATCGTCTTCCATAACTTGAAC
This sequence comes from Chrysanthemum makinoi, assembly GCA_910596185.1. Classification (NCBI taxonomy): domain Eukaryota; kingdom Viridiplantae; phylum Streptophyta; class Magnoliopsida; order Asterales; family Asteraceae; genus Chrysanthemum; species Chrysanthemum makinoi. The sequence goes on along the minus strand of OU343223.1, from coordinate 208,544,316 downwards.
GGGTTCTTCATTAATACTTTGTTGATATTGATTGAAGAAAGTTATTAACATACATTCCATTGCGATTCGATGTTGCCCAGAAGAGTCTTCAAAATCTTTGTGGAATTCTTCATTAAAGTGACATATACAAAGATCGCGATAAAATCCACACCCTTTGCAAAAACATCGGTCACAGAGCGAATCATCTTTTAACAAATCGTTACAATTATGGCAATAAGATTGATTGAACGAAGGGTATTCAGAGAAATTTTGAGAATCATCATTAACAATCTGAACGGGATCTCCATAAATAGAATGTATCTCGGGCATACACCGTAAACAACGAAAATCGTTCGACGAGTCTACCATATCTCCACACCCATAACAATAACACTGATCAAACGAAGATATCTCGGGCTGTGGAGGGTAGTCGGAAAAATTTTGAGGATTATTGAAAGAATTGGGGCACATATGATTATAACACTGATAATCATATCCCAAACGTGAATTACAACACTGACAGAAATAGTCGAAGGAGTCCATAAGAATCAAATATAAGAGGGATAAGAGGAAAGAATTATCAAATCAGAGGGTAAAGAAGAATATTTTTGGGGTTTTAAAACAAATTTTGAAAAGGAAAATCTTTTTGGGTTTTTATAATTAAGAAAACCTTGAAAACACAATAGGTTGTACTTCTGAGGTGAGCCGACGTAACAATTGACGTTTCAGTTTCTTTTGTTGGTTTTTTTATTTTTTTTTGGTTTTGTAAACACTCTAGGAAGAATGTTTTGGTGTTTTTAGATGTTTTTGGGTTTTTCAAAAATATATGTATTTACAAAAACGACGGTAACTTCACTCGGGGAAGGATCTTCAAATGCACGCGATTCGAGACGGAATACGAAAACTCACTACATGCCCTCCCCGGCAGCGGCGCCAAAAATTGATTCGCTCGGGAAACCAATAATAGAAGTTTGTAGTATTTGGGTAACTCAAACGTATTAGGTTTGAGCACCGAGATCGTTCCGAACGAGGGTTGAATGGAATTTTTAACTCACGTCGCGATTATCGGGATTTGAATGTGTTAAAGGAGATTTTTGGAATTTCTACACTACGGGGCAATGGGAAATAAATGGGAAGCAATTATAAGGGAATATATGGGGAAACAATTAACAATGCAAATTTACGCTAAAAAAAACAAATTACGACTTTAAATGAAACGCGACTTAAATGCAAATAATACCAAAATAAGTCCTAAAAATGATCTAAAATTATTTTCTAAACTAAAATGATATTTGAAAACTATTAAAGAATTAAAACTAATTTTTAGGATTTTTCTTGAATTTATTTGAATTAAAAACTATTTTATAATTTTTAAAATAAAACTAAATTACCAAAAATTATGAAAATAAGTAGAAAAATTATTAAACTATTTTTCAAACTTTTGAAAATTTAATTTGTATTTTTCTGAACTTTTTTCTATTTTCTAATATTTAAAAACTATTTTAAACGAAATAAATTGCTAAAAATTATAATCTTAACTAAGAAAAATAAGGAAAAATTATTTTTTTGCTTTTTATATTTATCTTAATCTAAGAAAAATGAAAATTTATTTTTTTTGAAGATTTTCTGATTTATTTGTATTAAATGCTAATTAAAAATGCTTAAAACTCAATTTAAATGCAGAAAAATATCAAAAGACCATGGAAAAATAAGAAAACTTCCAGAATTTTATAAAATAGTGGTGAGAATCAAGGAAAAATAAAATAAACAACTAATGATCACAGGAACTATGATTTGGACACATAACTGTGGGGAATAAGCTACTATCAATAAGCTATAAGCCACTAAAAGCTACAATAAGCTACCATAGTATAAAACTAACTTAAATAAGCCTAATGCAACTGATTTCAACCATAAAAGGACAAGCTAGAGGTGTTTGTGCACAAATTAAGTTTCTAGCGCTAAAATCCAAACGACCCTACAGGGGCAACTTTAAGCACTGATTCAGAAGGTATAGAAAAATCTTAAAAATAAACTAAAAATACCTGGATAACAACCACCAACCAAAGTGCTATAATCCAAAATTTCAGCTAATAAGGACTAAAATTGAGTGAATTAAAAATGCATAAATGGAAGCTGTTTGTACTTGCAATGGAAATTTTGACTTTTTAAGAAAACATGCAGTTTGACTTATCTGAGATTTAAATCTACTGAAATGGATTGAAATTGACACTAAATGCTATAATGAACCTAATGCAAGCTTGTTCTACTGATTCTAAACCTAAATGCAAATTTGAACAATCCTATAACTAACTGATAAGCATATGAGATTAGATAAAATGCAGATTTGACTTTGAGTAGTTGCAGAAGCAAAACAATGATCCAATTAAGTCTAACTAACCTAAAAATGATTAACTCAACTAACTTAGACCTCTGAATAAGCCTTAAACTCAAATATGGACCTAATGCCAAACACACCTTTATGGACAGATAATCAAATACCAATGCTAAAAACACTATTCTAAACTATGATCATGCTAGAACAAGTTCAAATGATGATTTGAAGGCTGAATGATGCAACTATACCAACTTTAGCAATCAAATGAACATTATGATACATGTGCAGATTAAACTCAAAACATGCAGAAGTTGACAGAAATTAAAAAATAATGAATTAAGCTTAAGCAAACCAACAAGCAATCAAACTAACAATAAACTGAGAACACAATGCTAAATGAAACAGTTCAGAAACACATATACTAATTGAACTACTGATTCAAATTGTAAAAATAGAAGTTTAGAACTAACCACAGTCCTGCCACAATGGCATGCTAACAACGGATCAAAAACCTCTATTCTCAACTGAATTTAACCCAAATTCTATCACAAATCAACCCCTATCCATCACTAACTCAGCAATTCAGAAACACATCTGCAGGTGGCTTTATTTGACTAATGTGAGATTTGATTGTAACATCTGAGTAGTGAACTAAAACAGATTTGATATAAACATTTGAGATATTAATAAGCTGAGATTAACAATGAAACAGTAACTTGAATTGATTTGAAAATCAAAGATAATTTGTATTAATACCAATATAAAGTACAACTTGAAATAAAAACTGAAATAATCAACAAAAAACTTAAAATATTTAAAAACTACAAATTAACTCAGAAGCTACACTACTCCTACTCTACTTCAATACATTGTGAAATAAAGGGTCCTATTTATAGGAAAAGCTTGAGCTGAAAGAAGGATCCAGAAGGCTCAAATGTGTGTTTCTTTTGGCTACTGTCGACCCTTGGATCGTTTCCCATCATACATCACTTCATCACGACCCTTGATTTGATCATCCACGTATCAACAACCAATCAGAGAAGAGAGAATGAAAGGCATGACACACGGATTGCCAACCTGGCATTCCGTGTGTCAGGTTGTGTCAGTGAAAGTATAATATTGCCCTTAATTTAAGTGAATTGAAGCGATTAGAGGGAAGGGTAGATTAGGGTTTATGTTTGCCTAGGAAAAATTGGATTTGGGGAAAAAAACTAGAGCGGGTAAAATTTTGGTAAATTATATTAGTTTGATTATGTTGACTTATTGACCGAACTTGGGATAAATGGCAAACCGGGTCATGGGTAAAAAGAAATTGGATTGGGCCATGGGTTTTGAATTACTTTTGGGCTTAAGGTATAATGGATTGTATAGAATAAGGACTTAATATATGATCCTTTTAACATCTTAGGGACCAAATGTGTACCAACTGATTTTCCAAGGACCAAAAGTGTAAATTCTAAAATGATATTCCAAGGGCCTTTCTTGCCATTCTTCAAATAACCAAGGGCTGGATTTGCAAATTCTGAAACTTCAAGGGTATTTTCTGCCAATTTCTAAAAGTTGAGGGACTGATTCTGAAATTTCTTCAAAGTTGATCATATCTTTCACAAATCATCCTCTCAGCATAGAAATCTTCACAGATGCACAATTCTGACCTTCCGGGTAAGCTTTAGCACTCTTTATCTCTCGTGCTCGGGTTTTTGTCAGATTTGGTTATCTTTTGCGCGTTTTGACATATCCGTACCTGCACAAGCACAAACTCAAGAAAACAGCAAATATTAGCAATAAACGGCTCTTTCTTGGTTATTTTGGGCCTATTTTAGTAAAGAAATGGTATGTGTTTTAGCACATATCAAGGGTCAAATTCGAGAGGACAACATTTGGTCAATTCGGCCTAACCTATCAGCAAAGATGCCACTACAGGAGAAATCAGGCGCACCATCATAAGTCCTGTTGTTCCTGGTCCCCTAAGCCAAGTCATTAAGTACCGCTACATGCTAGATTCAAAATAGTGAGTGCCCGGCCGTTAGGAACTTAGACACTACACCCCCCAATTCTTAAGTTCATCCAAACGATAGGTGATCAGTTGGTCAAATCGCACAAGTAGAAAGGGTCGTCATTGGTTATAGCTTACCCTTCCGTCTCGGTCAGCTTACCTAGGGTCAATTGGACATATCTCCTAGGCAATTGGCCTCTACCGCCATTCAAAACTACCGAATCAAGGGTGACTACCAAAGAACTATGCATTCATGCACTTAGAAATAATTGTACGGAAGTAAAGGTAAATGCAAACAAAACAATTAAGGAATCATAACTAGGCTAGCACCAAAGGGTGCTTAGCCGCTCATATTAATCATGCAAATCAATTCAATATTCAAAGGTACGAAATACATGAATTGAAAGTAAAAGAAATATAAAACGCTAAAGCTTATCGTAATGGAGTGACTTCTCCCTTTGAAACAGCTCCGTATGCTCCCCTAGACCTGCCTTGAGCTTTTTCCCACGTTCTCAAAGTGTTGTGTGTGGAATGGGATGCTTAGAAATGCTGGAATTCGTGGGGTATTTATAGGCCAGGTCTGGGTTACGGCGTAACCAATAAAGGAGTTACGCCGTAACCTTCTATTTCTTCGTAAATGCACTAGATCTGCTAGTTATGGCGTAACCATATTAGTGGTTACGTCGTAGTCTTCAATAAACTCGGTTACGTCATAGTAGATGCAGTAGTTACGGCGTAAGTATCAGCGGCGTGGAACCTCTTTTGACCTAATGGAGTTACGTCGTAACCTTTGGGAAGAGTTAAACCGTAACCTCTTGATAAGTTGGTATGATGGGTCACGCAATAGTTACGACATAATGTGAGAGAGGAGTTACGCCGTAACTTCTTCAAAATAGGCATATTGTGATAAATCTTTAGTAATGTTTCCATTTCCGCATCTCTTTAGCTCAAATGCTCGTAATTTACCAGAAAGTGGAAAACAATGGAAAACAAGCGTAAATCCATATAAATGATATAAATAACGAGCATTATCAGGGGAAATTGACACTTAATATTCAGGACTATTTGATGTTATCAAATATCCTCCCATTTAAACTCTACTTGCCCTCAAGTAGACCTTGTTAGATAGATTCCTAAAAAGATATCTCCCAAAACCTGGAAAATATGAGTTTACAAATCCCTTATCCTAGAATAAAACAAAGCCGAACACCTCACGAAAGGGGAACAAACACTCAAATCTCTCAACTATTCTAAGTGTCAATTTCGGGGTGATCACTCAATCGCACAGTCATAGCATGTATTCTATCATAAGATTGGCGGTTACACAAATCTCCACAACTAGAGTTAAGAGCTAAACAATTCTTGAAGGCAATATGGGTAGACACGACAAAGGTTAAAGGGTGAGTTGTCATCACTAACATGTCACGGTGAAGTGGACAAAATCAATGATACATGACCAAATCCATGGCCAAGACACCAAAGATTGCTCGCTGCATCACCTAGACACGCTTCATGACTAAAGGGTAGGATAAGACATGGGATATATAATTGGTGTAAAATGAAAAACAAGCAGGTAGTCTAAATCTATAACCAAGTCAGCACCACTTACCGTCTGCCCAAAGTTCAAGTTTAGAAGTCAAGAAACCGGATCATGAAATGCAAGGTAGATGTGTCATTAGAGGACGTCGTGATGGGCACACTACCTTTTCTTCTTCTGTTGGCATAACTACCAACTCCAATCTTCAAATGTGACCGAGGTGGCCTCCTCGATACTAATCAATAAAGCTCATACTATAGTGCTTATAACATCGAACTTTACAATATCATAACTCAATCAACTTTTTTTTCTTTTTGAATCATAACATCCCCCCACTTGAGATGAACAATGGGAATTCGGGGGGTCTTCAATGATCTTCATAAATGTTGTTGATGAAAGCGTGATTTCCAAACCTTTCCACTCGAACCTTGAACTTAGGAAAATGATGACTTCCCAATCACAAATAAAGACTACAGGGTATGCTAAGATGTATAGGTGTAACAAAACAATATATTGGGTTGACAAAATGAAAGGAATGGCTCAGAAGGGTGTATCTAGGGGTATCTTGCACTAAAGGTGAGTGCAACAAAAGGGTTTCACATGGGGGTCGAGAAGTCGAGGTGACTAATCGATAGACTCAGAATGGTAGGCTGTTTGGGTGATAATCCTATAATATTGCCTTCAAAAACTGAAAAGTCCAAATACATCGAGCTAACTCAACATACCTCGTCTATGGTCTCGAAATGATGCAAAGGCCAAGTTCTAAAGTTTACAAGCTACATGCACACTCATAATTTGGTGGATTTGGGGTAAAATATTAGAAACGGATAAGGATAATCTCACCATGTAATATCAAGGGTTGTATGTGCCCGGCTAAGGTCTAATCTAGTTGGGTTCGGAAAAACATGTCAAAATTTTAAAAATGGCATAATTTTTCAAAAAAACTAGAAAAATGAGGGCGAAATAAAGTTCAAGAGATAATTCTACTCCCAACTCGCCTACACAACTAGATTAGACCACAAATGAGTACATTTTAACCATATCGCTTCAACCTCAAATAAATAATACTGAATTCAACTAGCCTACACAACTAGATTAGACCAAAAATGAGTACATTTTGGTTGTATGTGTAGGTGTTTTAACCACACCTACACAACGTCGCCTACCCTTTATTAGGTACTAGGTTAAGCACCTAGTTCCATTGCAATAGAGGAACTACTACCCAACACTACACCAACGACTAATCCCAAAGAAGATCTACTCCTTTACAACATCATCAAGGATATCAATATCCTTGGATCTAGTACTAATCTATCTTGTACATCGAAACACACCATATCGAATGTACATCTAAGGCACCTTTCACTAATGCCTTTGACTAGATCTTCAAGACACCCTTCACTAATGTCTTGTGTCTTGACTTCTAAGCACCCTTCACTTCTAAGCACCTACCACAAGTGCTTATGATATGGACGATAGATGCCCTTCACTAATATCTTCGTCTTGACATTTGAGACACCATTCACAAATGCCTTCAACACTTCTTAGAAAAGAAAAGAAATCATCAACAAGAAGACTTCAGTAGTCTTGATGATGAGGAAGCTTGGCAACTCATGGACTTGAGCTTGCTCGACTTCAAAGGTGGTGATCTTGCCTTTAAGAGGAACCTAGAAGATCACACAAAGACAAAACTACAAACATAGATCTCTTGGATCTGAGGTTAGAGAGTTTTTAACTCTTGGGGAAAGTATGTTAGAAAGGGGTCAGAAACAATGAAGAAATGGCTCACTATTTATAGAGGAAAAATCCTCTTGTTCCCCGGATCCCACGGATCCCTTCCACAAAGGATCCATCTAGCGTTAAGCTAGGGATCCGTGGGGCCCCTTACCCATGGGTATTTTTGGTTATGGGTCATGGGTCATGGGTTGATCCATAGGTCTTTAGCTAGATACAATGTATCTCTTGAGTGCAATGCACCTAGTCACATGGGTATGGGTCAAAACCATTGGTTATGGATATTATCCATATATGATATAAGCATGATGTCATGCAATGGGTTATGGGTCAAGCTCCATGGGTCATGGGCTTTGGGTTGTACCCAACTACATTCAATGTATTTGCCCAATGGGTTGTGATACTTAAGTTTCTACCCATTTATATTACCCAATATACTACATACTAGTTATGTGTATATTTTACCCAAATATGTAAACACTAGTTGTTTTAAATATGTAATATTAAATCATAAAATCACTTATACTTGTTTTAGTGTTTTATGTGAAAATGTGAATATGTTAGAAACTATTAGTTCAAACTATTTATGTATTTTATTTGTTTCGTTAAAATGATTTTACGTTTGTTATCGACAAAACATTAGAAGATCGTAAAATATAAATAAACATTTTTACGGCTTATTTGTATTAACATTTTGGTTTCCTATGCCGGAGACTAGGGAGAGGGTCTCCTTCTTCAATATCAACAATCTCTAAGAGAAAGTCGATAGATTATGTAGGTTCCCCGTGAGAATGAAACAAGTCCTTTTAAGAGGAACTTGAGTAGCTTGGGAAGTTTAGTGCAGTGCGTCCTTTGGGTCCATGACGTCTTGTCTTCAATACCGGCGTTACCTAAGTAACCACCAGTAGCATATGTATTGAACCCGGTATCTGCCCTAAGGTTGAATTATTGGAGGGCTATTTCTTTTCACCCTTTTCACATTCATTTCTTTTTCATTCTTCAACCCCTTCAGTGCTTACCGAGACTTCATAACTAGAACCTTGTTGGGTTTATTCCAGTACTAGCTCTGTCTCAGTCCACACTCTTCCCATATTCTCATTTTTCTCCTTTTTTCAATATACCTAAGGACTCTACACTATCTAGTGGATTGTCCCTGGGTAGATCCCTCCGGTTCTGGCTGGATCGTGGGAACTAATACCTAACCAAACCATCCTTATAACTCCGATGCATAAAGTAAATTGGTCGGTCTTTTGGTACAACTCTTTCCTTCATGAAACCAATTGAAAAATCATTTGGAAAAACAATCAAAGTACTTGTGATACGAGATCAAAGCATTTTGTACCTTAATAGTTTTGATCATTTAGAAATGCTCCCCCTCAACATGTGCATATGATTTTGAAATTGTTTAGCACATGGAGGTAAGAGTTCTTTGAAATAATTTCTTGATCACAATTTCCATAGAAAAAGCCATTTGATTTTCTTGGTAAATTCTCCCCCTCAATATGTGCGTTGGATATTTGGAAATCACTTTGCACATAGAGGCAAGAGGTTTTTTGAAGTACTTTTCACGATTGCCAATAGAAACCATTCGCTCCCCCTCAATATGTGCATCGATATACGAAAGACTTTGGCACATATTAGAGAGAACTTGCACATTGAGTCAAAATGATCATCTTTTATCAAATTTCATATTAAATCACAAATTCTCCCCCGATAAAAAATATCAAACCCTTTGAGATTTTGGATCCCAAGTGATTTAATAAGGTTTGGAAAACATGGGAGAAAATATGCCTGATTTAAAAACTCTTCTGGTTTATGGTTAATTGCTCCTCCACAATCATGTGCATTATGTAATTCAAAATCGTTTGGCACATGAAGGAAGAAGTGCCTTTAAAGGACTAAAACAGATTTGAGATTTAAATCACGATCTCTCCCCTGATCAAAAATATCAAATCCTTTGAGATTTGTGATCCCAACTGATTTAAATTATTTAGAAAAGTTTGGGGAAAGACGTGGCAAGATTTAATATAGAAATTGACGAATAAGGATCAATTTAAGACATTAAAGATTGTTAGTGTCAGGTATGATAGTTTTTAAGAGATCTTTAAGTAAAATAAAACAATTTCACAATCAAACAAGAACAGAAAAAGTTTCATTTTGTAAGATCTTTAAGTTTTAAAGAAAATCATATCATGACATAACATTGAATCTTTAGATCACTACTTTGTTTTTGTACAAACCGGACTTTTATGAAGAAATATCGTTTGAAAATATTTTATTTTAAATCACTCTCCCCCTCAATCGATGACCGTAGTCGATGATTGAGTGACATAAGTTTTGATAAAATGAAGTCCGGTGATTTTCAAATTTTAGTCCAATTTATTTTCAAAACAATATTTTTCCATTTTCAAAACAATTTTATCAAATATTTTGAAAAATGTTATTATTCACTATTTATCCTGCACAAAGATACGTTAGGTGGTGTAGAAACTGCTTTTGTTGTTGTTCTTTGAAGGTTGGAAGAAAACCTTCTGCTGATGCAGTGAGACCTCTTACGTTGCATTTTTTCATGCCAACTCTCCATAGAAGTCAAATTAAGCTCAGTTTCTTCATTTGTCAACCCAAGATATAGTTACCCTTTCCTTTTGGCATCCAATCATCTTCAATTGTGGGATCCGAATCGGGAGCATTCTTATATACCAATATACCTGCATATGTTAGTGAAGACACATACAGATATATGGTGGTCGACATCACCCAAACAGCAATCGACTAATTAAAGTCAATCCAACATATAAATCAGATCATGTAAAGCATGGGAATAATGTGTTCATCAAACTTTAATCATCTAATCCTAACAATTATATCCTAGGCACCTAGTCCTTCAACGTAGGTTAACATGTTTTACATTTAAGTATGTAGGATAATTAGATAAGCCCGATAGATGATATAAATTTGAAAAACATTCTCCCCCTCAATCAATGACTCATTTTCTGAAAGTTTAAAAGCGCTGAAGTCATTGATTGAGTTTGCAAATTTTATAAAAACTCTGAATCTGATTGTTTTTAAAGCAACTCTTTTACCACAAATTTTTTGAACACACCAAATATTTTTCTGAAGAATTTTAGACGGAAAAACATTTGTGTAGGAACAACAGTCTTTTTGACGACATGCTTTCCTTGTTTTGTTTTAGGATAAGTGCACGAAAATTGGTTTAGCGCAGCACATTCCTTCTTTGAAGAGCGGGTTGCTATCTGAAATAATAGCAAGCCATGGTTTTAAGCACGGGTTACAGTCTGAAGTAACTGCAAGCCATGTTTGAGACATGTTTTGAAAAAAAATATTTACACCTCCTGCTCGAACTTCATCTAAAGTCCCGTGCCATTATTGAATGACATTTCTAAGACTGTAGATGTTATCGATACCAGAAGACATGTCTTGAGAAAAAAAACAATTTTTTTTTTAATTTTTCAAATTTTTTGATTTTTATGGATTTTTGTTGATTTTATATTTTTCTATTTTGCTTTTTCATAAATATATACAAAAAGGATAATTTAGTTTAAGAGAATGATGAACTGAGTACCGAGATAAGGATATCATTCAGCATGTTGTAGAAGAAAGAAGTCATCATCTCTTAAACTTTCACCACCAAAGCTTTCGAGGCTCTTGAATCGTCGTCAGAACTTGAGCCTTCTGAAAGTGAGACTTTGGTAGCTTCCCCCCAAACCGACAAACTATAAAGACCATTTCCCCAAGATGTAGAAATGAATAAGAACGGTCTCATTGAATGAAGCTCAGCACCAGAAGAATACCGAGAAAAACGAAGTAACAAGTTGAAACATTGATCGTCTCAGTGGTTATCAAATCTGGAATAACTGATTAAGACCGATCACATGAACCGGTTGTGCGTCCCCGATGTACACATTACCCTTCGAGATTGACCAGTTGTCTATTCAGGGGAACAATATATCAACATCTTCATTTTACCAGGTGCATTCCAGTTATCTTCCATATAACCAATCAGCCCATAATGTACACAAGTACCCAACCAAAGTAGAGATAACGACATCACGATCGGTTGAATCACCGATCTTCTCTGGCGATATCAACTCGAAATAACCGATTAAGCTCGATCATGTAAACATGTTGTGCATCCCTGATGTACACATATCTCTCCCCTGATGGTTGCGATCTCATCGGAATCATCATTACATTGTGTACATGAAGCAATAACCGAAAGCACTACCATAAATCATATAGAAGATGTCGATAAGCAATATCATCTCACGCTCCAAATATTCTTCTCATATTTCTTCCTACTGAAAGCTGAGTTAACACATACCAAAAGTATCCAGAGACCACTTCCCCCCAAATGATTGGAATAATATATCCTTCCCCCAAATAGTTGGAATAATACAACCTTCCCCCAAATAGTTGGAATAACACACCAAAAGGCTACGAGTTAAACACTGAGTTTCTCCGCGGTTATGACATTTGTCTTTCCCGGGATTACTTCAATAGAGAAGAAGTATTAAGTTCATCACGTGTACTCATTGTGTGTTTAGATGTGTATCTCCTTCCCCCTTGCTGGTTTTGATACCTCAAAATCAGCAACACATTATACATGCCAAATACTCTTGAAATAGAGAAGAACAAATAATTAGCTCAACTAAATCTTGTGAGAATCAACTGCTACAGAAAAGCTCTCTGACTATCTTCATCAACCCATATGTAGACAATTTGAAGTGACCATTGATGAAGAAATCCCGATATACCAAACTTGAAACTAAAGTCGAATTCCCCACATTTGTGACTTATGCTTGCACTAATGTTGGAAGAACGGTGTAGAGAATTTATGCTTCAAGTAAATCTCTAAGTACTCACTACTCAAACAAAGTATGAGACATTAATACCTCTTGCGATTATCCACACCGTCATCTGCGTGTGACACTGAGTAAAACAACGTAACTCCTAATAGTGATAGTTAACCAGGTCTTCAACCATCCACCCCGACTGCTGGTAACTAGATAAACCAAGTCTTCAACTCAAATTCTTAAGCCCGAGCAAGTTATCAAATAAGAGCACGCCTTTGTGAAAGTCAACTTCAATCTCAAATTAGTTTTAGGATCGAAAAGCTTAAGATTTATGTGGTTCGGGGGGTCGGGGAAGCTCAAAGAATGAGAAAGACATGGTTATTGTATTAGATAGAAAAGGGGAAGATGTGTGGGTTTCTAGAGAGAAGAAGAAGAAACCACACACACTTCTTTACAAAATGTGAACTTCTTACCCTCCTAGTTGGGACTAGGAGGGGTATTTATACTAGGACAAGCCTAACTTAGCACTATTGACTAAACTAGTCCTTGTGAATGAGTAAAAGAAGAAACTAATGCAATTCCCGTAATGACTTCACTTTAGCGAGGCTAACAATCTCTCCCCAAGTGATGTCATACGGGAGTTGCTTACAATGTTCCCTACAAGCAAAATTAAATACAACAGATAAGCGCAGCAGCTCCAAGAGTGTCTTCACAGTCATCAAACTTCATGAATCTTCTCATCTGCCATCTCTTTACTTGCAGAAGAACAATGCGAGCAAATCTAATTAGGGATTAAATCGACCTTTTTGCTTTCCCCTAATTAGTGCTCTCCCCAAACCGACAACCTTTACGATGAATTTCCGAATTGAAGAAGTCTTTTGATAATTAAATTAGAACCATCTTTAGTCTTCTAATACGCAGCGGAAAATGTAGAAAAGACTGTCGACTCGACCTTCTTCATGATTGTCCATTCGGGGGAATAAGATATCAACATCTTCATCTCACCAAATGCATTCCAGTTATCTTTCATATATCAAATCAGCCCATAATGTACACATGAAAGGATAACACTAGAGTAACAAGTTGAACCACTGATCATCTTGAATTTGTTGCCCGAAAATTGCTGAAGGTGGATAAGGAAGAAGTTCGTAGAAACAGACGAGAGAAGGATATAGAATCAAACAATTTCTGACACAAATCATTAAATAAACCATTAAGCCCAATCACGTGAACTTGTTGTGCGTCCCCGATGTACACATTTCTCTCCCCTGATGGTTACGATTTATCGGAATCAGCATACAATTGTGTACATGAAGCATTAACTAGAAGCATTCTAGCATAAATCATACCAGCCCGTGAGAAGATGTCGATGAACAATACCATTTGAAATTGTCTAACTCATCTCAACCCCCTGTATCAAAATTCAACGGCTGTCTGTAGTAACCACATGTGAGGATAACCCAATATGACGAACTTGAGGATGAAGTAAAATCTCCCGGAATAGTTACTTAAGCTTGTACTATCCTTGTGAAAAAGAACGGTGTACCCATTGTACAAAACCTCTTGACGTATCCTCAACTGCGTGAGACACCGAAAGTGATAGCTACTTTGTGGGTTAAGAGAGAAAGAATCACAAAAGTAACTAGATAGCAAGTCTTCATCACACTCAATATATTTGCCCATACAAGTCATCTTCGCGGAAGGGAAGAAAGAAAAAAGACGAAATAAGTAAATTCGCCCGTCAAACGTCACTTCAAACCCAAGTAAATAATAAAGAGTCATCTTCGTGGTCACATTTGAAATTCATTGAAGACTTTAGCCGTGAAATATATCCTCGTGAAAATTGTCATACCAAAATACCTTTCTTTTACTAACTATTATACCAAAAATTAAGTTTCATGTATTAAAATACATTTGAGATAGATTCATTTCAGCCCAACTTAATTTGTTGATAATCACGAGCAGCTCATGAACATAGCATTCGGTTAAGACCATCGTGAGCCAAATCCAAATTAACTACCCGGCCCATTAATGAGTGTAAGCAAATGGCCCGCTTCAGTTTTTGTATGATTAAGCCCGGTAACTTACAAAACCAACACAACACCTGATCCATACATAACCGGATATAAACCTAGCCCTAAATACTCTTTCACCACAAACCAAGAAAACATACAAAGCGTTTTATCAGCCTCAAACATAACGCCTACCTCATTTCATCTCCTCTAAAATCCAGATCTACTCCAATCATCATCTAAACTCATTACATCAAACGAATACACCTCTAATCCAAAAACACCACACACTAACACTATCAAACCTATGCCTTTGACATCATTTTCATCTCAAGTCAGAATCAAGAACAAATCATGGCTTCAAGATCCTCTCGGGGTCTAAGGTAGGGTTTATAATTTGTGTTTTTCGTTGTGGTTTTGGTCTTAACGAAACATGAAAGTTTATAACAAACTTGTTAGAAAACCTTCTGAAAAAGTTCGTAAATAAATGAAGCTAAGCTTCAATAACATAGATCGATGATGCTATTCATTTCTTTCGGTTGAATGACCTCTGGTCTTGATGTTTCTTTGAATACTTCGAAAGAATGATAAACTGAGATCAAAAGCTTTATCTTGTAAGTGTCGAGAGTAGGATATGATTCTGGTTGGTGTTGGGTTTGGTATGGCTTATTGTTGGCTGTGGTTCACTTCACGGTAACATATAGTCTTGTTTTGATTTTTTTTTCTTTGAACTCGACTAATGATGTTAAAAAACTGAAGTCACATGAGTGTATATTTGGTATTGGTTGTGGTCGTGGTCAGTTTTGGTAAAGTTTACGCATAACTTTCTTTCATATGCGTAGACTCTTCTTCAAAACCTTATGCGTAGGGTCAGGCTTACGTGTAACGTTGCTTATGCGTAGCCTTACGCGTAACTTTGCTTAGGCGTAAAGCCATAAGCTTAGGCGTAAAAGCATACGCGTAACTTCACAGCTACGCGTAACACCGTTGTAGATTCTTCTTACGCGTAAGTTTAGGGTTTTGACCCTTTGACTACTTTTTCCGGCGAGTTTTTCAGACCAAAAATTCCGTTCAGCTTCATATATACCCAGAAAAAAGCATAAAAACTGCTTCTTTTAACCTTGTTTGACCACGAAACTGACGGTTTAACCACAAGTTTTTCCACAAGATTGGTACAAAAACAGTCAAAAAATAGTTTACCAAGAAACTGACTTATCTACAGAAGGAGACAAGAACAAGAAACATGGTAACAACAAGTAAAGTTGTTGACTTTTTTGACCAATAAGATACAATAATATGTTAGAAACTGTTTAACCACAAAAAGGAGGAAAAAAAATTTCCGAGACATATAAATATGGTAGAAAACAGTTTGAACACATAATCGAAACCACACAAATCGATAAAAACAACAACCTGTCTCGTTATACCAATTGTAGGATCGAAAAGCTTAAGATTTATGTGGTTCGGGGGGTCGGGGAAGCTCAAAGAATGAGAAAGACATGGTTATTGTATTAGATAGAAAAGGGGAAGATGTGTGGGTTTCTAGAGAGAAGAAGAAGAAACCACACACACTTCTTTACAAAATGTGAACTTCCTACCCTCCTAGTTGGGACTAGGAGGGGTATTTATACTTAGACAAGTCTAACTTAGCACTATTGACTAAACTAGTCCTTGTGAATGAGTAAAAGAAGAAACTAATGCAATTCCCGTAATGACTTCACTTTAGCGAGGCTAACAATCTCTCCCCAAGTGATGTCATACGGGAGTTGCTTAATAGTTTTATTAGAAGTGATGGTCATTCACGATTAGGAACTTTGTAACGTGTGTTAGATATCGTGATAGAATAGTCATCGGGCTCGTGGATTGGGCTAATCTAATTGGTTAAAAGATAAGCTATGCTAGCCATTGATAAGCTTATGTATCCCAAGCCCAATCCAAGTCCAATTCGTGGCCCTTGCCAAGCCCATTAGGGTATTGTTGTAAGGAACTATATAAACCCCTCAAAGTCTCATTTGAGGGGTGTGCTTGAGTGTGTGTGTGTGTGTGTTTTCATATGAAATATTGTTTTCATTTCTTTCCTTTATCTCTCTAAACATACACGACTTATACATATTTCAAGTCACCATCTTTCTTATCTTTTCTTTCTTCTTATTCTACGCATACTGTTTGTGTTCGTGGTTATACTTGTGTTTGGTTTGCTTGGTAAAGTGATAAGGTTGATATATCTTAGGTCCTAACAATTGGTATCAATAGCCTAACAATGGTTTAGGAGTGTTTGTGTTTGTTTTGATGTTTTGGTGTTGTTTCGTAAAGCTCACGGTTTACATATTTCATACGCTTAAAGCTTTGATTTTTTCATCAAAAAATTCAAGATTCTTGTGGTTTAAGGTTTATTTGGTGCTAAAGTTTCAGTTTTTTGCAAAAAAGTTTCAAGCTTTACGGGTTTAGATACGTTTTTTAAACTCATTTTGTTTCATTGGTCATTTCTACTCGTAACTTTTCTAAGCACTTTGGGTGAAAAAGGTCAACATTTTTGGGTTATTCGAGTGTTTTTAAGGCTATATGTGCAAGAGAAATCGTTTGAATCATTGGAAATTTTTTACGAGTAGGTCAAAACCCTAGTTCTACGCGTAAGAAAGTCAAACTACGCATAAGGTTCTAATCATAACTTTTTGGTGCAGATTCTTCGAGCTTCAGCGGTGACTCGTGCTTCCCTCACTTTGATAAGTTTGTGGAACACTTCGACTTTTGGATATCTCTTACACTGTGATAGTGTAAAGGATTTTTGGGCTAAACCCTAATCTTACGCATAAGCTTAGACTTACGCGTAGATTACTTTACGCTTAAGTATTTATCCTACGCCTAAGCCTTGTCTTACGCATAAGCTAAATCTTATGCATAAGTTTTCCTACGCCTAACTTTAAGTCTACGCATAAGATCCTATGCCTAAGGAATCATACGCCTAAGATCCTACGCATAAGCACCAACTCTACTCGTAACTTCTTCGGTATACGCCTAAGCTCATTAAAAAAAAAAAAAAAAAAAAAAATTTAATTTGAGTAAAATTTTAATTTTTTAGGAGACTAAACGTTCAATTTTTACGTGAAATTCAAATTTTGGTTTAACTGTGAAAATTTTGGTCAAAAATTCAAATTTTTGGGCCTAAATTCAAATTTTTAGGGTCAAATTTGGCGTCAAAATTGTCATAACTCAAAATTTTCATACGACCTTAGAATTGATTTTTATAGTGAATTTCAAATTTTGGGAGAAAATTGACCAAGGTTACGATCGACTTTGAGAAAACCTCATATCTTCTCAAACACAACTCCTTTATCGTTGAATCGATCCTACATCAACTTTATCATACATACCTTCCTCAATGGCAACTCTGGCAGATCGTCTCAAAGCTGCTTTCTTTGATTCATTCTTCAATGACCTAAACATTAGTCCAACTACACCAAATAACAACAACCAATGGATTTCATCGTATACTCCGTAGTTTGCTCAACCAAGTATGCATATGGGTCAAGGAGGACAAATGGTTGATGTTATTGGGAATCGGAATGGATTTGCTACGGGTATACTGATGGGGAATCGGATGCAATATGCGGGCGTTTTTGGACATCGAGAGGGTCGATTGTGAATCGAATATGGGATATCAAATTGGGAATAACTGTTTTATGACTTCGGTTCAGAATGCTACCTCCGAACCTCAAAGCCAAGACTCGGGGCATCGTCGGTTCAACATGCTACCTCCGAACCTCAAGTACAGTCTTTGTTAGCAAAGAAAGAAAAATTGGGAATAGAGTTGGCTGGCGAGGAATACGAATCTCTGTATCGGGGCGGACGAGAGAAAGCAAATGATAATGCAAGCTACTTGTCTTACAATCAACCGCCAGGACACAACATCAAGTGCTACTTTTGACTCACCTCCTGTCTACGACACAGATTCATTCAATGAGGTACCAAATTATAGTAATGTTGCTAATCAGTTTACTCATGATGAGCAAGCATTCTATGACATCAGCACCTACTTATGATACATACCCGGACAATCCGAGTTGTAGCAATACGAACTCTGAAACTCCAGATGTGGATCCTAATGGAGGCTGTGTGGCACAAAATCTGCGACTTATGAGGAAACCCGTGCTTATTTTGAATCATTAATCAATAATTGTGGTATTGAGATTGAGAAAGTGAGTAAGGTCAATCATGAGGTTAAGGCCATGAATCATAAATTGACCGCAGAGCTTGAGAGTTACAAAGAGAATGCAAGAGCCTATGAATTTCATACTAACAAAGAATCAGAATTAGAAATTGGTTATCGAGATTCCGTTTTAAGAGAAAAACAATTGCAACTCAAGTATGACACACTTGATGTGAATTTGAACTTGAAAATAAAATCTTTAAACAAGGAAATTTCTGAACTAAATGACCAACTTTCTAAACAAAAGCACTTTTTCGATCTTGAAAAAGAGACGAAACAATTGATTGCTGATTTTTCAAAACGAGAAGATTCTCTTCTAGATGAAATTCTGGAAAAAAATGAAACAATAAAGAAATTGGATAATTTGCTTCTTACAACGGGTCATTCCGCTAAAACAAACAAGATGCTTTCTAATCATGCAAATCCGATTTTTCCTACTTCTCATAAAATGGCTCTTGGTAACAACCCTTCTTCATTCCTCAAGAAAGCTTAGAAATCTCAGAATGTGTTGAGCAATGGAAAACCTTTGCATGAACCCATAATTGTTCGTGATTCTCTTGAAACGTTGGAACTATCTGAGGAGAGTAGATCAAAAATGAAACAAAAGAATCCAGATCTTAAACCGATTGATTATAACAAATGGAACAAAATTAATGGAATTACTTTTGTTAATCAAAAAGAAAAATCAACGTTTTCCACCGCACCAAGTGTTTCAAACAAAGTGTCAACACCAGTTTCAAAACCAGTTTCAAAACCAGTTGCAACTCCTGTAGTTGTCTCAAAATCCTTTTCGAAAATCGAACAAATGTCTTCAAACAATCCTTTTAACACAAGTGATGCCATAAGCATTTTAGATGACGTTAAAACTAGAATTGGGTATCTTCAAGAGACTGTCAAATCTAAAACCAATATTACTACTAACATCTGGTTTACTCGTCATGATGACGAAACAAAAAGTTTTTGAAACTCAAATTGAACCTCCGTTAACGGCATCGGTCGAGGGTAATTCATTTTGAACAAGCGTTTTTGAAAGAAACGAGTGACTTTGTCAAGGACCATAAATCCCTGGTAAAGCAAGCTAATGAAAGTGTTGAACACATCAATGTTTTGGAAAATTTGAATGATTCTCTCTGCGAAGATGTTATGACTACCGATATCATGTCCATTATTTTGCAAACATATTATGTTGAAGATCATGAAAGACTCCAGTCTGAGACCTCCGCAATTGTTTCAAAATATGAAAAAGCTCTTGAAAAACTTGAAAAAGAAAACGTGTCCTATTTTAAACAACTTGATCGAAAATCGGAGGAATGCAAGTATGACAAACTGTCGTATGAGCGTGCCTACAAGGACATGAAAGAGCAAAATGATCTTTTGAGAGCTCAACTGGGATGTCAAAAAGGAAAGGTGTGGATACTAAGCTTGCAAAACCATCGACTGAGGAGAAGGCAAATGTTCCCAAACCGGTTTTCAAACCAAAATGTCTATTTCTCAACCTCCTCCAAAAGTCAATGAGAAAAATGATTTGTCAAAAACAGTCACTCCACGGTCCTGCCTATTAAAAAGAGAATTATCAAAAGTTTTGAAAAGGAAAAGCATTCTTTGAAACACCAAAAGTGACTACACCTGGCATTTCTAGGAATAGTACACGGAATGTGACCAAAAATCCAGTTAAAGAATATGTCGGTTCTAACGACATGGTCAACAATCACTATCTAGAAGAAGCTAGGAAAAAGGCACAGACTCGAAAAGACGGAATTCTAGGTGCAACATCTAGGGTGACGAATTCTACAAGATTTCAAGGCACTGCTAGTAGTAGTAAACCATTACCTAGGAACACTCTACATAAGAATAGGGATTGGCTTGCATCTAAGAGTAGTTGTGCAAAAGAAAATGCTATGCCCTTAGAAAACAACACTAGGAATTCTAAGTCTTTTTCGAACAAGAATCAATTTCCAAAAGACTGTAGTGACAAAGTTAAAGCTGCTGTTTTAAACAAGAACATTGAATTTGTCTGTACTACATGTAAAAATGTGTCTTTTCAGCTAATCATGATGCATGTGTCTCACTATATCTCATGAAAGATAATTCTCGTGCCAAGGCACAATCCACTAAGACACCAAATAGAAACAAGCCCGTTGATAAAAGACAAACAAAAGACACCTAATAGACGATCTCTTCAGACGTAGTTTTTCTAAAAATGAGTCTTTCGCTGCATCTGACAAGAAAACAACTCCTAGATCTTGCCTTAGGTGGATTCCCACGGGCAAAGTTTTCAACAAAATAGGTCTTAGATGGATTCCCACAGGAAAGATTTTTGATACTTGCACCAACACAGATAATAGTGACAATCATCAGGATAAGGAAGTAGAAACCACTACAACCGTTGATAGTGATCTCCCTCGCCGTGAGGAAACATATACTTCTAACACTGTTATTTGTGAAAATTCTTCTTCTGTGGATGCAGGTACTTGTAAAAGTGTTGAAGGTTCATATACCCCATGTGGTAAAGAAGAACTTTATGCCAATTTCGCATGTGGAAATCCTTTTCTAGTTCCACTCTTAACTCCACTTTTACTTGGCCAAACTTAATCTTCTTTCTTCAAATCTTCTTTGTAAATATCTTTTGAAAAAACCAAAATACAAAATTTGAAAAACCAACAAAAGCAAAATATAAAAATATAAAACTTTCAAAAAATACAAAAACAATATAAAATCAAAAATCCAAAAATATTCTTCTCACGACATGTCTCTCGTATAATCGATATTCTGTACGTTTCTAGAAATGTCATTCAACAATGATACGGGTATGTACAGATGCTTGAGCGAGAGTTCTTTATTGTTTTCTAAAACATGTCGTTTCTCAAAATTTCTTAAATAATGGCTTTCGTATACTTCAGTACGAAACCCGGACTTCAAAATAATGGCTTCTGGACACATCAGTTCAGAACCCGCGCTTCAAAGAAAGGAAAGTGCTTAACCAAAACAAAGGTTTTATATTTTTTCAAGCACTATTCCTAAAATCATAATGGCTTGCAGTTACTTCTGACTGTAACCCGATCTTTAAAGAAAGGAAAGTGCTACGCAAAATCGATTTTCATAAATATCGAGCACTTATCCTAAAACAAATGAAGATAATTCTTCTCTAATTATCTTCAAAAGATTTTCAAAATCTTCATCATCTTGAGTACCATTGATTCGAAATTTTTCAAAAAGATTTTTCAAAACCTCTCACATTTGGTACCAAGCTCCCTCTAAACCCTTAATTGATTCTAAATTTTCTGTATGAAAAATATGCTTTCGATAAGGGGGAGTATAAAAAAAATTGTTCCAAAATTCATGCTAAATCAGTTTCTCTCCAAATGCTTTTCGAAAAACATATCTTATAATCATTTTGTTTCAAAAACATCATAGATATGCTATTTTTGACGGGGAGAAACGTGATTAAAAGGTGATCAAAAATGTTTTATGATCGGTGTTTGAATCTCAAAAGAGCTCGACTCAGTCGAAACCAATGAATTGACGAGTAATCAACGTACCATTTCGAGAAACTCGTGATAGACATGAACCTTCATGGGTCTAACCTCCTTTTCAAGGAGTGTTTACAACTTCAAGGTAGTTATTAGAGCTAGTTGTCACCTAAAAACTGACAATGGAACTCTTTAGCTAGGCAACGTAACTGTGTCTCGTGGGGAATTGTCTATCATGAGCCGATCAATTCAAAAAGTGCAAACTCTACCCTATATGTGCAGATTTCTGTCAAAACTCATAAGCACATGTGAAGGGGGAGTGTTTCTGAAAATATAAAACTCTCGGAGTGTCTCAAACATGTTTTCTATCATAAACACTCTGTGAGATTTTCAAGTAAAATGGTTTTATGGCAACATGGGACAGTCATGGAGTTATAAGGTGACTAAGGATAGGAAATACGTCCTATGATCCGCCAGAGCCGGAGGGATTTACCCAAGGACAATACCCATACTTAGTATTAGAAGTCCTTAGGTATGATTGAAAAAAGGAGTAATGTGAGAAAGGAGAAAGAAGGGGTTGAAGAATTAAAAAGAAATATAATGAAAGGGTGAAAAGAAATAGCCCTCCATAATCAACCTTAGGGCAGAAACCGGGTTCAATACATATGCTACTGGTTGTCACTAGATGACACTGGTATTGAAGACAAAGACGTCATGGACCCAGTGACGCACTGCACCTAACCTTCTAGCCACTCAATTCCTCTTAAAAGGATTTGTTTCATTCTCACTGGGAACCCTACATAACATATCGACTTTCTCTTAGAGATTGCTGATATTGAAGAAGGAGACCCTCTCCCTAGTCTCCGCTCAGGAAACCAAAATGCACTAATTGAGTCTAGAGCCACGAGATTCATCAAAAGATCTCATAGGAACACATGACATGACATCGCTTGTTGTTCATCAATAAGGACACAAGTGATATATTCTAGAGTCCTACGCAGATCTTAGCAATCTGCTAGAACATTTATGAGAAGTTTCACATCTGTGATCTTCAGTGATTGAATGGAAACTCCCGCTGGGTCAACATCAAGCAGCCCTGACAAGCAGTCACTTCGGTAATTCTCCCTGGATTACGCTTAGTGTGTCTCAAACGGTCTACAATCGTGGGGTGATGCTTCGGTGTACCTCAACGACTCATCTGAACTGTAGGTGTACTTCGGTATATCGTGTTATCTCACTTGTGGGACTCCAGTTCAGAAATGGCCCTTGTGAGAATTAGAGACGTGTTTTCACACTATGCTGTTAACACCCTCGAAATTCAAACTTGTAAGTGCCGGAATCCGCTTATTACTAACCTGTTTTTATGTTTTCTTCTTATGGAAGCTCGGGAGCGGATGGATCGTGCAGACTCACCACATGCTCATACCAACAACACATGAAAGTTCTCATCATAATCAAAGGCAACTCAAAGTTAAAGATGATTCTTCGTCAATGTCAAAGAATCTACAAAGTGTAAAGACTCGAGAACTTCATCATTGGAAACTCAAAGTCAAATAGAAGTGTGAGCATGGTGGAGAAAGACGTGGAGATACCTAACCAACGAAGTTGACAACGACAGACAACCACATTAACTGATCACAAAGCATGAAGGAACAAAGAATCAAGACTATTCTATATCTACACGCAAAGTTCAAGCTCAAGGAAAGTAAAGATCTTATCAAGAGGAGCATCATTTGAATGACCACCCCTTAGGGGGAGATCGTTAGCCTTAATAGTTTTATTAGAAGTGATGGTCATTCACGATTAGGAACTTTGTAACATGTGTTAGATATCGTGATAGAATAGTCATCGGGCTCGTGGATTGGGCTAATCTAATTGGTTAAAAGATAAGCTATGCTAGCCATTGATAAGCTTATGTATCCCAAGCCCAATCCAAGTCCAATTTGTGGCCCTTGCCAAGCCCATTAGGGTATTGTTGTAAGGAACTATATAAACCCCTCAAAGTCTCATTTGAGGGGTGTGCTTGAGTGTGTGTGTGTGTGTTTTTCATATGAAATATTGTTTTCATTTCTTTCCTTTATCTCTCTAAACATACACGACTTATACATATTTCAAGTCACCATCTTTCTTATCTTTTCTTTCTTCTTATTCTACGCATACTGTTTGTGTTCGTGGTTATACTTGTGTTTGGTTTGCTTGGTAAAGTGATAAGGTTGATATATCTTAGGTCCTAACATTAGTGATAAATGATTAACTCCGAAGTAATCAATTTGTGTCAAATGCCCAACACGTGAATAAACATACAATCGGATGAATATTGACCCACTGAATGAACCGGAACAAATGATTCCTCAACATCAATGCATTCTTCCTAAAAGTATACATGTAGAGACTGATCTGGAAGATTCACCAATAACTTCGAGCAGATGAGGTAGTCATTTTTCTTGAAGTTCATGTGGTTGATTTATAGCGTGCACGTTGAGAGGAACAATAATCCGTGAAGATTTGGCAAAGGAATACCAAAGAGCAGATCATTATTCATGAGTGAAACTGCAATATTATGATAGTCATTGTCAACGCCTTGAGGAATAACTAGAGATTGGGCTTCTTGAGTAGTCTGAGTTGTACTTCTTAGATGATCAACATTCGCTAGCGGTTGGAAATACTCATCAAACATATCTTGAAACAATGAATCCCAAACAATAGCTCCCACTTATCCTTAGTAAGTGAAACATTAGGCGTTGGAGGAGAGTCGTATGACCATTATTCAAACATCCATCAACATGTAGTAAATTCACTCTTCTCTCCCTAAAAAATTGCATCCGAAGTTGCCATTTTTTATTTAACCAAGTGAATAAGAATATACACCAATGAACGTAGATCCACTTGATGACTGAATGAGCATGGGAGAAACATGAAGCTTGTTGATGAAGAATGTCGATGAGAATGGTCATAAACATGAAGATTTCTCTTCTTCTGAAGATAAAGCGCACTGAAGCGTACACCTTTCTTTTCTATGAGGAACGGGGGCTGAAGTGTTATCTGCAGACGCCATAATGATGAAGTACGAGGCTTGAACTGATGTGAACAGACGTCATTGCCGATTGAATATCAAGGTTGAGTTACTTGAACCCGTGAGTTATGAGATATCAATCCTTTTGTTATTCATACTTTAACCCAGTCCATGTATTGAAGGATCAAAGTATCTGCAACTGAGTAAGGACTACCTGTACTAACATCACAAGCTTGATTACATATATATTGGTTAGTGACATTAGTATCCAAACCCTTTGGGGTTTCACAGCCAGCCTTGATTTTGTCATTGGTAAACAACTTATCGGTAGGTATCCACCTAAGTCCAACATTCTTAAAAATTCTACTAGATGGTATCCACTTATGGCAAGGTCTAGGATTTTTAGGCTTCTTATGCATAGTGGAAGACTTATCCTTATTCCTAGTTTCGAAAGATTTAGCAGTTGGAATCCATCTAGGCGAAGTTTTTGGTTTGTTTTGCTTCATATGCATAGTAGATGACTTAGTGAAAATCCTAGACTTAACAGGTTGAACCTTTGTATGAGCATTTACTTTCTTTAGGGATTTAGAAAAACAATTATCATGATTTGCCTTAAAGATGCATTTCAGACAATTTGAGCAAACAGCATGTTTGAATTCAGAAAATGATCTAGAGTTCTTAGAGTGATTTTCTATAGGAATAGCTTTATTCGAAATGCAACTACTCTTAGATAGAATCCAATCCCTAGTCTTTAGCTGAGTGTTCCTAGGTAATGGTTTAAAACTACTAGCAGTGCCTTGAAATCTCGTAGAATTCATCACCCTAGGTCTATGATCCGTGCAAAACCGTCAAGTTTTCTCACTCAAGCCGACCACTTGTGAATGGCCGACCGTAAGAAACTTAAAACGGTTCAGAAACGAATGCAATGAAGATCAGGGGAGTACAGTGTTTCCCCGGGTCTTTATGTCCCAGCGATCTATGCAATGGATCACCAAACGTATAGTGATCGAGAAATTTGAACAGAAAAAGGGATTGTGATTATTATAACTAAAGAAAAAGCAAACAAATTACAGAGGCTTAAATGCAAATTAAAGGAAATTTAAAAAGATAAAAAATATTAAATAAACGCTATCACTATTTGCAAAATGATGTTTTTGATTTTATGTTTTTATAAAACTGAATTAAAAAACTATGTTACGTACAAATGAAAATGTGAAACTTACACAATATTAATCCTAAAAATATGAAAATGATATTTTTACAAACCTAATGATAAAATAAAATTTATAGAAAAATAAAATTATTTTTATAACTAATTATCTAATTATTATTAATTAAAAACTATTTTTAACTGCTAAATAATAGCCTAAAATACAAGAAAATATGAAATAAAGCTAGAAAAATAAAATTATGAATTGGAAAAGTCTAAAATAACAAAATAGAATTTTCAAAACTATTTTTGTATTTTTCTGAATATTTTTGGATTTTCTAGGAATTAAAAACTATTTAAAACTATTTAAATTGCTTAAAAATACAAATTTAACTAAGAAAAATCTGGAAAAATATTTTTTTTGTCTTTTTATATTTATCTTAACTTAATAAAAATGAAAAATTATTTTTTTGAGACTTTTCTTAATTAATTGTATTAAATGCTAATTAAAAAGTGCTAAAAATTGATTTAAATGCAGAAAAATAGCAAAAAAGCTTAGAAAAATCTTAAAATTTCAAGAAAAATCTAAAATAATATTTAGAATCTAGGAAAAATATAAAAAACAGGGGTTGTGTGAATGATTATGAAACTGATGTGCAAAGTGCTTAGAAATAAGTACTAGAAATAAGCCAACAACCACAAATAAGCACTAAACTGATACAGAAGCTATATTATACTACAAGTACCTAAATGCAACTAATCTCAACTGCTTTGAACCTCTAAATCACCATGTACACAGATTTGATGAATTGAGTAAAATGCTAAAATCAGTTTGAGGGGTCTATTTTGCAGCACAAGAATAAGCTACTCAACAAGCTTAAAATGAAAACTAAAAGTGAGAACCTACACTAGACCTGGGCAAGTGCTTGCAAACCAAAAACCAGACTTGGATGAGCTCTGATGAGCCCTGTGCAAGCCTGCACAAAACTGAGAAAAACTCAGTTTATGCTGAGTTTTGTGAACAGCGCAATTAGGCCCTGTTTGACAAGCTGATATGGTGCTTATAAAAATTTTGTAAAATTCCACAAAAATGGTGACAAGAAAGGAAACCAAGGGAAGTTTTTAAATACCAAATTTCACTTTATATGTCCCAGAAATGAACTCAAGATAATTCACCCCAGTTGGGTGAAAACAAGATTTTTCATGTTTTGACTATTTTGACAGTTGAGAAAAGTTGACTTTGGTGAGATTTAAAACTAATTTGTGGACTTATTATGAAGTATTATGATGTAATAGGACTACTGAAAGCTAAGTCTATGATGTTTAAGCACAAAACCAGTTTTTGTTTTTGCAAAATCACAACAGTAAGCAAGTTAAGACAGATTAACCATGATTTTGACTATGAGAGTTTGTAGGCACTCTTAAATGACTCAAATGATTTCAACTGAACTTAACAAGCATGAAACAACAAACCTCAAACACTTGAACAACTCTAAAAGACAGATTAAGCACTGATCCAAACACCCTTTAAACACTGATATGAAGGTTTAATGAGGCCAACTACTGATTTAGCTAATGTCACTGATTAAACTGAGTTTAATTAACTAGAATACAACCTAATGATCAGATTTTAACTATTTATAACTACAAAAACAGATTATGCTATTAAACTTGAGAACAACTTACAAAATGTCCTTAGCCACTATGGCTTGAAACCTGTGAAACCAGAACCACTACCTATTCTAAACTAACCCAATTACTCTGAATCAACCCAATTCCAACACTGCTTCAACCCATGTCCATTTCCATTTCCATTTTTGCCCCGTTTGACTTTCTTTGACCAGATTCCAAAATAGCTTAAAACTTTAATACAGGCTTACAAAAAGCTATGATAAGCTTGCATAAGCTTATTTGAGCTTGTAAATAAGCTGCTAGAGGTTTGAGCATGAGAATTTGAAACTCAAATTTGTAACAGTGACCATGAAATAAGAAAGCTTAATACAAACTTAAATTGATACTTGTAAAGAGTTGCAATACACTTAAATAAGTTAACTTGGTACAATGTAACTTGAAAATACAACTAAGAGTTCATTAAGACTTAAGAAATTTAAAAACGAAATACATTTTGAAAATTAAACTAAGTGCTCTCTTGCTTCTCTGTCTTCCTCCTCGTTTTATACCCAAACTGTCTTCTCTCACCTCTCTCTTCAAATCCCAGCAGTAATATTGGCCCTTGGATTGCTAAAATAGATTTTGGCCATAGGATGAAATTTGGCGCCAAAATGAGTTTAACAACTGGAAAAGGGTAGAGTGTTAGGTTGAAGGTGCATTAAATGCACCTTGGCTTGGGGTGAGGTGGAGGGGACAAAACATGGAGTAGGGGTGGAGAGTTGTTGGTGGCTGGTTTTGCAGAAAAGGAGGGAAAAGGAAGAAGGAAAGGGGGCGTTTGCAGGTTTGGATTTTATTATATTAAAAAGGACGGGGTTCAAGGTGGGGGTTCACTTGGTATTATGGCAGGGGGTCATGTGGGTTTGTGACAAGTCCAAAGGTGTGTAAAAGGTTATTAATATTCAAGGACCTATGTTGCCATTTCTGAAATTGTAAGGACCAAAACTGCCAAATCTGCAAAGTTTCTCCAAGGACTAAAAGTGACAAGTTCCAATAATGCAAGGACCAAACTTGACATTTTCCAATTTCCAAGGGCCATTTTTGCCAATTTTTAAACTTGGAGGACCAAACTTGTAATTTCTCAAAACTTTTGACATTTTTCACCAAAGGACTAATTTTGACAACTTATGATTTTAAAAGGACCTTTGGTGATTTTTCTTTTGAAATAAGTGCTCAGGGACTATTTCTGACAATTTTTGAAACTTGGGGGATTGAAACTGCCAATTATGCAAACTTAGCTCATTTTTCATCTGATTTTAAACATTTTGCATCTGAAACATATAAAATGCAATTTTGGAATATTTTCAGTATTTTGATGCATTTCTGAGCATTTTTAAACGTTTTGCAGTTCAGATTTAACCAAAAATGATGAGTATTTACACACTCATCAATCCCCCACACTAAACTATTGCTAGTCCCTAGCAATATTTTGAGAAAAACTTAATGGATTTGAATCTCTTTACCAAAAGCCATTACTTCTGGAGTAGCCAAATGTTTCAGTTCAAGTAAGAACCATGGTACACCGATAACCATGTGATTTTGAGCAAACCACCAACTTCCAACGGATTTGATTTGTCTTTACCAGAAGCCGTTTGCTCTGGACTAGCCAACTCTTAGATAAATTATCAATATTATCTTTGGTGAGCTGATTACCAATTATGGTTTTTCCACTGCCTTTACCACAAGCCATAAACTTGCGGGCTAGCCAACTCTTCATTTTTTAGGATATGGTGAGCTGAATACCATACAATTTTGGGCAAATTGCAAGCCTTCAACGGATTTGAGATATCTTTACCAAGAGCCGTTTGCTCCTGGATTAGCCAATCCTTTTGTTTATTAGACAAGGCGGACTGATAACCAATTGAGTAAGTGCAAAACACTTACTCCAAAAAACAATTCGGCCAAAAACGGGGGAATTAAGTGGTATAATTACATGATAAAATTCGTGAGAATTCCCCCCCACACTAGAAATTGAATATTTCCCTCAATATTCAAAGTACCGGCGGTTATGCCGAAACATAGAACGTAAAAGGGAATATTACGGCCATTATTTTAAAAGGTTTTTTTTTTTTTTTTTTTTTTTTTTTTTTTTGGCATAACTTATATACAACATGTGGGGCAACCCCCCCCCCACACACTAGGGTGGTAGAAAGATAGAAAGAAGTCAGAAATATGGGTGAAAACCCATATGGCATGCTACTGTTTTTGATTCCCGAGTCGCTAGCTTGACTCGACCCCGTATTCATTGGTTCATGGGGAAAGTAACGTGGAAAACCAATCTCGATCGGACTTTCGTTCACAATGTTAATAAACATATGAACATCGAAAGTTCCACATCGACGAGATACAACCGCGTATTGTTAATAGTAGAAACTATTAAGGATGATACCGGGGTCAAAGATGGTGTCCTCATTCCCGAAAGAGAAAGGGGAAAGAGCAACCACACCATCTGTGAAGAATGGAATAAAGACGTACATGAGGATGCAAGTCCATTCCGCATCAGAAAGAAGCAAATCACCATTTTTATCATTTTTAAGCTTAAACTTGAAGCTTAGATGGTGATTGTCAAGAAGATGTCCGGGAGGGAGGGTGGGAAACGGTTCTTCAATCAACAGATTTTCCAGAAAAAGGATGTCTCCCTCCGGATCAAAGTAAGTATTATCAATTCCCGTTGGAATTGACTCATCACTAAGAAATGCATCGACTTCATTCCAAAAGTTGTCATCTTCCTCATCAGGAGTGAGAGAAGGGATGGAAGAGTCGGGAATAAGACTAGAAGATGATGGATCATTTTTGAGCAATTCATCAATGGAAAGAATGTCTCCCATTGGATCACAAACATCATCATCCAATTCAGATGAAACTGAAGAGAGTTTGGTTTCATCAACAGAGTTAACAAGCTCGATACGATAAACTGATTCCGGAGGTGGGACAAGTGGTGTGCTCTTAGAGCTAGCAGTTTCCACCACTTCCGATGAAATCTCCGATTCTAGATCATCATCATCATCAAGAACACTCTTGACTTCCCTGGTACAGCTTTCAAACCATTTGTTTGAACCAGGGTTGATTTTCAAAGCTTTTAATTCAGCACGTTTTTGGTGACTCCTCTTAACCGTGAAATTTGAGAGGGTTGCATTGAATCTTTTAGATTTGTGATCAATTGTGGCAACACTCTGTTTGGACAGAGGTTTGGAGTTCTGGTTGATATTCAATGTGAGCTCTTCGTTGTCAACCCGTATGGTCAACTCTTCAGAAACACATCAATCGAGCACGACTCGTTCTTAAGAAAGCTCTCCCTAAGATGAGGGGAACTCTAGGATCTGCATTGAAGTCTACTACAACAAAGTCAGTAGGAAAGTGAAACTTTCCCACTTTCATCACGACATCCTCGGCTATCCCAAGTGGACGAGTTATGGTACGGTCCGCTAGCTCGAGTGTCATACAAGTGGATGTAAGTTTAGGAAGAGACAGTTTCTTCCATACTGAGAGTGGCATGAGGTTAATGCTAGCGCCAAGATCGGCCAAGGCGAGCATTGAACCATCCACAAGAAATCACACGGGATTAAAAACCTGCCAGGGTCTTCAAGCTTTTTGGGAAGCTTCTTGAGAAGGACCGCTGAGCATTGCTCATTGAGAGGGGTTTTAGCCATCTCCGATAGCTTATCTTTGTTGGTCAGTAAGCCTTTAAGCGTGGATGCAAATTTAGGCATTAGAACGAGAGCATCAACGAAGCTTATATCAAAGTGTAGCTCATTGAAGATTTGGAAAAAATTTTCCATTTGCTCTTTGTTTTTGTCTTTGAGCTTCTCATCATTCATTCTTGATGGGTAAGGAAGTTGACTAGACTTTTGAGCCGGGATGGAAGTATTTTCTGGCTCAGAATTTTTCTTCGGAACTTCGGGTTCCGGACTTAAAGCATGGACTACCGAAGGTGGGACGTGTGCGGTACTTCGTGGGCTTGAGAATTGCACCTTGTCCGTTGTCTCTTTGGTAACTTGACTCAATGCTACAGGAGGAGGGGGCATTGGAGTCGAAGGTCCATTGTGCGTCTTACCACTACGAGTGGTGACGGCTTTCAACTCGGCATTGGGATTAGGAATTGTATTGCTTGGGAGTCCTCCAGAAGATGACGAAGCTTTGTTCATATTCATGTTCATGAAACTGCTCATCATATTCTTCAACTCATTTGTCTGCCGAGACAATGTGGTATCAATTTCCTTTCTTAGCTCAACTCTCATGTTATTGATTTGAGTCTGCATTGAACGTATGCTTGTCTCAGTAATTTTCATGAAGTCATTTGGTAGGGGAGCTTGAGAAGGTTGTTGATAACTCTGCTGATTTGGAGCTTGATAAGGTTGGTTGAAATTGTTCCGGTTTTGATTGAAATTTTGAGAGTTATTGAAGTTGTGTCCTTGATTCGGAACAAAACGATTTTGATTGCCATGGTTTTGCACAGGAGGAAAACCAGGTGGTGTCATACCGCTAGGTGCACGGTAGTGAGGATCAGCTTGTGGTCGGTATTGATTGTGGTTTACCGAAGCTACGGGAGCTTGGTAAAAAGAAGCATCGGTTGCTTGACAATCATAATACGCGTGTGGACCACTACAAGTTTCACACACCTTGTTTACGGCTTTGATGGTTCGGCTTATGAATTTCTCTTTTGATCTCCTTAACATCCTTAATCATACAACGGATGGCATCCGTTAGAGCGGCTATCGGAGCAGCTAACTCAGAAGAGTTATTAGATGAAGAAGCAGGAATGTTAGGAGTATTGACTTTGTTGCGAGAAATAGGAACTTTTGATTTTTGCTCGCAAATTTCAATCACATCTTTAGGTCTACGATTCAAGATATTGCCGCCTGCGGCTGTATTCAAGGAATCTTGATCGTTACCATTCAACCCATTGTAAAAGATATTGACTTGTTGAAGCTCCGTGAATTCATGATGGGGGCATTTCCTGAGGAGATCTTTGAATCTCTCCCATGCCTCTCCAAAGTTTTCATCGAAATTTTGACGAAATCCAGAAATTTCATTTTTAAGATTAGTCGTCTTTGATGGAGGAAAGAAATAATTGACAAACTTTTGAACAAGATCCTCCCAAGTTTCGATGGATCGAGGGGGTTCTTTTTCCAGCCAAATCCGGGCTGTCCCCTCAAGAGAGAATGGAAAAAGCATCAACTTGATCACTTTTTGTGCCACATCTTTGAAATTGATCGTTGCGGTCAACTTGTTAAACCAACGGATGTGTGCATACGGGTCTTCTCGATCAAACCCGCGGAATTGATTCGTAGACACAAGTTGGATTAAATGTGTCTTCAATTCAAAGTGATCAGAATTGATTACTGGTAAAACGATGGCATCTCCATAACCCTCAGTGGGTGCTTGGAGCATTTCCGCCATAGTTCGTTCGTCTGCCATATTGTTGCTTGAAATAGTACGAATCTCGGGTTCGACTATTTGGGCAGCACGTCTACGAGAACGTCTTCTAGGAATTTCTGCTAGATCACGCAAAGGACTCAATGATCTAGAAGAACGGGTGCGCATGCACTAGACGTATCTTGAGGAAACAAGAGAATTATGAAAATGGGGTAAAGAAGAATCTTTTTTGGTTTTCTGGTTTTGACAAGTATATATAACAACAAAATCAATTAAAACAAAATCGAGGCAAAACAACAGTGAACTTAAACCAATAATCACAATATGAATGGCTTCTTTGAAAAAGGTACACCAATCACAAGGACACAAAGGCAAGTTTTAATCTTTGGTTCGGGAACTTATTATGGTCGTACCCCCAGTTAGGTAGTACACTGCCTTGGTTTGCGGTGGTAATCTTTTATGTTGTTTATTTATTAAAGAAAACGACAAATCTTTTTGTATTTTTATCTTTGATACATATATAGAAACAAAAGGAAAATATTTTTGTGTTTTATACGTTTTTGGATGTTTTTGGGTTTTTGGATTTTTTATAAGAAAATATGGATATATATATAGATAGATGGTATGAACAAAGAGCGAATATTCAAATTACTAATCTGC